>VDFB02168118.1:156904895-156938022 GCA_007258455.2 Sequoia sempervirens
AGGGAGAGACCAGAGAGAGAGAGATAGAGGGAGTGAGAGATATACCTAAGAGAGAGAGAGGGGCTAGGAGGGATAGAAGGAGGGATAGACTTGAGAGAGGGAGGGTTGGACCTAAAGTGTAAGCCATAAACCATAAAGCCTAAACCCTAAATACTGAATGCTAAACCCTCAACCCTAGACCATAAAGCCTAAACCAAAGAGAGAGAGATGGGGGGAGAGAGTGTGTGAGAGAGAGAAACACAAAGGGAAGGAGGAAGTTTGGAAGATTAAGAGAGAGGGAGAGAGGGAGGGAGAGTGAGAGGGAATGAGGGAGGGAGAGGTAGAGATGGAGAGAGGTAGAGAAAAGTATATATGGAAGGAGAGATGGAGAGGGGGGAGGAGGGAGGGATAGAGGGAGAGATAATATTGATAAAGAGAATGAGAGAGAGGTGATGGAAGGAGGAAGGTGGAGATATTGAGATAGAGAGGAGGGAGGGTGAGAGATAGGTAGAGAGGGATATGTTAGATAGAGAGAAGTAGAGAGGGAAGGTGGTTGGGAGGAAGGCAGAGATAGAGAGAGAGAGATAGAGAGGGAGGTTAGATAGAGTGAAGTAGAGAGGGAAGGTGGGTGGGAGGAAGGAAGAGAGAGAGAGGGGGAGATAGAGAAAATTAGAGAGGGTAGGAGGGAAGGAGGAAAGGAGGGAGGGATGGAGGGGGGAGAGAGGTTTGATAGATAGAAGTATAGAGGGAATGAGAGAGTGTGAGAGAGAGGTCTAGAGCTTATGGGATAAAAAATGAGTGAGATAGAGAGAGAAAGATTATACAACTTGTTGATTACTGAAATTTGACCCTTTGATTATTGAAATTTGACATGCTAATTACTCAAATTTGACTAAGTCTAGAATTTTTGAGATCTTCCAAAAACTAGAATTTCCATTATAACTCCTAGAGATCTGAAACCACTCTCAAACATCCTACCTATATACATGAAATATAACTTAAAGTATAAGAAAGTAAACGTCCATATGTAAATGTCAACTTATACTTAAATGTTTATTTCATGTATATAGTTTACCTTAAAGATAACAAGGAGCAATAAACAAGAAAAAGAGAAGAAAAAAATTCAATTTAGGCCAAAGCGTGAGCATGTTATAACAGGAATGCATTTTGGAAAAGTTTTTTTATTTCAAAAAATGCACATTTTTTTATTTCAAAAAATGCACATTTTTTTATTTCAAAAAATGCACATTTTTTTATTTCAAAAAATGCACTTTTTTTATTTCAAAAAATGCACATTTTCTGAACTTGAAATGAGCGCACTTTTTGAAATTTAAACCATAATGTGAGCATGTAATAACACAAGTGCTTTATATCGTGCTCGCGTTATGGATTGGTAATGAACGATCCTAGGATCAGTCATTACCAAGCCATAATGCGAGTGCATTTTACTATAAGATGCTCACATTTTTTCTCTTTTAGGATGAAAAAGTAAATTGGCCACAAATTGGCTACCCATCTTCATGCACCTGCCCTCTAATCTAATTGAATCCATTTCAAAATTGTAAATTATAACAAGGACAAGGGGAGAATATTTGTATTGTATAACAACTTACTTTCATCAAACCCCATTTTGGTGTTTCTACCTCCAAAGACAACTATGATGATGATGATAAAAAGGAAAATCTCTAGGGAGAGTAGAAGAAAATGGATAAAAATGAAGGATAAATTAGACACTTGTAACTTACCACTTAGATCTACATTCCTTGTTGGATTGAAGTCACATTACTTATCACATACAAAGAGAAATTTGAGGATTCTTGGAGATCCTACAAGTGTTATTGCAATAACAAATAAACATAAATGTGAAACATTTTATGATATATATACATAAATTTGGTGATGTGTTTCAAACTTGTAATTGACTGAAATATAGTGTTATAGATCTTCTTCTTATTTTACTCTTGAAATTATATTATATACCTTTAGGATGCCCAAAAGATATCCAAATTTTATTAGATGTTCAAATGTAGGAAAATATTCATATTTATATGAGCTACCACACATTTTGCATTAACCATTATGATAACCTAACAAATGATATTAGATTCATAAAAATATTGAGGTTGACAATAAATCTTTAAATTTTTACCTAATTAACTGGGATAGGGGCGTTGGGTAGGCTAGTCTAGATCCCTATTTATATTTTTATTTAAGTTTGTTAGATAACTTAGATTTAATTCAATTTCCTAGATTTAAATAAATTTCCTAAAAGGGAAAATTTAAATGGGTAACTAATAATAATTATTTACATGCACTTAGGAGGGAGCCAAACATAGAGTGAAAATTTCAAAGGTGATAATTTACAATGCTATATTTAGCCTCCACTTTATTGAGGGTATGGGAATACACCCATATTCACACTAAAGTATGGAGAATTCAAAGATTCCTTTCATCTAAACACTAAGGAGGTAGGATGACACTAATCTGAGAGATGCAAAATCCCCTAGGATTAGGATCATCTCAAACAACAATGTTAAGATAAAATAAACACATACACAATGAAAAAATGACATATGATAATTGAAACATACACAAAGAAAACACACAACAAACATAAGTAAACATGAAGAAAAAAAGAGAGAGAAGATGTAGGAAATACAAAGAAAACATGGAAGAAACATGGAGAAAACATGTTGAGAAAACATGAAGCATACAAGGTAGAAAAAATTATGAAAGGTATGGTGTCATTAACTATCAAGATCCATGGATTCTTACCAGTATCCGTACCCAAGAGATGAAGACCATAAGTTGCATACTAGAAAAGTTTGATATTTTCTAGGTGGCTCATGAATAAGTGAAAAAATCACAGGTTAGTGAAGTTTGATATTCACTAGGTGATTTTCATAAATAAGGTAAAAGCACCAGAGGCTAGTGAATTCTAATATTTACTATGTGATCCTCATGAGTAGAAAATGAAAACAACATAGGCTAGTGAAGTTGGATATTCACTAGGTGAGTTCCATGTCAACAATATAAAAAATTACGAGTCAAGTTAAAACTGGTATTTGTTGGATAACTTTGATAAAGTGTTACAAAAATGATCAAGATATTATAATAACATTACCATGCTTATGGTGTGTGAACAAAGGGAAGCACATATTAGAATGTATGCCTCAACATTAAAGTAATTGATATCACCAATCAGGAGCAATTACCTTTAAGGTATAAAAAGTGATATTTGAAAAAAGAGGCATGAGAGATCTTTGGAAGTTTTATTCCAAATTATATTTCTCTAAAATGTTGATAAGCATGATAATGGGTTTCCCCAAATATAAGAAATACCATATATAACAATAAATATCATAAAATAGCACATAAGAGATCCAAGGATCATGGGTCAGTATGAATGATATATAAGATATATCAATTATCAAACCTCTAGCCTATACATTGGACCCTCAACCCTATACTATAAACCTTATACTCTCAATCCTTTACCCTCAACCCTTTATCCTCAACCTTATACTCTCAACCCTCAACCCTTAAACCTTTAACCCCTCAACCCTCTAACCTATGCATTAAACCAAGTCAACCCTAAATTCTCATACCTTTTCCCTATACATTGGACCCTAAACCCTATACCTCAACCCTAAACCCTCAACCTTATACCCTCAACCTTATACCCTCAACCCTCATCGCTCAATCCTTAAAGCCTTAATCCCTCAACCCTTAAACCCTCAACCCTTAAACACTTGATCCCTCAACCCTTAAACCCTTAATCCCTCAAACCTTAAAAACCCTAAACCTAATCCCTTAACCCTATATTATCAACCCCATATCTTTGAGACATTTTTTCATACAATGAGCACTACCTTGTCAATGCATCCACATTGACACATTGACAAGGTTGTGCTCACTTAATGAAAAAATGCCTCAAAGAAATGGGGTCTCATGGTGATGTACATCTCTGTGAGAACCAATTTCTTTGAGGCATTTTTCATACAACGAGAACTACCTTGTCAATGCTACCACATTGATGCATTGACAAGGTAGTGTTTGTTGTATGAAAAAATGTCTCAAAGAAATGGGGTCTGATGGTGATGTACATCATCGTGAGACCCCATTTCTTTGAGGTAGTTTTTGATACAATGAGCGCTACCTTGTCAATGCTACCACATTGACGCATTGACAACATAATGCTTGTTCTATGAAAAAATGCCTCAAAGAAAGGGGTCTCACTATGATGTACATCACCATGAGACCCCATTTCTTTGAGGCACGTTTTCATACAACGAGCACTAAGCTCACTACCTTGTTAATGTAGTCACATTGACAAGGTAGTGAGCTTAGTGCTTGTTTATGAAAAACTTCCTTCATAGAAATGGGGTCTAAACAATCAGCACTAAGCTCACTACCTTGTTAATGTGTCAATGTGGTAACATTGACAAGGTTGTGCTTGTTGTATGAAAAAATGCCTCAAATAAATGGAGTCTCACGACTATGTACATCATTGTGAGACCCCATTTCTTTGAGGCATTTTTTCATACAATGATGGTTTAGGGTACAAGATTGAATGTAGGGTTTAGAGTTTATTCTTATGGTTAAAAGAGATAATGTTTAGGGTATAGGTTATAAGGTTGAGGGTATATAGATGAGGTTTGAGGGTGTAGGGTTTAAGGTATAAGGATTACGATTTATGATATTTGATATAGGGTTTGGGAGATTAAGAGAGAGAGTGATATGGAGAGAGAGATAGGGGAGATATAAAGAGGGAAGGAGAGAGAGAGAGGTGATAGAGAGAGAAGTAGAGAGAAAAGGAGGAAGGTGGAGAGAGGGAGAGAGAGAGAGTTACACAGGGATAGGTTAGAGATGGGGAGAGGGATATAGATAGAAGTATATATGGAAGGAGAGATAATGAGATAGAATTAGATAGAGATAATGATGAGATAAAAGAGTAGAGAGGAAAGAAGAGAGTGATAGAAAGATGGAGAGAGAAAGAGGAGGACAGTTAGGAGATTGAGAGAGAGGGAGATACTAAGAGAGGGGGAGAGATGGAAGAAGGGAGGGAGATGTAGAGATTGAGAGAAAGAGATAGGGATAATTATATATATGGAAGGAGATATATAGAAGGGGGAGGAGGGGGAGAATTAGAGAGATAGATATAGAGAGATGAGGGAGGGCAGTGAGATTGAGAGAATGAGAGATGGAGGGAGGGGGGAAGGAGGAACGTAGAGTGATTAAGAGAGGGGAGGGAAGGAGAGAGAGTGGGGTAGAGAGGGATAAGTTAGATATAGAGAAGTAGAGAGGGAAGGTGGGTGGAAGGAAGGAAGAGAGGTGATATATATAGAAGAGAGAATTAAAGAGGTAAGGAGGGAGGGAGTGAGAGATATTGGTGATAGAGAGAAGTATATAGGGAAGGAGAAAGAGAGAGGAGGAAGGTGGGGAGATTAAGAGAGAGGGAGAGAGGGAGGGAAGGAGGGAGAGAGAGGGAGATATGGAGAGAGATAGAGAAGTATATAGGGAATAAGAGATAAAGAAGTAGAGAGAGGGAGAGAGGGAGAGAGATATGGAGAGAGAGAGATAGATAGAATGATGAGATAGAGAGTAGAGAGGGAAGGAGAGAATTATAGATGAAGATGGGGGAGGGAGGGAGGGAGTGTGTGAGAGAGAAACAAAAAGTGGAGGAAGGTTGGGAGATTAAGAGGGAGAGAGCGGGAATGTGGGAGGGAGAGGTGGAGATGGAGAGATATCTAGAGAGAAGTATATAGGGAAGGAGAGATAGAGAGGGGGAGGGATGGATGAGTAGATAGAGAGAGAGGTAGGGAGGGAGAGAGAGGAATGGAGAGAGATAGAGAGAAGTAGAAAGGGAAGGAGGGATGGAAAGAGGGAGAGAGAAGTGTGATAGAGAGAATGGGAAAGAGAGGGGGAAGGAGGAAGGAGGATAAATTAAGAGAGAGAGAAGGGAGGGTGAGAGATAGGCTAGATAAATAAAAGTAGAGAAGGAAGGTGGGTGGGATGCAGGAAGAGAGAAAGGGAAGGAGGAAGGTGGAGAGATTGAGAGAGAGAGGAGAGAGGGAGGGAGAGAGAGGTAGATTGATATGTTAGATAGAGTGAAGTAAAGAGGGAAGGTGGGTGGGAGGAAGAGAGAGAGAGGGTGAGATAGATAAAAATAAAGAGGGAAGGAGGGAAGGAGGAATAGAGGGATAGATGGAGGGAGAGAGATAGAGGTGAGATAGATAGAAGTATAGAGGGAAGGAGAGAGTGTGAGAGAGAGGTCTAGAACATAAGGGATAAACAATGAGTGAGATAGAGCGAGAAAGATGATACAACTTGTTGATTATTGAAATTTGACCTCCTAATTACTGATATTTGACATGTTGATTACTGAAATTAGGCTAAAAAGTCAAAAAATAGTAAGATCTTCAAAAAACTAGAATTTGAATTATAACTCCTAGAGATCTGAAACCACTCTCAAACATCCTGAAAATATATACATGAAATATAACTAAAATTATAAGAAAGTAAATTTTCATAGGTAAATTTCAACTTATACTTTACATATGGACATTTACTTTCTTATACTTTAAGTTATATTCCATGTGTATAGTTTCCCTGAAAAATAACAAGAAGAAAGAGACAAGAAAAAAAATTCAACTTAGACCAAAATGCGAGTGCGTTATAACGTGCTCACATTTTGGAAATGTTTTTTTATTTTATTTTAAAAAATGCACATTTTTTGAACTCAAAATGCGTGTGTTTTTTGAAATTTAAATGCGTTATGGCTTGGTAACGACCGAGCCTAGGCTTGGTCACTACCAACCCATAATGTGAGCGTGTTTTACTATAACATGCTCCTGTTTTCCCTATTTCAGGATGAAAAAGTAAATTGGCTAGTTTTTGGCCCCCCATCTTTTTTCACTTACCCTTTTGAGTGATGGAACATTTTTTTTATAATATTTATACATGTATTATTTCTAATTTTTAATCATTTTTCGTCTAATAATATTTGAAATTTTTGAAATGCTCCTATAAAAAGACAACTTCAAAAATATAATAATATAAATATTAATGATTATTTTCAAATATATCAAACATTGATTAAAAAAGTCTTAATCACAAGGAGGGCACTTTGAAATTTTATTTTCAAACTTTTGTCTTTCCAATAATATTATAGTTATTTTAAAATAGCATGTAAAAATTGACATAACATTTTAATTTTAATTTTTAAACTAAAAATAAAATATCAAATTATACAACTCATCTTAGAAACATTGAAAATAACTCAATTTTCATGAAAATAATATATAGCACCTTGTCAAGGGGAAAAATAAAAAATTATGTAAAATACCATCTTATGCGATTCAAAATCACTATCTTATTCTTATAATAGTCTCTTACTATTTATTTAACAAGAGACTTGATAGTACTATAATCCATTTAAGTGAATAATAATGTTTTATAATAATTACATAGTTTTTATGTCGATTTTCCAAGTCACATAAATTTCCTCATCTATCATCAAAATATTTAAAATGATGATAAATTACAAAATATTATAAAAACAATAACATAAAAACATCCAAACAATTACTACAATCTTATTAATATTCAGAATTCAAGCCTTTCTTTCCCATACAGCATAATCCTCTCCACTAGTGGCAAGTTGGAAATTTGTTGTTGGCTGAAACTGTCCCAAATAAAGTTTGGATCCAATTTTCATGATAACCCTTCCCTCAATGTTGGCCATGTACAAGTTTCTCTCAGTGGTCAAGATGGTGCAAGCACTATTGGACTTGATCTTGTTTCTCTTTCATATTTCAATCAACTTTTAAATTCATGTCCTAGAAAAGATCATAAAACTGCACACACAAAGTCACCCAATAGAATGATAGTCATAATCACAACACAAATCAATTTAATGACAAGTACATAAATATTAAGAGATTGAAAAGTATTACAATGGTGGGGATTCTAGGGTGAGTGATAATATAAACATATCCTTGCGTAATTTTATCATAAGGGAAGTGCCACATCTTTTGTTGTGAAATGCTTGTGTCATGGTTGTCAATGAAAGTGAAGAACTTTTTAGTAAAGAGGTCAATCATATCAAATACTTTACATTAGAATCTTGTAAGCACTAGAGTTCATTTTCCTTGAGAGTGTACTTTAGAATCCTTTTGGTAGTAAAGTCAAAAGCAGTAGAGTGATCGTCGGTGGAGTGAACCCAATTGACTAGTGCTTGTCTCTATTGAGAAAGTGTCCTCTAGGTGCTCCCATCTATTTCTAAAACTCTCAATTTGTCACACCTCTCTTGTAGAAAAAGTGGGGTTGGTGTTCTACATGTACTGAACTAGCGCACTCACAAGGTATCCAAGGAAAAATCTAAACCTCCACTCGTCGAATCCAATATTGGACATGAGCCACTTCATCCACTCAGAAAAATTTCTCTACACAAGAAAGTATGTGTGGTCGACATTGTAGAATCTGAAATAGGCCTTGCTTCTTAAACCAACTGATTAAACCAATACAATATCATTACTACACACAACAACAGTAAATAAAAACATAAATATAATCACTTCATTGATTTTCAGAAGAGATAAAAATGTTAATTTATTTCTTAACAGAGATTTATCCTTGCATTGCAGCTTGAAAAAGAAGAATACAAAGGTCTACATAAATAAGGTTTTCAACACCTCAAAAAATAGAACAAAGGGACTAAACATAGCATGACTGCCAAAAAATAGAGCATGCAAAGCATGCATTATTCAAAAGAAAAAACAAAGTCTCAAATAAGAATACTAACTAAAAAAGACTCTTCACATGTAAGAAACATGCATTATTTGAATGAGAATTATAAAACAACCTAATCTAATCGTGAAGCATCATTATCTTCATACTTCCCCTTGATGCTGAGAGGGCTCACAATTTGATCTCTAAGTGTCAAAAATTGATCTTTTGTACAACTAACTTGGTGAAGATATCTACTAGCTGATCTTGAGTGTTGATATGTTTCAATTCAACTTCCTTCATTTGTACCAAATCATGAAAAAAATTATATTTTAGATCAAAATGCTTTGTCCTGCTATGATGAATCAGATTCTTTGCTAACTTGATGCACTCATATTATCACAAAAAATCACTATAGGCTGAATCTGCTTCTCTCCAATTTCTTCTAAAACTTTTTTAAGCCAAAGAGCCTATGTACCTGCTGAGGTAACTGCAACATAATCTACTTCTGTGGAAGAGAGGGCAACCATATTTTGTTTTTTTGAACTCCAAGTAATCAAACTAGAACCAAAAGAGAAACAATTTCCTAATGTTGACTTATGATCATCCATACTACCTCGCCAATCTAAATCACTAAAACCAACAAGATTGAACCTTTTAGAAGAGCAATAATGAATACCATAATTTAGAGTGCCTTTCACATGCCTCAAAATTCTCTTGGCTACCTTCATGTGTACTTCTAATGGATTTTTCATGTACCTTGAAACAAGTGAAACTGAATATACAATATTAAGCCTTACGTGGGTTAGAAACATCAAACTCCCAACAATACTTTTGTAAGTAGTCTCATCAACAATTTCAGCACCATCATCTCTACACAACACAACTCCATGAGCACTTGGAGTGGAGCATGGTTTACAATCAACCATGTCAAACTTCTTCAACATATATTTTTCATATTTGGTTTGGAAAATGAAAATTTCATTCTTACATTGATATATCTCCATTCCTAGAAAATATTTCATGAGACCAATATCTTTCATCTCAAATTGTTTCATCATAGAAATTTTGAACTCATCTTTCATCTTAGAACTGCTACCAATATACAACAAACTATCAATGTTCATACAAACTTACAATAAGAACATCATTACCTTCTTGTTGTAGTAAAGGGTAGGCTCACTCTTGCTTCTTTGAAAGACATTCTCTTGAAAATATCCATCAATCCTAGCATACCATGCTCATGGTGCTTTCTTGAGGCCATACAAAGCCTTCTTCAACTTGGAGACTTGATCTTCTTTTCCTTGCACTTCAAAACCTTGTGGTTGTTCCACATATACATCCTCTTCTAAGTACCCATTCAAGAAGGCATTTTTCACATCCATATGATGTATGCTCCAATTCCTTTGAGCTGCTAATAAAATCATCATCCTGATAGTCTCTTGTCTTGCAACTGGTGTAAATGTCTCTTCATAATCAATCCCATACTTTTGTGTGAAGCTTTAGCAACTAATCTTGCCTTATGCTTTTCAATACTTCCATCATGCTATTAAACTTGGTCTTGTAGACCCATTTGGTTCCAATCTTCTTCTTGTCATGTGGAAGCTCTATAAGCTCCCAAGTATCATTCCTATGAACGCAAGCCATCTCTTCTTTCATTACTTGCATCTAAACCTCATTAGTACATGCTTCTTCAAAACATGATGGTTCAAAATCAGCCTTGGTAAATAAAGAAAAATTAGTTTTCTCACCTATTGGATTTTCTTCATGTGCTTGATTTGCACTCCTTTGATAAATATCACTCAAACTTCTTACCTTCCTTCTAGAACTTGGAGTTGAAGTTGGACTTGTAGTAGGAATTGAACAACTAGAGGAAGGGTTACTTGATGGATTTGTAGCACTTGGAATAGAAACATTAGTGGGATGCTCATGATCAATATCATCAACAATAATATCATTTGAAATATATTTTGACTTTTCCATATGGGTTTTTTGATGAGCATAAACTCCTCCTTCATAAAAAATCACATCTCTTGGCACAATAAGCCTATTAGTGAGAGGATTATAAAATCTATAAGTCTTACTTTCCTCACTATATCCAACAAAAATACATGAATCATTTTTTGCATCTAACTTTTTTCTATTCTAATCAAGTACATGGACATAAGCCAAACAACCAAAAACTTTGAAATGATTAACATTAGGCCTTTTCTCATACTATGTTTCATAAGGAGTCATCTTCTTGAGTGCACTGGTGGGACTTTGATTGAGAATGTACACTATTGTAGCAACTGCTTCACCCAAAAAAGAATTGCTTAATCCCTTGGTTTGTAACATGCTCATTGTCATTTCTACCACTATTCAATTTTTTTCTTTCAAGTAATCCATTCTATTGAGGTGTGTATGCAATGGTGATTTTCCTCATGACGCCATTCATATCACAATAATCTTGAAAGGATCTTGAATAGAATTCTCCTCCACAATCAGTCCTTAAACATTTGATTTTCCACCCTTTCTCATTTTCCACAAGTGCTTTAAACCTCTTGAATGTATCAAGGGCTTCATCTTTGGCCTTCAAAAAATACACCCAACATTCTTGTGAGTAATCATCTATAAAAGTGATAAAATATAATGACTTACCCAAACTCTTTGTTTGCATAGGACCACAAATATTAGAATGAACAAGTTGAAGGGTATGATGGGCCCTCCATGCATTACCTTTTGAAAATTTATCGCTTGCATCCTTGCCTTTAGCACATCCTTCACAATCCTCCTTACGCTCTTCAACCTGGGAAAACTAGAAACTAATGCATTTGATGTGAGAATATTCAAACTATGAAAATTTAAATGTCCATACCTGAGATGCCTTAACAAATTGATATCCTCATATGCCATATTAGCAAGGATGTTGTTATGTTCACCAAATTTCAAAGGGAACATTCTATTCTTTGTCATAGGCACAATAGTCACAACCCTATTGCCCTGATTCTTATCATAAATTATACATTTTTAATTATCAAAAACAACTTTATAGTTCTTCTCACATAGTTTTCCAACACTTAAAAAATTATGCTTTAACTATGGACTGTAATAAATATCATTGACACTTTTTATACCTTCCTTTGTGTGGACTTTCATAGCTCCTTTTATAGCAACCTCCAATGATTTGTCATCACCAAGCTGAATCTTGGATTTGAAACTCTTATCCTTTGTTGAAAATAAGTTCTCATTCCCTATCATATGGTTAGAGCATCCAGAATCTAGATACCAAACTTCTTCACTACTAGTTTCACCTTTAGAGTAAGATAAAAAAAATGATCTGGAGGATTTTCATCACTTTCTTTATCATAATTAACACTTTTACCTTCTTTTAATCTACAATGTCTTCAAAGTTCCCATACCTATTACAATGGTAACATTGAACATTTCTCTTATCAAAACTACCTCCTCCTCTTAAACCACCTCTACCTCTATTTCCTCTTGAATGATTTTGATTTTGACCTTTACCTTGCCCTTCATTTTCTTTGGTCCTACTGCTGGCATCCTCTTTCTTTGTGATTTGCAATTTGGATGAAAAGGATTTCACATCACTTTCTCCAAAAGGATCTTTCAATCTCTCTTCATGAGACATAATACATCCAACAAAGTGATCAAACTGAAAGGTTGCCAAATCTTTGATTTCTTCTATGATAATGGTAACATGGTTCCACCTTGGTATTAGAGACCTCAAAACTTTCTTGATTACAACCTCGCTACTTATTGTTTCTCATAGAGTGACTATTTTATTATATACATCATTAACTCTCACACAATAATCACTTACTTTCTCAAATTCTTGCATTTTTAAATTTTCAAAGTCTCTTTTTAAAGTTTGCAACTTAACTACTTTTACCTGATCACTTCCTTGGTAAGCTTCCTTTAAAATCTTCCAGGGATCTTCTGCTATCTTTGCACCCACAATCCTTGGAAATAAGCCCTTATCAAGAGCTATTTGTATATGAAACAAGGCTTCATAATTCTTCTTTGTAGCCTCCTTTCTACCTATTCTTTCATTGGTTGTGAGGGCATTCCAATTAGTTGGCTCTACATAACCTGATTCAAAAATTTCACACAAATCTTTTCCTATACAAAAGGTCACCATTTTGATGCACCAATAATCATACTCATTTCCATCAAATTTTGGAATGGAAAAGGAGTTACAATTCGACATGATAAACCTTTGAAAAAATTCCAACCACTAAATCTTTAACCCAAAAGAAAATACCTGCTTTGAACCAATGTAGAATTTGAAATAGGCCCTAGTTCTTAAACTAGTTGATTAAACCAATATAGTATCATTACTACACCTTAATTTTCAAATGTTTTTGTAGATTTAGATACCCATTTGGCTGAAATGAGCTCCAGAGCTATTTCCCTAAACTGGAACTAAATCGCCTAGCCTGGCGACTTAGTCCCACTAGGCTTAAAAATTAGAATTTCCAAAATTTCAATGGCCTTCACAATCTCCAGTATGCTCCTCATCACTTTTCATGTGCATAGTTCCTATTCTATATCTTCATTTCATCATTTATTGCATTCATTTTACTTTTATGTGTATCACAATGTGTTTCCTAACACTTTGCATTTTCTAAGTTTTACATCATTAAATCATCTTAATTTCAAATCAGTGCATTAGGACATCTTAATTAGGCATAATACATTTCATGAACATAGACTTTGAGTGTAAAACCTTGCATTTTGGTCCCCATCCAATCCCCTTTCTCCTTTTAGGTGAAAAACCCTAGTAGGAGCAAAGTATTGTGAGGGCAAACCAAATCATTGTTTATAGTATGTATACTTGTTTATGCGAAATTTCTCAAAATTAAAACACTACAAGCCGACATCAAATCTAGGAGAATAAAATCCCACTAAGAATTTAAATTTAATTTAGGTTTAACGCACATGGGACTCATATGCTAGAAGTGGCGTATGAGTCCCATTAGACTAGGCTATGGGACACATTTTTCAAGAAGGGCTTAGTTTAACGTGAAATCCAGATTGGAACCCCAAAACTTAGGTGGAACTCATATTCCCAAGGTGGCGTATGAGTCCCAGATCACTAAATCTAGGCCAAACAATCCAAAAATATTAATTTCTAATTGGTCATTACATATATGTCAGAATTATCCTCAGAAAGATGCATTAATTAAGGCTTGTGGATGCAAAATAAGGCTAATTAAAGCATAAAGAGGCCCAATTAATGAATGAAAACCCTATATTAGTGTTAAAGTGCAAGAAAACACTTTACACCACCCTAAATTAGGCAAAATTAAGTCCATTTAGTTTACAAGGGCCCAAAGAAGTGTGAAAATATAGAGGGATACATTTTCCTACATTATAGCTTGTAATATGGCCCTTCACTATTTTTTTAAGAAATTTCAAGTTTTTGAGCTTTTTAGAAATGTTGGAAGGTATCCTTGTTTTCATAGTTTCTTTGAATCCCAAAATCCCCACAAAAGAAAAAAATATGTTTGAACTTGGATTTAATATTTATAGAGGTAATATTCATAATTCATAATTGAATTTATTCATTATGGGGTAGTTGTGTGAAAGAAATTAGGTTATGTGTGTTCTTTTTTGGTTGGTGATCTCTTTGTTTCTCTCCTTGAGGTTTCAAGTCACTTCTTTGTATTTTTCTCCTCTCATGTTGAAGTGTTGGAATTACCCAAATCCCTAAGACCTCTATTCCCTTTTTTCTTTAAGCTCATTGGTCAGTAGCCCCTCCTAACCCATAATCCCCACTCTCTTCCCTCTCTAAACCCCATTTTAATTCATTGAACCCCACATGCCACATTCAGGATTATTTTCTTGGTCTTGAGCCCCCAATTTCCATTTCTGTTTGGATATCAATATTTTGAGGGAATTTTTAATACATACAATTCTTCCCTTGTTCCAAACTCCTTTTGTACCTTGACCCTTTTAGTTCCCAATGCTAATTTTTCCCTACCAATGATCCCTTAAAATTCCTTCCTTCCCTAGATTTTAGAGTTTTGAGGGAACCTTTTTGGGAAAATGTGTCTCAAAATTGTAATTACATAAGGTATTATTGATACACAAGGTACTGTTGATATATAAGGTATTGTTGATACAACAACGACAAAAGGTTTGGGGGCTTGAGTACAATACCCCCGAAAGAATTTTTTTATTTATATTTTATTATTGTAAATCTAAATTGTTCATCATTATGTCTCAAATTTGATGGTCGATATTTTATTAGCTTGAATTTCCCTAGAAAGAAACCCTATTTTATGAGGGATTTATATTATGACTATGGATTATGATGTATTATGAGAATCTAATAGCAATCGCATTATCGTTAGATCTTTGGTTGATGATACTCCTATGGGAAGCTTGCTCTACAAGTATATTGTAATCTTCATGATTTTTGAATAATATATTGGATAGTTTTGGAATGTATGGTTTTTCTCCCGAAAGGGTTTTCCCCATGTAAATCACTATATTGTGGTATGCATGATATTTATGTTTATTTCTATTTAATTTTCTTTAATTGTTAAATATCTGTAAAGTTTTGCATTATCCTCCTCTCAAGATTAGTGTAGGAAGTTATTCTGCTACCTTAGCTTCCTAACAAACCTTGCACTTTTTCACTTTGTGAAATGGCTCTTTATCCTTCTAAAACCCCAAAATTATAACATTTTCCTCTCATCCCTTTTTCCTTCCAAATCTCTAGTCCTCACAATTCTCTTGGATGTTTGGTACCTATATCCATCATTGCACCTTGTTCCATTATACATCCTCTTCTATCTTCTTGACTCCCATGATTTCTCCCTTCATTCATGCTCTTATAACTTTAGACCTTTTGTCAACTTTGCACATCTCTAGTGGTTCCTATAGGTCTTGAAACTCTATCATGCACCTAGAATCCCCATAAAATTTTGGCTTGACATAATTCTCCCACCTACTTTATTTCTTTGTTAGATCACTCAAATACTAAGAATAATGTGCAAACCTCAAGAGATCTTTTTTTTGTTCAAATGTTATCCCATTGCACAAGATGTCATGGCTAGAGGATTTCATTTAGTGAAAGGGTGGTTTACACATAAAAAACAATATCACCCCATGCCCTATAAGTACAACTAGAAATCCTTGCCCATGATTTTGTACTGAAAAAGGATAATTTAAGGGACTAGAAAATGGTACATGTTAATTTCCTCCTATATTTTTTATTTCATGCATTTTTACATTCACCTCTCTTGGTTTATCAAACTTTCAAGTATTGATTTACTTGTCACCATAATTTTTAGATAATTTTAATGATTCCAAATTTACATATCCATTCACTATTTAATCATTTCATTTTGGAAGTCACAAAGAGGTAGTATACTAGATAAAATATTTGCAATTTCATGTGTTTTCTTGACCATATACTTGCATTTTGGGAGATTTCTAAGTAAGGAAGTGTGACAAGATTTTCTTTTCTTAAAATTTTCATTCACCATAGTTATTGGTGTGATTGTAACCAATATTAGATAAGTGACACAACAATTTAATGTACTAAAACTAGTTATTCGTAATGGTACTTTTATTGTTACCTAAAAAATTCTAGGAGTTTGAGGAAGGATTTACATAGATTTTATTGTTGAATATATTATCTTTGCTATAATTTATGATTATTTTTAATAGTTGAATGAAAATCTGTAATGCCTTATAATGCATAAATCCTAAAAATGTTGACTATCCACATGCTTAAAATGAACAAAATCCTTAATTAGTATCTTAGGAGTAGGTAGTTAGTTGTTGTGCAATTCATGTTTCATCATATTCCTAGTGAAATATTTGAAGTAAACCTTGACTGTAACCTTAGATGTTTGTTTATATTATCATTGAATATTTTTATAGGGTTGTAACATTAGTTGAATTAAGTGTTTGAGCTTGGATAACTTGACCCTAACAATTTGAGAGAGGTTTTCATAAACACTGTAGTCTTTACAAGGGCATCAGATATAAGAGATCAAAGCAAGTATGTTTCATAGTTTGTGCTTTACCAATTCAAATCCTTGATGATCAAGATTGGACCTATGATGCTTGGGATTTGAATTTTTATGCTTATTTAGATCCCAAGATCATTCACAATTTTCAAGACAAAAATAAATTAATTTTATACATCAACAACATTATCTCCACATCATCATTCTGAAAAATAGATACATAATTTGTTCCTATTTAATAATAAAATTTATTATTTCATTTATCAAATTGGTCTAAATTCAATTTAAAACAATTCTATAATTAGAAAGTAAATTTATTTATATAGAATTACTTTATTTGCTTACAATAGTTGATTTTAAAAAAAATTTACAAGCGTTTAAAATTTGTCAGATGGAACGAGAATTTGTTAGTAAAATCTAAACGACTTTGAGGGAAGATTTACCTACAATCCTACTTTCAAGCTCATACATCTTCAACCGGGAAATTTGCCGCTTAAATAAAAACATTAAATCTCTTGTAGAGGAGGCAGGCACAATTTCTGTTAATAGCAGGTGGTTCAAATTTAATGGGCAGCCACACTTTCTGTTAATAGCGGGTCAATAAAATTTAATAGGCTCGGCAGTTGTGGTGGTTGTTATCGTATTTGTTGTTATTGGCGTGTATAAAAGTTTCCAAATGGATAACTAATGCAGCTGCACAACAAAACATTTGTTGGTTACTGTTTAATTCTGTTCAGCCATGGGCAAGATTGAAGGTAAAGTATTGGGCACGATCATATTATTAGGGTTGATCATTCATGCGTCTAGCCAGACACCATCAGTGGGAGGAGGAGGCGGCAACAACAAATCTGATCCTCTAGATATTGTCTTATTTCAGGTAAATAGAAGATAACCTAAAGCTGAGCAATGTTGGATTTAATAATAATTCTAAAGTATGGTGCAAATGGCAGGGGTTCAATTGGGAGTCATGGAAGAGCGGCTCATGGTACAACGTACTGGAAGGGGCTGCAAAGGAGATTGCAGGGGCCGGTATAACAGATGTCTGGTTTCCCCCACCTTCTCAGTCTGTATCTCCACAAGGTGTGGAAGAAATGGTGTTATTTGTAGTTCGTTTTTAAGATATCTGTGCTAATGTGAACTCTAATTAAGCGAACATTTGACTATACAGGTTATCTGCCCGGGAAGCTGTACGACCTGAATGAATCCAAGTATGGAACTTCCTCTGAGCTGCGGCAGGCGGTGCAGGCGTTCCACCAGAACGGAGTGCGGTGTGTGGGCGACATGGTGATCAATCACCGGACGGGCTCAAAGCAGGACGACAAAGGTAACTGGTGCATATTCGAAGGGGGAACAGATGACGACCGGCTGGATTGGGGTGCCTGGGCCATTCCCATTAACGACAAGCCCTACTCGTGCGGCTCGGGCAACGCGGACACTGGAAACGACTATGAGGCTGCCCCTGACGTCGACCACACAAACCCGCGGGTGCAGCGCGAGTTGTCTGAGTGGATGAAGTGGCTCATGACCGACATTGGCTTTGACGGGTGGAGGTTCGACTTCGCCCGCGGATACGCCGGGAATTTGCTGGCTCTGTACGTACAAAACACCTCCCCTGCTTTCGCTGTGGGAGAGGTGTGGGACACACTTAATTTTGGAAACGGAGGGGGAAATGATCATCGGCAGAGATTGGTCGATTGGGTTCACTCCACCGGCGATCACTCTACTGCTTTCGACTTTACTACCAAAGGAATTCTGCAGCTTGCTGTGCAGAACAACGAGCTCTGGCGTATGAGGGACTCCAACGGCAAACCCTCCGGCATGATCGGCATTTTGCCCGAAAAGGCCGTCACTTTCATTGACAACCACGACACGGGCTCTACTCAGAACTTGTGGCCCTTTCCCTCTGATAAGCTTATGCAAGGATACGCCTATATTCTCACTCACCCTGGAGTCCCCACCATTGTAATCTCTTATCTTGTTAACTATTATTATTTAACTGATGTGTGTGGTGATTGTGATTATAATTGTGTTGGCTGACTGTCTGCGTGCAGTTTTATGATCATTTCCAGGACGCGAAATTGAAGGAGGGTATAAAAAAGCTGATTGAGATACGAAAGAGAAACAAAATCAAGGCCAACAGTGGTTGCACCATCATAACCGCGGAGTCCGACCTGTATATGGCCAACATTGAAGACAGAGTTATCATGAAAATCGGAGCGAGAAATGATTTGGGGAACTTCCTACCGTCAAAAGATTTCCAACTTGCCACATCGGGAAACGACTATGCTGTCTGGGAAAGGAAGGCTTAACTTCCACAAGTATTCATGTCATTTGATTTATGAAAATTCCTCTAATTAATCAAATAAACCGCTGAAGATAACTACTTTATATATCCGATCGATATTCTGTTATATTCTCTACTGTTTTTGCTTAAATTGAGTTAAATATTTCGTGGCTAAAAAAAATCTAAATCACATGTTGTACTTTCAGAAAGCGAGTAAAATATATTTCATTTATATCCACATTCGTACATCCTCCTACCAATTCCATCATATCTATAGTTTGCTGTATTTTGTCGGATCAAATAACATTTCACATCGGAGAATCTTTATTCCATGCTGCATCTGACTTGGAAGAGGTTTCGTGGAGTTTGTTCACATTAACCCAGAAAGAGTTTTCTGTTTTGAGTTACTGAGGATTAGGCCTAACTCAAAAGCGTTTTCAAATTCAAATATGAAATGAATAAACGCTTCCTTTCCTACAGAAAGAAATAATCACAAAAAGCACATTTCCAAGGAATTGTTTGTTTGCTTCAACAAAATACTTAGAAAAAGTTAATTGATCTGAAATTGGAAGCAAAATATTCTATTATAAAACAGTTTTTATGATTGGTTAAAGCATCCTCTTGCAGGCAAGAGGTCACGAGGTCAGGTCTCCCCACCGTCCCCGTGGTACTGGAGAGCGTGTTGTGCCAGCACCACCGGTCACGTGAAAAATGTTTAGTAGGCGCACTGCAGTTTATAGGGGATGGATACCCGACCAATTCTGCAGTCTAAAAGAAAATCTCTACAAATAATAAATCCCAAAAGTTCAAACAATATTAAAAACATTTTAATAATGGAGTTATCTAGTTAAAAAAGTTTTGATTGAAACTCTTGAACCTATGTGAAACATACATGAAAAATCAATTAGCTCCAACCAAATTTCTTTTGTCTCATCTTTCATCAAAATTACAGTTGTGATCCACCCTTCTTTAAGATCTTACAACTCTCACCTTAAAATGGGTTATGACAACTCTTAAACATAAAAAGCATAAATTGATCAATATAAATTTTAAAATTAATAAACTAAGGTTTAAAATAACAATGCTAAACTCTTAAAAATGAAAAGCATAAATTGATCAATATAAATTTTAAAATAGATAAACTAAGCTTTAAAATAACAATGCTAAACTCTTAAACATGTGAGTCATACATAGAAAACCCTAAACCATATTAATATTGAATCAACAATTTTCAAATTATACATGTATTTATTAATAATTTGATATATTATACAAAGACATTGCAATAATTTTAGATTAGATGACCATAAAGACCCAAAAAAAAACGTAAAATAAAATTTCTTGCATAGATAAGTGAGTGGAGATAAACTTCAACAATAAACCAAACAAACTACTCAATCAATAAACAATTTATAAAAAAAATTACGAAGTTCAAGTCTCTAAGATACGTGTTAAGTATTAAATAGAGTAAATTAAGTGTAAAATTGAGTAGCTTAAAATATTATAAATTATTGTATCTAATGCAAAGCATATCAAAGCACAAACCCTTTATTATTTCTAATCCTTGTTACCTTCTCCTCATCAGAGTTGGCCTTGGCATGCCCTCCTTCGTTATTATTTCGAAGAAGAATTAGAAGAGTAGTGCCCATTCACAACCAGTTCATTTCTCATTTTATTATGTCACAATTTGAGGGATTCAAAATTGTATTGAAACTTTCGAGGAGATTCAAGTCTACGAGTTAACAAATGAATTTTTTTTGCCTCTAAACTTTGTCAGTTTTATGCTCATGCACTAGGCCTTTATTCCTTTTGAAGATAGAGTGTATTTTATGGAGAGAATAATAAGTAGAGAGTGCACTTAATTAAAATATAACAATAATTCTTAATGTAATTTAAGAGACAAAAAGTATTTATAAAATTTAATTCTGACACATAAAAATAGCATTATTTTCATCTATTAAACTGTTCACTGCACGAACTAATTAAAAAATAGATAAATAATATTTTTTTTAAATATTGAATAAAAAACTAAATATAAACAATAACATTGTTACTCAAAATTTAAATTCCATGTAATAGTTTATTAAATAAATTACATCCAGCAGGTTGCTCAGTATTCCGCCTTCAACAGAACTAATAAACAATAGACAGATCAAGAATGTTTTTTCAGACTATCAAATTATGTTGACAAGTAGTCGGTAACAACACAATTAAAAGATCACCGGGTAATGGGAACGAAAGGAGTTTTATCGTGTTAAGTGTCAACATTTTCTGCCGTGCACGACTAACTTTCGAATGGACGTACCAAGTCTTCAAATTATGTCCGAATACGTCTGAGCATATGTTTCCGTCTGTTTACTTTTCATGAGTCAATCCCCACATTCGATTCAGCCGTGACTCACGATGGCATCTTCGACACGGCTCTGCACTTGTTTTATTTTGCATACTTATCCGTTGTTGAAAGAGGCATAGAAAATTAACTAATTAATAGTGGGTTAGAAAATTCAATCGGGTTTTTGTTATTCCAGAGAGTATAAAAGGTCTTCATTGTATGGTTGATGCAGCTTCACAACGAACATTTAGTGTAACAATCTCAATAATTTGTTGGCTATTGTTTATTTCTGCTAAGCCATGGACAAGATTGGAGGTAAATTATTGGGCACGATCATATTATTAGGGTTGATCATTCATACCTGGGCCCAGATACCATCAGCGGGTGGAGGAGGCGGCAACAGCAAATCTGATCCTCTGGATATTGTCTTGTTTCAGGTAAATAGTAGGCAGCCTAAAGCTGAACAATGTTAGATTTAGTACTAATTCTAAAGTATGGAGCGAATAGCAGGGGTTCAATTGGGAGTCATCGAAGAGCGGTTCATGGTACAGCGTACTGAAAGGGGCTGCAAAGGAGATTGCAGAGGCCGGTATAACAGACGTCTGGTTTCCCCCACCTTCTCAGTCTGTATCTCCACAAGGTATGCAAGAAATAGTTCCCTAAAGGGTTTTTCTTCTTTTAGGTATAATTACAATGGCAGTAAGGGAGTTGTAATGGAGTCAATGGGAAATATATATATATATATATGGTAAAAATTCATTTCAACAAATTGTATAGGAATAAACTATGAATATTTCTGAGTCAGACATTTGAATCCATAGCTGTCTTTGCTTAAGATGAAACCACTGTTAATGTAAACACTAATTAAGCAAACATTTTGACTCTACAGGTTATCTGCCGGGGAAGCTGTACGACCTGGACCAATCTAAATATGGAACTTCCTCTCAGCTGCGTCAGGCGGTGGAGGCGTTCCACCAGAATGGAGTGCGGTGCGTGGGTGACATAGTGATAAATCACCGGACGGGCTCAAAGCAGGACGACAAAGGCAACTGGTGTATATTCGAAGGAGGAACAGATGACGACCGGCGCGACTGGGGCGCCTGGGCCATTCCCGTCAACGACAAGCCCTATTCTTGCGGCTCGGGCAAAGCGGACACCGGAAACGACTACGAGGCTGCCCCTGACGTCGACCACACAAACCCGCGGGTGCAGCGCGAGTTGTCTGAGTGGATGAAATGGCTCATGACAGACATTGGCTTTGACGGGTGGAGGTTCGACTTCGCCAGGGGATACGCCGGCAACTTGCTTGTTCTGTACCTGCAAAGCACCTCCCCTGCTTTCGCTGTGGGAGAGGTGTAGGAGACACTTAATTTTGGAAACGGAGGAGAGGATGGTCATCGGCAGAGACTGGTCGATTGGGTTCACTCCACGGGCGATCGCTCTGCTGCTTTCGACTTTACTACCAAAGGAATTCTGCAGCTTGCTGTGCAGAACAACGAGCTCTGGCGTCTAAGGGACTCCGACGGTAAACCCTCCGGCATGATCGCCCTCTTACCCGTAAAGGCTGTCACTTTCATTGACAACCACGACACGGGCTCTACGCAGAATTTGTGGCCCTTTCCTTCTGATAAACTTATGCAGGGATATGCCTATATTCTCACTCACCCTGGAGTTCCCACCATTGTAATTTCTTATCTTGTTAACTATTGTCATTTAATTGATTTGTGTTGTGCTTGTGAATATAATACTGTTGGTGAACTGTGCGCGTGCAGTTTTATGATCATTTCGAGGACACGAATTTGAAGGAGGGCATAAAAAAACTTGTTGAAATACGAAAGAGAAACAAAATCAAGGCGAACAGTGGTTGCACCATCATAACTGTGCAGTCCGACCTTTACATGGCCAACATTGAGCAAAGGGTTATCATAAAAATCAGAGCCAGATATGATGTGGGAAAGTTCTACCCATCAAAAGATTTCCAACTCGCAGCATCGGGAAACGGATATGCTGTCTGGGAAAGGAACGCTTAAATTTCTACCAAGTATTAATCTCATTAAATTTATGAGAATTTCTCTAATTCTTTAAATAAAGATAATTACCTTTATATCTCATCGATATTCTGTTATATTCTCTACTTTTCTTGCGTAAATTAAGTTAAATTGTTTCGTGGCTCATAATTCTGAATCACATGTTCTACTTTCAAAAAGCGAGTAAATAATAAAGAGAACAGTGGTTACAGTAATCCTCCGGTCAATTCCATCATCTCAGTATCTCACTATTGCGCCCTCTTTTAACTTTAAAGATAAAACTTTATTATGTGCTGTATCTGTGTTGAAAATTATGTTACCAGAAATGAAAAATGTAAAATGTGACAAATAGAAATGGAATTTGAAAAGGTTGTGTATTTACATTTTAAAAATACAACACTTTTACAATTAACTGTATTAATTTTATTTATTATTAATATTATAGAAATGATATCATTATATTAATTATATCAAAATTAATTTATAATTAACATAAATTTCTAAATTAATTTTTACAATATTGATTAATTATATATTCAAATTAAAATATAATTAACTCAAAATTAATATTAATTAGATAATCTCTTATATTGCACATAAAAAGAGGAGGTATTTTATAAAAATTAATATATAATCAGAAATCTAAGAAGACATGTTTATTTAGTCTAATATTCTTGCACAAATATTCACAAAAGATTTCAAACAATTCTAATATTTAACTCCTACATAGTCTCATTCACATTTTTTCTAATCTAATATTTAGCATGAAGGTGCTTCTCTCCACAATCTCATAAAAACAATACTTTAGAAAAAACTATGGAACACCTAGAAATGACCATTAAAATAGAAATGGAATTTCATCCTTTTTAGCAGGAAATGGTCGCCTCTTATATTGTATTCTTGATAATAAAGCTTGGAAGGGGTTTCTTAGAGTTTGTTTACAATAACCTAGAAAAGGTTTTCTATTTCAAGCATGGGATGGAATAAATGTAAAAAAGGGAGTGAAATAAAATAAAAGGTACATAAGTAATTTTAAAATGAAACCAAATTAAATTTAAATATGTAAATAAAAGTTAAATTCAAGTTTTCTTTAGGTTTGCCCCATGTACATGCTTGATATAGTTCTGAAGTCTTATGATATTCGAGTTGGGACTAATTTAGTGGGTGGTATCTTTTGTTGAGAAGCACTACTTTCCTCCTCGGCATTACATTCTATCTTGACTAGGATATGGTTCAAGACTTGGTGGCATTTCATTCCTCTCGGTTTAGGTATCGGCTTTGTCACTTACATGCTTCCTTGGGCTATTGTTTTGTGGCTAAAGTGAGGTCTCTGTTCAAGGAAATTAGGTTTTTGCACAAGCATGCATTGGAAGATCCCTTCTACGAGCCATATTTTGCTCCCCCCACTAATCTTGCTTCATCGGTCAAGAGTGGTATATACTAGTTTTGGTTTGGATGGTTGTTTTGCTGGGTCTATTTTGTAATCTTCTTTGTCTGTACAAATGTTGGTTCTTTTGTATCCCTTGTCTGTAAAAATGGCCAATGGTGGGATTTAAAAGTTTATGCAATCTCTTTTGGGAGGGCTAGGAGGTTTTTTATAATGTTGATGTCTCTCGATGTTATGCTATGTATCTTGTAAATCTGACTAGCAAGTCCCTATGGCAATCTTCGCCTGGGACATTTTTGTTGCCTCATGTAAATTTATTTTTCAATTAATAGAATCCTTATAGTGGCTTGCCACTTTTATGAACAAAAATAAAAATAAATTCAAGTTTTTAAACGAAGTGAACTAATTACAACTATTCATTTCTTCATCCAAAAAATCATAAATCTATCTCTCCTCTCACAAATTCAATCATTTGAATAATCTTGGAACATCTCTTATTGTTTTAACTATCACATTGTATCAACATATTATGTTGCAAAGATATTACACAATCATTTGAACAATGACATTCATAATCACATGTAAATCTTCTATAAAGAGAATACACTTAATCAAATGTTTGCATTGTTTTTAGACTAATATTTTAAATTCATTATCTCTTTCCTTTATTAATCTAAATTCTCATTTTTACACAAGTATTGAAAGTTATGACTATATATATACAGGGGATCTATAAGGAGGCCCACATATATTAGATTAATATATCAGAGATCTATAAAGAGATCCCAATATTGCAACTAAACACATCAAGTTTTACAATACATTATACAACTAAACTACTACATATACAATCCTATCAAGGGTGGAGTAAGTAGATCCATAGAAAACATATATAAAAACTAATTAAATACCATAAACTATAATGTCCATTGGGTAAAAATGCAAAATTGTGTCACACTTTTATAAAGTAAACAACCAACACTGATCCAACTTTTAAACTTGAATCACTAAAAAATGATATTTATGTTTTGAATTTTGAAATGATGTAAACTAATAAAATTTGTATTTTTTAGTATATTTTATGTTCGTATTTTTTAAAAAAATTAAAAAAAAATTGAATATAGTTTTTTATAAATTGATGCCATAATTTAGTTTCTCTTAAAATGCTAAAAAAATAAGTTACATGAGACGTCAATTTTTATACGATAATTTTCTTTCCTTCAAAGTTTTTGTGTGTATTTATAACTTGAAACATTAGTGCATGGATACATCTTTTTTCCAATTTTTATAAATATATATATTTTTAAATAAATATTAAAATGTGTGTTTATTAAAACATAGTTGTTTCTAGGGGAGACCCCTTGGTTAAATGGTGGGGCTTCTTTCCTGCAGAGCCAACAACCAAGGTTCAAACCTCACGAGGTTTCTCTTTACCACATCAACAATTTAGTCTGTTTACCCTGGTGTTAAGGGGAGGCTCCTTGGTGAATTGGTGGGGATACTTTCTTGTAGTGCCAACAACCAAGGCCCAAACCTTAATATTGCTTAAATTTTGTGGGTGGTTGGGTAGGTACCCTTTCACATAGGAATTTGTGGAAGGGTTAGGGACCTTTTGAGAATATGGCATTTCTTGTTGGCAAGTCAAGATGGATCTCCTTGTGGGTGGTGGGTTGGATTTGCTTCAAGTTTGATGTCAAAGTTTTCTATATTGTCACTGGGTGGTGATGCGATGTTTCATTGTTGCATCAATCATTTAAATGCTCCTTTCACGTCGATGTTCACAACCTTATGATGGAAAAATGTTATGGGTTCTCAGAAGGATACAGATCGCTTCCCTACTGATGAGCCATGATGCAACATCTTGCATGTTTCTTGCTAGCTGGCATGATCACAGGAAATCTGGGAGGGCTTAATCGCTATTGCACAATGCAGTAAGTGTGAATTGTTTTGGGGCTTTAAATGTTCGAAGGTGGCCTAGATTTGGCACGACTTTGGCACATTTTGGTTTTAATTCTCTAGTGTAGCTTTGTCTGTAAGTATGGTAGAAAAGTCAAAGTTCATTATTGAGTTTTCATCAAAGGCTCTAGTGAGCGTGGGGCTTGACCCCCATCCAATTGGATTGCAAGACCCAACAAGTGACTTTTAAGGTGATCACAAACCATTTTCTGAAGCAAATCATACTATGAATAGACTGGCATGAGATTGTGGCGATTAAAATGGTTTTAGGAAAGGAACATTTATCAAACTAGGAGAATTTTTGAGTTAACACCCACATTGTCCCCAGGTTCCTGGCCTTAATGCTCGATGTTCGTACTCCAAAAGCTAAGGCGTGGGTGATAGTATGCAAGCTCTTCAAGAAAGAGCTCTTGGGTGGACTGAACGAAATTCTAAGAATGACTCTTTTGGGTCGTGGTGCTCCTCAGTTGAGAGACCTCCCTCTAGTCAAGGTACCTAGCAAGGTAATTAAGGCTTATCCTTTGCTTCTGGAGCTGAAAGGGATGGCCTTGGTAAAGCATCGTCAGATTGCTGCTTATGGGGTGAGTTTTCTAAAGAAGTTGTTAATGGTTGATCCAGTAAATGGTTTTGAATGGGCCTATGAATTCAACCAATTTTCTAAGATGAATGATTTCTAGGTAGGGGTAGGTTGTTTGGAAAGTTTTTAATGTTTACAGGATAATTCCTATAGTCATCTTGTAGTAGGTGACTTGTACTATTCATAAGCTAAGATCCTTTTTTGGCTCGCTTTTGCTTTGGTTGGATATTGGTTTTTTGTGGATCTTTGGTTGCCTGGTGTCAAATGAAATTTTGTGGGCCACTCCTTTTTTTTTTGCAGCATCTTTACTCGTGTATGGGAGTTAGTTGTTGTTTGGGTGGCGGGTCTAGTTTTTTAATGAGGCATTTCTTCTCCATAGCTCCTGCTATGTAGACATTTGTACTGGAACTTTAAATATTAATAGAAATTTCCTTAAGAATAATAAAAACATAGTTGTTTCCATTTGATGTCAACTTTCATATTAATTATTTAAATCTAAAATAGAAAAAAATTATACCATCTTGATATAGATTATTTTTATAGTGTCATAAATTGTCACCCTTAAAATTTTCACACTCGATTTTTCTCTCTCTATCTAATTGGACTTAATTGTACACATAATTTCATGAATTATGCATCTCATGGCATATTTAAAAATTTATCAAAAAGCAAAATGTACAAGACCCAAATATTCATCTAATATTTTTCTCCTAGCACTTTAGATCCTAAAAATTGAAAGATCTAGACTAGGGTATCCTTGTGCCCTAGTCCCCTTAATGTGGCCCCAAATTTCAAAGTGTTGGTGGTAGTAATTTACTATTTTAAATTCAAATTTTGATTGCCAACTATCAAGATTAATTTTTGAGAAATTAGATCAATTACATATAAATACATAGTATTTTCATAATTTTAATATAAAAGAAAGAACAAGAAAATAGAAGAGTGATTGTTATACTTCAAAAATTAGTTAAGGGTAGTCAAGATAAGAATTTTGCAAAGTTATTGTAGCATTTCATCATGTCAAGTTTTATGTGATTTTTTTCATGATTATGCATGAATTTTGTTTGTGAGTACAAATGCTTGTAAGTTTTTAAGTCAAATCAAGCTAAATTGCAATCAATCCTTGAGATGATGTGTATGACTTTAGTTCTTTAAGAATATTAGATCTGAGTGGTGAGTGGCAGCGAGTTATTGATTCATCATTCATTTATCATTTAGCTTTTATCCCTTAAAAGGATAATCTCTCTTCTTTATCATTCTTTCCATTGTGGAGGTGGAAACACCAACACGGGGTTTCATTGAGCCAAAATTCTATATGGCATAACCTTTTCTCTCCTTTTGAATGTCTAGGTACATCTCTAAAGAGTATTGAAGGAAAAATTGAAGATAATTTACTCATTCATGCATTCAAGCCCTACAACTTGACAAGACATGTAAGTTGTACAATATATCAACAACAAAAAAATATTCGACCACATGATCTGAAGGAAGAAGCTACAGACTAAATCCCTAAGGATTATAAATAATATTTCAAATGTAGACACCTAGACTAGGTGTCCTTGTACCCTAGTCCACTCAAAATTAGCTCATATTTAAATTAAAGGTGCATGCATGCTTGAATTGTCCATTTCTAGTCCCTAAATGTGATTGCTAGTTTTTGTAGACATTGAAAATATATAGATTGATATCGCACACTTGATCCTGATCTAATAACATCGCTTCATTTTGATTTATCCCTCTGTCTAACCAATTAATCAAATAGCCTTATTTGATTAAAGTCATCATAATTCTCCTTTTAATTAAATAAATCCCTCAATTTAATTAAATCATTGTCTTTGTGTAATTAGCTAGGTCATTTCATCTTCCTATCTTTATTTAATTAAATAATCCATATTATTTGATTAAATTTCTAAAGTTCATCTAATTAAATTAAATAAATCAAACATTTATCTAATTTAATCTAACATCACCCATTTTGGTTAAATAAATCAAAATATTTATTTAACTAAGTATTAATCATTTTCATCTCTTTTTGATTTATTTCAATCCTAAAATCTAAATCAAATTGTCAAATCAGCTAAATCTCCCCTTAAATTAATCAAATCCTGATTAATTTAATCCTAATCACTTAAATCCTCTAGATTTTCAACTTGCACATGAAAATCAATTTAATTGATTTATAAATCATCTATTTTCATTCGAAAAAGGCATGAAAGATGGAATATTTCTCAAATTTGAAATCTCCCCCCAAAAGGACATGTCCATTTCAACAAAGCATTTAAAATCTCTTACATGTCCTTTTCTTGAGCCATGTGCATTTGCTTCACCTTTCAACTCATCCTTCAAGCCATATTTTGAATTTGAATCTCCCCTCTCTTTGCACATTCTTCAAACTGTGCTCATTCCTCAACCATTCACATGATGACATGTGGCTTCTTCTCATTTGTTGAAGTTTAGTCCCACATTCATCCCTTTTGTCTCTTCTCTAATCAATCTCATCTATAAATGAAGAGATCATCCTTCATTTGATCCATCCAAAATTTGAGTAAACTTATTATACTCAAATACATCTTCAAGCATTTGCAAGATTCATCCATCCATAGCTAGGTTATGCAGGTTTTTCATCATGGAGCACATTTGAATCTTCACAAAGTGGATCACAATCTTCATCAAATCATCAAAGCTAGCATTGAGTTGGGAAAGGGCCAATTTTCACATCAAATTGGCACCAATTCCCTCAAGAGATCAAGAATTTACATTGCTTTTATAGGATTTAATCTCTTTTGTTGATTTCTCATTATATTGCTTTCATTTTCCTATTTAGAGCATTGATAACTAGATTTCTTGAGGAACTTAGATTCTAACTTGCATTTCAATCTTACAATGTGTTTATATCTTGTGTTTTGCAGGTTTTAGAGGGATCTTGGTTCACATTATTGTGCTAGAAGGAGGGCAATCTCATATTCCAATCACATTTTTTTTATCATAATTACGCGTTTTTGTTTGTTTACAGGAAACATCGCTGTTCACAGTCCAGCGGGGCTATACAAAACCACTCAAAAATCAAACTGTACCACTCAAAAATCAAACTATGCCACTAAGAGCTCCAACATCGCCATATAGCACCACTAGAAAATCAAACAACACCACCATCACAAACATAACTGCTGGAATTTCTTACTTTTTAATGCAAATTTAAAATAGCCATATCTTGGTCATTTTTTGGTCTTTTCAAAGATTTTTTTTTTAAAAAATGGGGTAGAATTTGATAAGCTATCCAATGGTGTAGGTTATTGTCAACTTTTATAGAGTTAAAATTTTCAAATTTTCATTTAATGTCAAATCATAATGAAACTGGATCTAATTTTTAGGGTTTTTATACTCAATCATCTATCTAACCCTCATATCTTCTTGTTTCTTGATTTCATTTGACATTTGGAGCTTGTATTGCAGGTTTTGAAGGATAAAGGAGCATGGAAGTCAAAGAAAAAACATTATCACATCATTGTAACAAGTGTTTTTAAACACTACAGTGTTTTTTTAACACTTTTTGAGGATTCATTATTCTTCTTAAGGAAAATTTGTCATCATTTTTATGCTTAGGATCTAATAATTTCATTTGGGATTTAAAAAGAACTTTTGAATTCTTGTTGCAAAGGGTTTAAAATGAACATTAGGACTACAGTTTAACAAGACAACTCTCATTTGTCCTTTGGTGCTTTAAAAAAAATTCATTATTGCTTTGTGGGATCTAAAATGAACATGTGCTACATTGTTTTGTGAGAGCTTACTTGAACTAACTTCATTGAAAAAGGACATATGCACTTCTCTCGTGCTTTATAGCGATCTTGAGAATCAAAAGGCTTTTTTCATGATTTTAGGCTGAGACAAAGCAATCACCTCCACACTTCATCTTTGAGTTTAAAATTGAACAAAATCTTATGCGAGTGTGGATAAATTTATTGCATGTGTTCTCCCTTTGTTTCTAAACAAGGGTTGATCGAACTATGAATAGGTTTATTTGCTTTTGTTTATTTTAGAGGGCCTGCCTTGGGGAAAAAGTACTCACCCAAGGGAATGGCTCAACTAGTAACACTCTAAAGCCAAGAGTATTTCCAACCAGGATATAAATGTGGGTATTGGAGTAAACACCAATATTACGCGATTGATTTTGACAAGATGGATTTGAAAGGGGACTCTTGCCGTATGGGTCAATCTCCATGAATGGAAAGTATGAAATAAAACCCTTGTTTGTAGTGGCCTATTAACCTATTCACTGAGTTTATCGAAGTGGTGCATTCGAACTTAGATTCCAAGAAGTTACTTGCCATGTCTGATCTTGGTTAAAGTATAGAGGATAAGACTTCATTCTTAACATACCTTTATACTCTCTCCTTGGTTGCACGTAAAATCATCTCTTCTTCTATGAAGGTCATGAGGCAAGCCCACTAAGAAAAACATACCAATTGAGCTAGGATGTTATATTGCTTGTGGTTTGAAAACACAGTGCTTTGATAAAAAACATTGGAAAACCAACATTCAACATGAATACCAAATCTCAAACGGTTTAGGATAAGTAAATATCTTTGAACAAATTCACATGTTATTGCTTGCCCTTGGGATTCGTATCCTTAGAGGCTTCTAAGCATTTGGATTTCATCTCAAATTTCTCTTACTAAGGTCAACATTAGGAAACCTTTGCCTTGATATCCTCATTTTCCACATAATGCACTTTACGGGATGAGAGAAAATTGGGACATTGGACATTCAGTTGAAAACCTAATCAAGAGTGGGTTTGTGGTAAAAATAATCCATTAAGAAAACATTAAATCAATTGGACCCCACACATGTGCTTGAAATATTTTGGTCATATGATTTTCTTGCAAACATTTGTCTTTTGATTTTGAATTACTCTTAGAAAAAAGAATGTTCTTCACTATCTTGGTCTCAGAAACAAGTCTTTCCTAGGTTCATTTAGGATCAAACCAAACACTTCATCCATCCAAAAAAAATTGTCATCCCATCCCACCAAACAACTTTAGAGCTTTGGAAACATCATTCTAGACTTGGGAAAATCATCAAAATCAAAATCACCTTGTTTAGTTAAGTGTATGGGAATGTATCCTTTCTCATACATTTAATTGAATTAGAAATCCTTTGAACAAGTTCATCCTAAGATCACATCTAACATCTTAGGGTTTACAAGTCTGTTATCCAAATCCAATCAAACCAATCAAAATCAAGCCCTAATTATAGCATTGATCCAAAGTTCCTAAATGTGCAACACTCATATCATTCACCGCTTTCATGCTTCATCTCATCATTGGTCCTAAAAACCTTAGAGGTCACTTTTGCAACAAGGTCAAAACAAAAGAGGAACATGGAATATAAACTTGATCCATACATTTTGAGTAATCCAAGTCAACTAAGTCGTCAAAGCCTTATAATGTCGATTGATTATCAACACTCACATCTATACAAACCGTACATGGGATCATTACCTTCAAAAAATTCCAATAGTACAACAAATGTGAATATGACCAAATTGAAGTTTGGGACACCTTTCCCAATGGTAGATTTAAATGCAAGTCCAAACTTACAAATACACCAACTGAACAATCAATGCAGGAGCCTTCAAATGAACAACGTCATCCCACCAAATCCCTACATGCCAAATGAGAATGTACCAAGTACAAGTTTTTGAAACATGAATCTGGAAAACTTTGGGATAAATATGTTTGCAAATCATACAAGTGTTGTTCAGAATCCAAACAAGATATTAAGAACTCCATGTATTAATCCAAGTCAAGGTAACACCATGCAAAATGAAAGTTACCAAATCAAGGAAATGTGATTCCCAACACCAA
>VDFB02168118.1:156938122-156984175 GCA_007258455.2 Sequoia sempervirens
ATTAATTTAATATGAAAATGGTAGAAGGTGGGCCAGTTGTTGATCAATTAAATGAGTTTAATATAGTTACCAGTTAATTAACTTCTGCAAATGTAAAATTTGATGAAAAAGTTAGGGCTCTTTTGATTTTGTATTATTTTCCTAAAAGCTAGAAAATCTTGGTAATGGATGTTAGAATTTTTTTTTCTAGTTCGAATACATTGACATTTGATGATGTTGTTGGCATTATTTTGAGCGAGAAAATTCGTAGGAAAGCTTAGGTGGAACGCCCACATCAGGTAGTGCTTTGAATGCAAAAAGCATGGGAAAAACAAAGAAGAGAGGAAACAATTATGGAAGTCATGGTAAGTCATGAGGAAAATCAAAGGAAAAAAGGTCCCAATCTAGAGACAAGAGGGATTGTTGATACTGTGGTAAGCCAGGTCATTTAAAGAAATATTTTTGGTCTCAAAAAAATAAAGGAGACAAAAAGGAAGGCAATAAAGAGGAAAATGTGGTAAGTAATAAATCTGATTAGGATGCTTTGATTGTTTCCCTTGATAATGTTGATAATTCTTGGGTGTTAGATTCAGGGGCTTCATTTCATGCTACGCCCCATAGAAGTTTTCTTGATTATGTCCAAGGGGATTTTGGGCTAGTTTATTTGGGAGATAATGAACCCTATCAGATTGTTGGAAAGGGAAGAATAAAAATTAAGTTGTAGAATGGGAATCATTGGCTACTACATGATGTAAGGCACATTCCAAAGTTAAAAATAAATTTAATTTCAGCAAGGCAACTAGATGATGAAGGTTGTGTTGTTACATTTAATGATAAAAATTGGAAAGTTACAAAAGGTGCCTTAGTGGTAGCAAAAGGTTGGAAAGTAGGCACCTTATATCTTTGTATAGGTCATTTTGTTCCTTCTACTTTAGCTATTGTAGATAAAAATCAATGTTCAGGAATAGTTGTTGTAGTTCAACAGGAAAAAAATTAGACAGTTGTGATAGATTCTAAATCAACACTATGGCATAATAGACTTGGGAATATGAGTGCAAAAGGTATGAAAGTACTTCATTCAAAAAATGTTTTACCAAGTTTGAAATGTGTTAATATGGATTTTTGTGAAATTTGTGTGTATGGAAAACAAAGAGAGTTAGTTTTCTCAAGGATGGGAAGCAAAAGAAAGATGAGAAATTGGAGCTTGTGCATACAAATGTATGGGGACCAACTCAAGTATCTTCTCTTGGTGACTCGATATTATGTCACTTTTATTGATGATGCAACAAGGAAGGTATGGATTTAATTCCTTAGGTAGAAATCTAATGTATTTGAAACTTTTAAGAAATGGAGAAGTTTAGTTGAAAATGAGACAGGTAAAAAGTTTAAATGTCTTAGATTTGATAATGGCAGTGAGTATTACAACAAAGAGTGTGAAGATTATTTTTCCTCTAATGGTATTCATAGGCATAAAATGGTTCCAAGGACTCCACAAGAAAATGGAGTAGCTAAGCACATGAAAAAAACAATAATGGAGCATGCACAGACTATGAGATTGCATATTGGGTTGCCTTTAAACATGTGGGAAAAGGTTGTAAACATAGCTAATTATTTAATAAATAGAGGTCCCTCAAATCCTTTGGGTTGTGGTATTCTAGAGGAAGCATGGACAGGTAAGAAGGTGAGTTATTCTTTTCTCAAGACGTTTGATTGTGAAGCATTTGCACATGTACATTCTAAAAATAGAACTAAGTTTGATAAAAAATCAAAGAAATGTATATTTGTTGGATATGGAATTGATGAATTTGGTTATAGACTATGGGATTTTGAAAATAAAAAAATTGTGAGAAGTAGGGATGTCATATTCAATAAGAAAGTGTTGTAGAAAGATTAGTTATAGCAGGGTATGTGCAGGATCATCATCGAAAAAACAGGCCTTTAAGTGGCGAAAAATTTAGAAAATCAGAGTTAGACAACTTGACGTAAAAATTTCAGTAAGTTATCTATATTATTTCAAAAATATACAAGAATAGAATCTATATCAAATTAAATTTAGTTTCTAAACTACTAGGATTATTTATAAAAAAAAATCTATTTGCTGAAAATTTGAAATTTCAATGTAGTAGTACTTAAATTTCAAGGAAAAAATAAGTAGGTGTCTGCCTGACCACCAAAACCATAATAAAATGATAAAAAAAATATAATATTTTAGATATAAGTAGAGGACTCATTTTTGGATGTGATGCATATTTTTTTATAATTTTTTTCCAAGTAAATAATTAATTATGATTTTTTTATTAATTTTAAAAATATTAAAACTCATATGTTTGACCACCTTAACTTGGTCAAAACTTCATGAAATTCATTTTTTTAAATCCTATAGTATGTAGGCATAGAATGTGACACATGTTTCAGATTCAAAATATATATCATTTGAAGTTATAGATGTTTTCAATCAACCTATCAATTACGACTTTAGTCATAATTCAAATAGAAAATGCATAATAATTATTTATTAAATTCAAAGTAAAGCATAATTTATATTGGTGGAAAGCTGAGAATATCCTTTAGAAACCCTTTTTGTTTCATCAATTTTGGGTAAAAAAATGTCATCAGCCACATACCCTACAAATACCCATAATATCGCCACTTTTTGGCCCATCATGATTCTGCACATACCCAACAGCATTAGAAGAAAAAAAATGAGTATGTAGTGTTGTATGATACACCAAAAAGTGATGTTCTAGTGGTTCCTCATGTTCCAAAACAACAAAAACAACAAATACCACAAACTCCAGTGAATGTTAGATGATCTTCAATGATAAGTAGACCACTAGAAATATTTTCTCCCTCTTTGTATTCTATTTTATTACCTAGTGCTAATGAACCAGAATGCTATGATGAAGCTATGTAGGTGGATGCCAAGGTTTAGTGCGAGCATGGAATGTAAGAAGAAATGGCCTCCTTGCTGAAAAATAAGACTTGGGAATTATGCAAGTTGCCTACATAGGTAAAAAAGTTTTACCAAACAAATGGATTTATAGGCTGAAAGAGGAGGATGGAGGTAAAAAAAGATTTAAAGCCAAGTTAATTATAAAGGGATTTGCACAGAAAAAGGGTATTGATTTTGATGATATTTTTTGTCTAGTTGTTAAAATGACTTCTATATGCATTGTTTTAAGTATCATGGTTGTTGAAGATTTGCATTTGGAATAGCTAAATGTTAAAACAACCTTTCTCCATGGTGATTTGGAAGAGGAAATATATATGGAATAGACACAAGGATTTGAGGTCAAATGTAAGGAGAAACTTGTGTGTAGATTGAAGAAAAGTTTATATGGCTTAAAGCAAGCACCTTGGCAATGGCATATCAAATTTGGCAGTTTTATGGCTGAGCAAGGCTACAACCAGTGTAATTTAGGCCATTGTGTTTATTTTAAGAGGTTAGATTATGTTAGCTACATTATTTTATTTTTTTATGTTGATGATATGCTTGTAGCAAGGTCTAACATGAATCACATAAAGGAGTTAAAACAATAGTTAGCAAATTCATTTGCTATGAAAGATTTGGGAGAAGCAAAGAAAATCCTTGGTATGAAGGTTACTAGAGATAGGAAAAATAGAAAATTGTTTTTTATCTTAGGTTGATTATGTTGAAAAGGTGTTGCAGAGATTTCACATGGAAAATGGAAAAGCTTTCAACACACCTTTCCCCAATCATGTCAAATTGACTAAGGATATGTGTCCAAAGACACAAGAAGAGGAAGAAAAAAATTTTAAGGTACCATATGCTTCAGTTGTAGTTAGTTTAACGTATGCCATGGTATTGCACATGTTGTAGGAGTTATTAGTAGGTATATGAGTCATCCCAATATTGAGCATTGGAATGCAGTAAAATGGATTCTTAGGTATTTGAGAGACACATCCAATAAATGTTTATCTTTTGGGGGCTCTATTACTAATTTAAAAGGCTATGTTGACTCAGATTTGGCAAGGGATGTAGATACCAAGCGGAGTACCACATACTATTTATTCACAGTTGGTGGGACAATAGTGAGTTGTATTTTCTGCTTGCAAAAGGTGGTTGCTTTATCCACTATGGAGGTAGAGTATGTTGTTGCAACAGAGGTGAAACATGAGATGATATGGTTGCAAATTTTCATGGAAGAGTTGGGAAAACAATAGGATGAAAATTACTTGTTTATAGACAACCAAAGTGTTATACATCTTGCAAAGAATTCTTCTTTGCACTCTAAAACCAAACACATATAGTTGAGATATCATTTCATTTGGTTAGTGTTGGAGGATGGACAGGTAAAGCTAGAAAAGATACCTACAAAAACCAATCCAATGGATATGTTTACAAAGGTAGTGACAAGGGAGAAGTTGAGCTCCTGATCAACTTTTATTGGACTTTAAGGCTAAATTCAAGTATAACAGAGTAGCAGGGTCCGAGGTGCTTATTTCTAGTGGGAGTTGTAAGTGTATTAGTGTCATCTAGGATCAATCTCTAAGTGGGAGATTGTTGGTATGTGGTGACTGATCATGCTATACTGTGCACTCTTCATGTATCCTTGCTGATAAAAGAAAAAAGATGACTTTGTAAAACCCTAATTCATGAAGCTTCTAAAAATCTTGTTATAAGTAGTTGGGATGGGAGTTGTAGTAAAGAATTATTAGAGAGATTGTAATATGTTTCACACTAGACAAGGGTATGTGCAGGATCATGATGGGCCAAAAAGTGGCAATATGATGGGTATGTGGCTGACAACTATTTTTAAACCCAAAATTGATGAAACAAAAAGGGTTTTTAAAGGAGATTCTTAGTTTTCCACTGATATAAATTATGTTTTACTTTGAATTTAATAAGTAATTATTATTCATTTTCTATACAAATTATGACTAAAATCATAATTGATAGGTTGATTTAAAAACATCTATAGCTTTCAAACAGTATCACATTTTATGAATCCAAAACATGTGTCACATTCTATACTTCGTATACTATAGGATTAAAAAAAGAAAAATTGAATTTCATGAAGTTTTGAACAAGTTAAGGTGGTCAGACATATGAGTTTTTATATTTTTAAAAAAGTTGTAATAAAAATTCATAATTATTTACTTGGAAAAAAATTACAAAAAAATATGCATCACATCTTATGAGTCCTCTACTTATATCAAAATTTTATAAAAAATATTATCATTTTATTGTGGTTAGGGTGGTCAGAGAGACACCTACTTCTTATTTTTCCTTGAAATTTAAGTACCACTACATCGAAATTTCAAATTTTCACCAAATAGATTTTTTTTTTTTAAACAAACCTAGAAGTTTAGAAACTACATTCAATTTTCTACAGATTCTATTCTTAAATATTTTTGAAATAATAAAGATAACTTATTCAAATTTTTACATCAAGTTGTCTAACTCTAATTTTTCTGAATTTTTTGCCATTTAAGGGCCTATTTTTTCCATGATGATCTTGCACATACCCACAATAAAATCATTGGATGGATACAGTTTTGTGGATGTAGCCCAGATTGGGTGAACCAAGTTAAATTCTCTATGTTGTCTTATTTCTTCTATAAAAATTTGTGTTTAATTTCTCTGTTTTGTTGATCAAATTTGTATTTAACTGTTAGATATCTACCTTCTAACCCTAACATCATGCTTTTGAAGGACATCGCACCCAATGTCACCACAAAGGAAAAGAAACATCACATGAAGTAAGAAGACTACACAATGAAACATGAAATGCAAAAGAATAATGCTAATGTATGCCCCTACTTTAAAGAAATTCCTAAACACTATGTTGTGAGCAATTACTTTAAATTAGAAAATGATCAATGCTAACAATAAAGAGGACCTAAGAGCTTACTTGGAAATCCCTATGCTAAGTCATATGTTTCCAAATAAAGCTATGTCATAAAAAAGGAAAGAGGGGTTTCCCCCAAAATGAAACTCCAAACACATGAGGGATCCATGGATTTGGGGTCAGTATGTTCTTGCTATAATATTTTTAGAGAGCTTGGAACTATCATCATTCCCCAAATACTCATAGAAATAGAAGAATGACACAAAGAGAGTGAAAAAAATAAAAATTCTTTTGGGTCAACATGGAAGAGACCTAAATTTCTCGATGCCTTGCATCATCCCCAAAAGGAAAACACAAGATAAAGATAAAAGGAAATTTTTTTGGTTCAATATGCAAGAGAAATGATTCTCTTGATGCCTTGTGTCATCCCCAAAAGGAAAACACAAGACAAATGAAAAGATAAAGGAAAAGGTAAAATATTTATGACATATAGAGAAGAATGTAGGTACAAATAGAGGACTGTCACAAAGAGAGAGGTACATCAAACATAAAAATATAGGGAGATCACATTACACACATGTAATCACACAAGGAACATGCAAAAAAAAAAATCTAGACTAGTAAGGCACATGCAAATCAACCAATTATTAGTTCTTTTGCATCCCAATTGTGTTCATCATATACAGAAGGTGGAAAACTAGCTAAAGAGACAATAGAAAATGCTGAACTTGGGGTGTCACCAAGTTCAACACTTTTCTTAGGAGAATTATCGTTTAAGCTCATAAAAGATGAAAAAAAATTACTCAATTCGTCATGCACTTCTTCGTCTATCTTAACAACCTCATCATTGTCATCCAAGTTAATCACAATGGGACCTATTGAATGATAATGTCTAAAGAAGGATTTAGCTCATGTGTTATAGTTGCAGTATAGGATCTTTTTGTTGCGGCGAGGGAGACTCACCGTGCATTGCTTTAGTCAAATTTGGATGTTGATTTTCTTTATTTGTTTCTTCATTTAACCTTCAAGTAAGAGCATGACATTTATGCCTATGTTCTCTAGCATTTCTATTTCTTTTAGTACGAGTTTCAAGTTGAGTTTGTGTACGAGTGGATTTATCAACCATAGGTTTATTTTCTTCCCTAAGGGGAGGAATGGAAGGAACCATGGAACTAGACTTGTTTTATTTTATGATGCATGACAGGATTTCTTTTGTTATCTCTTGGTATTTTATAGGAGATAGGAAAAGGATTTTTCTTAGGTTGGTCTTGGTTGTTTGGAATTTCTTTAGGTTTGATCATGGTCTCATCAAGGATAGTAGGCTCAATCATAGGCTAAGGCACATTTTTAAGGGATAGTTTTCCTATGTATTTCTCTTTAAACTTTTGATAGGAATTGAAAAAGAAGTTCTCATGAGATTTAATAGGTTCCATAGGCTCGAGCCAAAACATTGAATCTAATGAAAAAGTCCCTCAAGAAGATAAAGGATTAAAGACATTGTGGTGCACAGTGAAAATTTCATTGTCAAAGGGAAATTTTATGAATTTATGCACTACCGACAGGATGACTTCCATGGAGCGTAGCCATGGGTAACCAAGCTTCATACAAAATTGGTCCAACATTGAGATGATGGAGAATGATACATCTAATTTTTGTTCCTATTTGTAAGGTAAGGGTGATCGATCCCATTGTAGGGAAAGCTAAACCATTATGCGTCTTTATCCATGATTTTGGTTTATCATATATTTCTTGATAGAGTTCATGCACAAGTAAGAATTATTCAATGATCACATTCTCTCCATAGATGGGATCAATTAATATCCCATTAGTGGGCTTATCATTGATTCGACTGGCTATGTAAAGACGACCATCAAGTGTATTTCAAATAATGTCCTTGGATGAGAAAGTAATGTCAAGAAGCATTTTAGTTTGGCCCTTACAAGGTTGAGTTTCAATAAATGAAATTAAACCCTTTTTAATAGTATCCATAAGATCTTGTTCAATGGTATCCATGTTGTCATCATCCATGTCAACATTCATCACATCATTCTTTGAAGTTTCACTAGCTTTGAAAAATGAAATATTATGTTTTGGCATAGGGTTAGTAAAGATTTGCATGTTTTGGTTAGGAGGGCCAGCAAATTTACTTCCTTGATCAATAACACCTCCAATTGAAAGATGACCAGAATCAATGAGATCTTACACAAGATGTTTAAGATGCTTGCAATGTTTTATGTTGTTTCCATTTTGTCGGTGATAATGGTAGTAAGCATTCAATCTAAAGTTTGGAGGTAAAGGCTTATTAGGATTCATAGTTTTAACGGGAGGCAAGGTGATCATTTTCTATTCTAAAAGTTGTGACATTATGTTATGGAGGATATCAGGTAAGGGAGTGAATTGCCCAGCCAGATCCCCAAATGCAAAAGGAGTCATCTTCCTTACAATGGCCACTTGGGTATCAACATGTTGATTTGCTTGTTGAGGGGGATTTAGTTGAAGAAATCCTTTATTCTATTTTCTAAAAGGTTGATAATTTATTTTTTATGTAGATTCAGACTTCTTAGGATGGCTAGAGGTGGATATTGTGTCATGACTACTAACCAAGTTTTGATAATAACAAAGGGTAGTACACAAGTGTATATGAAGGAGGGAAACTTCATCATGATAAGCTTATCTTGTATCTTAGTTTGCAAGTTTTCAATGAAAATCCTTTGAAGGTTAGAGTTGGGAATCTTTACGTCGATTTGGGAATAAAGAAATTGGTAGCATGAAATATAGTTAGTAATCTTTTCATCATCATTTTGCTTACATCTCACCAAATTGGCTAAGGTCATCTTAGGAGTCATATGCACTTGGGAATGGTTTATAAAGGCCTTAGAAAGCTCTTTGAATGAATTAATCAAGTTTTTCAGTAATGATGAAAACCATTCTAAGGTGGTATCCTTCAAGGATCTAGGGAAAAGCTTAGCCAAGAGCTTATCCTCAAGAATAAAGTCACTACATAAGGTGGTATAAGCAGAAACATGGTTAGAAGGATCTCCTTTCCACCCATATTTCTCAAATCTAGGAACCTTTATACCTTGTCGCATCAATGTTCTCAATATCTCCAAGGATAAGGGGTTTCTTTTCACATAGTATGTAGGTTGACCATTTTGATTTTGGTTTATGGTGGAAACTTGCTTTTGAAGGGATAAACGGTTTGCAAAAGTTGGTATATGACAACATCATTGTTTGCTTTTGAGATGGAGGTGAGTATGGTAGGGCTGTATATATGTTCAAGGGACAAGTGAATTGAATTATTATGGGAGGTAAAGTAGTAGGAGATATGTCTTGTGATGCCACAAAGGCACTAGGAATACTAATGGAAATACCCAATGTAGGAATGACATTACTTGTAGGTTGCATCATTGTTGTAACTTGAGGGTTGGTGTAAGTAGGAATAGATGAAATAGTTGTAAGAGGAGGAACTTGAGTTCCTCCTTGACTTTGGACATTGTTTGAAGGTAAAGCACAACTAGTGGTCAAGAGATAAGACACTTCCCAAAATTTTGAACTATGTTACATGTGCAAGTTCTATTCTATCTTCACTTTCAGTCATGCGATGTATGTTATCTATGGTAGGGATAGCAGTGGTTGAAATTATTTCGATACTTATTTGAGTTTGTAGGTTTGCTAAGTCTTCATGAATTTGGATTATATTTTCTTGCAAAAAAACTAGCAACCATTATTTCAACATTTGTCACACTACTTGAAGGTAAAGAGTTGTCAAAGATGGTCCATAATTAGTGAACTAGTGTCAACACTAGTAGTGAAAGAGCTAGATAACCCTTGAGATCCATGATGATTGTGATATCGCGGGATGAAATGAGTCTCAAACTTCATCTCACTATAGTATTAGCAATAAGACACCAAGTTGAAAATATCATGCAAGGGGTAATCTATAAAGTGCAAGATGCAATGAACACAAAATAAATGCTATGCTCTAATTTTGATTCAAATGAAATTAAGCTAGATGCAATGAAATGGAAGTAACAAAAACTATGTAAACTGAAATAGATAACTAACAACAACAAACAAAAATAGATTTTTCAATGCTAGAAAATACAATTTAAAATCTGAAACAAGACTAAATCGCTTAGAGGGTATGAGTCTCAATTAGGATTTTTCAAAGATTTAAATGTTGAATAAAATTCACCACAAAATACCCAGAAAATAGGAAAAATCACCTGTACTTGGACTAAATTTCCCAAAGGGGCATATGAGTCCCATATTAGGGTTTTTACATCGTTTTTAGCAAATTCTATGTGAATTTTATGTTTTTTGGTTTGTATGATGTATAAGCTAAGTTCAAATGCATAGTTTAGATGAAATTCAATGATGAAAGAGCCAAAAATTAAACCTATATGGACTTTCACTAATGCAAGATTTAGAAACCCTAGATGCAAATTAACTAATGCAAAACCCTAATGCAAAGCTAATGCAAGCTAGATCTAGGATTATGATGCACTCCAAATTAGAAATAAGGTATTCTAAATACAAGGTCACCAAAATGAATTGAAGGAAATAGGGTTTTCAATCTTTTGGGGGATGGAACATTAGGGTTAGGACCTTGACCTATTTCACTTAGTTTCACTCAAGGAAACCCTAGAGATATCAGTCTAAAGATGGAATGAAGGTAAGAGATCTGCTAAAGATTTTCCTAGGGTGTGATAAGGGACTAAAAGTGGGTTCAACACCAAGCTAGGGCTTGGAAAGAAAAGTAACATGCAAGACCTAATGACAAAACCTAAAGATGTGTAAACCTTCAACAAAATGACCTAGAAATGAATGCAAAACATAATAGAAAAATGGGAAATTAGAGAGGTGCAATTGAAAACCCGAGCTTACTTGGAACAAGCTCTGAAATGCTAAAAATATTGATTTTAGGGCACACTAGGACTCATACATCAGGCTAGGTGTATCAGTCCTAGACTAGGGTTTCTAGGTTGAAACATGAATCTAGTAGTGTTGACTCAAAATCTTCAAAAAATTGGAAAATAACCTATACTAAGACTCATAGGCCAGAAGTGGTGTACTAGTCCTACTTAGCTTTTTTGGAGGATCAAGATCTAAATATTCTCTTCAATCTATGCTCTATCTTCTCAACTTAATTTTTCAGATTTGAATTGCTCAATCCTACCCTGTAGGTGTCTTTTAATGATCTTGTAAACAAGGTGACAATTAGGACAACTTTGTAAACGTAACAACTTTCAAATCTTTCTCTTCAATGTATCTTCAACCTAGATCTACAAATCACACACTAAAGAAAGAGGAAAATGTTGTTTTGTTAGTAGAAATGGGGTTTCCTTAGTAAAACCCCATTTTGGTAATCAAGCCTTGAAACGAAATAAAATATAAAGGAGGAATAATGAATGAAAAATATAATGTGTTGCAACTCACCAAACCCCAAGAATAAAGGTTGCAAACATGTATGAAATGACTCCAATGGATGTGGATTTGACTCTTGCTTGAATGTTATAGGTCTTGAATTGAATGTTTTCTTGAATCATGAAACCCTACATCATAATTGTTAGCTCAAAACCAAACATGATGCATGATGACTTTGATATGATGATTGATACTTGAATAATGCTCCAAAACACTTGATAATCAGCTCTTGAGTGCTCTTGAATGCTCTTGTAGACTCTTGAATACTCTTTTGAACTTAAATTTTCTATAATGCATGAATACTTAAGTTTTTAGGTCACTTGATTGCTTGTTAGGAGAAAAATGAGTGAAATAAACTTATATTTGTGTTTCCAAAAAGTGTATACTTTGCTTGATATGGGAATAATTGATGATAGATTAGACTTAATGAGGCCTTGATTTGGTGTTGTGAGGTGTCTACACATCCACATTAGGTCTTGGACCCTTGCAATTTGAATAAAATGCATTTATTGATGTCTTGTAAAGCTATTGTAAGGTGTTGTAACACATCTTCACACTTTTCTAGGACCATAATGTTATAATTCACCTAAATAACCTTACCAAGACCTATTTCAAAGTGTTGTGAAGTCTTGTAACAAACTTTCACACTTTCTTAGGCTTGTCATTACTATTTACACCTTTCTTATGCTTTAAATGGCCTCTTTATGCACTTATAGGCCTTAGTTAAGTGTCTTGTTGAAGAAGATCTTGATAAACAACATTTAATACATGGGTGATTCCACAAAGCTGGTTTATAATTTTTGGGAGATTCTGATTTTTTCTCAAATCACATATTTTTGGAAAATATAATGATTGAATCCTTTAAAATTTTCATTTAAAGAATTCCAATTGAATAGGGTTTGATCAAACTACCTTAGATCAAACCCCCTTGGATAGAACCCCGCTAGTTTTAAACCATACCTATAACGGAGTCTCCTTTACACCTATCAAAATGCTGATAAAAAACTTTAGTTTTACCTTTTGGGGGATCAAATGAATTCATTTAAATTTTATTTTTTTAATTATGTAGTCCTTATTATAAGCTTCCAAAAAATTATAATTTTAAATAAATTTAATTTTATTATTATATTTATTTTTTATTTCTTGTGAATGTAGGTTTTTCACCGAAAATCAAACTCTATGTTCTGTACATGTGGAAAAATAGAATGTTGTCAATTTTTTTTTTGAAAATTAAGAGTGCACTAGATATTGGAGTCCTTGATCCAAAATAAATAATAAAATTGAATTTCTATACATACAAAAAAAATTATGCGTTACGTGGTCATGTTATGTCTGAATTGTAATTGGTTTGACTTCAAAACTTGATTAAAGAAAAAATATTCAATAAAAACTATCAAACCAAGTGGAAGCACTAGATATCAGAGTTACAAATCTAAATTCAAAATAATTATAATTTTATCCTTCATTGAAAAAAAGTTATACGTTATACGGTGAGCGTCACTTTTTAAAAGTGTTGTTTTCTAAAAAATACTAGTTTTCAAGGGAGATGGAAAGAGAAGTGCAATCTAATTCCAAAAGTTTTGAAAAAAATATATTTAGAATCTACAGACAAAATTTCATGAAACTCTAGTTTGCATCATCTTCAAATTCCTCATGGTTTAGCTACTATAGGTGCCCGAAAGTGAAGATTTAGTTTTAAAAAATTATTTCAGTGTCCAATTTGGCAAAAAATTGTAAACCACTGTTGTAGGATCACCCACATATTAATCTCTGACATCCACTCAAAATTTCCTAGGTGGACTAAGTCACCACCTTTGGTGTCTTAGTCCCATTTGGCTCAAAAATCAAAATAAATTCAAATTTCTTTTAGGTTTTTATTCTTCAAGACCTAAGGTCGGCCTGTGATGAGGTATTTTTGAGAATTAAGGCATAATTGTGTATAAATAAGGGTTTTTCTCCTCATTTTTCATCCTCCTAACTCATCTTAAGCCATAACTCATGATCCTTTATCACTCATCATGTTCTCAATTCAAGCAAGCTAGGGTTTTATCATTGCAAGACATCAAGATAGCTCCCAAGGACATTCAAAGGTAGTTTATTCATGTTTTGCTACATAAAATCAAGATAAAACATCATGAAAAGGTAATCAACTCCATTATTTCATGTTTCATTCCATTCTTTCATCATTTTGGTTTAATTACCTAAAAGGGGTTTGACCAAGGCAAACCCCCATGCCCTAACATTCAACATTTCTCTCTTTTTTCTTGTGTGTTTACAAATTTAAGTACTTTGAAGGTTTGAAAATCATTGAAGATTAAGTTGAAGACTCATTGAAGGCATCTCTTTGTTGACCTAGCCAAAATACCAACAAAATGTCACCTTTAGGCCCAAAAATCAAAGTTTCAGAAGCAAACACCTGTGGGAAACTAGAGTGCAAACCTAGGGCTTCCATTTCCACTTCTAATTTTTTAGAGATTCAAAAGTGGACTAAGTCGCCACTAGTGGCGAATTAGTCCCACTAAACTTATTTTTGTAGATTCAGATACCCATTTGGCCAAAATGGGCTTCAAAGCTATTTCCCTAAACTGGGACTAAATCGCCTAGCCTAGCAACTTAGTCCCACCAGGCTTAAAAATTAGAATTTCCAAAATTTCAATGGCCTTTGCAATCTCCAGTCTGCTCCTCATCAGTTTTAAGGTGCATAGTTCCTATTCTATATCTTTATTTCATCATTTATTGCATTCATTTTACTTTTATGCATATCATAATACATTTTCTAGCACTTTGCATTTTCCAAGTTTTACATCATTAAATCATCTTAATTTCAAATCAGTGCATTAGGACATCTTAATTAGGCATAATATATTTCATGAACATAGACGTTGAGTGTAAACCCTTGTATTTTGGTCCCCATCCAATCCCCTTTCCCCTTTTAGGTGAAAAACCCTAGGAGGAGCAAAGTATTGTGAGGGAAAACCAAATCACCATTTACAGTATTTAAACCAAATCACCGTTTACAATATTTATACTTGTTTATGCCAAATTTCTCAAAATTGCAACACTACAAGCTGACATTAGATCTAGGAGAATAAAATACCACTAAGAATTTAAATTTAATTTAGGTTTAATCCACATGGGACTCATATACCTAAAGTGGCTTATGAGTCCCATTAGGCTAGGCTATGGGACACATTTTTCAAGAAAGGCTTAGTTTAATGTGAAATCCAGATTGGGGCCCCAAAACTTAGGTGGGACTCATATTCCCAAGGTGGCATATGAGTCTCAGATCACTAAATCTAGGCCATACAATCCAAAAATATTAATTTTTGATTGGTCATTACAAATATGTCAGAATTATCCTCAAAAAGATGCATTAATTAAAGCCCGTGGATGCAAAATAAGGCCAATTAAAGCATAAAGAAGCCCAATCAATGAATGAAAACCCTATATTAGTGTGAAAGTGCAATAAAACACTTTACAACACCCTAAATAAGGCACAATTAAGTCCATTTAGATTACAAGGGCCCAAACAAATGTGAAAATGTAAAGGGATACATTTTCCTACACTACAACTTGTAATATGGCCCTTCACTATTTTTTTAGGAAATTTCAAGTTTTTGAGCTTTTAAGAAATGTTGGAAGGTATCCTTGTTTTCCTAGTTTCTTTGAATCCCAAAATCCCCACAAAAGAAAAAAAAATGTTTGAACTTGGATTTAATATTTATAAAGGTAATATTCATAATTTATAATTGAATTTATTCATTATGGGGTATTTGTGTGAAAAAAATTAGGTTATGTGTGTTGTTTTGTGGTTGGTGATCTCCTTGGCTCTCTCCTTGAGGTTTCAAGTCACTTCTTTGTATTTTTCTCCTCTCATGTTGAAGTGTTGGAATTACCTAAATCCCTAAGACCTCTAATCCCTTTTTTCTTTAAGCTCATTGGTCAGTAGCCCCTCCTAACCCATAATCCCCACTCTCTTCCCTCTCTAAACACCGTTTTAATTCCTTGAACCCCACATGCCACAATTAGGATTATTTTCTTAGTCTTGAGCCCCCAATTTCCATTTCTCTTTGGATATCAATATTTTGAGGGAATTTTTTAATCCATACAATTCTTCCCTTGTTCCAAATTCCTTTTATACCTTGACCCTTTTAGTTGCCAATGCTAATTTTTTCCTACCAATGATCCCTTAGAATTATTTCCTTCCCTAGATTTTAGAGTTTTGAGGGAACCTTTCTAGGAAAATGTGTCTTAAAATTGTAATTACATAAGGTATTGTTGATACATAATGTACTATTGATATATAAGGTATTGTTGATACAACAATGGCGAGAGGTGTGGGGGCTCAAGTGCAGCGCCCCTGAAAGAAAATTTATATTTATATTTTATTATTGTAAATCTGAACTGTTCATCATTATCTCAAATTTGATAGTTGATATTTTATTAGCTTGAATTTCCCTAGAAAGCAACCCTATTTTATGAGGGATTTATATTATGACTATGGATTATGATGTATTCTGAGAGTCTAATAGCAATCACATTGTCATTAGATCTCTGGTTGGTGATACTCTTATGGGAAGCTTGCTCTGCAAGTATATTGTAATCTTCATGATTTTTGAATAATATATTGGACAATTTTGGAGTGTATGGTTTATCTCCCGAAAGGGTTTTCTCCATGTAAATCACTATATTGTGGTATGCATGATATTTATGTTTATTTCTATTTAAGTTTCTTTAATTGTTAAATATCTATAAAGTTTTGCATTATCCTCCTCTCAAGATTAGTGTAGGAAGTTACTCTGCTACCTTAGCTTCCTAACAAACCTTGCACTTTTTCACTTTGTGAAATGGTTCTTTATGCTTCTAAAACCCCAAAAGTATAGCATTTTCCTCTCATCCCTTGTTCCTTCCAAATCTCTAGTCCTCACAATTCTCTTGGATGTTTGGTTCCTATATGCATCATTGCACCTTGTTCGATTATACATCCTCTCCTATCTTCTTGACTCCCATGATTTCTCCCTTCATTCATGCTCTTATAACTTTCGACCTTTTGTCAACTTTGCACATCTCTAGTGGTTCCTATAGGTCTTGAAACTCAATCATGCACCTAGAATCCCCATAAAATTTTGGCTTGACATAATTCTCCCACCTACTTTATTTCTTTGTTAGATCACTCAAATACTAAGAATAATGTGCAAACCTCAACAGAACTCTTTTTTTGTTCAAATGATCTCCCATTCCACAAGATGTCATGGCTAGAGAATTTCATTTAGTGAAAGGGTGGCTTACACATAAAAAAACAATACCACTCCATGCCTTGTAAGTACAAATAGAAATCTGTGGCCATGATTTTGTAGTGAAAAAGATAATTTAAGGGACTAGAAAATGGTACATGTTGATTTCCTCCAATATTCATAATCCTATATTTTTTATTTCATGTCTTTTTACATTCACCTCTCTTGGTTTATCAAACTTTAGAGTATTGATTTACTTGTCACCATAATTTTTAGATAATTTTAACGATTCCAAATTTACATATCCATTCACTATTTAATCATTTCATTTTGGAAGTCGCAAAGAGGTAGTATACTAAATAAAATATTTGCAATTTCATGTGTTTTCTTGACCATATATTTTCATTTTGGGAGATTTCTAAGTAAGGAAGTGTTAAGGAAGTGTGACAAGATTTTATTTTTTTGAAATTTTCACTCACCATAGTTATTGGTGTGATTGTAACCAATATTAGATAAGTGACACAACAATTTAATGTACTAAATCTAGTTATTCGTAATGGTACTTTTATTGTTACCTAAAAAAAATTGGGATTTTGAGGAAGGATTTACATAGATTTTATTGTTGAATATATTACCTTTGCTATAATTTATGATTATTTTTAATAGTTGAATGCAAATATGTAACCCCTTATAATGCATCAATCCTAAAAATGTTGACTATCCACATGCTTATTAAAATGAAACAAATCCTTAATTAACATCTTAGGAGTAGGTAGTTAGTTGTTGTACAATTCATGTTTCATCATATTCCTAGTGAAATATTAGAAGTAAACCTTGAAAGTAAACCTTGATTGCAACCTTAGATGTTTGTTTATGTTATCATCGAATATTTTTATAGGGTTGTAACATTAGTTGAACTAAGTGTTTGAGCTTGGATAACTTGACCCTAACAATTTGAGAGAGGTTTTCATAAACATTGTAGTCTTTACAAAGGCATCAGATATAAGAGATCAAAGCAAGTATGCTTCATAGTTTGTGTTTTACCAATTCAAATCCTTGATGATCAAGATTGAACCTATGATGCTTGGGATAGAGTCTTTGAATTTTGATGCTTATTTAGATCTCAAGATCGTTCACAATTTTCAAGACTTAAATAAATTAATTTTATACATCATCAACATTACCTCCACATCATCATTCTGAAAAATAGATACATAATTTGTTCCTATTTAATAATAAAATTTATTATTTCATTTATCAAATTGGTCTAAATTCAATATAAATCAATTCTATAATTAGAAAGTAAATTTATTTATATAGAATTACTTTATTTGGTTACAACAGTTGATTTTAAAAGAAAAAATTACAAGCGTTTAAAATTCGTCAAATGGAACGAGAATTTGTTAGTAAAATCTAAACGACTTCGAGGGAAGATTTACCTACAATCCTACTTTCAAGCTCATACATCTTCAACTGGGAAATTTGCCGCTTAAATAAAAACATTAAATCTCTTGTAGAGGAGGCAGGCACAATTTCTGTCAATAGCGGGTGGTTCAAATTTAATGGGCAGCCACACTTTCTGTTAATAGCGGGTCAATAAAATTTAATAGGCTCGGCAGTTGTGGTGGTTGTTATCGTATTTGTTGTTGTTGGCGTGTATAAAAGGTTTCAAATGGATAGCTAATGCAGCTGCACAACAAAACATTTGTTGGTTACTGTTTAATTCTGTTCAGCCATGGGCAAGATTGAAGGTAAAGTATTGGGCACAATCATATTATTAGGGTTGATCATTCATGCGTCGAGCCAGACACCATCAGCGGGAGGAGGAGGCGGCAACAACAAATCTGATCCTCTGGATATTGTCTTATTTCAGGTAAATAGAAGGTAACCTAAAGCTGAGCAATTTTAGATTTAATAATAATTCTAAAGTATGGTGCAAATGGCAGGGGTTCAATTGGGAGTCATGGAAGAGCGGCTCATGGTACAACGTACTGGAAGGGGCTGCAAATGAGATTGCAGGGGTCGCTATAACAGATGTCTGGTTTCCCCCACCTTCTCAGTCTGTATCTCCACAAGGTGTGGAAGAAATGGTGTTATTTGTAGTTCGTTTTTAAGATATCCGTGCTAATGTGAACTCTAATTAAGCGAACATTTGACTATACAGGTTATCTGCCCGGGAAGCTGTACGACCTGAACGAATCCAAGTAAGGAACTTCCTCTGAGCTGCGGCAGGCAGTGCAGGCGTTCCACCAGAACGGAGTGCGGTGTGTGGGCGACATGGTGATCAATCACCGGACGGGCTCAAAGCAGGACGACAAAGGCAACTGGTGCATATTCGAAGGGGGAACAGATGACGACCGGCTGGATTGGGGTGCCTGGGCCATTCCCATTAACGACAAGCCCTACTCGTGCGGCTCGGGCAACACGGACACTGGGAACGACTACGAGGCTGCCCCTGACGTCGACCACACAAACCCGCGGGTGCAGCGCGAGTTGTCTGAGTGGATGAAGTGGCTCATGACCGACATTGGCTTTGACGGGTGGAGGTTCGACTTCGCCCGCGGGTACGCCGGGAATTTGCTGGCTCTGTACCTGCAAAACACCTCCCCTGCTTTCGCTGTGGGAGAGGTGTGGGACACACTTAATTTTGGAAACGGAGGGGAGAATGATCATCGGCAGAGATTGGTCGATTGGGTTCACTCCACCGGCGATCACTCTGCTGCTTTCGACTTTACTACCAAAGGAATTCTGCAGCTTGCTGTGCAGAACAACGAGCTTTGGCGTATGAGGGACTCCAACGGCAAACCCTCCGGCATGATCGGCATCTTGCCCGAAAAGGCCGTCACTTTCATTGACAACCACGACACGGGCTCTACGCAGAACTTGTGGCCCTTTCCCTCTGATAAGCTTATGCAAGGATACGCCTATATTCTCACTCACCCTGGAGTCCCCACCATTGTAATCTCTTATCTTGTTAACTATTATTATTTAACTGATGTGTGTGGTGATTGTGATTATAATTGTGTTGGCTGACTGTCTGCGTGCAGTTTTATGATCATTTCCAGGACGCGAAATTGAAGGAGGGCATAAAAAAGCTGATTGAGATACGAAAGAGAAACAAAATCAAGGCCAACAGTGGTTGCACCATCATAACCGCGGAGTCCGACCTGTACATGGCCAACATTGAAGACAGAGTTATCATGAAAATCGGAGAGAGAAATGATTTGGTGAACTTCCTACCGTCAAAAGATTTCCAACTTGCCACATCGGGAAACGACTATGCTGTCTGGGAAAGGAAGGCTTAACTTCCACAAGTATTCATGTCATTTGATTTATGAAAATTCCTCTAATTAATCAGATAAACCGCTGAAGATAATTACTTTATATATCCGATCGATATTCTGTTATATTCTCTACTGTTTTTGCTTAAATTGAGTTAAATAGTCCGTGGCTTAAAAAATTCTAAATCACATGTTGTACTTTCAGAAAGCGAGTAAAATATATTTCATTTATATCCGCATTCGTACATCCTCCAACCAATTCCATCATATCTATAGTTTGCTGTATTTTGTCGGATCAAATAACATTTCACATCGGAGAATCTTTATTCCGTTGCTGCATCTGACTTGGAAGAGGTTTCGCGGAGTTTGTTCACATTAACCTAGAAAGAGTTTTCTGTTTTGAGTTACTGAGGATTAACTCAAAAGCGTTTTCAAATTCAAATATGAAATGAATAAACGCTTCCTTTCCTACAGAAAGAAATAATCACAAAAGCACATTTCCAAGGAATTGTTTGTTTGCCTCAACAAAATACTTAGAAAAAGTTAATTGATCTGAAATTGGAAGCAAAATATTCTATTATAAAACAGTTTTTATGATTGGTTAAAGCATCCTCTTGTAGGCAAGAGGTCACGAGGTCTAGTCTCCTCACCATCCCTGTGGTACCGGAGAACGTGTTGTGCCAGCACCACCGATCACGTGAAAAATGTTTAGTAGGCGCACTGCAGTTTATAGGGGATGGATACCCGACCAATTCTGCAGTCTAAAAAAAAATCTCTACAAATAATAAATCCCAAAAGTTCAAACAATATTAAAAACATTTTAATAATAGAGTTATCTAGATAAAAAAGTTTTGATTGAAACCCTTGAACCCATGTGAAACATACATGAAAAATCAATTAGCTCCAACCAAATTTCTTTTATCTCATCTTTCATCAAAATTACAGTTGTGATCCACACTTCTTTAAAATCTTACAACTCTCACCTTAAAATGAGTTATGACAACTCTTAAACATAAAAAGCATAAATTGATCAATATAAATTTTAAAATAATAAACTAAACTTTAAAATAACAATGCTAAACTCTTAAACATGTGAATCATACATAGAAAACCCTAAACCATATTATTAATATTGAATCGACAATTTTCAAATTATACATCTATTTAGTAATAATTTGATATATTATACAAAGACATTGCAATAATTTTAGATTAGATTAGATTATACATCTAATGCAAAGCATATCAAAGCACAAACCCTTTATTATTTCTAATCCTTGTTACCATCTTCTCTTACGAGTTGGCCTTGGCATGCCCTCCTTCGTTATTATAGTTTGTTGTCGTTCCGTTCGAAGAAAAATTAGAAGAGTAGTGCCCATTCACAACCAGTTCATTTCTCATTTTATTATGTAGAATTTGAGGGATTCAAAATTGCAACCTATTGATAACTTCGAGGAGATTCAAGTCTACGAGTTAACAAATGAAATTTTTTTTGCCTCTAAACTTTGTCAGCTTTATGCTCATGCACTAGGCCTTTATTCTTTTTGAAGATAGAGTGTATTTATGGAGAGAGTAATAAGTAGAGAGTGCACTTAATTAAAATAACAATAATTCTTAATGTAATTTAAGAGACAAAAAGTATTTATAAAATTCAATTCTGACACATAAAAATAGCATTATTTTCATTTATTAAACTATTCATTAGACGAATTTATTAAAAAATAGATAAATAATATTTTAAAAATTATTGAATAAAAAACTAAATATAAACTATAACATTGTTACTCAAAATTTTAAATTCCATGTAATAATTTATTAAATAAATTACATCCAGCAGGTCGCTCAGTATTCCGCCTTCAACAGAACTAATAAACAATAGACAGATCAAGAATGTTTTTCAGACTATCAAATTATGTTGACAAGCAGTCGGTAACAACACAATTCAAAGATCACCGGGTAATGGGAACGAAAGGAGTTTTATCGTGTAAACATTTTCTGCCGTGCACGACTAACTTTCGAATGGACGTACCAAGTCTTCAAAATATGTCCGAATACGTCTGAGCATATGTTTCCGTCTGTTTACTTTTCATGAGTCAATCCCCACATTCGATTCAGCCGTGACTCACGATGGCATCTTCGACACGGCTCTGCACTTGTTTTAGTTTGCATACTTATCCGTTGTTGAAAGAGGCATAGAAAATTAACTAATTAATAGTGGGTTAGAAAATTCAATCGGGTTTTTGTTATTCCAGAGAGTATAAAAGGTCTCCATTGTATGGTTGATGCAGCTTCACAACGAACATTTAGTGTAACAATCTCAATAATTTGTTGGCTATTGTTTATTTCTGCTAAGCCATGGACAAGATTGGAGGTAAATTATTGGGCACGATCATATTATTAGGGTTGATCATTCATACCTGGGCCCAGATACCATCAGCGGGTGGAGGAGGCGGCAACAGCAAATCTGATCCTCTGGATATTGTCTTGTTTCAGGTAAATAGTAGGCAGCCTAAAGCTGAACAATGTTAGATTTAGTACTAATTCTAAAGTATGGAGAGAATAGCAGGGGTTCAATTTGGAGTCATCAAAGAGCGGTTCATGGTACAGCGTACTGAAAGGAGCTGCAAAGGAGATTGCAGAGGCCGGTATAACAGACGTCTGGTTTCCCCCACCTTCTCAGTCTGTATCTCCACAAGGTATGCAAGAAATAGTTCCCTAAAGGGTTTTTCTTCTTTTAGGTATAATTACAATGGCAGTAAGGGAGTTGTAATGGAGTCAATGGGAAATATATATATATATATATGGTAAAAATTCATTTCAACAAATTGTATAGGAATAAACTATGAATATTTCTGAGTCAGACATTTGAATCCATAGCTGTCTTTGCTTAAGATGAAACCACTGTTAATGTAAACACTAATTAAGCAAACATTTTGACTGTACAGGTTATCTGCCGGGGAAGCTGTACGACCTGGACCAATCTAAGTATGGAACTTCCTCTCAGCTGCGGCAGGCGGTGGAGGCGTTCCACCAGAATGGAGTGCGGTGCGTGGGTGACATAGTGATAAATCACCGGACGGGCTCAAAGCAGGACGACAAAGGCAACTGGTGTATATTCGAAGGAGAAACAGATGACGACCGGCTCGACTGGGCGCCTGGGCCATTCCCGTCAACGACAAGCCCTACTCTTGCGGCTCGGGCAAAGCGGACACCGGAAACGACTACGAGGCTGCCCCTGACGTCGACCACACAAACCCGCGGGTGCAGCGCGAGTTGTCTGAGTGGATGAAATCGCTCATGACAGACATTGGCTTTGACGGGTGGAGGTTCGACTTCGCCAGGGGATACGCCGGGAACTTGCTTGCTCTGTACCTGCAAAGCACCTCCCCTACTTTCGCTGTTGGAGAGGTGTGGGACACACTTAATTTTGGAAACGGAGGAGAGGATGGTCATCGGCAGAGACTGGTCGATTGGGTTCACTCCACGGGCGATCGCTCTGCTGCTTTCGACTTTACTACCAAAGGAATTCTGCAGCTTGCTGTGCAGAACAACGAGCTCTGGCGTTTAAGGGACTCCAACGGTAAACCCTCCGGCATGATCGGCCTCTTACCCGAAAAAGCTGTCACTTTCATTGACAACCACGACACGGGCTCTACGCAGAACTTGTGGCCCTTTCCTTCTGATAAACTTATGCAGGGATATGCCTATATTCTCACTCACCCTGGAGTCCCCACCATTGTAATTTCTTATCTTGTTAACTATTGTCATTTAACTGATTTGTGTTGTGGTTGTGAATATAATACTGTTGGGTGAACTGTGCCCGTGCAGTTTTATGATCATTTCGAGGACACGAATTTGAAGGAGGGCATAAAAAAACTTGTTGAAATACGAAAGAGAAACAAAATCAAGGCGAACAGTAGTTGCACCATCATAACTGCGGAGTCCGACCTGTACATGGCCAACATTGAGCAAAGGGTTATCATAAAAATCGGAGCGAGATATGATGTGGGAAAGTTCTACCCATCAAAAGATTTCCAACTCGCAGCATCGGGAAACGGATATGCTGTCTGGGAAAGGAACGCTTAAATTTCTACCAAGTATTAATCTCATTAAATTTATGAGAATTTCTCTAATTCTTTAAACAAAGATAATTACTTTTATATCTCATCGATATATTGTAATATTCTCTACTTTTCTTGCGTAAATTAAGTTAAATTGTTTCGTGGCTCATAATTCTGAATCACATGTTATACTTTCAAAAAGCGAGTAAAGAATAAAGAGAACAGTGGTTACAGTAATCCTACGGTCAATTCCATCATTTCTGTATCTCACTACTGCGCCCTCTTTTAACTTAGAAGATAAAACTTTATTATGTGCTGTATCTGTGTTGAAAGTTATGTTACCAGAAATGAAAAATGTAAAATGTGACAAATAGAAATGGAATTTGAAAAGGTTGTGTATTTACATTTTAAAAATACAATATTTTTACAATTAACTGTATTAATTTTATTTATTATTAATATTATAGAAATGATATCATTATATTAATTATATCAAAATTAATTTTTAATTAACATAAATTTCTAAATTAATTTTTACAATATTGATTAATTATATATTCAATTTAAAATAGAATTAACTCAAAATTAATATTAATTATATAATCTCTTATATTGCACATAAAAAGAGGAGGTATTTTATAAAAAAATAATATATAATCAGAAATCTAAGAAGACATGTTTATTTAGTCTAATATTCAGAACAAATATTCACAAAAAGATTTCAAACAATTCTAATATTTAACTCCTACATAGTCTCATTCACATTTTTTCTAATCTAATATTTAGCATGAAGTTGCTTCTCTCCATAATCTCATAAAAACAATACTTTAGAAAAAACTATGGAACACCTAGAAATGACCATTAAAATAGAAATGGAATTTCATCCTTTTTAGCGGGAAATGGTCGCCTCTTATTGTATTCTTGATAATAAAGCTTGGAAGGCGTTTCTTAGAGTTTGTTTACAATAACCTAGAAAAGGTTTTCTATTTCAAGCATGGGATGGAATAAATGTCAAAAAGGGAGTGAAATAAAATAAAAGGTACATAAGTAATTTTAAGATGAAATCAAATTAATTTTAAATATGTAAATAAAAATTAAATTCAAGTTTTCTTCAGGTTTGCCCCATGTACATGCTTGATATAGTTTTGAAGTCTTATGATATTCGAGTTGGGACTAATTTAGTGGGTGGTATCTTTTGTTGAGAAGCACTGCTTTCCTCCTCGGCGTTACATTCTATCTTGACTAGGATATGGTTCAAGACTTGGTGGCATTTCATTCCTCTCGGTTTAGGTATCGGCTTCGTCACTTACATGCTTCCTTGGGCTATTGTTTTGTGGCTAAAGTGAGGTCTCTGTTCAAGGAAATCAGGTTTTTGCACAAGCATGCATTGGAAGATCCCTTCTACGAGCCATATTTTGCTCCCCCCACTGATCTTGCTTCGTCGGTTGAGAGTGGTATATACTAGTTTTGGTTTGGATGGTTGTTTTGCTGGGTCTATTTTGTGATCTTCTTTGTTTGTACAAATGTTGGTTCTTTTGTATCCCTTGTCTATAAAAATGGCCAATGGTGGGATTTGAAAGTTTATGCAATCTCTTTTGGGAGGGCTATGAGGTTTTTTGTAATGTTGATGTCTCTTGATGTTATGCTATGTATCTTGTAAATCTGACTGGCAAGTCCCTATGGAAATCTTGGCCTAAGACATTTTTGTTGCGTCAAGTAAATTTCTTTTTCAATTAATAGAATCCTTATAGTGGCTTGCCACTTTTATCAACAAAAAAACAAGTAAATTCAAGTTTTTAAATGAAGTGAATTAATTACAACTATTCATTTCTTCATCCAAAAAATCATAAATCTACCTCTCCTCTCACAAATTCAATCATCTTTGAATAATCTTGGAATATCTCTCATTGTTTTAACTATCACATTGTATCAACATATTATGTTGCAAAGATATTACACAAATGACATTCATAATCACATGTAAATCTTCTATAAAGAGAATACAGATAATCAAAGGTTTGCATTGTTTTTAGACTAGTATTTTAAATTCATTATTTATTTCCTTTATTAATCTAAATTCTCATTTTTACACAAGTATTGAAAGTTATGACTATATATATATGGATGATCTATAAGGAGGCCCACATATATTAGATTAATATATTAGTGATCTATAAAGAGATCCCAATATTGCAACTAAAGGCATCAAATTTTACAATACATTATAAAACTAAACTACTACATATACAATCCTATCAAGGGTGGAGTAAGTAGATCCATAGAAAACATATATAAAAACTAATTAAATACCATAAACTATAACGTCCATTGGGTAAAAATGCAAAATTGTGTCACACTTTTATAAAGTAAACAACCAACACTAATCCAACTTTTAAACTTGAATCACTAAAAAATGATATGTATGTTTTGAATTTTGAAATGATGTAAACTAATAAAATGTGTATTTTTTAGTATATTTTATGTTCATATTTTTTGAAAAAATTAAAAAAAAATTGAATATAGTTTTTTATAAATTGATGCCATAATTTAGTTGCTCTTAAAATGCTAAAAAAAGAAGTTACATGAGATGCCAATTTTTATGCGATAATTTTTTTTCCTTCAAAGTTTTTGTGTGTATTTATAGCTTGAAACATTAGTGCATGGATACATCTTTTTTCCAATTTTTATAAATATATATAAATTTTTAAATAAATATTAAAATGTCTGTGTATTAAAACATAGTTGTTTCTAGGGGAGACCCTTTGGTTAAATGGTGGGGCTTCTTTCCTGTAGAGCCAACAACCAAGGTTCAAACCTCGAGGGGTTGCTCTCTACCCCGTCAACAATTTAGTCTATTTACCCTAGTGTTATGGGGAGGCTCCTTGGTGAATTGGTGGGGATACTTTCCTGTAGTGCCAACAACCAAGGCCCGAACCTTAATATTGCTTAAATTTTGTGGGTGGTTGGGCGGGTACCCTTTCACATAGGAATTTGTGGAAGGGTCAGGGTCCTTTTGAGAAGATGGCATGTCTTGTTGGCAAGTCAAGATGGATCTCCTTGTGGGTGGTGGGCTGGATTTGCTTCAAATTTGATGTCAAAGTTTTCTATATTGTCACTGGGTGGTGATGTGATGTTTCATTGTTGCATCACTCATTTAAATGATCCTTTCACGTCGATGTTCACAACCTTATGATGGAAAATTTTTATGGGTTCTCAGAAGGATATAGATCGATTCCCTACTGATGAGCCATGATGCAACATCTTGCCCATTTCTTGCAGCTGGCATGATCCTCTAAAATTTGGGAGGGCTCAATCGCTATTGCACAATGTAGTAAGTGTGAATTGTTCTGGGGCTTTAAATGTTCGAAGGTGGCTTGGATTTAGCATGAATTTGGCACATTTTGGTTTTAATTCTCTAGTGTAGCTTTGTCTGTAAGTATGGTAGAAAAGTCAAAGTTAATTATTGAGTTTTCATCAAAGGCTCTAGTGAGCATGGGGCTTGACCCCCATCCAATTGGATTGCAAGACCCCATAAGTGACTTTTAAGGTGATCACAAACCATTTTCTGAAGTAGATCATGCTATGAATAGACTTGCATGATATTGTGGTGGTTAAAATGGTTTTAGGCAAGGAACATTTATCAAACTAGGAGACTTTTTGGGTTAACACCTACATTATCCCCAGGTTCTTGGCCTCAATGCTTGATGTTCGTACTCCAAAAGCTAAGGTATGGGTGATAGTATGCAAGCTCTTCAAGAAAGAGCTCTTGGGTGGATTGATCAAAATTCTAAGAATGAATCTTTTGGGTTGTGGTGCTCCTCGGCTGAGAGACCTCCCTCTAGTCAAGGTCCCTGGCAAGGTAATTAAGGCTTATCCTTTGCTTCTAGAGCTCAAAGGCATGGCCTTGGTAAAGCATCGTCAGATTGCTGCTTATGGGGTGAGTTTTTTAAAGAAGTTGTTAATGGTTGAGCTAGTAAATGGTTTTGAATGGGCCTCTAAATTTAAAAAATTTGCTAAGATGAATGATTTCTAGGTAGGGGTAGGTTGTTTGGAAAGTTTTTAATGTTTACAAGATAATTCCTATAGTTATCTTATAGTAGGTGACTTGTACTATTCATAAGCTAAGATCCTTTTTTGGCTTGCTTTTGCTTTGGTTGGATATTGGTTTTTTGGGGGTCTTTGGTTGCCTGGTGTCGAATGAAATTTTGTGGACCACTCCTATGTTTTTTTTTGCAGCATCTTTACTCGTGTATGGGTGTTAGTTGTTGTTTGGGTGGCAGGTCTGGTTTTTTAATGAGGCATTTCTTCTCCATAGCTCCTGCTATGTTGACGTTTGTACTAGAACTTTAAATATTAATAGAAATTTCCTTAAGAATAATAAATAAATAGTTGTTTCCATTTGACGTCAACTTTCATATTAATTATTTAAATATATAATAGAAAAAAATTATACCATCTTGATATAGATTATTTTTATAGTGTCATAAATTGTCACCCTTCAAAATTTCACACTAGATTTTTCTCTCTCTATCTAATTGGACTTAATTGTACACATAATTTCATGAATTATGAATCTCATGGCATATTTTAAAATTTATCAAAAAGAAAAATGTACAAGACCCAAATATTCATCTAATATTTTTCTCCTAGCACTTTAGATCCTAAAAAATGAAAGATCTAAACTAGGGTATCCTTGTGCCCTAGTCCCCTTAATGTGGCCACAAATTTCAAAGTGTTGGTGGTAGTAAATTACTATTTTAAATTCAAATTTTGATTGCCAACTATCAAGATTAATTTTTGAGAAATTAGATCAATTACATATAAATACATAATGTTTTCATAATTTTAATAGAAAAGAAAGAACAAGAAAAGAGAAGAGTGATTGTTATACTTCAAAAATCAGTTAAGGGTAGTCAAGATAAGAATTTTGAAAAGTTATTGTAGCATTTCATCATGTCAAGTTTTATGTGATTTTTTTCATGATTATGCATGAATTTTGTTTGTGAGCACAAATGCTTGTAAGTTTTTAAGTCAAATCAAGCTAAATTGCAATCAATCCTTGAGATGATGTGTATGACTTTAGTTCTTCAAGAATATTAGATATGAGTGGTGAGTGGAATTGAGTTATTGATTCATCATTCATTTATCATTTAGCCTTTATCCCTTAAAAGGATAGTCTCTCTTCTTCATCATTCTTTCCATTGTGGAGGTGGAAACACAAACATGACGTTTCATTGAGCCAAACTCCTATATGGCATAACCTTTTCTCCCCTTTTCAATGTCTAGGTACATCTCTAAAGAGTATTGAAGGAAAATTTGAAGATAATTTACTCATTCATGCATTCAAGCCCTACAACTTGACAAGACATGTAAGTTGTACAATATATCAACAAGAAACAAATATTCAACCACATGATCTAAAGGAAGAAGCTATAGACTAGAGCCCTGAGGACTATAAATCATATTTCAAATTTATACACCTAGACTAGGTGTCCTTGCACCCTAGTCCACCCAAAATTAGCTCATATTTGAATTAAAGGTGCATGCATGTTTGATTTATCCATTTCTAATCCCTAAATGTGACTGCTAATTTCCAATTTCTCTACATTCCTATTAGTACAATGCATTTTCATAGTTAACTAGTTGCATCATTGTATTTCATCAAAGATACATTTCAAAAACCCTAAAAGAATCAAATGTGACAGTTGATTGACTCACTTTTCAGCTTGTAAATTAATCTCATACCCTTGCTAATCTCAATTCTAATATTTTGTAAGTGAAAAGTAATTAATCCTAGTTAAACCCTAAGGAATCACTATTCCTATACAATTTTTGGTGGACTTGATATTTTGAACATTAATTAGGTTTTCTATTTTTTTATTTTTTTGTATTAATTATAGTATAATAAATGCTATATGATTCTTCCAGTGGAGCTTGTAACCCATTATGAGAAACTTATAGATGTGTTAGAAAAATATAGACCACAATACAAGGATTTGATGTACTAAAAAAACTATCTATAGGTATATAGTTAGAGCTATATTAAGTTTTCTGTCAAAATTCACATTTTTTGTTTCATTTTATACACAACCATATACATCATTAACAATATATACAAAAATGTATCATTAGGAGATAAGACTATTGCTCATGGCCGTCCCTATTGCTATTCATTTTCACCCTGAACATCTTCTCCATCAATTAGTTATGCATTATACATGACCTCTTTTGCATTTTCATTTACAATATCCACTCCTTGAGGGTCAATTTGTTGTGGACCTCTTTGTCTTCTTGGACTAGCTGCTTCATTGACTAATCTTTGGAGTTCATTTAGGGCCCTTAATAATATTTCAACTTCCTCATTGCTTTAGTGGCATGCATGATTGCATATCACTTCCTCCTTGTTGACTGTTACAGTTCCTTCCCTTGTGAGCCTCATGAATTTCACCATTGAAATCTCCAAGTGGACTAAGACCTGTAGAGGAATATTGAAAAATGTGAGTCTTTTCAAAGACTTAGCAAATTCCCTCTTATTCCACATGATTTCAGTACATAAAAAAAATGGAATAGCTTGAAACCATTGCCAATATTCAAATAAAAAATAAGACATCTTTCCACATAATTTTACCATTTTCATTCCAAAATTTTAAATTATGACAAAATAATCTCCAAATTTCTTAGGCATAGAAACCATCAAATAAGATGTGCTTAACCGATTTAGGTGTCCTCCATTTACTACAAATGTCAACATCAGAGTGATTAATCTTAAAAGGGATTTTATGCAATAAAATAATCCATTTAAAACAAGCCTTCTTAGGCTCCATAGAACAGTGCCAAACAAGAGAGAAAATTTCATTCCATTCCTTATTATTCAAGGATAACCCCCAACAACTATTTACATGCTCAAGAATAGAAACTTTACTAATTAGATCATTATATAAATTGTCTTTGCTTTAATGTTAGATAGAGTAGAACCATCCTTCCAAACAATATCACTGGCAAGGTATAGCTTCTTCTCCACATTCTTGGGAAAGCTAGCGTATTTGTAGGCCTCCAGAAGTGAAGATTAAGTTCTCATATTAGACTCAGGATGATTAAATTCAGTACATAAATTATTTTAGATTATCAAATTCCAATTGGTTAAAACAACACCAAAGGTTTTAATGCCTTTTTATTCCAATTATTAGCAGAACAACCTTGCAGCAAGGTAAGAGTTTTATTATTATGTTTCAAGTTCAACCAAATGGAACTTTAGGATTGACATTTCAGATTTTTTTTAAGAGTTATATCATTAGTGTTGAGTTGAAATTGTGTTTTGTTAGCTCCCAAGCCTTCCAAAGGCTTTTGAAAACTAAGGACCCCAAGTTAGGATCATAGGGTGTTTACTGAGGAGGATGTCACTTAGGGGCAATAGTTTCCAATTCCTAACCTGCTTAGGAATTTCTATTTGAATGTTATTCCTTACCAATACCTTCCAAGGTTTGTTTCCATCCAAATACTTTAGAATGCATTTGGCCACCAAGGAAATCCCTTGTATTCTTAGGTCTTTTAGCCCAATGCCACCATGTAGTTTGTTCATGTAGCACCATTAACACTTAACCGATTGCCTCTTCCTCTTTCCTTTCCCATCTGACCATAAAAATCCCCTTATTCATTTTCGAACATCATTGGCTTGGTAGCTACAAAAGAGCTAGACTGAAGTGAAATAGACACTATAGGAGGATAAGGTCTTTTTCCATACTTGAATTCTGCCTACCAAGGAAAGGTATTGCCTATTCCATGATCCTCCTAGATTCTTATCAATTTTGGTTCTGACCCAATTCCATATGTCTTTGAGATTGGGAATAACAACAAATGGGATCCCCAAATATCTTACCAGTTTATTGGGGCCACCCCACTGAAACCCATACTTATCTAGCCATTCTAGAGGTGAGTCCCTCCACCCAAGAAAAAATGAATTAGCTTTGGATAGTCTTGCACCCGAGGCTTGACAAAATAGGTCAAGTTTTTTTTATCAAATATTCCAAGTTATCTTGTTCAAGCTCCACAAAGATAGAGGTGTCATTAGTGAATTGCACATTAATTAACTCATTTTGATTAGGAAGCTTGATCCCTTAATTCTAGGAGAGGAAGTGTGATCCCTCAACATGTAAAAGAGAGCATCCTAATCTATGACAAAGAGTGCAAGTGCCAATGGGTAGCCTTGGCGAATAGATCTTTCCAAGATTAATTCTTACGATATAGACCCATTGACATCTATATGAGAAGAAGCATCTTTCAGTAGAGTGTCTACCATATTATAAAAATTACCAAGAAATCAAAAATCTTGTATGACAACCCTCAAAAAGGCCCATTCCATTTGGTCATACACTTTTTTGAAGTCAAGCAGGAGCATTGCTAAATTCTGGTTAGATTGTTTGGCCCACTCTAATGCCTCCCAAATTGTTATTAAATTTTCCAACATACATCTACCTATTATGAAGCTGGTTTGAGTGTTATTAATAAATTTTGGAAGGATGTTGACCAGTCTTACTTAAGGCAATTACTTTTCCAAGATATTATAAGAGGCATTTAGCAATGTTATTGGTCTCCAATTCTTGACTAGGGTCTTATCATTGCCCTTTAGGAGGAGTTCAACCACTCAATTAATACTTTTACATAGAGAACCCTTATCCAAGGACTCCTTATAGACTTGCAAAATATCATCACACCCCAGTCTAAAAATACTTTATAAAACGCCATAGGTAGTCCATCACATCCAAGATATTTTTCATTGCTCACAGATAGTATGTTCATTATCTCATCCTTGGTTATATTTGTATCAAGTTTGGAGGAGTCCTCCTCTGCAATTTTCTTTGGGATGAGCCTTTTGATTCAAGAGATCTGGTACTCAGAATATTTTCATTCCCACCTTCAGATGTCAACAACTCTTTGAAAAAGGAGTGAAATTGTCCTAGGACTTCCTTGTGAGATGTGTGAAATTGGGCCCCATCCCAAATTTGACCTATCTATTCTTCATGTTTGTTTCCTTTATATAATTGAAGAACTTAGAACCCTTGTCCCCATAGTTGAGCCAGTTTAACTTAGCTTTTCTCTTTTTCCCCTTCACCTTATGAGCCTAGATCTTCCTTAAACATTTTTTGGCCAAATTTAATGCTTCACAAAGTACCTTATCATTTGGAGTTTCCTAGAGCCTTGATTCTACTGAAAAAAAAATAGTCTTGAAGGTCCGTCTCTACCTTCCTATTGTCCATGGATTTTTTCTTGCCGATAATTTGGAAGAGGGTCCTCCATCCATCCATATTTTTGTTCCACCTCTCAATGGAAGTTGCATCTTCAACTTCCATTTATTTATCTCCCTAAGAGAGGAAATGGCTTCCTGGAAATTAATATCCTTCAATAAATGGGTGTAAAGGATGAATCCAACATTTTTCCTAGTTTCCTCAAGTTTACCTTGTCACAAAATGAGATTTTCCCTAAAAGGATGATGATCAGAGAGGGTGTAAGGATAAACCTGCACCTTAACATGACCTTCATTTGGGAAAATGTTAAAGAAATATTTATTGGCATATATCCTATCCAATCTACTATAAATCATGTTGCCACCCCTCTGGGTATTGCACCAAGTGAACCAGACCCATTTACAATATTTTTTATTTCCTTCCATAGGGTCGACCAATGTGAGCTTATTTTTAGCCTAAGCCAAAAAAATTTCTCATTTCCTTTCCATGACATGTTGATCCCTCCCCATTTATCTTCCATGCGCACAAATCTAGGGGACATCTTGGATATTAGTCATCCACTGCCAGACCCTGATCCTTTCCCTATGATAATTGGGAATGCAAATAGAACAAACCCCAAACGCTACTCACTATGTGGCATATTTTTCTTTATGTGTTTTCTCATTGTCATTCTCAGTAGTACAATCTTAAGTGCAACCATATTTCATCCATGGCAGCAACACGATAATATTTTGTGTGGTTGTATTTTCCTTTAATAGTTGTGGTCAAGGATAACTAGTTTTGGGAGGTGTGTATTCTTTTCAAGGATCTCCTCTTCCCTTTTTCTTCCATAAGATACCAGCATAGCAAGCATATTGAAATTTTAAGGGGGGAATATCACCTAGCCATTTCATATACATCTTGTGACATTTGACTTATTGACATACCCATTTAGTTGTGGTGTTGTTATAATGCCCTTGAGGCATCGTTATCAATTTTTCCCTAGTGACATTAAGGATTTGTTCATCCCCTATGACATTAAACTTTATGCACCCCATGAGGTGATTTTTATGTGCTCCTTGAAGCATGGTTTGCATAGTCCTACCATAATGGAGTTTGTTAGTCTATGATTTTAGAGCATTTTTAACATCGCCACCTAGCATAACATAGCTTTATTGCTAGTGGATCCTTGTGTTTCATGACATACCTAGCATAATGGAGCTCGCTAGCCTTGTGAAACCCATCATATTACATGGACACCTAGCATAACACAAATTTCTAGCTAGTAGATCTATGTAGTTCATGAGTGATTTTAAATTCTTATAAGGGAATCATTTTGTTTAGATATTGCATTCAATGGATGTAATTTGGTACATTAGATAAATTTAAGATTGGGGGGTATGTGCAAGATCATGATGTGCCAAAAAGTGGCAATATGATGGGTATTTATAGGGTATGTGGCTGACAACTTTTTCTTACCCAAAATTGATGAAATCAAAAGGGTTTTTAAATGATATTCTCAGCTTTTCACCAATATAAATTATGCTTTACTTTGAATTTAATAAATAATTATTATTCATTTTCTATTTGAATTATGACTAAAGTTCTGATTGATAGGTTGATTGAAAAACATCTATAGCTTTCAAACGGTATCACATTTTTGAAATCCAAAACATGCATCACATTCTATGCTTCACATAATATAGGATTAAAAAAAGAAAATTTGAATTTCATGAAGTTTTGACTAAGTTAAGGTGGTTAGACATACAAGTATTTATATTTTTTAAAATTTGTAATAAAAAAATCATAATTAATTATTTACTTGGAAAAAAATTACAAAAAAATATGCATCACATGCGGACATGAGTCTTCTACTTATGTCTAAAATCTTATAAAAAAAAAAACTATTTTATTGTGGTTAGGGAGGTCAGATAGACGCCTACTTCTTCTTTTTTCCCTAAAATTTATGTACTACTACATTGAAATTTCAAATTTTCACCAAATAGATTTCTTTCTTTTTTTAAATAAACCTAGTATTTTAGAAACTACATTCAATTTTCTACATATTCTATTTTTACATATTTTTGAAATAATATAGATGACTTATTCAAATTTTTATGTCAAGTTGCCTAACTCTGATTTTTCTAAATGTTTTGCCACTTAAGGGCCTATTTTTTCCATGATGATCCTGCACATACCCTGGGGTCTCTTTACCTTACCAACTCGAATCCTTTAGTACTAACATTGTGTTTGTCTTCTTTTTTTTGTTTCTTAGGTATGACATTATGTTCATTATGTTTACACTGTATTATGCATTGTGTTTTGTTTTTATGTATGTTTTGTGTTGTCATGCTGCATTACATACATGTGTGTTCCTTTTTCTAGGTTATGTTTGTTTTTAGTGGGATATTGAATATTGGGGGATTGTGTGCTTCCCATAGATTCATTACCATCCTATCTCTTCAATATTTGGATAATTGAACCCCTCTTGAGATATTTCTTACTTTAGAGTGAGTCTGAGCATAAGTTCATAATCTCACTAAGGTGGTGGCTAAATATAGCATTGTAAATTGTCACCCTTGATAATTTCATACTAGATTTTTCTCCCTCCTATGTGATTTGACCTAATTGTACACCTAATTTCCTAAATTATGCATCCCATAGTCTATTTTAGCATTTATCAATATATAAAATGTGTAAAACACAAATATACATCTAATATTTTTCTCCCAACACTTTAGATCCCAAAAAATGAGGGATCTAGACTAGGGTGTCCTTGCACCCTAGTCCCTTTAATGTGACTCCAAATTTTAAAGTGTTGGAAACACTAATTTATTATTTGAAATTGAAATCATGATTGTTAGCTATCAAGATTTAATTTTTGAGAAACTAGATCAATTACATATAAATACCTAGTATTTTAACAATCTTAATGAACAAGAAAGAACAAGAAAAGAGAAAAGCAATTGTTATACTTCAAAACTCAGTCAAGGGTAGTCAAGAGAAAAAAATTGTAGAGTTTTTGGAGCATTTCATCATCAAAGCATGATCTCAAGTTTTATGTGATTTTTTTCATGTTTATGCATTTTTTTTTGGTGAGTACTAATGCTTGTAGGTTTCCAAGTCAAATCAAACCAAATTGCAATCAAGCCTTGAGGTGATGTGTTTGTCTTCAATCCTTCAAGGATATCATATCTAAGTGGTGAGAAGCAACAAGTTATTGATTCATCACTCATTTATCATTTAGCCTCTATCATCCAAAATGATAAGCTCTCTTTATCATCAATTTTGCCATTATGGAGGTGGAAACACCAACATATGGTTTTACTGAGTCAAAACCCTATATGGCACAGAATTTTCTCCCCTTTTGAATGTGTAGGTACATATTTGAAGAGGCTTGGAGGAAGATTTGAATACAATTCACTCAATCATGCATTCAACCCCTACAACTTGACAAGATACAAAAACTACAATATCTTAGCAACAAAAAAAGATCCAACCATAAGATCTAGAAGGAAGAAGCTATAGACTAGAGACCTAAGGACTGTAAAATCATATTTTAGTTTTAGACACCCAAAATCAGCTTCGATTTGAACAACGGGTCTATGAATATATGCTTTATCCATTTCTAGTCCTTAAATTTGACTATCTATTTCTAGTTTCTCTACATTCATATCAAAATAGTGCATTTTCATAGTTAATTAACTTTGCATCATTGTATTTCATCAAAGATACATTTCAAAACTCCAAAAACAATTCAAATATAAAGGTTGATTGAGTCACATTTCAAGCTATAATTTAATCACATACCCTTTCTAATCTAAATTCTATTGTTTAATACGTTTTAGTTTTTTTCTTTACATGGTAGTCAACCTAATATTTTTGTGTCGATAACCTACTTTTAGTAAAAATATAAACTCAAATATAAATAATAGTTAAACTATTAAAATATTTTATTTTTGGAAACTACACTTATGGATCCACAAAAGGATATTTTTATACTTAAAAAATATGTTATTTACATGAGCAGGAGTTGTTGAAACATCAAGTTTTTCAAATAATTTCTTTTTTTTGGTAAATTGGACTCAAATTGGTGCTACATATGCATTTAGCTAAATATTTTAGTTAGAAAAGTTGTGGACATATGTAACTTAGCTAGAATGAATCTTATTAGATAATATGCTTGACCAAAATTATTTTTTATGTAGAAATACTCAAATTCAACTGTTCTAATAAGTTGGCTAAAAATGTGACAGAAGTTTGTACTTTTACCCATAGGAAACTATAAGTTGTTTCCAATACAGTTAACTCAAACCATGACCCTATTAGAAATTTATGCCTCAATCTCACATGCTGAAACCTCTGAAAGGGAAAAGTAAGTGTGACATTCATTGTCTCTGGCCGACTAGTAGCTTTGGAAGCTTGTGGTTTGTATAGGTCATTGAGACTTTGTCACTGTTATGCCGAAGGAGCCTATTGCTGTGACATTTTGTTTGGTGTGACTTTTCAATCTCTTACCACCTGTGGAGATCTCTTATTGACTGTTGGTGTTTATCGTATATTGAGGAGACCTATTCGAAAGGTTTATGTCTCAGTAAGAAGTCTTACCGATATGGGTGTCTTTCCGAAATCTTTATCTTGGAGACATTGGGGTGACTTGAACACTCAGGAAGATCTCTTGGTGACAGTTCGTGTGTCTCACCAATGGTATACACTCAGAGTATCAGAGTAGGACAAAGGTCTTAGTGTGAAGTCTTAGTGATGGAGAGAAGTCTTTCCGACTGTCGTTTGGTGCTTGGTATGACTTGAGGCTTTGGAGTAATGTCTCAGTGATAGTGGTCTTTCTTGCCGAATGATAAACGTTTTGGTATAACACTAATGACTTGGTATGATCTCTCAGCGAAGGAAGATAGTCTTGCTGATGGGAATTCTATTGTCTATGTGACTTTGAAGCTTTGGTATGATGTTTCACTGATAGCGATAAGTCTTGGTGATAGTGATACGAGGGATAATTGTCCGTATGAGGTCTTGGCAACATGGCGAAGTCTGAATGATAAATTTCTGGACTCGGTATAATATCTTGCTGATAGTATGGACTCTTGACAATATCGATAGTCAGGTCTTGTGGCATCGGGGAGACACGGTTAGTGTCTCACCACATGCCAACACAAGTAAATGCCTTTGACCGAGTGAAGACTATCCTATGTGGCTTGTCTTTGACCAATCAAAGAAGCCAAATGAGAACTGCTAGTAGTTGGATGTTGTGACCGTTACTGAGACAAATTTTGACAGACTAGAAGTGACATGGATTTACTTCGGAGTTGCAAATGATGTTCGGTTGGATGGTTAGTTCGATAGATGGATTTTTTGGAAAAAATTTCAAAGTGTATCAGTGTGATTTCTATTCTGAGAAGGATGTAACTTAAATGTTTCCATATAAAGTTGATCATAGTGAATGCTGCTATAAACTAACATCAGAAAGATAAGTCTAATCTTTGTATGTAATCTTTATTATTGTAATACAAAGGGACTTCTCTTGGTGTGGTGGGTTTTTCTCCCGTAAGGGTTTTCCCACGTAAATCTGGTGTTCATATGTGCATGTCTAATTCTCTATTTCTATTATCTCTCTATTGTACTGTAATTGTAAAATTTGAAAGAGTCTGCATTCTTCCCTGAGGTTTTGACATTAGGAGAGTTGTTTCTACACCTTAGCTTTCCTTACAAGTGGTATCAGAGCCTAGCTAGTTGTGTTATCCTTGTGGGTATGTTGGGTTTTTTGTGTCAATTCTGTTCAGTCAGAGTCTCGTAAAAATTTGTTAATTCGAATTACAGATTGAGATGGCTAGCATGTCAGGAAAGATTGAAATAAAGAAATTCAATGGCAGCAATTTGAATTGTGGAAACTCAAAATGGAAGATCTTCTAGTGGATCGTGATTTGTGGCTTGCTGTGTCTGAAAGGAAGCCTACAGGCATGAAGCAAGAGGATTGGGACTTTGCAGATAGAAAGTCGAAGGGGTTGATAAGGCTATCTTTGGCAGACTCTGTTCTTCTAAATGTGCATGAAGAGAAGATTGCACATCTTCCTTCTGGAAGAGACTGACATCTATTTATCAGGGGAAGTCCTTGGTGAATAAATTGTTCCTAAGGGAGAAGTTGTACACTGTGAGAATGCAGGAAGGAGGGTCTATAGCTGATCATTTGAACACATTCAATATGCTGATTGCACAGTTAACATCTGTTGGTGTGAATATTGATGAAGAGGATCGTTGTATGCTTTTATTGTGTTCTTTTCCAGACTCTTGGGATCACCTAGTGATGGCCATTGGGAGTACAACATTGAATTTCAAGATGGAAGATATTGTTGCTTCTTTGTTATCAGAAGAGATGAGAAGGAAATATTCTGAGATGGCAAAGGAGGCTCTTGTTGTTAGAGGAAGATTGAAAGAGAAAGGTAAGACGAAGGAAACGAAGTCTAAATCAAAATTAGAGGGGAGATCAAAGTCTCCTGGCAAGAAGTCCAAGGTGAAGTGTTGGAATTGTGGGCAACCTAGTCATGTCTAAAAGGATTGGAAAGAGGAGAAGAAGAAGAAGAAATACTCTTCTGATAATGATTCTTCTTAGAGTGATGCAGACACCTTCATTGCAGCTTTGGCTATGCAGGCATCAGATGATGTTTGGCTAATTGATTCTGGAGCATCTTTTCGCATGACATCTCATAGAGACTGGTTTACGAAGTATGAAGAATACGATGGTGGAAAGGTGTACTTGGAAAGTGATTCATCTTTGGAGATTGTTGGTCGTGGAAGAGTTAGAATCAAATTCCCTGATGGAAGAGTGAACGGGATCAAGGATGTTATGCATATACTAGGTTTGGCTCGAAATCTGCTATTTGTCAGTATTCTGAATGATATTGGAATGCAAGTCATGTTCTCTAGAAATGGTTGTAAGATGACTAGAGGCTCAATGGTGCTAGCAAGGGGTGCTCATATTGGTACTGTTGGCTATGCAAATGGAACAACAACGTGTAAACAGAATATTGCTAGTCTGTTTCTCCTGAAAGAGAAAGATGATCACATGGATATCTTAGCTCCCAAGGTTTTTGTAGTTGGTTGTCAACTGTATTGATGTTGGTCAAATGGTCAATGTGACAGTAATGTTCAAGGGCCCTACTGGTGTTGAGCTTCTGGATCGTTCTATGATCAAGCATGAATTTAAATCTACTCTAACTAGGGCTTTTAAAGAAACAACAAAAGATAGGCCAGGGTTTGGAATAGAAAAGAATAGAAATTCATCCAACTTTAACTAGATTTGTTAGCTTCAAGGAATTGTAAACTAAAACTGAAGAACAAGATTAACTTGTGATTAACACACAGTTGCATTCATTCTTAGTGTTGATTTCTACAACATAGTACTAGTTACCATTTTAAATGAAACACAAAATAACATTTCACTCCTTGAAGGTTTCACAAAACAACTGATTAACTCAAGATAAATACCATTCTGAAACACAATCTGAAGTAGATTAAACTTTGATTGCTTCCACTATTCGTGAAATAGATAAGTAATAATTTAAAAAGATGGCACAATCACCAGTGTACAAAGAATCTGTGACTCCAGATGGTTTCCAACTACACTAAGAGAACTTGGAAAATACATTACAGCCAATACTGAATCTAACTACCAAACAAGAAGACAAAAGAAGTTCACATTACTAAGAATCAAGATGCAACTCTATCTCCGTCTGCTTCAGAAATTCCTACTCTATTTGAAAATCTATCTCTAGAACTCTCTACTCTATTCTCCTTCTAACTGTGTCTATTTTTCCTTAACCTTTTTTTTTAACAACCTTTCCAAAAAATATAGAAGGCGCTATATATTGAGTGTATCAAAAGGGATGTGCTGTCCCTTGTACTAGGGTTTTACAAAATATCTGCTCTCAAGAGGGTCGGCTCTCAGATCTTTTGAAGAAATTCAGTTGTACATTCAATGTGAAGCCCTGCTATCCATATTGATGAAAGATTGCTCTGGGAATGATCTATAGATCTTTTGTAGTTGCAACATTAACTCTTCTGTCTCAGTGTCCATACTTGAACTCCTTTTGAAATATGTCTTGAATGCTCCAAAGCATTTTTCTATTAATACTGATCTACCTCTGCCAGTGGTCACTACAACTATCCCTTTGAGTCATGGTCTTTTCATTCTTCTGGCCTCCTTCAAGCTCTAGAATTTTCTGCACATTTGACCACCTTCTGGAAGCATCATCTGGCCTCCCTATAGATTTGAACATTTCACCCGAGTTGATCCATTGCCTCCTAATCTCAGAATAAATCCATCGCGCTTGCATCCTGTTGATCTTCTCTTGCAGGAATAGTCAATCGATCAAAGGAACCAATGAGTCACTCTTCTGGCCTCTTCTGATTGGTCAAGCATGCACCACACGAGCTTCTCAGGTGGTGAAAGGTGGTCCGAACAACATCACATGTCGGTGACACACTATCGGTGTCTCCCTGATGCAATTTCATCCCTTTAACAACCATCGGCGTAGCATGGGTCAGTCAGTGAGACATTTCGATGAGTTGTAGAAGTCATATCAAGCTCAAAAAATCTATCAGCAAGACTGCGTTCTTTCGGTAAGATCACATGGTGAAGTCCTTCTCTCGGCGAGCCCATTCTATATCGGCCAGACCCTATCGAGTCGGCAAGACTTCATGGCAACGTCTTTCCCCTCTCCCCAAGCTCACTTTGTTCTTTCAATGTGACACTGGCAAGTCGGCGAGACATTCTGCTGAACCCTAAACCTTTGGGCAAGCTTCCTGGTGTCGGTGAGACTCCGTTGGATAGGGGAGATCTTACCTCGAACTCCTCTTGTGTTACCAAGCTCCTCCTTGTTATCAACAAGACTCCTAAATGTTGGCCAGAGGCTATGGCGAGTTCCCCTCAGTTAGACCGATGTCTCTTTCATTGGGAAATCCATTGCTGTCAGTGTGACTTTTAATGAACTCCCGTTCGTGCTTGCTGAACTAACTCCTCACTTTCAATGAGACTTTTCGTGTCGGTGAAATGCATTGCCAAAGGAAATACCTCTCAACGAGATCCTCTCGAGCTCAGCTTCCTTTCAGCAAGAGCCTGCTTGGTCAGCGGGACATCTCGCCAAACTCAAATTTTCATCGAGACTCCACCGACTAGGACCACCATTTTATGTCGGTGAGACCAATTCCTAAGTTTGCATTGTTTGGACCCTTGTACCTATAAAACCATTCAATTTTCTCACACATATTTCACAACAAGAGCATTAATATCTAGTTAGTCCAATAACACACATTTAAGCAAATCATTCCATCAATAGATACTAAAGCCAATTAGGTCATATAATTTTTTGATTACTCATCAAATGTGACAATTAACAATCAAAATTTTTAAATCTATAGCATTTATTATTGAATACATGTATAAAAATTCAAAATCATCATGTACAATTAATGTGCAAACATTAGAGTTCTCTCCTTGTCCAAATTAAATAAGGACATTAAAAGTTTACCACACAAAAAAAGAAAACATGGTGTTTGTGGAGATGAGACATATTACTTTCCTTGTACTACTTCAACATCCACCATAATTTGTCTAAGTCAAACTCCAAATTTTGTAGCTTCCTTTCCTTGTCTTTTATATCTACCTCATCCTTTGTCTGATTTCTTCTTACAAATAAGTTATCATCTTTTTCTCACAACAACTCCACTTCTGCATCCATAGCCATACCCAGAACTATAATTTGAACTACTATGAACTTTTCTCACAAATTCACTACTCCTAAGACTAACTATATCAAACATATTAGAAGAAACAAAAAAATAATTTGAACTACTATGAACTTTTCTCACAAATTCACTACTCCTAAGACTAACTGTATCAAACATATTAGAAGAAACAAAAAAATAATCATGTCAAACTCATGGAAAAACATAATACAACAAATCCTTTAACTCATTATCTCAGATCTAACACACACAAAAGCAATGCAACATATAGAAAGATAAATAACCAAAAAATTAAACATGCAATATAGATAATATCTTGTTTATATTAGAAGGAATATTTCCAAACTGTTTAACTATATCCAAATCTATCCAAATGAGTTGCTATATATAATCATAAAAGGCCCGCAAGTAAACAAGTCAAAAGTAAGTAATTAAATTGAGCAATTACAAAGAACTCCTAAATTTAGTAAAAATAGACTCCTAAAACTCCATTACAACAATTATGAATCTAAACATGAAAGTTACTATATAATATCCTAAACAATTCGACCACAAAACTGATAGAAGTGGCAGGAAATGTACCAAAGGTTCTCCTTATCAATAGTAGGGTAGGGTATTAGAGAACCAGAGTCTCCAGCATGTTGGAAGGAATTAGAAAAGCTTACAATTTATGTTGCAGTTCAAGAATATTGTTGAAGTAAGAATTTTCCTTCATGGTTGAAAGAACACTGTCGGTCAAATAGAAAGTGAAAAGTGTCATACAAAAATTGAGAGAGTTCGTTTGACCGAAATTCACCGTAACACAGATATTTTCTTCTTTCAATCATTTCTCCCCTCTGCAACAGGAACACTTCAGTTTCTAAGGTAGACATGGTTTGCGCCTTTATGTTTGTATGAATAAAGTATTATTGAACCATTAAGCAACCATATACTCTTATTTCATGTAGTCTCTGTAAATTTAAATAACTCTCTGGGAGCATCTTCAATACCTCACACTGCATTAGCATAAAGGTTGCAAGTGAATTCATGGCTCCTTCGTCCACTACACGCAACTCCTGTAGCTTGTATAGCCGAACCAATGAAAATACCTCCAGCATAATAAAAGCTAACCTCTCACCAAATTCTTTGGGCTCCACTCTAGGTTGAAGTAATCAATGATTTATAGTCGATTAAGACTCGCAAGCTTATGCAAGTCAGCTATCTGTGTTTGCATATTGCAATGGCTCAAATTAATACATCTTAACTGTTGAAATCGACAAAATATAATTTCCACTTTGTTTAGTTGAAGGCAGCTTGACCAAAGCTTCCACAGTTCTGACAATGCAACTATGTTCTATGGTAAGCTTTCCATCTTTGGAAGACACAAGTGCAAATGTTCCATTTGCTTCACTCTTGCTAATGTTCCTTGCTGAATTGTTTCCTCGTCATTTTCCACCACCAACTTTTTGAGTTGTATTAAACTGCCCAAATCATTTATCGAAAGCAAATTTCTTCTGGTCTTATTTGGACTGCATCTTATCCATGCATTTGTTGAACCAACTGTACCAAAGTATCCAGAGGTATAATCGTTGAGATTGTCCTACATCAAAATCCACCATAATTTGTCTTTTAACTCGAACTCTGATTTTACAGCTTCCTTTGTTTGTCTTTTGTTTCTAACTCATCCTTTGTCTGATTTCTTTTGACAAATTAATTCTTTTTTCACATCATAAAAGAACTCCACTTCTACATTGATAGCCATACCCACAACTATCGTTTGGGCTACGCTGAACTCATCTCACAGATTCTTGACTCCTACCACTTTAGGATGCTCTGATATGTAAGCAAGCCTCTATTCCTACAAGTTAGTACCCAACAAATACACTATTATTGCAAGTTATTTCTCTAAACTATGAACTTTATCAAAGGCACCAGAATAAACAGAGGAAGAATCATGTCAAACTCATGCAAAAACATAATACAACAAATGCTTTAACTCGTTAAATCAATTCTAACACAGGCACAAAAGCAATGCAATATTTAGTAAGATTTGAAACCAAAAAAATTAAACATGCAACATAGATAATATCTTGTTTATATCAGAAGGAATATTTCAAACTGTTTACCTATATCCAAATCTATCCAAATGTGATACTATATACAACCATAAAAGGCCAACAAGTAAATAACTTTAAAATAAGTAATTAAATCTCCTTTTCCCCAAAATTGATTAGTTGCAAAGAAAACTCCTAAAATCCCACAACAGCATGTATGAATCTAAACACGAAAGTCACAATAAAATTTTCTAAACAATCCAAGCACAAAACTGCAGGAAGTGAAGGGAATGCACTAAAGCTGTTCCTTATCAATAGTGGAGCAAGGTATTAGAGAACCAAAATCTCCATCACATTGGAAAGAATAAAGAAGGGCTTGCAATTTATGTTGTAGTTCAAGAGTATAGCTGAAATAAGCCTTTTCCTCCTCATTTTGAAGCACAGTTAAAATGAGAAAAGATTGTCAGTCAAATAGGAAGTGAAAAGTGTCATACAAAAATTCAATGACTTCGTTTGACCAAAATTCACCATAATGCATATATTCTCTTCTCTCAATCATTTCCTCCCACTGCAGCAGGAATGCTTTGTTGGAGACTAATCTCAACTACCCTAGCTCTGCATTTAAAGAAGAAGCTTCTCATCGATATGTTGGTTGACTCTGCCACCGATCATTCTGGAGAGTTCTCACCGACCAGTAGACCATTTTGTATGCATTCTGGAAAGCTCCAAAGACCTCTATAAATAGAGGTAGAAGCAATGTGGCTAATCACTCTCTCTAGCAGAGTCCAGCTCCGCAGAGCTGTTAGAAGATAGTAGTCTACTGTTTAATGTATGAGCTCAGCTCAGTAAATCAGTGTAATTTTTTGTTTTATTTAATATAAAATTGTCTCTGTTTTGTTGCTTCCCCTGTTCCAACAGTGGTATCAGACCAAGAAATATATAAAACCTCCTTTAAACATAAATTGGACATTAGACATTAAATTGCTAGGATTGTTCGAGGCTGAGAGCAGTTTTGAGAAGAAAGCGCAGAGTTGTAATATTTCTTGCATTGGACATTAGATATTGTAAAGAATTGTTGTCTCTAACATATACAATCTCTAAGCTTGAATCTCTAGAATACTTTGGTGCGTGCCTTCACTTAAACTTTGACCAGCAATCTCTCTTCACAATAAGGCTGCGGCCTTTCTCCTTCAGTGGCATGCGATTTAGCAGCATCAACATACACAAAAAAAACCTTGATCTCCTTTT
>VDFB02168118.1:156984275-157277674 GCA_007258455.2 Sequoia sempervirens
TTTAATTTCTTTCTATTTTACATTCAAATACCATCTTAGATTGGTAAAAGTTTTCACAAGGCCATTATCGAAAAGGTAAAACCCTCTCACAAAGAATGTAAAATAAAAATGATGTACAAAGCTGTTAGGGCAGGGTCATATGTGGCTGTTTAGTTTATTTTTTACTAGAGTCAGGGTTCAATTTGTAAGGAGTTATTTGTGGAGTTGGTGGCCACATCATTGTTTATTTTATTGTTTTGCTTATTTTAAGCAACCATCTTAAATTTTATTCTTAATAATTTGTCTAGGTAAAATTTAGAAGGAAAAAAAATTTGGGGAGCCACGTGGCAGTTTTGTCAATATGCAGTTGTTGCTTATTTTCAGCGTCTCTTTTTTTCCATATTATATTTTCAGTTTTTAAATAGTAGCTACTCCAAATATGAAAGATTCCAAATTATCATTTTCTTATAATTAAAAATTTGCATGGGAACACTCAAGCTACTTAAATTTAAGTAAAAAACACACTTAAGTAGTGACATGGGAGCATGGGGTTAGTGGTGTCTCTTTTGTTTTTGAAATTATATGCAACCCATTTTATTATGGAAGAAATATTTGAAATGGTAAACATTTATGTTTTTTAAATACTTTCGATTGATTTTAGTTTTAATGTTTTAAACATAATAACTAGTTTATAAATGATATATTCTTATATGAATAACATTTATGGTATTACCGTATTTAAATCTCATTATTTTTTCTAAAGATTGATTTTGATCCCTAGATCTATTTTTCATCACCCTAGATCATTAATATGAAGCAAATTTCATCCAAGGTATTTTTGCATTCATGAATTCAAAAATAAAGTTTAAAATTAAAATTAAAATTTAATATCATCAATTCCCTCCAACTAGTCATTGTGAGTTGACCTAGTGCACTTTCTATGTTGATTTGTAAGAGCTTGGTCATTGTATTTAAATACATCCATTCATTCATTTAAAAACCATCTAGAAGCATGCTAGGATTGTTCAAAGGATTTATCCTAGTGCATCTATGAGAACATCATAGTAGCATTGTTAGAGAACTACATCAACACATATCATCCCAATTGCATTGTATGCTTGCTTGATGTCCTCAATATTTCACTTGTTGTCATAAAGTTAGTATGTTTAATGTTTTATTGAGGAGAATGTGATCCACATAATTCAACAAATTCCCCAAAGGTATTTGTAAACATCACAAATCCTTACACAAATTCATACATTAAGAGATAAAGGAAAACAAGTTTCAAGTTGTCAAATATGTCAAATCATTATGAAGACTCGAGAGTTCATTTCTATGTGCATTTGAGTTCCATAGCCATGAAGATTAAGTTTACAAGAATGAATTTGAACAAGGGTAGGAAGTCTAGTTTGTTAGTAGATTCTAAAGTGATCATCCACTTAAAATCCTATAATTATAGTACCTTGGTGATTAGGTTCCCTTTTCTTCAAAATAATTTTCCCACATTTAGAATCTAGCAAAGTATTACATTTAAATGCATTTAATTTTGAATTTATTATTTTCAATCCCAACCCATTTATCTAGGTTGATCATCTATTTAATTATTTAATAGTTTAATTAGCCAAAATATTTATGCAAGTGGTTTATTTTCTATTGCATTTAGTAAACCTAAAATTATAAATAGCCAATGACTTTAAACTTAGGATTTATCCTTCTTTCTTATATTTTTCAAGTCTAATTTTCTAACTACATATATTTTATATCAAATTTGATTAGTGTTTGGATCTACCATCATTTGTGTTTCCTTTTACTATCTTTAGTAAAGTCTATGTCTTAAATGTTAATTACCTAATCTACCCACCCTCCCTTATGTAATTTCATGGTAAGATCCTTATCTTGGATTCCTTTTTCTCCTTCCTTACCAAGCTCACTTCCTATGTCACTACACATTTTATGCGCAATCTCCTCTCATACCCTAGGGTGATCTTAAGGATCAAAAGTAACTTCACTTTTTCCCATTTTCTATATGGCATGTTTTATGATTAGATAATGTGCAGTCTCTTCTTGTGCCTTAGGATGATATTTAATATTAAAATTTTCCCCTTCACTTACATTACTTGAAATGTGTAATCTCTTCCCTTGCACATATTCATGATCTTAGGAATAAAAAATTATATTCCTTCTTTATTTTATCTTTTCTATATGGGGTCTTTATTGACTTGTATCTCATCACCAAGTAATAAGTCATAAACCCTATGCATTGATAGGGTATATGAATTTGATGAAGGAATTACCATTTTTTGTTAAGAGATCATGTGTTTAAGCATGCCATGAAGTGATGTGGTTTCATCCACCTTTACTTAGGCCCTAAACAATACCCCTCAAGGGAGGAGTTGTCATTATTAATGTATGCATCAATCAAGAGGATGGAGTGGAGTGAGAAGGTATTTTACCTTGATCACACACCTTAGATAAACTCCATAATTTTGTAGAATTAGATCTCTGACACCATCAAGTATATCACTTGGACTTATTATTTGAAAATTATATCAACTTAGCATAATGAACCTTTAATTTTTTTGTCACTTTTGATGCATTGATAAGTAGTTAGTCCCAATAAGTAACTCACCATGTACCTAAAGTATATTGGTAGTCTTACAAGATAAACATTCCTACTTGAATAATATATGCATTCCCGTGTCCTCCTTCTCCTCTCATTTATGTTAAACCCAAAGCCTCAAGATGAAACATATAAAAGTCAACATATTAATATTAACATATTAAAGTTAAACCTAAAATAAAATTCCAAAAATCTATAAGATTCCAAGGCACCAAAATCAAAGTACGAAACTCATGTGAAACTTGAATCAAATAAGTGAAGCCTAATGGGTATTAGCACAAAGTTGTGTCACATTTTTGGCCAACTTATCAGCACAGGTGAATTTAAGTAGTTTTAACTAAAAAATAATTTTGGTCAAACATATGATCTTGTAAGATTCATTCTAGCTAACTTATATATGTCCATAACTTTTCCAACTAAAATTGTTGGCTAAATGCATATTTAGCATCACTTTGAGTGCAATTTACCAAAAAAAAGTATTTGAAAAATTTGATGGTTCAACAACTTCTAATTGTGTTAAAAACCATTTTTTTTTAAATATAAAAATACCCTTTGTAGATCCATAAGTTTAGTTTTCAAAAATGTATATATTTTAATAGTTTAATTATTATTTATATTTTCCTTTTTATTTTTACTAAATGTAGGTTATCACACAAAACATTAGGTTGATTATCATGTCAAGGAAAAATAGTTTAAAACTTATTAATTTTTTTTTTTTTAAAATATGATGCCCTAGATATAAGAATCTATATCAAGATGGTATATTTATTATCTATTTTAGATAAATAATCTATATGAAAGTTGACCTCAATTAGAAACAACTAATTTTTAATACACAAACATTTTAATATTTTTTTAAATATATAAATATCAAAATTGAAAAAAAAATCCATGCCCTAAAGTTTCAAGTTATAGATACACAATTTTTTTTTGAAGGAAAACAAATAAAATTTACTATATAAAGGTTGACATCTCATGTAACTTTATTTTTCAACATTTTATCAACAACTAAATTATAGTGTTAATTTATTAAAAACTATATTCAAATAATTTTTTAACTTTTTCAAGAAAATGAAAACAAATAATAAACTAAAAAGTAAATATTTTATTAGTTTACATCATTTCAAAAATCAAAACATATATATCACTTTTTAGTGATTCAAGTTTAAAAGTTGGATCACTGTTGGTCGTTTCCTTTATAAAAGTGTGACATAGATTTGTACTTTTACCCTAACCTAATCAAAGAGAGGATCATGAACCCATTTTTGATGAGTTCATCAACCAGGATAAAATCACCTTTATAAATAATGATGATGCGATCATTATAGATCACGATAAGTATCTTTCTAACCATAATTTTTTTCCTAACACTAAACAAGGTTGTACCCAACAAGATCACTTCCTACTTTAAAACAAGTACGCCATATTTAAGTACCTCATTAGCATAGAATCTTACCCTAAGTTATAACCTCACACACTTATGGAAGGGGGAAATTCCAAATTAAAATCCATAAATAGGAAATAATAATACATCAAAACCCCATTTATCATTATCAATCCTAATATGTCTAATCATCCACCATGTAGATCGTCTTACATCAAATAATTCATCTACCCTTATAAAAACTAATCCATTAAACAATCCATTATCCAATATAGATCTTAATCCACCAATCCATAAACATTATAAATAATCAAATCATCCATATATCCCTATAAATATTAATACATCAAACTATCCATCCAATCATCCATCAAATCCTATAGATACTCACCCATAAAAATATCCATCCAACCATGTAATCCTCATCCATCAAACCATCCATTAAAGCATAGATATCTAAATCTATCCATATAAATCTATAGCACCTCCTACATGAAACCATCCACCAACCCTTATAAATCCTAAACCATGAAACCATCCCCAAAACCATAGAAAATTGTAACCCATCTAACCATCCATCAACCTCTATATATCCTTACCCATAAAAAAATCCATCCACCTATATGAATCCTTGCCCATATAAATATACATCCATCCCCATAAACCCTAGTACATCAAACCATCCATTCAACTATAAAGATTTGAATCCATCAAATCCTATTCAATCTATCCATATATATTATAAACCATTAAACTATTTATCAAATCTCAATCCATCAAACCACCCATTAGAATTTATAAATTCTCATCCATCCAACCATGCATCAACTCTGATGGATCATCAACCATCAAAATATTTTTCTCGACCTATGTGAATCATCATCCATAAAACCATGTAGATCCCAATCTATTAAACCATCCATTTAACCATGTCAATCCCAATCCATCAAACCATCCATTAATCCACATAAATCCTAATCAATAAAACCACCTATTAGACCTTATAAACCTTCATTCATCCAACCATCCATCAATCATTGTAGTCCCTCATTCATCAAGCTATCCCTCAAAATCTATAGTCTCACGTCCTTCAAATCATCAACCCCTCCATATCAATCCTAATCCATCAAACCACCCATTAGACCTTATAAATCTACATCCATCCACCATCCATCAATCTCTATAGTCCCAAATCCATCCAACCATCCTTGAAACTATGTAGTCCCTCATTCATCAAATTATCCACTCCTTCATAGAATAACTAACCCATCAAACCATCTATAAAATAACATGAATTCCTATATTCTCTCATACATTAAACCATTTCTCAAACTCTATATTTCCCCATTCATAAAATCATCCACCCCTTTATATCAATCCTACTCCATCATTTACCACCTATCTAGCCTTACAATACCATACATAAATCCCTATAGGACCTCATCCATTAAACCATCACTCAAACTCTATCTAGTACACCATCCATGAAATCATCCACATTTCCATGTAAATCCTAATCTATAAAGTACCCATTAGACCTTATAAATTGAAATTGATCAAACCATCCATTAATCCCTATAATCCCTCATACATCAAACCATACTTGAAACTATATATTCATCCATACATATAATTGTTGACTCCTCCATATTAATCCTATTCCATCAAACCATCCACCAAAATATCCATCAATCCCTTTAGTCCCTCATTCATTAAACAACCCCTCAAAATCTATAGCCCCCATATATAAAATCACCTATTCCTCCATATCAATCCTAATCTATCAAACCATCTACCAAACCATCCATCAAACCATCCATCAAACCATCCATCAAACCATCCTTTAAAATTTGTATTCCCCTATCCATAAAATTATCCAACCCTCCATATCAATCATAATCAATTAAACCATTCATCAATCACTATAGTTCCCTAATCCATTTGGTTATCCCTCAAAATCTCTATTCTCTAATACATCCAATCATCCATATATCCATTTCAAACCTAATCCTTCAAACCATCCATTTAACTCTAAGAATTAACATGCAAATTCTATATTTAAGAAGTCTACTTTTATCCTCATGTAATTGCATCAATTCTAATGTGACATGTGAGAAATTACAATTTATTCCAACACACCCCCTTAATTTCAATCACTAAATGCATCAACACCATACCAATTATGATTGTGATCTTCATATCTTCTCTCAAAAAAAATTGTGACTATCTTCATTTGTTCTTCCAACTTTTGTGGGCTTCTCTCTTAGCACAATGTGTGGCAATCTCCTTTTGAACTGCGCTTTACTTGGCTATGACTTCTTCAAGGGTTCACAATTTCTCTCCTCCTATAGAGAGCTTCATTTTTTGTTGACAAAATACTATTACCTTTTTAAATGCTAGGATCCAACTTCCTCACACGATTTCATTTTGATGACTTCGGTTAATTTCTTGCAAACAATGTTCTTTTCATCTCATCAACCTAGAATCTGAGAATCAGATGTCTGGCTTCCTCAATAACTTATTTTCCTAGTTGGACTACAAACTCTTCTTTCAAACATGCAATCTAAGCTACAATCTAACTTCTTTGATAGTGATTGGACCAATCTTTATTACTTGCAACTTCTACAAGATTTGTGATCTTCTATTTGACTCTCTGGTTTTCTCAAAGGGCTACAACTCCTTACCTTTGTACTTCACACGTTTGCACTTGCAATGACTTCTTTGCCACGATCTACTTTTTCTTAGCTATAGTTTATCCTTGCTACATTGGATTCACATTCCTTTGGCTGTGACAACCTCTTTATCTTCAGCTATGGTTGGATCTAATGATTTCTTTAGTGCTCCAACTGACTCTTTAACCTCTCACGATCTCTTGCTTTTGTAAATTTTTGAACCCAAATAACCTTCTCAAACTTGCTCTAATACCAACTGAAAGAATTAGAAAACACACAAATTGCAACAACAATAATTTCTTTGTTCAATCTCAAACATTACAAATGTTTGGAATATTACAACATTCAACTAAAATACCATATGAGATAAATACATTACAATCATTTTAAAAACATTTAAAGAATTCTAGAAACTTATCATACATAGTACATACAAACTCTAAAAATTAATATGCAATTTTTTATATTTAAGAATTCCATTTTTATCCTCATGCACGATTGCAATTCTATCTTATCTTTCTCATGCGATATGGGAGAAATTACAATTTATTCAACACGCTGAACTAGTGATCAGTATTTTGTATGGTCTTCTTCTTCAGCTTGGTCAATATTAAATAGATTCTATTTATTTTAAATGAATTCTATTTACATTTCGCATAAATTTTCAGTAGCCAAGCGAACATTTATGCTATAGGCTTAGACTCCTTGGTAGTATCGCTTGTACTAATATCGGTTAATTGGAGGCGAGATTTCACCGACATGATCATGTGCTTTCCATTAATTGTTTTGCGTCAGGCAGTGGGGAATTCAGTTGGCAAATCACCAATGTAAATTAAATGCAAGAAGACTTTAGACAAAGACATCACTGGATCTGGGCCAGGCAACATATTTATAGAAATTTCTTCACAAAATTGAATGCAGGAAGTTGGTCATGCTACTATAATTCATCGCCCTCATAAATACAGATGGATTACAGGATTGAGATACAACTCGAGCCCACAAACATGTAATAAGTATGTGACTGGTCTGTCAACAATTATTGATTTCTTCTTCAGCGACATTGAACATGAGATGGCGATGTAGTTTTTAATGCTTTGGTTTTTTAATTCAATAGTACGAACTCACGCGGCAATGGGTAGCTCATTTTTGCTTCAGAGTGGATCATGCCGAATCAACACAATCTTCATCTTCATGTTTATTTGGTGAGGAATTAATTGCCAAGCTAAGTTATGCTTCGGTTCAATACTATTCTACATTGAATACTGGAGATTAGAATTACTATATAAGGGGATTCGGGAACTAAGTTTATGCAATAGAGTGAGCCGGAACTGAGTATAGTTAGTGTGGAACGAAAGACAAAGATGGCGTCCAGTCTCAAGCTGTCTGGTGTGCTTGTAACTGTTATGATACTTATGGTGGGAATAATTGTTGTTTGTGATGGCAGAAGCCTCAAGGCGGTAACAACATATCAAACTGATAACTTGGGAGGCGGTGGAGGGCTTGGCGGGGGCGGTGGTTTTGGGAAAGGTGGTGGTGTGGGACTTGGTAGCGGTGGAGGAGCTGGTGGCGGCTTAGGTGGTGGTGCTGGAGGAGGCCTTGATGGAGGAGCTGGTGGTGGGGGAGGTCTCGGTGGAGGTGCAGGCGGTGGATTGGGAGGAGGTTTAGGTGGAGGTTCTGGTGGAGGCCTTGGTGGAGGGGCAGGTGCTGGAGGAGGCCTGGGAGGAGGTGCTGGTGGTGGAGCTGGAGGAGGCTTAGGTGGAGGTTCTGGTGGTGGGTTAGGAGGGGGTGCTGGTGAGAGGTGCTGGTGGTGGAGCAGGAGGAGGCTTAGGTGGGGGTCTGGTGGTGGAGCAGGGGAGGCTTAGGTGGGGGAGTGGAGGGGTGGAGGTGGTTGGGTGCTGCCGGTGGCGGAGGAAGGGTGGGGTGGGGGGAGGCGTCGGTGCTGGTGCAGGTGGAGGAGCTGGAGGTGGTTTTGGTGGAGGAGCTGGGGCTGGTGGTGGTGCCGGTGCAGGAGGAGGTTTTGGTGGTGGTGCAGGAGGTAATGGAGGATTTTAGTTCTTAAATTTGATAAGATGCCAAAAGTATGTTTAACCCCTGTTCTAATATATGACAGAACAGATAGAAAATAAATATTTACAAGTAATATATATGATTATATATATATGAATTTATTTTCACCAAAAAGTGCTTATTTGGCAACGTTGTCCAGCGTTTTGAAGTTCCGTTGTAATTTGAGGGCACATGCATTGACAAATGATTTTGAATCTACAACAAATTAATTCTGCCATATCAAATGGTGCTAAAAGTTAAACTAATTTTTTAATTTTTTAATTTTTGCTGATTAAAGAAGTATATTATCATTACGATTACAAATCATTTCATCCGTTCAATTTTAAAATTTTCCGTGCATTTCACTAGTCATTTTGGCTGTTTCTTTTTATGGTTCATTTTGTAGAATTTTTAACATTTATGCCATTCACACACTGTCAGATATTTTGATAATATTTATTGCAGACAATTGTTATAATATATGTATTTTTTTCAAAAAAAAATTATAATATCATATTAAAAATAAGATATTACATTATTTTGATAATATTTATTGCAGACAATTGTTATAATGTTTTTTTTTTTTTTTCTTTCAAGAAAATGCATAATATCATATTAAAAATAAGATATTACATTTAGTAGAAGTTGAAGTAGAAGTTGAAGAAAGCTTTACAGAAGAAAAACAGGAAGAAAGGAAAGACAAAGGTGCTGCAAGACAGCAGTCAACAGAGAAAGCCCAAAAATAATTGGACAAAGAATACAGAAAGACAATCTCCAGATGATCAAGAAAAAAGAGCAAAGCCAAAAAAGAAAAGTGAATGATAGCAGGGCATAAATTTGATGGCCATATGACGGTATTTAGAGATTTTTGCCATAAAATACAATCAAAATTTTAAGAATATTGTATCAGATGAAAGGAAAGATTTTGGATAGATTGTCAAAATTTATATAGAATTATAATGATATATATATAATTTTACTTACACTAAGGTATATCATAATGTTTTAAGGGCATCTTTGAATAGATAATCGTCATTAAAAAATTTGTTGACAAGCAAGGTTGACCATCAAATTTAAGCCTTGGACGATAGCATAGTGAATGATTGATCACAAAAAGATTATCACTAAATATATTAAAATATATAATTTTTATATAATACAAATAAAACTATATTATTATAATATATTATATTTTATAAATTGTACTATAACTAATAATTAATATGTTTATTAATAATACAAATAAAATTAATATATAAATATAATATAATATAATATTTTATATAATATAGTTATATTAATTATTATTATAATAATAAATAAAAATTATTATTCTTATAAAGAATATTTTATACTAAAAATTATTAATTTATATAGTACAAATTAAATTAACATACACAAAATCTAAATATAGTTACAAAAAAAATCTTTAGATCAACTTATATATTCGGTCCAATAATATTCAAATTATATAAAATTTATATAATTAAAAATTATATTATATTTAATTTATATTAGAAATTATTTTTTCTTATATTTATATTAATTTTTTTTTTTTTTCAAATTTAATTATATTATATTTATATATATATATATTTCTCAATTTAAAAATAAGTATTATTAACATTGAAAATAAAAACAAATAAATTAAGGATATATATTATTTTGTTAATCAATTTTTATTATTTTCATAGATCACATTTTATGATTTATGATTTAAATTGTTTACCATATTTTTTAAATTGTCCTAAAGTCAAATTAATTAATTTAATATTGATATCTCTCAACATTTTTAATATAGATATACTTAATATATCTATACCATTTATGTACCCTTCTCTCTCTATATATATATATATATATATGGTGTGCAATGGGTATGCAAAGAGTTGTGGAAGGTCAAATAGGGAAAATTTTGGTCTATTCTTGCATAAATTTGGTCAATAAGGTAAATTGGTAGGCCATTTAGAACATGAATGTCTTTGTGCAACAAAGGTTTGAATGGAGAAGTGCTAGCTTCAAATCAACTATGCATCCACTTATAGGGATCCAAAATGACTGAAACAAAATCTCTTAATTAGGAAGATAATCAAATTCTATTACAATAGGCTCATGTTATGTTTGAGAGAAGAGAGAGAGGGAGAGAAAGATAGAGAGAGATACAAAGAGATAAAGATAGGATGTGTGTATATGAATTAGAGAAAGATATGGAGAGAGAGATATAGGGAGGAAGATAAATTTATATAAATAGATAGAAAGGGAGGGAGAGAATAGTAGAGAGAAGTATAGAGATGTAGATTTGATTTTCTATCTCTACATTCTTTACAAATTTAATTATTAACTAAAATAGGTATTATTTCTATAATTATAAAATAATTAATAATAAACATAATAAAATTCTTATAAAAAACTTAAGCATATAAATATATAATATTGTAAAAAAATATAAAATATCTAAAATAAACTAAATAAATATGTTATAAATTAAGATAAAAGTTAAAAAACATAATTATTCTATTATTTCATAGAATAAAAATAATTATAAGTTGAACTACTTCTAATATCTTTTATTGATTATTGCAATTTGACATTTTAGATATAAATAATTCAAAATTTAAATCTAAATTAAACAAGAGCTACAAGGCAGAAGTTCCTCCAAAAAGTTATAGAATAGTTATGATTTAATTAGTTGTTAGTTGTGTTTAATAAATTCAAAATTGTTTGAGAAGACTATAATAGGCATGAGAGGGAAATTATAATGGTAAGTGCAAGTTTTAGGGTATCCCTATAATATTATTTAAAATTAGGGGGAAAACTTATAAATCCATGTCAATTTTTATAATTGGAGACAAAAATAATAATTTTTTACCTTTGATTGAAATCACCCCATTGGTTTTCATCCAAAGGGTAGAATTAGGAAATTTCTCTTACAAAAAGGTCAACCTCAAACCTTCTAATTATAACTATAATTTATATGGGTTGTTTCATGGTAATTTTATGAATAATATCAAAGATATTGGTTTCTTGATTATGGATAATGATTCAACATAACCTTATCAAATATTTGCAAAGAAAATTCAAAAATTAAAATTAAAATTAAAATTAAAGTAGCAAAACACTCACATGATTTATAAATTGAAACAAATTAAAAAATATCCTAAAATATTTGCATAGATTCAAGAATAACCCAATTTGAACCATGTTTACCCCACGTAGTCTTCAAGGGGCCTATAATCTTATGAAAGATTCACCAAAAAATATCATAAAAAAAAAAGATAACATGATTTAACAGATTGAAACAAATTAAAAAATTCTCATAGAATAACTAAAGAGCTCAGGCATAACTAGGTTTACAAGTCATAAGAAGGTGAGTCCAAAATTTGCAAATTAAAATTAAAACTAAAAGAATTTAGATAGCATGATTTAACATATCAGAATTAGGGTTAGGTTTCAGATTAAGGTTTACTTTACAATTAGAGATAGAATTAGAATTAAGGTTATTATTAGGATTAGGGTTAGGGATATAATTAGATATAAAATTAGGGTTAGGTTTCACGTCAAGGTTATAATTAAAGTCAGGGTTATAATTAGACGTAAGCTTTACTATATAACTATAAATACATTAATTTAGATATTTCTTTTTCAAAGATTTTAAAGATTTCTTAATTTTAAGTATATTAAAATAGAAACTTGTAAATTTAGGAAAGTTCCTCCACAATCAATTTTCTAAGTTTTAGAAACTTCTATTTCGAGGTAATAATTTAACATATTCTTTGTATATCTTATCTTTATAAATAATGTCATATAAATTATTTAATTTATATAGTAATTAAGCTAGTTTTAAATTTATTAGTTTAAAAACGTATTGCCTCCCACCTGCCTCATGAAGGGATCATCTATGCCTGAAGGAACCATCCATATTATGCTACAAAATAAAAATATTATGTTACAAAATAAAAATAAAATTAAATAAAATATAAAATTATAATATTATTATTTAATATATTAAATTACATTTTAGATGGTATAAATGTTACATATATATTGTATATATATTATAATATTATAATGATGTTAAAATTATATATTAGATATTATATATGTTACATATGTATTATATATATTATATATTTGAATTTGTTATTAGATTATTTTATATATTTGAATTTAATAAAATGGAAAATATAATAAATAAATGAGTATAAATAAATATATATTTATATTTAGTATTAAAAAAAATCACATAATGTATTATTAAAAAGAATGTTATAGTAAATATATTGACGTTATAGTTAATCCTATAAATTAACTTGTGAAGAACACTAAAATCGCTTATATAGGGTGAAAATTTGTACCAATTAGATTCAAGAGAATTTATTTTTGAAATATATATTTTTATATAATTTGCATCTATACATTGATAATAGATTGAAAAAATTCAAATAGAAAAATTACTCAAGTTCTCATTGGTTAAAATGGGAGTTATTAATAACTAGTTTTTAATTTATAATATATACATATAAATTAACCAATTCAAATATTTAAACTTAATTAATTTATTAATATTTTTAAATGTATCATAATTTATTTCAATTCGATATAATTATTTTTATGTTTTTGATAAAGGGTAAAATGGGTTTTACAGGGGGGCCGAAACCACAAAGTTTACCACAGAAAAGACAGACACAACTGGCTACACAAAAGGAAAAATCTAGAACAAGTAGTAGCCACCCACAAAATACCAAGAAGGTCAGACAAAAAAATCCTGCAAAAAAGGCAACAAAAAGACTAGCCGTGATTAACTTAGAGTCTTCAGGACAGACTCTGTCTCAGCCTCCAAGTTCTGCATATCTTGAACACCCTTCTTAAAGGTTTGAATCATTTGCAAAGTGGGAGGAGCCTTCCTCTTCAAATTGGCCCTAGTTCTCTTAGAAATGCCAGCATCCTCCTCTTGGTTTCTTTCATTGATTTCATCCAGATCAACCACCAAAGACCCCTATTGAGCTTTGTCCAATTTCTCAGTCATGGCATTGATGATGATGGCATTGTGTCTCGCCATATGATTTTTCTGCTCGACAATAATTTTAACAGTATTTTTCATTTTCTCTAACTCAATTTCAACATTTATGTCATTGCTAGCTTGGTATTGGGTTTCTTTGCTGACACCGTGATCTCTTCGTTCCACCTCTTTCTTATCAAGCGCCACAACCTTGGCTCCCAAATCTTCTAGTTTACTTTGAAGGGCCCAATTTTTTTTATCTTTAGCTCATTGATTTCATGAAAGGTCCATTTCGAAAGTTTGAAATGGTTATCAACATTATTTCTAGCTAAATCCAAGACATCCATAGTGGGATCCCTATCAGTGTTGAAACAAGTATTAGCAGGGTCAGGGGTAACAGGGGAGCGAGTTCTAGCAATTCTATCCAACAACAGGTCAGCAAAGGATGCAGTGTTGTTAGCACTAGACTCCTCAGAGTTAGGAGAGTCTCCAAAGTATGAAACAAGGTTTTTAGCTAGAGGATTCTTATCGACACTTATGGTTTTAAGGGTAGGACTTCCCGGCTTAGGCACAACACAAGCTTTCATAGTAAGGGGGTTAGGATTTTTCTTACCAATTTGGATAGCGAGCGGGCTAAGGACTGTTCTAGCCAGACTTAAATTGGGAAAAAACCCCGAGCAACTAGGTTTAGTATCATCCTCCTTAGAATCAGGGGAGGCTTCCAAATTAGCAAGGAAAAATATTTTTTGGTAATGTTGAACAATTAATCTAATCAAGTATGCAAAATAGGGAATCTTCTTGGGTTTTTCTTGTGGTCATCCAAACTTTTTCTCAAAGAACAGAGAAGATAGTAGGGGAAAGAAACCCTGACCTTGTAGCGAAAATGGTTGATCAGGGCAAAGTGATAGTTGTAGACCCTAGTGAAGCGACCATCCACTGTTATGTACTCCATGATAACATGAAGAACCTTTCTCCATTGAGCTTTTATGGTGTCATCTTTGAAGTAGCTGTTAGCAATTTTCACCAATTTCAATCTTTCCTTCTCTTTTTTCAGAAATCTAATGACGGCTTCATTAGAGAAAACCCTATCCCTAAATTTTTTTTTCCCATCAATGGACATTCCCATCACTTCAGCTATAAGGTTTTTGTTGAGCTCAACTTTCCTACCAAAAAGGGTAAGTTCCCCATTATTCCAATTCTTCTCAAAAAGTTCAGTAGCCTCCTAATTGGAACCATGGATTTTTTCTAGGAAAGGAAGTAAACCCCCTCTTTTAACTTTATTCCAAGCCTTAGCATTTCTTGTGTGCATCTCAAAGCTATCTGACTCAATTCTTTTCCTATCTCCACCCATCTTGGCAAGCACAGTGGGGTAGACAGAGATGAAATCTTTACTAGAAATGGTCCCGCCAAATCTAAGAACCCACAAAGTGTGTCAGGCCACCTTGTAGACTAAGCAACTAAGCTCGGTCCCATACAATCTAATGATTGAGATGTAATAACTTCGTCCTATCCTCATTAATGAGATGACATGATTCTTGCCCATGTGATTCATCGTAACTCAATAAGGCATGAACATTAACATTTAGATCTCTAAAATTTAGCCAAGTGCTCTGTTCATTAGCAAAAAAATCCGCTACAGCATTGGCTTCTCTATAGGCATGTGAAATCTTTATGTTGTCTAACTTAACTAAAGTCAAGATGGCATCATCAATCCATGATGTAAGGTTTTTAAAATTAAGACTTTGGGTCAATAATATTGTTTTATGTTTAATCATTTTATTTTTCTCTATATAAAAAAATTCACAAGTTTAAATATGTAAATACAAAATTTAAACTTATTAATATTTAAAAATTTATTATAATCTATTTAAATAATATATTAAAATATTTAGATTAGATTTTAGAATTTAATATATGTATATGTATATGTATGTATGTATATGTATATATATTTAGCCGATAGACTATTTTGTTTGAAGTTTCTATCGTGATTTTCGTCAGCCCAACCATGAATTGGTTTGGCCATTGCTGGGGGTGTTTCGACTGGTAGGGACCTCACCAGTTTTTTTTGTGGCAACATGGACCTTGGTAATTACGTGGGTTGGTGGTGGTCGAGTTGGTGTCCTCGATATGCAAAAGTTGAATCGTTAGTGTTTGGGTTAATGAATCTTATCGTTGGTGTACGATGGGAAGTAAATGCTATATTCAATGTTGTTGTGTGGGAAAGTATACTTTGATTAAGTTGTATTGTCGAAAGAGCCATTATGGTTTTGGTTTGATACTAGACTATTGTTAAAATCGTCACCTTTGGCTCCATTTTTTATCAGGTTGGAGGGTTCTAAAACTATTGTGCTACAAAATATGTAAGTTGTTTTCAATCAATATTTTGTAGAGATAAGTAATTTATTGTTCATGTCTTTCGTTCTCTATTTATTTTTTCTTTTGATAGTAGGTTGGAGGGTTTTAACACCGATGCGCTGTGAAATGTGTGAGAAAGTATATTGATTAAGTTGCATTGTCGAAATAGTCATTGTTGTGTTCATTTGATAGTAGATTATTTATTGTTCATGTCTTTTGTTTTGTGCTTATTGTTCCTTTTGATAGCAGGTTGGAGGGTTTTAACACTAATGTGGTGTGAAATATGCAAGAAAGTATATTGATTAAGTTGCATTGTGGAAAGAGCCATTGTGGTGATCTATTGCACTATTTGGCACTAGATTTATATGTAGCAGGACGGTTCTTTTTAACCTTTATAGTTTATGTATCCCATAAATCCTTGTATTTCCAATGCTTTTGAAAATTCTACAAATATCTAGAGTTTGAAGGTCTTGATATTTTACTCCTTCCATATGGGGATTAATACCATCTTGTTGAGTGCAGTTCCGAGTTTTGGATGTTAATATTCTAACCTAATGATACTCTATCCTAATGATCTCTTTGAGAAGGTGTTAAGAAATTTTTAAGGGGTTGTTGCATGGAAATTTAGGAGCAAGCTCCAAAAATTTATCTCATGAATTTTCATATTTGTATGGCTTTTGTGATTTTTAAGCTATTGAGAAATGCCTAAAATTTGTAGAAATTCATCATTCATTGCCATGGCAAATTCAAATCAAGTAAAATTCACCACTGGCAATCATGGAAAATTAATTTTCCATTGATTAAAAAATATTAATGCCACTAATTTTCCACAACAGTGGATTGCTAGTGGTGAATTTTACTTGTGGTGAATTTTCCCATAGTGAATTGTTGGCAGTGAATTGTTGGATGTGAATTTGTCATATGCCCATTATAATATATTAGACATTTGTAGATCGTAATAATGGATTATCATTATGATAATATATTAGACATATTAGACACTTGTGAGTTGCAATCATATAATATATTATTCAAATTTAAACATAATCTTGAATATTAATTTATGAAAAATTTGCCACATAATTTATCCTAATATTTTATAAATTCATTGCAACTTACTACTTTTAAATCAATATAGTTTCAATTTTATATATACGCATTTAAAATAATATTTTTTCTTTATCTTGGTATATCACAATCATTTCCAATAGTATTTCAAAATTATAGAGCATTCAATTTATACAATGTGAAATTTGGAATATGCATTTTGTTTTTTTAGTTCCTACCAGGGAACTATAGGCACCACCAGAATTTAACTAGTTATTAATAACTCTCATTTTAACCAATCAGAACTTGATTAATTTTTCTATTTGAATTTTTTCAATCTATCATCAATGTATAGATGCCAATTATATAACAAAGTATATTTCAAAAATCAATTCTCTTGAATCTAATTGGTACACAATTTTCACCTGATATAAGCCATTTTGGAACTTCCATTACTTCCATTACCGATTATTATGGAATGGTGGATAATAAAAAAATATTCAACTAATTTTTAGAAATTTATAAAAATTATTCACAAGTTAATTTATAGGATTAACTATAAATACTACAACATTCTTTTTAATAATACATTATGTAAAAAAAATTTAATACTGAATATAAATATATATTTATTTATACTCATTTTAAGTTCTTGCTAGGGAACTATAGGCAACACCAGAATTTAACTAGTTATTAATAACTCTCATTTTAACCAATCAGAACTTGATTAATTTTTCTATTTCAAAAATCAATTCTATTGAATCTAATTGGTACAAAATTTTCACCCAATATAAGCGATTTTGGTGCTTCCATTACTTCCATTACCGATTATTATGGAATGGTAGGTAATAAAAAAATATTCAACTAATTTTTAGAATTTTTTTTTAATTATGGGGATAGGTAACTATAATAAAATCGTTAGATAAAATAGATATATTTATAAAAATTCTTCACAAGTTAATTTATAGGATTAACCATAAAGTCAATTTACTACAACATTCTTTTTAATAATACATTATGTGGATTTTTTTAATACTAAATATAAATATATATTTATTTATACTCATATTTATTTATTTTATTTTCCATTCTATTAAAATCAAATATATAAAATAATCTAATAACAAATTCAAATAAATATATATATTATTTTATAATATATTATATTATTAATTTAACAACATATTATAATATTATAATATATATGTAATCTAACATTTATACCATCTAAAATATTATTTAATATATTAATTAAAATATAATTTTATATTTTATATAATTCTGATTTTATTTTGAAAAATAATATTTTGATTTTGCAACATAATATGGATGGTCCCTTCTGGTATGGTCAGTCCCTTTGGTAGGTGGGAGACAATAAGTTTTTAAACTAATATATTTAAAACTAGCTTATTTACCATATAAATTAAATAATTTATAGAACATTATTTATAAAGATAAGATATACAAAGAATATGTTAAATTATTACCTAGAAAAAGAAATTTCTAAAACTTAGAAAATTGAATGTGGAAGAACTTTCCTAAATTTACAAGTTTTTTATTTTAATATACTTAAAATTAAAAAATCTTTAAAATATTTGAAAAAAAATATCTAAATTAATGTATTTATAGTTATATAATAAATCTTACGTCTAATTATAACCATGTCCCTAATTATAATCTTGAATGAAACCTAACCCTAATTCTAATTCTATCTCTAATCATAAAGTAAACCTTAATCTGAACTATAACCCTAACCCTAATTCTATATCTAATTATAACCCTAACCTTAATCCTAATAATAACCTTATTTCTAATTCTATCTCTAATCGTAAAGTAAACCTTAATCTAAACTATAACCCTAACCCTAATTCTATATCTAATTATAACCCTAACCTTAATCCTAATAATAACCTTAATGTGAAACCTAACCCTAATTCTCATGTGTTAAATCATGTTATTTATTTTTATGATTTTTTTTGGTAAATATTTCATAAGATTATAGGCCCCTTGAAGACTATGTGGGGTAAGCATGGTTCAAATTGGGTTATTCTTGAATCTATGCAAATATTTTAGGAGATTTTTTAATTTGTTTCAATGTATAAATTATGTGAGTGTTTTGTTACTTTAATTTTTGAATTTTCTTTGCAAATATTTGATAAGGTTATGCCAACCTTCAGTGTTGTTTGAATCATTATCCATAATAAATAAACCATTATCCTTGATAATATGCATAAATTATCATCACACAACCCATATAAATTATATTTATAATTAGAAGAATTTCTTATCATTTTTTATAAGAGGTTGACCTTTTTGTAAGAGAAATTGCATAATTCTACCCTTTGAATGAAAACCAATGGAGTGATTTCAATCAAAGGTAAAAAAATCATTTTTGTCTCCAATTATAACAAGAGTTGCAGAGTAGCGAAGTTCTTGCCAAAAAGCTTTAGAATAGTTTTGTTTTAATTTGTTGTGTTTGCTAAGTTTGAGCAACAATGTTTATTAAATAAATAAATAATAGATACATAATAAACAAATTTTCATCTAATAATAAATAGTTGACATTTATAACTGTATTCTTGGATTGCATCAACATATAATATATGTCTTGGCAAACTCAAAACTGTTGAAACCAATTCACAGCCTAGATGCAAAACCAATAGATGGCTAACAGTTAACAAAGAATGGGAGGAGGTTTTATTTTTGTTGTGTACCTTGTGTACCTTATGAATGTTAGAGACAAAATGGCACCAAACATAATGGAGTGTTGAATATACTTACGATCTAAGCTAGATATACTAACAACTTGAGGCTTGAATATTTACATGCCTTCTTTTAAGAGGGGATATTTATTCTTGTGCACTTTGTTAGAGATTGATTATTTTGCAAGAAAAGACATACCAAATGGAATAATTTTAAAATCATATATACACATACAAACATATAAGCCATGTAATTTAATTCAGTTCATAAAGTATAATGAATGATTTGTGTAACTGTTGTCTTTACCATTTATTTACAATTCAATTCAATTTTAAGTTATGAAACTGTTATCCTTGTTCTACAATCTTACTTCTTGTTTTTGGCAAGTTTTCTAATTTTTTCCATTTTATCTTCTGGGAGATTCTGCAGAAAATGATTTTGTCAAAAAGCATGCACAACTTTTCTACAGATGTTCTTGATGTTGGTGTGAGAGGAGGTGGGGTAGTTTGAAGATATATGATATAATGATTTTACTCCAAATGAGAAAAATAGCATGGGTACATTAGGTCACATCATCATTTGTAGCAAGCTCATCTAAGACTGGAACAAAAGAAAATTCATGCTTCTCTACATGTGTTGTCAAGTCCATGCGAAGGAAAACATTTGTTTCAATCATAATACAAAGTTGTGGTCTCTAAGCTCTTTGCTACTATAATTGCTCTTAGAATCTAGAGAAAACTAAGTTGCTCAAGTTCACTATGTTATCCAATAGATATAACTTTTGAAACATTTGGTGATACCTTGTGTTCTAACCAACATCTCATTGTCTTAAACCATACACTATTTCCAATATTGAATGCAATGAGAATGACTAATACACATTTAAGGCAATACATCTTTTTCTTCATAATTATTCATTTCTCTCAACTTGTAAAAAGTGAACTGGGCCATAATCTATGGAATTTGGTTAAGCATCACATTTCTTTATTCATAAGCACTTATAACCTTAAATGTCAAGCTTGAATAAAATAAGTTGTTATTCACAAATGCAAGCTGAGTATGAATCAATACAAAAAAGAAAAGATAATTATGAACTATGATAAAGGATACAAAGAAATCTAATAGTACACATACTGCAACATCCACAAGCCATGGCATATTTGGCTTTAATAGTTATGACTCTAGAGTCATTATAAGTATATTGGACATAACACCATAACAAGAAAATGGAACATGTGTTATGTTAACATCCTTATCCATCAAAAATAGCTCTTAAAAACACTGAGAAAACATACCATATACATCATTATATTGAATTAAATTAAAAAAAAATGATATGATGTAGAAAATTACAAAAAAAACTCTAATTTCTATATGTGGAAAATGCTTCCTTCCTCACAATTATTTCTAAGATCAAAGTATATTTGTAAGAATGATATAATTAACCACTTGTCTAGAAAAATGAACAAAAAGTGACAACTTCTCCCAAAAGAAAATAGAATGTGATTGATCTAACTTTACTTCATTAGATTCCAATTGTGCAAAAAGGGTTGCTTCCATACATTGCAACTTCTAAGCTTCCAATTCTATAACTAGATTTATGAATTATGATACATATAAAAAATATAAAAGATGCAAAAGTAGTGTCATGTGTCAGACCACCAAATATTTTGTTATATTGAAACAAAAAGGTTCCTTCCAAATAACTTCAAAGCATATTTCAGAAAAACCTGAAATTAAAAATCCAAAATACCTATGATACATTAAAAAAAAATAGTGCCTTCCACAACACCTAGAAACACATTTTTAAAAGAATATAAAGATAAAACTCCATCCATGGTTTGGAAAAAGTCATCAGCTACTGTGAAACCTTGGCCAAATCCATTAAAAATATTACATCTCAAGCCAACTCACTATTTGTATATGAAAATACATTATGATACATTTGCTCAAGAAAGCCATCTTTAGAAGTTGTATTACTACACTAGATTTTCTTAACTATGTATTTGATTGAAATGTTGTTGTCAAATATGAAAACTGTGTATAATTTCTTTTTTTCCTTCTTTATTGTATACACAATAATTTTACTTTCTATGGGTAGACCTATTAATAGAAAACCTTTTGTACTTGCATAAATAACCATGTTGTGCTAAAGATTCAAGCATATAAGAAACCTCCATGATAACATGATGATCACCAAACTAAGTTTAAAACATCTTATACCATATATATGCACAAACACACATATATATGTATATATACACAATTTCTAGAAATGAGTATTATATATGTGTGTGTATAAATCCTTATCTATCCATATATAGATGGGGGCTTACATCGAACTACTCTTTATTTGAGAATTTTTTTTGCCAATTAGTTAACTTACCTCATACAAACATATATTTATTTGATATATTTTTCCACATAGTTCATGCAACACATACATGCTTCTATATTTATAGGGGAAGTTTGTCCCACATTCCTTTTGTATGTTTCTATGTTTTGCATACATGTTTTCTATTACAATAGATGATAAATTTCCTTTTTCCATAGTGTATTAATGAATTTTCCTTCCATTATTCCAAGCACTCGTTCTAGACCAAGGTGGAAGGATGTTGGTTTGGTCAAATAGAAATATTTTTTTTTAACCATTCACAATAATATCTCTCTTTTATTTGTAAGACTTGCCAAAAGCACATTTATTAGCCTTAGACTTATTCGAGTAATGTTATTTACATAAGTTCCCACAAGTAGAGCATCCAAACTAAGGGCATACCAATAATATTCTAAGGGTACATGCTTGAATATTTGAATCCAATTTGATCACAACAAGAGTTAATTCTTGATACAACGTCACCAATATTATCCAAATAACTAATAAATCTCACGAGTACATGTTATAATATATGACAAAATGAGAGTTAGTGCTCTTAAATTTAACCAGGAAATGCCAATGTATGTATGAGGACCTTGTCCTCATATCCTCATCTCATGGTGACTATTTTTATATAATATAGTTATAAACTTACTCATATACCCCAATTTTAAATGGCCTCTATTCTTGCACCCCAACATCCATTCATTCATATAATTATTTTTTCTCCCCTTGTAGCAATAAGAACAAGAGTGGTCATGGGATCTAGACATAGCAAGGAAGATGAGAATCACACATCTCCCCTAACAGTATGCCATTAGAAAATACGTAAATTAATATAGTTTTTCATTCTAATTCTTCATCTCTATCATGTATCATGTTATTTATCATCTTTGAATTATTATTTAATATCACTGTTGAATATAACACATGTAGATTCTCAACATTTTGAGTTTTAAATTCCAGCTATCTACTGGATCCAAATCAAATGTCCTTGGTCATTATTGCTCATGATTGTCCCATCATGCCTTTTTTGAGGATGCACTTTTTCAAATCCTACTCCAACTCAAGGATGGTCTTTGGATATTTTCTACCATTAAGTGTAGATAGTCTTCAAAATTGTATCACACATCTTTGGATACATATAAAATTGTGATAATGGAGGAAATCTAAGTTTAATACATAATATGCCATAAACCAAAATATAACTTTGGAACAAAGACTTACTGAGCTTCAGGTTTAGATCCATCATTGTAATAATTATCATATTTAAGATAATCAATGCCCTAAAAAGAGGAAAAAACATGAAGGAAATCAATTATTAGGGCTTATATCAATTACTCATGTCAAAATATGTAGACTTGTAAATGGAGAGATAAGTGAAAGTACACATTCAACAAATATGTCAAAATCTACTTGTTTATGTCCTAGGGAGCCTCCTTTCTTTTGGCATGCACAATACCCGACCCAATTTTTTTTTCTAAAAAAAACCTAACATGAGGACTGAGGAAAATCGAGAAAACCAAAATCAAAAGAGCAAGAAAAATTCCATTTGGGAGCAGAGGCAATGTATACATACCCTGTATCTGAACATATGCCAATTTCCTTACATTATTGTCTGCTTGTGGGCTTCCATAAGTGTGGTCGTATACACCCAATAAGTAGTTGGCTTGGTACTAGTTCCTTTAAAAAAACCACCTTTACCTTTCTAGAAGGACACAATAAACCATTCTAAAATTTAAAATATTACTAATCGCTCTATTTAGTGATCAAATTGACATTTAAAATAACTAATTGATAGATAAATATTTTTATCTACACCCAAATTATTAAAAAAAAACTATAAATTGAAAAATATAATTTTAGAATGAAAAAATATTTGAGCCACGGAACAAGAAATCAAATTTACTTCCCAATAAGTAAGCCATAAATCATTTTTCTTAAAAGATTATGGTTCAAAAAAGAGATCATGGTTCAAAAATTTGAACTTCACACATTTAAAATTCCAAGTACCCATTAAATATGAATCAGCACAATCAGCACCACTTCTTTAAAGGACGACAGATCAAGAAATTGCATTTCACTTTTACCCTCTATTGTTTCTCCCTCACCCCAAATTCAGCGCCTTTATAAACCCCAAGAAAACACAACTCAGACCTTCCAAATTTTTACATAATTAAAACATCATTACGAGAATTCAAGAATTTGTATTTATGCCTCAAAACTACTACCATATTTTTTATGATTTTTATGAATTCTATTCCTTTGGGTCTTGTCATGTTTACCTTGTATTTCCAAAGCACTCCAAGCACTAGAATATAAGTGATCAATATAACACTTCCAAAAATTAATCAACTGTATAAGACCACATTGTGCAGAGTTCTTATCTCACAAGGAAAAGATAAATTTTATCAATTTCTAACTTTTATATCATATCATTTGTACACCATCAAAGCTAGAGGGAGTGAGGGAAGTAACAAAAACCACATAGTTGAGTAGGAATAAATGATCCTCTAGAATGGATATTACCTTATACAACCTCCAGTTGTGGATGCATCAGGCCTTATGTTAATGTAGAAACATATCATCAATACATTGAGATCTAGAGTGGAAATAATATCAACATATCCAAGCTAAACTTTGACATCTCCCTAGAAGTGCATTTGCTTGCTCTTAAGCATAGCCATTTAACCCAATTTTAGAGTGATAAATTTGGAAGTTGTTACACCCTACAGGTGTTCATAATCGGTGCAGCAGAGACAGTTAACTTTTACTAGTATATATATTTTTTAATCACTACATTTCAAGTGGAACTAAAAGCGGTGCAGGGGAGACAGCTAACTTTTATTAATATATGTTTTTTATTCATTACTTTTAATTTTTTTTTAAAAGTGTTTTTTTAAGAATTTTTAATTTAATTTCTTGTAGTCATTGAAGCCAATAAAATTGGAAAACTAAAATATTATTTGAGATAAATGATTATAAAAATATAATGAATAAAAAAAATTTATGAATTTTGATTGGTTGAAATAAGCAACATTAATCACTAGTTACAAATTTAGCCTCACTAATAATATATCATAATATTAAAAATTATCATATAATATCATAAAATTATTATCTATATATTAAATTATTTATTAGATGTTATATATGCTATTTATAATATATATTATAATATAATGTTAAAATTAATATATTACATGATATTTTAATATATTAATATAATATATAATAATTAAAAATAATTTCATTATATAATATACTAAAAATATATTAAATTATATACTAGATGTTGTGTATTCTATAGTATATATTTTTAATTTATTAAATTATTTTTATATATTATATAATATTTTTTTAATTATATTTTAACATATAACAAGTAAATAAATGTTTAGGATGAAGAAAAAGTAATTAATGTGTTGAATGAGGGAAAAAAACTTTTGAAGAGTTCAAAAATTCAAATAAATATTTCCATTAGATAAAATTTAACTTTGTGGTGGAAAAATATACTTTGTGGTGAAAAAAAATTTATGTTTAAAATAGTTGAGTTAAATTCATTTTACAATTTAGTAATCTTAATATATATATATAGTATTGAGAAAGTAAATAGACTAGTGAAATTAAATTTACTTTAAAGAAAATAAACTATTTTGAAAACTATGATAATGGAGTTAGGAAAATCGCCCTTATGGCTCAACACTTTTGAGCCAATTACCTTTCAAAAAATTAATTTTAGATATTTTTTTTGTTAAATATTTTGCATATTTACTTTAGAGTTATGCAAATATTTGTCAAATAAAAATAAATATGAATTCGGATTTGTTTAAATCAAAGTTATTAATAACTTGTTAAGGAAGAGGCATGCCTATAATTCCTTGGCAAGAACTAAAATTTGACATGGACTTATAAGTTTTCCTCCTAATTTTAAATAATATTATATGGATACCCCCTATCTTTCTTCAATTCATAATAGAATCAATTGAATTAGATAAATGAAAAAAAATCATACTTCACAATTTTAGGAAGCACATAATTGGAAAAAATGTGAGGATTTATGAGAGTAATTTCAACCATGATGAGGGTTTTTTAGGATAGATCCAACATGCTACTAGCTTTCTCATTGTAAATTATTTTTATTAATAATGGATTCATTCTAGGCATAGGCTTCTTGTGCACTTTCTCATATACTATGGAGTAAAACTTGTACTTACCATTATAATTTCCCTTACATGCCTATTATAGTCTTCTCAAACAATTTTGAATTTATTAAACACAACTAATTAAAACATAACTATTCTATAACTTTTTGGCAAGAACTTCACCCCTGCAACTCTTGTTTTAATAGAAACAATGGGATTGCATAGATATCAACATTTCAAGTATATTACATTTGGAGATAAGTTTACATTTTTATATTTTATTCTATATACTATATATTATATAATTATGATATACTTAATTATAAGTAATTTAATATAATTATAGTAATAGACTCTATTTATCTTCATGATTGAGAGTTTTTGTTTAGGTCATGCTTGGATCCCTATAAGTGGATGCATAGTTGACTTGAAGTTATCATTTCTCTATTAAGACAGTTGTTGCACAAATAATCTCATTTGATAAATGATCTACCAATTGACCTCATATACTTCACATATGAATCTACCAAAAATAGACCAAAATTTCCTCTAATTAACCTTCCCTACCTATTTGGCATACCCATTGCACACCAAGGTGTGATTGCCAGCTTTTAATCTATCATTTATTGTGGGTTGTATCTTCTTAATTGACTGAGGGTGATTTTCGATACCTCAATGGAGGCAGTTTTACAGGTAAAAGATGAAAATATTTTTTAGGAGACTATCTCTCCTTCCTTTAAAAGTGGCCAATGGGCTATGTTTATTTACCATGTGTTTTCCACCTCGACGCAACACACAAGAAGGAACTTTCAGAAGCTTTTGTCTATTCAGAGATGATCTCTAATGAGGAAAAATTAATTGCGGTTCAGTTAAGTTGGCCGATGTTATTAAACCTTTATTTTATCCTTAGTTCTTTACTGAATGTGCATATCTTGTTCTAAAGCTACAATTTGTTAAACAATGCTTAAACTCCAACCACAAATAATTTACGCTTCAACTATTTATCTTACAAAATTTTCACTTTTTAATTTAGAGGACACATTTTATAAAAAAAAAATTGTTCACTACGTGTATCTTCCAATGCTAGAATCTTTCATCTTGTGTTTTCTAAATGTGTAAGAAAAACATGTCATAATATTTTTATTTTATGATATTTGAAGACTATATTTGTCTTTATCACTTTTTATAGTTTTTTTAATATTCATCATTTAAAGGCCTTTTTCTCTTTTTATCTACAACTTGGATTGAAAAAGGGGATTTGAAACCACCATGTTAGAGGGAAGAAAGAGTGATCATAAAGTGAAGTGGAACTTTGTGATTGGAGGGAAGTTCTCCCTTCATAGGTCTTTGGTTAGTGTCATGTAGGTTCTATAAAGTGCCTAGGATTGATAAATAATGAGTTCAAAAAATAATCAAAATCTTTCTCCTAATCCGAAAATTTTCAAAATGGTTAGGATTCTAAGTTAAATCTTGGGGTTGGGATTCACATTTAATTAGGGTTAGATTTAGAATTATATTTCTATTAGGATTAGATTTCTATTAGGGTTAATGTTAGGGTTAGGGTTATTTTTAGGATTAGTCATTACAAGTTAAGATCATGGTTAGGGATAGGGTTGGGGATAAGTTAGTGCTAGGATTTAATTAAGGTTAAGATTCAACTAAGGACAGGGCTAGGGTTCTATTAATGTTTAATTAGGATTAGGGTTCTAGGATAAAGTTTGGAGATAAGGTTAGGGTTGGGGTTAGAACTCAATTAGGTAAGGATTATAATTATGGTAAATTTTTAGGGTTAGGATTAGGGTTCAATTCTTGTTCAATTAGGGTTGGGGTTCTAGGATAAAATTATGGGGTTAGGATTATGGTTATAATTAAATTAGGGTAGGGTTACTTGATTAGAGTTAAATTAGGATTATTTTTTTAGTTTAAATAAGATTATGATTAGGGTTAGGGTTAGAGTTAAATTAAGGTTAGGTTTCAATTAATTTTTGGGCTATGGTTGGTATAACGGTTCAAACAAGGTTAGGGTTAGTATCATGGTCATGCTAGGGTTAGGGTTAGTGTTAAGGTTTAATTAGTGTTAATGTTAAGGTTAGTGTTACAATTTGGGTTAGGGTTTAATTAATGTCTTTACATATTTCAACAATAATATATTTAAAATATATTTTAACCCTAACCCTATCCCTAGTCCTAAAAATAATTCTAACGGGCATGTGCAGGATCATGGTATGCCAAACAGGCCCTTCAGTGGCAAAAAATTCAGAAAAATCAGTGTTAGGCAACTTGACGTAAATATTTGAATAAGTTATCTATATTATTTCAAAAATATGTAAGAATAGAATTTGTAGAAAATTGAATGTAGTTTCTAAAATACTAGGTTTATTTAAAATAAATAGAATCTATTTGGTGAAAATTTGAAATTTAGTACTTAAATTTCAGGGAAAAATAAGAAGTAGGTGTATGTCCCACCCTAACCATAATAAAATGATAATATTTTTTGTAAGATTTTATATATAAGTAGAGGACTCATGTCCGGATGTGATGCATATTTTTTGTAATTTTTTCCAAGTAAATAATTAATTATGAATTTTTTATTACAACTTTTAGAAAATATAAAAACTCTTACCACCTTAACATGGTCAAAAATTCATGAAATTTAATTTTTTTAATCCTATAGTATGTAAATCATAGAATGTGACGATATTTTGGATTCAAAAATATACCGTTTGAAAGTTATAGATGTTTTTCAATCAGCCTATCGATCAAGACTTTAGTCGTAATTCTAATAGAAAATGAATAATAATTATTTATTAAATTAAAATTAAATCATAATTTATATTTTTGGAAAGGTGAGAATCTCCTCTAAAAACCCTTTTCGTTTCATTAATTTTGGGTGAAAAAAAAGTCGTCAGCCACATACCCTACAAATATTGCCACTTTTTGGCATACCATGATCCTGCACATACCCCTCAACCCTAATCCTAATTCTATCTATAACCCTAGCCCTAACCTTAATCCTAATGCTAACCCCAACCCTAATCATAATTTCATCTCTTACCCTAACCCTGAACCTAACCCTATCTCTAACCCTAATTCTATCTCTAATCCTAACATTAAGCTTAATCCTAATGCTAACCCCAACCCTAAATATAATTTTTTTATCTCACTCTAACAATAACCCTATCCCATAACCCTATCCCTAACCCTAATCCTAATACTAATGCTAACCTCAACTCTAATCTTAATTATATCTCTAACCCTAACCCTAACTATAATACTAATGTTAACCCAATTGCTAACCCTAATTCTATCTCTAGCCCTACCCCTAACCCAATCGGACCTAATTGTAACCCTAAGCTAATCATAACCCTCATAGTAATCCTAGTTTTGTCTCTAATCCTTACCCTAAACCTAACCCTACTCCTAACCCTAATGCTAACCCCAACACTTAATTTTATCTCTAACCCTAACCATAACACTAATTGTAGTGCCCCTCCATTGTGGCTCTTCTGGATATTTATATAAGTGTTATTGTGTTTTTTGTTGCTTAACGTGTTAATGAATTATTGTGGTGAAATTAATATTTTATATGGATTGGATAATTAGTTAATTAAATAAACATTACTTATGAAATAAATTAAATAAAATTAGAATTAAAATAATAATTAATAAGTCAATTATGTGAAATATTTAAATAGGATAAAACAACTTAATTCTAATCGTAAAGATAAACATCATTATTATTATTGAAGTATAGATTAAAAATGGAAAGTAATTTGATTTTAAATTAAATAAAAGGAGGATACTAAATTGAATGATTTGACAACAAGTTAAAGCAATTAGAAGATAGAAAGATTTCGCATGCAGAGCATGCATAGTTTTTCTTTGATTATCGAAAAGGAAACTAAAAGCCTATTGGTGTTTATAATTGTGATTTTATATGATTTTTCTTTTTCTTTTGGGATTCGAAAATTAATTTCTTTCCTGGGTTGTTATATAATTTTGGCGGAAAAGGGTTGAAGGGGGGGGTATTGTTCCTCTTCTTGCCTGAGCAAATTAGGTAAATGGGAGTTGGCACTGGGAACGATCAAAAAAATCCCTGGCTTAAATTAACACTAGAGTGCTCTGAAATATAATGAAAAGGGGAAGGTCCTGATGTCAATTTCAAACTACACGTGTTTCCTGCCATGCAAAGTTTAAAGTGGATCGATTGGTAAATAGGAGCTGGTACTAGGTATGTAGATTTATATTAGTCTCACTATATGTGAATGGTAATTGGAAAACCATATACTGTGATCAAGTTTAATACCATATAGGTATATTGACATTTAATCTCAATTCCAATCTTATTGCGCTATGTAGACTAGCCTTCACCCAACCATGAATTTAGGTGTATATGAGTCTGAAGAGTATCAATGACATATCTTGTTGAGTATGTAGGAGGGTGTCAATTACCCCGACTGGTGGCTTTTATGCTTAAACTCAATACAACTGTTCCTTTAAACCTTAATGTTCAAGGCCTATAATCATTCAACCCCACTCAGCGTGCCAAGAAGACCATGTTTGTTTAGAGTGAGTCAATTCTCTTGCTCATTAGTCGGTCGACTCTTGCCTGTCCTTAATAATTTTAATAAAGGCTAACTGTGATCCTTGCTACTGCGAGCCACAGATGCAATGTATAACTATTTCAAATCCAAGGTCTTCATTGAGAAAATCATTATCCTTTCAAATCGATTATGATGAAATACTATCTCAGAAGTGTGCCATGCGAAGTAGAGAAAACGTTACCAAATAGGAGCATATTGATGCCTTTTGTAAACTATTTACACGCCTTGTCTATGCTTCCTCATTTCCATCTATGTCTAGCAGGGAACTTAATGGATGTCTCTTCATTTTTTCTAGTATTATAATGCGGTGAACATTACTAATTTCAGATTGTTTCATTCAGTATCACCGATTTCCTCCATAAGAACGTTGTCATCATCTATGGATCTCTCCATTGTTGTGGTTGGGGATATTCATCTTCCTGTTTCGTAGCTCTTGAAAATAGTTATTTATAGTGGAAATATGTCATGATCAAACTAACCTGGCATAGTCCCCGGTATCCTGTTGTTGTTAGTAATTTATATAGGACAATATCCTTCCTATGTGCACCCTCCCAAATTGGTCTTTAAGCTATGTTATGATATAAAACTCACTTTTGGTTGGAAGTACTTAAGCTTTCCCTTATCACATCTATCACTGCCCCTGCATGCATGCCTCCCAGCGTACCCAATGAGAAACTATATATGTAATGCAACAAAGGTTACTGGTGTGTGAGGCATGTGTAGTCCTCATTCGCTAAACTAGCATGACTGCATGCACCCAGGACACTAGCAAACGTTACAATGTTAGGAGGTGTTCTAGAGTTCTTCATTAATTCAAAGATTTTGAGAGATTCCTTGCAAAATATGTTTGTACATTTTTCTGCAATGCTAATTTATATTCCTGCAACAACTTTGCATCAGTCCCTTTTTGCATCTGCTAGTAATAATTACAAATAATTGGTCATTGTTCCTTGTCTGCGGTACTTCTCATCAATTTCTAACTGATTTAGAATAATTAGCTTGAATTACGCAATTCAAACTAGTGACCGTCTCCTGGGCAAGGTTTAATTCATTATACCCCCTCTGATCAAATGGAACACGTTTCTTTGTGATATGAAAATATCTGATAATACGAATTAAAGATTACCGATAATATTTAGACTGTAGTTTTACGATAAAAGTTACATTTGAAATAGATCAAGTAAAGAGACCAAGTTTCTTCGAAGTTTTCTTTTGTCCAATAGCTCTCCTCAGTGCTTTATAACCAGCCTTGAATATATTCGATTTGTTTACTTATATTTAGTAATTGGCTATAGAAAACAAACTTCATTCCCCTATAGCTAAATACAGTCAAAATGTTAGGAAAGCTTAAATTACTTATGTGGTGCGAATTGGGAGAGAAACTAAAGAAAACGAAGAAAAATAAAATAATATAATATAATCTTTATGAGTGTATCCTTCTTCCCATGCGTAGCTTTTTAAGACCCCTCCTCTTCTCTTTGATTTTGCTTAAAAAGTGGTTTTCTAATAAATTTAGAAAAGAAATATGTTTTGTTTTAAACAAAAGAAAATAAAATAATAATATGCTTTCCTTTCAGATTTTCTTCCTTTTAAGTAATTTATGGAAGATTTTTCTCATAGAGTAAAAATTAAATTAGCTATAGATAAGAGGAAATTAAAATAAATAAATAAATAAATAATTTTTTTGATAATACATGGAATATATTTTTATTAGATTCATATGAATATACACATAAAATAAAAGATGAGTAATTTGAATATAAAACATATATTTATTCATATGCCTTGATTTTATTAGAGAGTAATTTGTATTTAGATATTCACAAAATATGTTTATATTCATACTTACTATTATTTAGAAATGGTTTGTAATTTATATAGTATATTGATTCTTTAGAATGTCTTTGAAATTAGTAAATTTGAATAAACGTATTGGTTAGTATTATTGTTTGTTAAATGTTTTGATATAGAATGTGGAAGTGATGCCTTTGTGATTACCAGTTATTGTGATTTACTTGGTATAGTGTATTTTGGGGTTTATGTGATTGTCCTTAACTTCCTCTTTATTCAAAGTAAAGGGGTTATATGATGTGTAATTTTAGTTGCATGAGTTGATTTATCTTGCTTGACATTGTGTGATGGAAATTTATATTTGATATGTCTTATGTTTAAATTAGGTTGAACTTTTGTACAGTTTGAAAGAATGACTTGATTCGGCATAATGAGTTATTTTGGTTCTTGGGTAGATATTTATGTACCACCAGGGGCTAGGGGAAATGGTGTGTGTGCGCACGTTTGTTATTGTAGATTTTGTCTATCTTTTTACCTCATTCATATTTGTGTGGGTGGTACCTCTTAGTTCATGGGTTTTGATCCTTGGTTAGTCATGAGATGGTCATGCCTCGTGTGTTATCTTTTATTAAGAATGACTTTATGTCTTGAGGATTGAGGTACACCCTTTCCTCGTCTTTGATTTTAGGGTAACTGTAGGGGGAGAGTGGCTCTTCTTGGGGTCAGTGTACAAGTTGTCTCCCTTGAAAGAGTTTTCTTAAAGAAAGTGATAACCTAATTAATGTATCTAGTGGGTTGGGTTAGTTAACACATAACAAGATAAAAACATGCACCTCACCCCTGTCGTTAGCGCTCTCAAAGGCTAAGGACAGGTGGGAAGACCTGGTTGGTAAGGTCACTACCTTGTCTCCATGAAAGGTAAGTGGCTCCGCATGAGTCACCCTATGGAGCGGCACCTTGAGATAGGATGTCTGGATAACCATAGACGGAGGTGGCACCTTGAGCTAGGTTGTTTGGATAATCCATGCATAGATGGAGGCGGCACCTTGTGATAGGTTGTCTGGATAATTCATGTAAGGCCATGCGATGACACTCTCCCATTGTGCCCTTTTTTTCTCTTGTTCTTGTTGCCTATGGAGTTGTTTATTATCGTTGTTGTTTATTGATGTGAATGAAGGGTGCCCTTGGATATTTATTGTTGGTTGATTTGTAATCTAATTTGGAGAGCTTTGGATTCTATTGTTGTCGGCACCTCTTATGGTTATTCAGTGTTGATCTATAATATTGGTAATTGGTTCTTGTTGGACATTTCATTTGTAAGGCCTCTCATTGGCAGTGACTAATACAACCTTAATTTGTTATATATTTCTCCTAAATAGATGGTTAGATATATTACGAATGATATGAAGGCGACTGTCTAACAATGACCTTATAGTTTATTTTTACTTATGTTATATCATTGTTATTTTACTTAATGAAGAGGTATGTGCATGCGAATTATGGTATGAGATTCAAACTTATAAGATGAATTTGAAATAAGATAATTGTTTTGTTGTATTGCATTGAAAGAGAAATTAGCTATATAAATGAATTGTGAATAAAGTTACAAAGATTTGGTTTGCAATTAATGTGGTTTATTATTATATCTAATTGTGCTTAATTATGTTGTGCAGGAAATGAAGTGAGTCTATGTGGGATTAACATTAAGGGAATCAAATATGCAAATAGGAGGATGGATAAATATTGGAATCGTATCAGATACATCTTTGGAAAGTTCTAAGTGTAGCCCTATTTGACTTAGAAGGGGTTGAGGTTTGATTATTGAATGGGTGATCATGTTTGAGTAGAATCCAATTGTAGGTCATATGATGTGAGTTTGGTTGGGGTTGGAACCCTTGGTTAGGATCAAAATTCGTGTGGATTCTTGTGTAGGTTTTGAAAAGGGATTATTGAGTCAATTTCCTTGGTTTATGAACAAGAATAGACCCCTAGGACCTATACCTATGGGTTTGGAACCTTTTTGACATGTGAACTTGTCCTTGGAGTGTGAAAAGACCCCTCAAAGGTCCACATTCATGAATGTGACGAATTCAAAAAGTGTTGGGGCTTGGGAAGAGTGACTTGTCACTCTCAACTTCCCACTCCCCAAAAGTTTTTGGAATTGGCACAAGACTCACACATGTGTGAACACTTATGGGAAAGAGTGTAAGTTTGGGGAACCCTATATATCTCAAGCAGATGGAAGATTTGGGCATTGCCCACTTCTCCTTTTGGAGAACTTGTGAAGTAAAGAAAAGAAGGAGGGAGTTGGATGAAAGAATAGGAGATCAAGGAAAGCAGCTCGTAGAGAGATAAGTCATTTACTATCCATTTCTTATTCTTAGTATTGGTAGAGATAGCTTGATCCATGCATTGAATCACAAGTAGGATTTGTTTAAGGGATATATTAGAGTTGGGTGTTGTATAATGAGCAAGCTTGTTATAGCACTAAGCTCTCACCATTGATCACAATGGTGTTTAATGTATTTCTTGCTCGGGGGAATGGCCAGAGCCCATGAGGCTCCATGACGCCATTACGGTAGGGTGGAGAGCAAGCCCGATTCAGTTGTTTTTTTTTATTCTTTGTAATTCTTAAAAGTAGTTTGCAAAATGGAAAGATAGAATTCTAATGTACAAAATGGAAAGCTAGTATTCTAATGTATCACAAAAGAAAATGGGAAAAGAGCAATCCCCAAATCTGCTATATGTCTTTAAATAATTCTCTAATTTTATTGTGACATGGAAGCTAGTGTAAGATGTAAAAAAAAAAGAAGAGAAAGAGCAAGTCTACTTCATTTTTGTGTTATTCTTTGTTTTCTCAAATATATTATTGAAAAGAAGAGTTATTCATTGAAATTCTGTTTGGAGTCCATCTACAAATTGGTTTAGAAACTTTACGGTGTTTGTACATAATTTTGAAATTCTGTTTAAAGCCCATATCCAAACTGGTTTAGAAACTTTACAGTGGTTGTGCATTTACAGTCTTTGTACATAATATTTAAATTCATTTGAAATCTGACACTTTATAAGTTGGTTCTAAGACAACATTGCAAACTGTGGATTGAGATTATTGCATGAAATCTGCATGTGAATTTTCTGGTTGCACAAATATTTAACTAGATAAGATTTTGCCTTATAGGTTGTTGATTTGTTAGATTTCCTGCATTAGAAATTAAAAAAAAGAGATATTATAAAATGTTGTATTGGGACGAACTATGCAATGAGTAAGACTTTGTCAAATGTGCATGATGAACCACAATAAAAGAAGAAACCACATGTGAGTAGCATACCACAATGTTATAATCATGAGATGTTTTTCTGTGTGCTAAGAAAGCTTAACAAAATACTCCTTTTGCAATACGTCCATGAACAGTTTTGTAGTCAAACACTTAGAATACACCCCAGTGAAACAGGTAAATAGTGAAGTCGTTGTGCAAGCCGTATAATCGATGCATTGATTAACATCATTCTGAATGGCTTTGCCATCTCACAGTCATCGTTCCATCATTATGGAAACAAAACTCTTAGCACCATTGTTGGTAATAGAATAATGCTAAAAATAATAGTTCTTTCCATAGTTTTGAAATTCCACTCCTCCTTAGCAACTCGCATCTTTCTGAGAATTAAATAACTACAGCCTTGATCAGAGAGAACATCAGAAATGGTTATATAAAAAGAAACAAATAGAGACTTCATGGCCTCCATTACATGATTAAAGCGATTCATATTGTTGTTTCAAACTTTGCTTGAAGCAATTTTCACAAAAGTCGATGCTTATCCCTTGGAACGTCCTCTGCTTCCCTTGTCTCATCGACCACGCACCCCCCCTCCGCTTTAGGTGTGTCTCTAATCTTTTTCAGAGAATGGGCGGCTTTTTCAGCTCATTAAATATAGAAAAGATCGCTGCATCGATTTGTCTAAGAGCTGGAGATAGAGGATGGACTAGCATACCAGTTATGGGGATGACCTTGTTTTCAAGCCATCACTTCTACAATAAGACTAGCGCCTACATCATGATCTGTCTATATCACCCTAGCCCTTTCCCTAGTCTAAAATAAGTGATACTAGTAATAATCTATAATGGTAGTTGAATAAGAAGAAATTAATGCAAGAGCAAGTTCTGCTTGTACGCAACAGCCACTGTCTTACTCTGTTCTGACAGACACTGATATCAAGGGTCATTAATGTGAGATATTCCCTTTCCAGCTATTGTCAAAGGAGGTTGTGAGACAATGTGTTTGAACTGGATAAAATACGTTTCCTCCAAATGAATCACTTCAGCAATAAACAAACCATGCCTGGACTATTACTCAGCACCACACTTGTCAAAGTCGTATGGCCACTAGCCTTCCATAGTAAGGATAACATTGAATTAAACCAAGCCCGTTTAGGGAGACTGTATTCTTTCCATTTGATGCTACTTCAGGCTGTAAGCTAAGAAATAATGTATCAGGCAGGTGAAGTAATTTACTTAGCCTGGAGTGTTTCTATAACTGCCTTAAATGTTGCCAGTAAGTCTTTAATAAATAAAAAAAAGCACAATTTGAACTGTCATCAGTAAATCTACTAAGGTAGTTAATATAAATGTTAATGTAGAGGCCTGCAGTAGTATGTTATTATTTTATTAAAATTTCTATTCACGTGATTATGACATTTGTCTAAGCATTGATAATATGATGGGTAAATTGGACTATAAGTATTTACTTTAGAGTAATTATATAAAAAAAATCACCTTTAATATTGCTATGTAAATGAGTCACAACTTTCTTATAACTGTCGTGCATCCGAGAGTAATTGTTAACACTAATTAAACTTCCTCCCTCGTCTAATGAAAGCCTCTATAGTGAAGTGTTATTCAAGCAGTGAGCACAGTCCAACCTACTATGATATTAATGTAGCCCTTTGGCCATCACGAATTACTATAGTCTGTAAGCTCAACATTAATGGAGATCTCATATGTAAACAACTACAACTGTATAATGTTGTATATGGGTGTTAATATTATTGGTAATACCTTAAGGTCTATAATAATATTTCTAGGTGATGTCAAATCGATACCTTTCTTTTGATTATCATCATAAGAGAGGAGTGTGAACATAGCAATAAACACTAATACAAATTTTAAGATCAATACTAGCATCATCAACATATTAATGTTGCATTATAGTGAGTAAAACTATTGTGGTCACTTAACTTAATGAAAAAAAAAAATTGCTGCATTTTCAAGTAAATTTTTTTTTTGGGCATTACATCATTACTCTTTTTCTTGGGTTATTATCTTGTGATTTGCTATCCTTCTTGTGGAGTCTTGTTTACCATTGGTTCATTTGACTTCTTAGGTGAGGATATTTCTTGTTTAATCCTAGCACGGGGGTGGTCGGGTGGAACGTGCTACGCACCCCATTGGGTCCCCATCCAAAGATTCAAGATGTGCAGAGCTATACCTGTTGCAGTGACTTCTAAGTTATGTCAGAGTATGGTCCAGCTTGTAGCTTTGTATTCCTTCAATTTCAGATTTATCTTTCTATGTTATTATACTCTTCCCATAGATGTTGGGAAACAACATTGTATTGATGTTAACCTTGAGCAATGTGTCTTCATATTGTTAATGTATGATCCATGTTTGGGTCATTTGAATGGGTGTATGTCTATCTCTCATGCAATGTAATATGTTGTTATGAAAAGTGATGCAACTATGTAACCCCAAGGAACTTTGTTATATGTTGTACTTATATTGTTACATTTCATGTGATGTATGTTGTTGCATATTATTTCTTTAAAATATATATATATATATTGTGCCTTAAATGCTTGTATGTTAGTTTCCTTTGGGGTTGCATGGAAGGGCATTACAACATGGTATCAGAGCCTAGGTTCATACGTTGGGCACTATGAGCCCATTATGTTAACCTTGCATTTAGACTTTCAAGTTTTGGGATGTGAGTTTGTGTGTGAATATGATGAGTTCGTGATTAAGTTGGTATTTTATGTTGGTTTTCTTTCTATCACCTTGTTCATCTTTGTGACTATTTTTCCTTGGTGGTGTGTGTAGAATGCCTAGAGGGCATGGTTGAGCTTGGGGTCAGGGTTTAGGTCAGTGAGGTGGTCATGGAGTTATTCGTAAGAACACTTCTTCTTTGAGTGCCCATGAGAATGATCGTGAGGAACACTTGGGCCCTCAGATTCATTCATTGCTTGAAGAGATCATTATCCAACTTGGCCCTAGACAGGAGAGAAATCAACAGATGGTTAGGGAAACAGAAGACCTCCTTAGGGGAAGGAGTGTGTCTGTGATAGTGGGACTTATGATGGATCTTGTGAGGGAACGTTCTCCTACCTTCCCTAGTTTTAGAGGTAGTTGGGAGGATGGAATTTGGATGATTAGTGTTCAAGTTGGTGGTCGTCCTTCTTATAGGAGAATCCAAAATTGGTTGTGAGCCAGGCTTTATCGTCTTGACCAGTCAGCTCGAGGCATACGAACTACATCTAGTAGAGGTATATTCCAACAGCTCAGGGAACTTCCTCGAGGCAGAGGAGATGGTAGTGATGTAGGATGTTACTCTTGCGGCCAACAAGGTCACCTAGGTAGACAATGTTCACATAGAAATACACCTAGATTCAGCCAAAGGTCGACAACCACAGAGTCAACAGGGGGTGATATAGATAGGTACCACAGAGTGATTACAGTAGAGGATATTCACCAGGTGGAACTTCAGGGTGTAAATGTGGAAATGGTTGGTAGTGGTCAAGTAGATGATTTGGGAGCCGGTGGAAACCCTACGGTACTAGAGACCGAGATGTAGTTATCTCGTGTGGTTATCTTTATAGTAATACTTTTTATATGTATTTGATACCTTAAGACTTTGTTAGTGCTTGTGCACCCCTCTGGTTTTGGTTGGTTGTCAGTATAGATGACTGGAATAATTGTGATACTCTATTCTGTTGTTGTGTTTATGAAGGAATGAATTATAGTTCTTGTGGTCTTTTTCTAAAAATGTTGTGAGATTTGGTGTTGAATAATGGATAAAGTGGAGTGCTTTGTGTGAAAATGATAAGAGTTAACAAAAAAGTGTGTTCGTGTGAATAATTATGCTATGTGTATATGGAAGTACAGTATTTTGAGGTTAAAATGAAGTTTGAATTATTGATACTAATGTGTTATGTTCTATCATAGTTTGTGAATTTTTAGGTAGTTGGCTTTGGAAACTCAGTGATAAAAGTAACAGAATTGGGATTTATAGAGATAGATACTTATAATGTTAAGTAGTAGTCTATTTTTGATACAACATATGAAATGAATCCATGGTTAGGATCAGTATGTGAATGTTCTTCTAACTGATATGTAGCAAATTGTTACAAATTATTAGAATTCTTTTGATTACTATGTGTGGTCTGGTGAGAGGGATAGTGTAGTACCACTCGCTCGTGAGTGCTCTACTATGTTGCAATTTACTCTCACAGTGTGTTTGCGATATATATATTGTGCACAATGTTTGTTTGTATGCAGGATTGTAGGGACTAAGCCTCGATTCCACCTGCATTGTCAGGATAGGGCAAGCATCATAAACACCCAATGGGTATGACGTGGAAAATTGGAGTTGACAAGAAAGTCCCTCACCCTTGTTCGTCACCCCGTCCTTGTGGTTAACAATGTGGTTTATTTGCAACCCTATCATCATTTTTGGTATCGTTTCTTTTCTTATTGAGTCATTGAATTTCAATTGATTCGTTGATGACATTTACGTGTTGATATAGTTGTTGTTATTGTGTTGTTGTGATTTGGTTTGCACACATTTTTCTTCACCATATGACTTCCAGGAGTAAGTTCAAGTCTAGGGGGGATGATGTAGTGCCCCTCCGTTGTGGCCCTTCTAGATATTTATGTAAGTGTTATTGTGTTTTTTGTTGTTTAACGTGTTAATGAATTATTGTGGTGAAATTAATATTTTATATGGATTGGGTAATCAGTTAATTAAATCAACATTACTTATGAAATAAATTAAATAAAATTAGAATTAAAATAATAATTAATAACTCAATTATGTGAAATATTTAAATAGGATAAAACAACTTGATTCTAATCGTGAAGATAAATATCATTATTATTATTGAAGTATAGATCAAAAATGGAAAGTAATTTGATTTTAAATTAAATAACAAGAGGATACTAAATTGAATGATTTGACAACAAGTTAAAGCAATTAGAAGATAGAAATATTTCGCATGCAGAGCATGCATAGTTTTTCTTTGAATATCAAAAAGGATTAACTAAAAGCCTATTGGTGTTTCTAATTGTGATTTTATATGATTTCTTTTTCTTTTGGGATTCGAAAATTAATTTCTTTCCTGGGTTGTTATATAATTTTGGCGGAAAAGGGTTGAAGGGGGGGGTATTGTTCCTCTTCTTGCCTGAGCGAATTAGGTAAATGGGAGTTGGCACTGGGAAGGATCAAAAAAATCCATGGTTTAAATTAACACCAGAGTGCTCTAAAATATAATGAAAAGGGGAAGGTCCTGATGTCAATTTCAAACTGCGCGTGTTTCCTATCATGCAAAGTTTAAAGTGGATCGATTGGTAAATAGGAGCTGGTACCAGGTATGTAGATTTATATTAGTCTCACTATATGTGAATGGTAATTGGAAAACCATATACTGTGATCAAGTTTAATACCATATAGGTATATTGAGATTTAATCTCAATTCCAATCTTATTGCACTATGTAGACTAGCCTCCACCCAATCATGAATTTAGGTGTATATGAGTCTGAAGAGTATCAATGACATATCTTGGTGAGTATGTAGAAGGGTGTCAGTTACCCCGACTGGTGGCTTTTATGCTTAAACTTAATACAACTGTTCCTTTAAACCTTAATGTTCAAGGCCTGTAATCATTCAACCCCACTCAGTGTGCCAAGAAGACCATGTTTGTTTAGAGCGAGTTAATTCTCTTGCTCATTAGTCGGTCGACTCTTGCCTATCCTTAAAAATTTTAATAAAGGCTAACTGTGATCCCTGCTACTGCGAACCATAGATGCAATGTATAACTGTTTCAAATCCAAGGTCTTCATTAAAAAAATCATTATCCTTTCAAATCGATTATGATGAAATACTATCTCAGAAGTGTGCCATGGGAAGTAGAGAAAATGTTACCAAATAGGAGCATATCGATGCCTTTTGTAAACTGTTTACGCGCCTTGTCTAAGCTTCCTCATTTCCATCTATGTCTAGCAGGGAACTTCATGGATGTCTCTTCATTTTTTCTAGTATTATAATGTGGTGAACATTACTAATTTTAGATTGTTTCATTTAGTATCACCGATTTCCTCCATAAGAACGTTGTCATCATCTAAGGATCTCTCCATTGTTGTGGTTGGGGATATTCATCTTCCTGTTTTGTAGCTCTTGAAAATGGTTATTTATAGTGGAAATATGTCATGATCAAATTAACCTGGCGTAGCCCCCGGTATCCTGGTGTTGTCAGTAGTTTATATAGGACAGTATCCTTCTTGTGTGCATGCTCCCAAATTGGTCTTTAAACTATGTTATGATATAAAACTCGCTTTTGGTTGGAAGTACTTAAGCTTTCCCTTATCACGTCTGTCACTACCCCTGCACACATGCCTCCCAACATACCCAATGAGAAACTATATATGTAATGCAACAAAGGTTACCGGTGTGTGAGGCATGTGTAGTCCTCATTCGCTAAACTAGCATGACTGCATGAACCCAGGACACTAGCAAACCTTACAATGTTAGGAGGTGTTCTAGAGTTCTTCATTAATTCAAAGATTTTAAGAGATTCCTTGCAAAATCTGTTTGTACATTTTTCCGCAATGCTAATTTATATTCCTGCAACAACTTTGCATCAGTCCCTTTTTGCATCTGCTAGTAATAATTACAAATAATTGGTCATTGTTCCTTGTATGTGGTACTTCTCATCAATTTCTAACTGATTTAGAATAATCAACTTGAATTATGCAATTCAAACTAGTGACCATCTCCTGGGCAAGGTTTAATTCATTATGCCCCCCTCTGATCAAATGGAACACGTTTCTTTGTGATATGAAAATATCTAATAATACGAATTAAAGATTACCCATAATATTTAGACTGTAGTTTTATGATAAAAGTTACATTTGAAATATATCAAGTAAAGAGACCAAGTTTCTTCGAAGTTTTCTTTTGTCCAATAGCTCTCCTCAATGCTTTATAACCAGCCTTGAATATATTCGATTTGTTTACTTATATTTAGTAATTGGCTATAGAAAAAAACTTCGTTCCCCTACAGCTAAATACAGTCAAAATGTTAGGAAAGCTTAAATTACTTAAGTGGTGCGAATTGGGAGAGAAACTAAAGAAAACTAAGAAAAATAAAATAAAATAATATAATCTTTATGAGTGTATCCTTCTTCCCATGCGTAGCTTGTTAAGACCCCTCCTCTTCTCTTTGATTTTGCTTTAAAAGTGGCTTTCTAATAAATTTAGCAAAGAAATATGTTTTGTTTTAAACAAAATAAAATAAAATAATAATATGTTTTTCTTTCAAATTTCCTTCCTTTTAAGTAATTTATGGAAGATTTTTCTCATAGAGTGAAAATTAAATTAGCTATAGATAAGAGGAAATTAAAATAAATAAATAAATAATTTTTTTGATAATAGATGGAATATATTTTTATTAGATTCATATGAATATACACATAAAATACAAGATGGGTAATTTGAATATAAAACATATATTTATTCATATGCCTTGATTTTATTAGAGAGTAATTTGTATTTAGATATTCACAAAATATGTTTATATTCATACTTACTATTATTTAGAAATGGTTTTTATTTTATATAGTATGATTTCTTTTATTATTTTAAATGATTTTATAATGATATTTAAATAATATGTAAATTGATTCTTTAGAATGTCTTTGAAATTAGTAAATTTGAATAAACGTATTGGTTAGTATTATTGTTTGTTAAATGTTTTGATATAGAATGTGGAAGTGATGCCTTTGTGATTACCAATTATTGTGATTTACTTGGTATAGTGTATTTCGGGGTTTATGTGATTGTCCTTAACTTCCTCTTTATTCAAAGTAAAGGGGTTATATGATGTGTAATTTTAGTTGCATGAGTTGATTTATCTTGCTTGACATTGTGTGATGGAAATTTATATTTGATATGTCTTATGTTTATTTTAGGTTGAACTTTTGTACAGTTTGAAAGTATGACTTGATTCGACATAATGAGCTATTTTGGTTCTTGGGTAGATATTTATGTACCTCCAGGGGCTAGGGGAAATGGTGTGTGTGCGCACGTTTGTTGTTGTAGCTTTTGTCTATCTTTTTACATCATGCATATTTGTGTGGGTGGTACCTCCTAGTTCATAGGTTTTGATGCTTGGTTAGTCATGAGATGGTCATGCCTCGTGTGTTATGTTTTATTAAGAATGACTTTATGTCTTGAGGATTGAGGTACACCCTTTGCTTGTCTTTGATTTTAGGGTAACCATAGGGGGAGAGTGGCTCTTCTTGGGGTTAGTGTACAAGTGGTCTCCCTTGAAAGAGTTTTCTTAAAGAAAAGTGATAACCTAATTAATGTATCTAGTGGGTTGGGTTAGTTAACACATAACAAGATAAAAACATGCACCTCACCCCTGCCATTAGTGCTCTCAAAGGCTAAGGATGGGTGGGAAGACCTGGTTGGTAAGGTCACTACCTTGTCTCCATGAAAGGTAAGTGGCTCCACATGAGTCACCCTATGGAGTGGCACCTTGAGATAGGATGTCTAGATAACTATAGATGGAGGCGGCACCTTGAACTAAGTTGTCTTGATAATCCATGTATAGATGGAGGCAGCACCTTGTGATAGGTTGTCTAGATAATTCATGTAAGGCCATGCGATGATACTCTCCCACTGTGCCCTTTGCTTCTCTTGTTCTTGTTGCCTCTGTCCGAGTTGTTTATTATCATTGTTGTTTATTGATGTGGATGAAGGGTGCCCTTGGATATTTATTGTTGGTTGATTTGCAATCTCATTTGGAGAGCTTTGGATTCTATTGTTGTCGGAACCTCTTATGGTTATTCAGTGTTGATCTATAATATTGGTAATTGGTTCTTATTGGACATTTCATTACTCTTTTTCTTGGGTTATTATCTTGTGATTTGCTATCCTTCTTGTGGAGTCTTGTTTACCATTGGTTCGTTTGACTTCTTGGGTGAGGATCTCTTTCTTGCTTACTCCTAGCACGGGGGTGGTCGGGTGGAACGTGATACGCACCCCATTGGGTCTCCATCCAAAGATTCAAGATGTGCAGAGTTGTACCTATTGCAGTGACTTCTAAGTTATGTCAGAGTTCGATCCAGCTTGTAGCTTTGTATTCCTTCAATTTTAGATTTATCTTTCCATGTTATTATACTCTTCCCATAGATGTTGGGAAACAACATTGTATTGATGTTAACCTTGAGCAATGTGTCTTCGTATTGTTAATGTATGATCCATGTTTGGGTCATTTGAATGGGTGTATGTCTATCTCTCGTGTAATGTAATATGTTGTTATGAAAAGTGATGCAACTATGTAACCCCAAGGAACTTTGTTATATGTTGTACTTATATTGTTACATTTCATGTGATGTATGTTGTTGCATATTATTTCTTTAAAATATATATATATATATATATATATATATGTATATATATATATATATATATATATTGTGCCTTAAATGCTTGTATGTTAGTTTCCTTTGGGGTTGCATGGCGGGGCATTACACTAATCTTACCCCTAATCCTAATTTTATCTTTAATCCTAACCCTAAACCTAACCTAAACTGACCTTAACCCTAACCTAACCCTAATTAATTATGTCTTCTATGTTGTGTCATGAATCCTACTAGCATATATATATTTAATAATATATATAAAATACATTGAGAGATATCCTTCTCTAGGTGCCTATTTTTCAATCGATTCCTCACATAAAAGTGTGATAGGTGTCTTGAGAAGGATATATATTAGCATATTATATATATATATATGCTAGTTTGTAACATTTATGCTCAATGGTATGAAGATATATATTGGTTGTACACATTTATAGACATCTAAAACTGTTTACACTTCAACTATTTATCTTACAAAATTTTCACTTTTTAATTTAGAGGACACATTTTATAAAAAAAAATTGTTCACTACATATATCTTCTAATATTAGAATATTTTGTCCTATGTTTTTTACATGTGTAAGAACACATGTCATAATCTTTTTATTTTATAATATTTGGAGAGTATATTTGTCATTATCATTTTTTTATAGTTTTTTTAATATTCATCATTTAAAGGCCTTTTTCTCTTTTTATCTACAACTTGGATTGAAAAAGAGGATTTGAAACCACCATGATAGAGGGAAGAAAGAGTGATCATAAAATGAAGTGGAACTTTGCGATTGGAGGGAAGTTCTCCCATCATAGGTCTTTGGGTAGTGTCATGTAGGTTCTCTAAAGCACCTAGGATGGATGAATAATGAATTTGAAAAAAAAATCAAAATATTTCTCATTTCTTCTATTAATCCCTCTCATTATAATGTTAAGTGAACAGCTCATGTGGTGTATAAAAAGTGTGCACTATGCTATTGGTGTTGGGTCATAGCATTTCCATCCACAAGTTGACACATAGAGATATGACTCTAATGAGGGGTAGAGAGAGAGAACATTTCTATCCAAAAGTTGACTCATATAATGAGGGGTAGAGAGTGAGAAAAACCATTTCCATCTAGTAAATGATATGCAATGTCCCTCTGCTAGCATCCTTTTTTAAGAAATCTCAACTATTGGTCTTAAAATAAATTGTAACCTTGGATCCTTCATTTTGAAAATATATAAACCAAACCATTCTAAATTCAAAATCAACAAGCTTGTCAAATGTAAATTCATACTATTGGAATAGAGAGCAACAATATCATATATCAAGAGCACAATCACACACATACTTCTGTATGTAACGAGAGATGTTGATGGATCTCTTAAGGAATTTTTCAACCTTGAGTGCACACTCTTTCATAGCTTAGTCAAAGGTATGTGAAGATGTAATATATGAGAAGGCTTTTGGTGTTCATTTTTAATTTAGTATTATGCATTTTTATCATATGTATTGTGGCACATCTAATGGGACTTGGTGACAACACCAATCTTTCTTATTGAAGTCATTTTTTATGAATTTTTATAAGTATTTACTTAGATTATTTTCAAGTTTGTGGTGCTTCTACTTTGTCTTAATATTTGTGCAAACACTTAATTTCAATGTGACAACATGTTATATGGCACCCATGCATTTTTCTTTCATTCCTATCCATTTTGTGGTTTCCTTATAGGTTTTAGGGCTTTTGAGATTTATCTAACTTCATTATTTTTAGTTTCCAAGCCTTTCATGCAAGGTTATTTCCATTTTATAGTCATTTTAAATATTTTCATTAGAGTTATACATTGTAACACCCCACCATGTGAACCCAAAAGGAACTAATAACAATGGAACAAGTTTTTTTTAAAAGAACATAAGATTGTATTTAAGTATTCCAATATAAAAATGTATTAAGTTACACGACTAATTCCATTGGGGTACACAAGGTGACATTACTATTCTAACCCATATGTAACCAAGACAATAGATCAAACAATAATTAAACAGTTATATAAATCCATTCATTCTCATAACACCATTTAAAATATCCATTAACAATAACCATATTAATACCATATGCACATATGACAATGAAAGATACTAAAAAGATATGAAGCATTTATATTACCACAAATATAACACAACTTAACACAACTATTAAAAATGATCGTTCCTAAATAAATACATGGCTTGAATATACATTACATCCAAATGATAGTAAAATACAATTGACTGAAAATACATCTCAATAACTACATATACCAATTACATCAAGGTCATCCCAACACACATGGGAGACGATACATCAATAAATACATTACATCTGAAGTATAACAAACATCTGGTACAAAGAATTACTAGATCATCAACATCCACCAAAACCCTGCAATAAAAGATACATCTGCAACTAAAAAGGGGACCCAATGAGGTGCGAAGCACGTTCCACCCAACTACCCCCGTGCTGGGAGTAGACAAGGAAGGATCCCCGACCAAGCACGTCTAACAATAAAAAATACTAACTCCAGATAGACAACTTAACTCCAAAGACCACAAAGAAAACTAAACAAAGATAAATCCAAAAGGCACAACAACAAACCACTTCAGAACATAACAACAAGTACAAACACAACATCAATGAAACTCAAGACATAATATCAAAGACTACTTCCAACAACAACCAAAGAGAAATCAATAAATCACTTCCAGAGGACTTCAGTAAAATAACACAAACATAATGTTAGAGGAGAGTGTCATCGCATGGCTTAACATGAATTATTTAGACATCCTATCACAAGGTGCCGCCTCCATCTCTACATGGATTCTCTAGACAACCAAGTTAAGGTGTCGCCTCCATCTATGGTTCTCCTGATAGCCTATCTCAAGGTGCCACTCCATAGGCTTTTCTACTCCTAAGTGAGTCAACTCTTTTCGTGATGACAGCAACGACCTTGCTAACTGACCTGCCTCCTCCTCGATCCCCTTAGTCTATATGATAGCACTAACAAAGTACGAGATCACAATCTTGTTAGGTGTTTAATCCCCACCCGCGGTTTATTACTTCTTAGGTTATCACCGGTAAAAGCACACAAACCTGTGTCACACTTTATAAAGGAATCAACCAACAGCAAAAAAAATTCTGAACTTTGACCACATAAAAGTGGTCTTTATGTTTTGAATTTCAAAATGGTGTAAACTAATAAAATGTAGAACTTTTGGTGTATTTTATTCCTGTAATTTTTAAAAATTTTTTAAAAAAAAAAATTATTATGTTTTTATCAATTTAAGGACAAATTTTGGAATGCTGAAAATTTCATAAAAGAGTGACTTCACGGACCGTCAAGAAATAAAATGAAAAAAACTTCATTTCTCCCTTTTTTTTTTTTCCAAATAGGTAATTTCAATATCCTGTGCATGGACAAAAAAAATCACATTTTGATGTATATTTTTCTCGTAATAACGTTTTAAAGTCAAACATGTCAGAATTTGACAGTTTTCACGGGCTGTCAACTAATTTCAATTTTTTCAATCATTTTCAAAAAACAAAATATACCCTTTTGAAGTAGACTCTCTCCTCTTATGCCTCATATAATATTTAAAACATTTTAATAAATTTTACTATCATTTTTTTAATATCAAATCAGCCTCTTTTTAATTTTTAAAACCTACTTGCATTATTTTAAAAATAAAAGATATCAAAACTAATCAAAATATTATAAAAATTCTATATTTGGATTCTACACTTCAAGCTCTACAAAAGGGTATTTTTATTTTTTTCAAAAAAATCAATCTGACTAGAGAAATACTCTGCCAAAAATGAATGTTTCAGAAAATTTTGAAAAATGATGAGTAAGCTGCCATGTAGGATGCCAACTAGATATTTTCAGCCGGTAGGGTTTCGGCCGACCAGGTTTCGGCCGAAACACTATCGGCCGGTAAGGAATCGGCCGAAAACCAATCGCTCGGAAAGTTATCGGCTGATAATTACTCGGCCGAAAATGAATGATATAAAAAAAAGTTATTTTTTTTCCAAATTTATCAAATTAAAAAAATTAGAAAATAACAAATATTTCGATTAAAGAAGATTTATTTCAACATTTTGGAAGGTTTATCATTTCTGAAATTTACAAGACGTATTTCAACGAAAAAAAAAGCATTTGGAGAAGAGGAGAAATATTTTTAAGGTGTATTGATCTTTAATTTATTTAATTGATTATGTTTTTTTATTGAAAATGCATTTGAAGTTTGTTTTCACTTTTTTTTTATTAAAATATTAACATCAAAAAAATATGTGTAGAAATATATTCATTATTCAATTAAAAATATTTTATGTTTTGCATGTTTATGTTTATTAAAAACTTTTGTTTAAATATTTTATGTTTATGTTTTGCATCTAGTTACAAGTTTTTTTAAATATTTATGCTATATTACATGTACATGTTTCATGGAAAGCTTATGTGTGTACAAATTTCTATGTAGGCAATCATTCAAATTTGAGTGTAATTTGTGATGGCAAATCCAAGGGCTAGATCGAGGAAGTATGAACGAACACGAGTAAGACAAAGAAAGAGAAAAGCGGATGAAGGAACATCTACTGAACAACAACCCATGGAAAATATTAATGATCAAGGTGACGTACAGGTACAAGAACAAACTGAACCTAGTACTAATATAAATGTTTTGGACTATGGTATGGAAAATTTGATGGAGATGGATGAAGATTCTCTTTTCAATAATATTTCATCTGAAGATATGTTATCTGAAAGCACATAAAAATTACACTCTAAAAAAATATGGGATGAATTTTTTGAAGAGAAATCTTTAATTGGAAGAGCACAGTTAATTGCAAAGTTATTTAGACGAAAAGAAATGATCCCTGTTTTGGAGTTGTTAGGGGTTGATAATAGGAAAAAGTCATTAGATTTAAAACAAACAATTGTTGAAAACCTGCAAGAAGCATTAAAATGTATTGAAAAGAAGAGTCGGTCTAGTGATTTAAGTGCTGCACGTAGAGCGTTGATGACTGTAATTTCTAGTAAGAAATTATCATATAGAAGACAAGTTCAAGCAATTTCTGAATTACTAAATGTTTCTAGGAGAACTATTCAAAGATATATTGAAAAGAGAGATGAAATAGATGGAAAAATTGAGAAAAATTGGGTAAATATTTGTAGGGTTCCTTGAAAAGATAGAATTTCAAAAGATGTAAAGAAACAAGTTGTTGAATATTGGACCACCCACTCTTGTGTTTCTTCCAATAGAAGGGATACTATACAAATATTAGGTGATGATGGTACAAAAATTTCTCATCCAAAACATTTTATAGATACAACACAAAGTGAAATTTTTGAAGCATTTAAACAAGAATTTTTAAATGTGAAGATTTGTCAAAGGATGTTTGAAACACTACGACCATCATTTGTACGTATAAATAAAGTACGTGAAACTTGTTGTTGTCTAAATCATGTTGAATTTGATCTACACCTACAATCATATAGAAAAGTTATGGCAACAATTGATCAAAATTTAGCCATCCCTGGAAGCACAACACAATTTGTGAAGTCTCTTCTATGTGAAAAATCAGAAAATTCGGATGAATTCAACGCTCAAGCAGAAAAATGTATAACATTTGGTAGACAGCAATCTTTTACATGTTGACAATAATGAAATGCAAGTTACTTGGAAGAGATTTGAATATGAGACATACTTAACGAAGTCAGGAGTTGAGGCCAAAAAAATTGTTCTCAAAGAGAGTGGATTGCCTTACAATGAATTCATGAGTAGATTTCGCAATATCATATATCCACATATCCAACATTGTCATGGTGCAAGATGGCAATCTAAGCAATTTCGTTATTCAAAGAATTGTTTTCCACTAGGTTGTATTCTCTCTATTGTAGATTTCTCTGAGAACTATACATTTAGTCCTCAAACTAAGATTCAAAGTCAATATTATCATTCAGAGCAAGTTGCAATCTTCGTGCAAGTTTGCTACAGGCATGTAGAGTTAGCGGTCGATGGAATACAAAGTAGCAAAGATGATAGAATTATCATCAAAGAGGTTCACTTTTATATCAGTGATGATACGAATCATGATAGAAGTTATGTAGCTCATTGTTTCAAAATGTTTTTTGAAGACCTAAGATGACGTGGCATAAATCAAGAACAACAATGGATATGGTCTGATGGACAAATGGTAAGTAGCTACTGGTTTTAAATTCATTTCACTCAATTTATATATTTATTTCAAAACTTTTGAGGACTTTAAATTGTTTTAAAGACATCTCAAGGTTTTCAAGGTACTTAATTATTTGTAACTGTGACAATTCTAGAAAAGCCTCCTTGTTTTGTTATATATATAGTCAAATTGTGCTAGGACGCTAACACCCTCACCCTTTTGTGGAATTTTTATGAGAGTGGACATGGAAAAGGAGAGCACGATGGAGCTGGAGCATGTGTGAAGCGTGCACTTCGTCAACATGAACTTGCTGGTATGTCCAATTTAGCTTCATACTTTTTAAAAGATTAGATATGTATATATATATTTAATTTAACTAAATTAAATTTTCTTTTAAGTTCTTTGAAAGTAATAGGTGACAAATTGTGCCAACTTGTCTGTAACTTGTAGGTAATGCCATACGGAATGCAAACGAAATTGTTGAATGGTGCAAAAGTCATTTTTCTGCTCGCGACTCAACATACAACACACAGTATTTTTGGGAAGTTACAGGTATGTATGTCTAGTCAAAATTTGTTTTAAAAATTTGAATTTCAAAGTTCAAGTATATACATGATTTCAAATTGAACTTTCAAGTTTGAATTTAAACAGATATTGATCGATCAAATCCTTATAATTGTCAAGCAATTCATGGTATTAGAAATCTACATCAAATCATGACAACGGGGAGTAGTAGGCCTTATGCAATGAATGTGAGAGAAAAATCATGTGTTTGTATTGATTGCATTGAGGACAATGCAAATATTGATCAATGTGAGAATATTAGAGATGGGTATGTTTCACAATGGGAAATGAAACAATTAATATCAATGCCTCCTTTTGTTGAAGATGACAATGTTGATGTCTATGATCCACTATATTCAGCTGATTACGAACGTGTATCTGATTTAGTTGTTATAGGTATGTCCAAATTGATTAATTTAGTTAAAATCAAGATTTAAATATATATATATATATATTCTATGTTTAAGTAAGTTTCAAATATAAAATATAATTTTTTACAACTTTTAAATGTATAATTTACTTAAATATGTAAATATGTGGTGTGTGTACAGGAGATATTTTCGCTATAGTTGCAGACCCTGAAAATGCGGAAGGTGTAGATTACTATCTACTAAGATGTACACAACCAAAAAGCAAATTGTTCGAATCGATGACAGATGGTGATGGACAAGAGTATCCCATTGGATCAGTCGTTATTGAAGGCACATATTATCAGCAAATAAAGATAGATAAAAATGGTATTATATTTGTTGATTATAGGCTAGGACAAAAGGTTCTACATTACAGTCACTTAGTTTTGGCAACAAAAATAAATTTAGAAACTTTACCTAAAAGAGGACGTGCCAAACAAAAGTGGAGGTTGCCTATTGAAGATCATGAGAAGATTTTAGAGATAATTAAAGATAGAGAGGATCCAGATTTTATGTACCAGGAGCTTTAAGTTGTTTTTTGGATACATGTGTACACATTTATGACTCCAAATCTAGATAATTTATATATTTGTATTGATTGGACATGTGACATGATTTAGAATGGTTTTTTTTTTAGAATGTGACATGTATGTTAGATCATATATATGCTTGATCTACAAAACCCAGTGACTTTAAAAATGTTTTAATTTACATTTTGCCTAAATTCCTTTAAATCATCTAAATTTCCAATTGCATTTTTACATGTTGGACATGGTTCATTCTTTTAAACCTTCACTCTTGAGAATCTCTCTAGAAATTCCTTTATATCATCTCTCTAGATTCCTTGATTGTAAATTTTTATGTTTGACACATGGAATTGTTAAACTTTCACTTTCAAATCTTTGAATTTAAATATTTGTTCAACTCCACCTATATACATGAGCTAGATTGAATATATATACGTGCAACAATATGTACAAAACCTAGTCTATGTTCCAATTTTGCATTTAAATTTATTTATGTTCCGTGGAATTCTTAAGTTCACATTCAAATCTTTCATTTCATTTGAACATTCAACTCCACAAACTTGTATAAAATTATCTAGTTGATTTGGTGTTTTCAAGTGGTGAAGAATCTAGACATAAATGTTGTCTCTAGTTTTCTTTATTTTTTATACATTACTAATGCACGACATTCAATAATTTTAAATGATCATTTGGATTTTCATGTATCCTAATCATCACATCCTAATTTTATTAAATTTTCATCAGGTAAGCATCCCTCATCCTAGAATCATTTAAAAATTATCCATCTAGATCCATCTCAACCGTACATCCATTCTCCATCCTTAATAATAAAAAAGCATCACTTAAACATCAAAATTTGGTTACTTGGTCTCAATCTAGTCCATACATCATATTGTCCTTTCGTCATCACCCAAAGTTTTCAACATCTAGGGACCTTATCCTTAATCTAGACTATCATCCATTTCAAATCCAATCTCCTAATAAAAAATCACTTGACCTTATAATTTGATTTCATCTTTAAAATCCAAATTTGCTTAAGAATATTAGCTCCTATCTTTTAAGTATAGAACTAAATTATTTATCCATTTTGTTAATGTTAGATTGTATCCAGGTTGTCTTGGTTTGGCCTTTCTTGTTCACCTTAAGGTGCATTGGAATATATGAACATTGTAGTGAATCATAGTGATGGTGTTTGGGGTGCTTGAGATAGCTACATTTTGGCATCAATTTAGCTTTGTTTACCATGTATAGCTTGAGACCATGTATGTAATTTGGTCCATGTCTTTCCAGTACAATTAAATATGGATTGATCAATTTTTAATTTATATATAGAATTGTCATCCAAGAGATCTACTTGATCAATTTTTAATTCATATATAGAATTGTCATCAATTTTTAATTTAATATTAAATGTGCATGTCTTTCAAGATTTAAATATATATATATATATATATATATCAATTTCTAATTACATATATATAAATGTTCCACATGGAATTCTTAAACTTTCAAAACTAGAAATTTGATTTCATTTACGTTCAACTCCACTAATAGCTTGCATGCTTTATTTGAATTATATGGTTCATTCTTAAGTGAACACTTTCAAACATATATAATATATATGATTTCATTTACATTCAACTTGACACAAGTATAGCTCATCATCTAGTTCAAGAATTCTTTGCATGCACATTCAAATGAACATGTGTATTACATTATATGGAATTAGAAATTAGGTTAATGTAGAGCATGATATATGCACAATTTAAATTTATAAATAACTTTTACTGACTTTAAAAATGAACATTTAGAGCTTTAAAGAATTCAATCTAACTATCATCTATTTCCGATTGCATTTTTATGTTCTACTTTAAAACATGTATAGCATTAATCTCAAGCATATATGCATTCAATTTTTTCTATTTCTTGACCTATTTATTAAAGACAAATTCATTTGAACTATTTATTTAAATTAATTACATGTACATGTCCATCTTTTTAAATTTACAAATAGCAACCATTAGATAGTGGAGTGGACAACATTTTGATTTCACAATGTATTTAGTTATCTATATATGTACAAGAAGTGCATTTGAACAAGTTACCATAATTTAAATTTAAATAAAGGTACTTATAGATGTAATGTAAGTGAGTTCATCAAACCATAATAATGCACGTATATAACAAACCTCTAAGATTCAAACCATAAAACATAACTGTATGAATGTGACATGTAAATTATAACAAGTATATATATGTGTACCATAAAACATATGTATGTAACACGTCCAAATGTTCAATACATAAATCATAAAAACTGTCTCCAACATATAACAAAATGATCTTAGACATGTAATACTATAAAACAAATCTCAAAGAGAGGGATGTCTAGTATGAATAGAATCATCAGATCTATGGCTCGATCTCTCCCTCGACCTCTCCCTCGATACATGGCTCGATCTCTCCCTCGACCTCTCCCTCAATCCATGGACCGATCACTCTGTTGATCCAAGATGTGTGGATCCATGTCCCGATCCAATATCTCTCGATCTCTGTCTTGAGCCTTGTCCCAACCCCTGCATGTGTCCAAGTACACATATATATGTAAAATTATCTAAAATTTTTACAATGTACTTGAGTTCAATGTGTTCAAACTTAAACATCAAGTAATTAGTTTTTTAAAATTAAATTTAAATGTACCTCATCTGCATACTGCATGGGATCGCCATCATGCTCCAAATTTCCAAAGTCTGGGAATTCACCATATTGCTTAAAATTTTCAAGTACACAATTTCAATCAGGAGTTAAACCCCTAGAAGTTTTTAAAATGCATTACATAAATTTTTAGAACACAATTTTAAAATTATATGCATGTATTTAAATTATAAATTGAAAGTACCTGTTGTGCCTGCTTGAAAGCTTTACCAATGTCACTAAGATCATGAGAATGTAAAGACATCGTAGGGGGCTCTGTAGCATGTACAGTATCAGTAGCAAAAAGAAGTCAACTATATGTCCCATGGACAGGATCAGGTGTCACAGTAGCCTCAATGTGACCTGTAACATCCTGATGACCACCTGGACAAGCTAAAGGATCAATAGAAACATGATGTGCACGGGATTCTGTAGGTTGATGTGGAATATCCTGAGCTGCATTTGCCACACTGTGGCTCATATGTGTATGAGGATATCGTTGTCTAATAAATTTTGGTACCCTGTCAAGAGCAATCCCATGGCCCTCACTGATAACCTAATATGCTGCTAGTAAATCCAAAATTGAGAGTCTACACGTATTACACAGAGTCGTGTGGGTCATATGCTTGACATCTACAAGAGTAGGTAGATCGGCACTAATAAATGGATCATACAATGCAGATGTAGCCTCAGTGGGAGGAAGGTTGATCCGTGGGTGTAATAAATATCTACTAACTCGATCAGATGAAATTTGATCAATCTGCATCATAATAGGGGCAATGTTTTCAAAAATCTGACTCTGAGTGGACCCTGTTGCTGCCTCCCCTGCTGCTGCCAATTCCAAACGTTTTGGTAAAACCAAAAGGTTTGGGCCAACTAATGCCCTCTTGTCCACAGGCGGTGGAAAATTTGAAGGTCTAAACTATGGTTTGTCAGAAAAATGGCCTTTACCTTGGCCAGCATGCTCAGGATAAGATGTGTAGTCCACCTCTATATGTAAATGAAATTCTGCATATAACTGTTTGACAAAATACAATGGCAGCTCATCATTGTGAGGCCATCTATGATGTGCTACCAACCATCTAGGGTATATGAATGGCGCAACAAGAGGATCTTCACACCTCGTAACCACATATCCTCTAATTTAATTTTTTCCTCTATAAAATGGGAACATGGATAACACATTTTCACCTGAAACTAATTTGGAAACTTCTCTATGTTTCACTGTGCCAGTAACACTCCTGGCAAGAGAAAAATAAAACTGTTCAATGTTGATTTCATCATAAGGATTGTATGATCGAATTGTCTCAATCATCTTAATAATCTGTCTAATAGTGACTAATCTATCTCGATTAGCCAAATTGGGGGAGTTGTGAATTGTTTGCTCTAAACATTTTAGAGCATTGTCCAATCTAACAATACTATCCTGAAATATATTTGATCTAGTTTGAGCTTCTCGCTCAGAACAAGGGGAATGATGAGATCCCTCATCGGCCATGATATATATAAATAGATAGAGATCTGCATATCATTAAAACAAAATTACATAATGAACTAAACAAATTTAAATTGAATTTTTTTCAAAACTAAAAAAATATATATTTAAATTAAAGGTAAAATTTTCAAGTTTCAAAACTAGAAAACATTTTTGAATTTAAATGTATCTAATGAGATCTAGTTCAAACTTTATATCTATCGAGCTATGTGAACCTATTAAATCATAGCATGCATGTAATATTCAACCAAGAGTAAATATGGAAAAAAAATATTTATCCTTTCAACCACTCTATACTAAAATTTTGATCAAAATAAAAAAATACTCTTCATTACAATTGGTCATATATGATCTAGCCTTTCTTTGTAATCAATTATTTTTTAAATCAAACACTAGAAATTATAAAAAGGTTAACATTTCCTTAATTTTTCGATCTAACTTAAAACATATTAAAGTAATAAAGTTAAAATTCTTTGAAATAAATTCCTTAGGAATAAAATATAAACATATAGATACATGTGCATATATCTATATGTACACATGTATGTATGTGGGAGTGCATGTGTGTACGTGCATGTATATATATATATCTGTGTGTGTGTGTATGTACATGCATATATATATGTATATGTGTGTATGTGTGTATGTATGTATATGTATGTGTGTATGTATGTATGTATATACATATATATATGTGTGTATGTGTGTATGTACACATGTATATTCTCAGAGTACATATACATACATACACATATGTATATATAATACATGTACATGCATACACACATACACATACACATATATATAATACATACATACATACACACATACACATATATGTGCATGTACATATGTATATGCATATACATATATACACATATGTATATATAGCTGTCTGTGCCTCCTTTTTATACACATATATGTACATGTATGTATGTACATGCACATATATGTGTATGTGTGTATGCATGTAGATGTATTATATATACATATGTATACATACACACATGTACACATATGTATATATAATACATCTACATACATACGCACATACACATATATGTGCATGTACATATAAATACATGTTCATAAATATATATATGCATATACATACATACATACATACACACATGTACGCATATGTATATATAATACATGTACATGCATATGCACATACACATATATGTGCATGTACACATATACATACATGTACATACATATATATATGCATATATACATACATACATACATACATACACACATATACACATATGTATATACAATTAGAATGCTAAATTGCTGAATCCCCACCCTTATAACTTTTCTAAATGTGATAAGAATTGGAAAAGAACTAATTATTTATAAATACAAGTTTGTTATTGGATATCCTTGTGTATATTTTGCCACTTACAGAGTTAACAAATGCAACAGTACAATTTGTTTGCACAAGGAGATATGAAGAGGTGGTTAAAGACCTCAAAGCAGATATTTTGCACTTTATTCCAGTTTGCGGCCATTGGGCGATTGATCTAATCATTTATAGGTATGGTCTAAGGGCACTACTTGATTTGTGGAAACATTTTTGTATGTTACTATAGATTTGAAACACAAAAATAAGAAGATATATACATTTATACAATATGTAAAACATTTGTTTCACCAGGTGCTTGGCAAACCAAACAAATGTTAATATAGATCATCCATTGCAGTGCCTTTAATCTTGGAACAAATAGGAGAATAATAAAGATGACTATTGTGCCTTTGATTCGGCTTCTATTTGGGATTCAAGTACAATACACTTAATTGCAGAATTCAGAGTGTCAAAATTAGGTGAGGGTTTGTGCAATGAAATATAAAAGAGTATATATATATATATATTAAAATTGTAATTTGAAAGCTTTACCTATACTTGACAAAAATCCTTCAAAAGGGATGCATAAATCTATATATTTCAACATTGGGAAGTTTGACCTACCATAACTGCTTTGTATGTGACAGACTAAATGAGTATGTGATAAGTAAATATGAAGTTGATCATAGTTATGAAAAGTTGTCAATGAAAGTTTCTATCCCAGTTTATATAAGCAAAGTTGGCCTGCTGTATAAGGGAAAAGACAATCCTATATCATATTCATGGGTTCATAGGCAATAGATTTGTTTTTACTATTATTATATGTTGAACTATTTTTACATATATTTTAGTTGTCATATAATGCTTATTCTTATAACTATGAAATAACCCTTAAGACTTAATTACTTGCTATTATTGGGAGACTCGACATAGTAGCTTGAGAAAGGTGTATGCCAGTCTATGTGAACAATGATTCTGAGTTCTAGGAAATTGATTGTATGCCAGTAAGTAAAATTATCAATCAAAGTAGCCAAGAGTAAGAGGTGTTCAGAGATCTGCATGCTTGTGGAAACAGAAAAATCTAGCTGCTAAGATTTGAGCCAAGTACCTGTATAAGATATTGAAGCTAATGCCAGTTCACTTGATGCTCTATGAAAATCCATTCCAGTGCCTTTATGTGGTCAACCAAGATGTAGTCTTGACTGTTTACAGTTTTGAATTATTCATATCAATCTGCTTTTCTTTGGGGCAATTGGTAGTTGTCAGTTGTTTGGATGGTTGTCTAATTTATTTTTTCCAAGGGCTAGAAATGATTCTCAATCTCAATCTCATCTGTCAAATAGAACTTTAGGCCATGGCAACTTAATCGAATGAGGGCTCTATTTATTTTGCAGAAACTAGCTACACATGAATTTATGACTACATAAGTGGTTCACAAGATGAATTTTAAGTAGATTTGTATAAAAATTAGGGTCAATATCACCTTACAATGTGGGTCAAGCAGACATCAAAGATATACTGCATGCAATGTAGGATAATCCTCCTCAACATAGTGACTGTCCACTTAAGTTAACAATTGTTTTCAAAATCATATCCTTCTTAACTCAATCAACCTTGTCTAGATGTTGTCTAGTAGGCCATGTTCTATGGTAAGGCAGAGCAATTGCTATGATAACGACTTGGATTCAAACCCTTTTTTAGTAATGCTCCCTTTATTAGAGTGGCTGTGATAATAGTTAATACTCATCAAATAGCATTCTAAATTTTATAGCTATTTGCCCATGGTTTGAATGCATCAATTTAAAGAGAAAACAAAAGCCAAGGAAGATGCTAAATAGGAAATATATTTTAAGCTTGATTTGAGAAGACATTAATTGCATACCTTTGAATCTACATTTATGCCCAAATGTGAACTCTCTTTAATTATTGTGATTTGAGACTATTAAATTGAGCAGAAGAACAAATATAATTTTTTTAATGCCATATATATAGATAGCTCTAATATATTTTGTTATTGGTTTTTATTTTCCACTTTCAGGACTAAAGATGAGATGCAGATGAATGTCCAAGCCTACAAGGCCAAACAGAGATTACAATTGGAGAGCAAGGGCTTGCACATCAAAGGTGTTACCGGGGATCAATGGAGTGACATTAGAGGTCCTACTATTGGAAATTACACTTTTAAGCTACCAAATCCATTGTATAATATCTTATGAGTCTATCTTGGGTGCTATATAGTTGGTGCCAGTATTCTCTATGAAGAAAGGGCAGAAATCTTATGACATTATAGGAGCTTTTTTGTGTATGTCGAGCCAAGTACCTATATAAGATATTGAAGCTAATGCAATTTCAACACAACTTGAACAATTAGAGGTATCTACTTGAAGCTCTAATATAAGAGCGTAAGACAAATACAATGGCCATGAAGGATTCAACACTACTTATTGACACTAAGAGAAGGAAGAACACTTGGCTTTATCATAAGAAATGAAATGAAATAGTTTTAATTATTTCCATGAGGTTTACCATCCTATAGGTCCTCAGATTTTATAGCTGTCTCAACCATCAAAAGGGGCTGAAATTGAGAACTTAGTGTCTTCTTTAAGTAGGTAGTCTCCTTTTCTATTGATTGGATCAACAATTCACCAAGATTGTTTATCTTCATCTATTCAAATAGTATGGAGTCCAATCTTAAAGGTCTTTATATTCTTGTAAGCTATGGGAATTCTATGGTGAAAATGCTTCTTTGTTTTTACGGCACATAAAACACATATCCTCTATTTTATTACCAAATAATATAGAAACAGAAGGAGCATCTTCAAAACTAGTTACCAAATGGCAGTATATAAGAATAGTGAAATAGAAGACCAGTGTTGCTTTGAGGGGGCAACCTCCAATGCTAATTACGACTATTTAATTGATATACTTAAAAATAAATCAGAGGTTTTTCATATAGCTGGATGAATTTCTGAAAGGAATAGTGAATATATAAATTCTTCACAACATTCACTACCTTTCGGCCAATATCCATTACAAAACCTGAAAAAAACTTGATTTTTGCATTTCAATCAAACCCTAACAAACGAGAAATCACAAATTTCACAAAATAAACAAAAATGAGACAAGAAATCAAACATTCCAGTGAATGCCATGAATGGAACCTGTTAAAATATAGTCCCTGTTGCTGGTGATTGGCCGACAAGCTCTCGCCCTCAACACTTTCGCTCGAGCGTTCCAATAGTGGGCTTGGTTTTTTTTTAAGATTTTATTAAGGCTTTTCGGTCGATATACTTTTGATCGATAAAGTTTCAGCCAAAACATACTCGACCAAGCAGGTCTTTCCAAATGTGCGTCATGTTGGCTCTTTTCGGCCGAAAGTGACTCGACCGACAAGTTCCAGCCACGTAGGCGCCATGTGGCTGCCTCGTGGATTTGGCCAAAAACTGGTCGGCTGAAAGAAAATCGCCCGAATTACTTCATTTGGCCGAAAGTGTGACACAAGTTTGTGCTTTCACCCTGTGTTGTTACATTTAATGATAAAAATTGGAAAGTTACAAAAGGTGCCTTAGTGGTAGCAAAAGGTTGGAAAGTAGGCACCTTATATCTTTGTGTAGGTCATTTTTTTCCTTCTACTTTAACTATTGGAGATAAAAATCAATGTTCAGGAATAGTTGTTGTAGTTCAATAGGCAGAAAATTAGATAGTTGTGATGGATTCTAAATCAACACTGTGGCATAATAGACTTGGGAATATGAGTGCAAAAGGTATGAAAGTACTTCATTCAAAGAATGTTTTACCAAGTTTGAAATGTGTTAATATGGATTTCTATGAAATTTGTGTATATGGAAAACAAAGAGAGTTAGTTTTCTCAAGAATGGGAAGCAAAAGAAAGATGAGAAATTGGAGCTTGTGCATACAAATGTATGGGGACCAGCTCAAGTATCTTCTCTCGGTGACTCGATATTATGTCACTTTTATTGATGATGCAACAAGGAAGGTATGGATTTAATTCCTTAGGTAGAAATTTAATGTATTTGAAACTTTTAAGAAGTGGAGAAGCTTAGTTGAGGATGAGATAGGTAAAAAGTTTAAATGTCTCTGATTTGATAATGGCAGTGAGTATTACAACAAAGAGTTTGAAGATTATTATTCCTCTAATAGTATTCATAGGCAGAAAATGGAGTAGCTAAGCACATGAAAAAAACAATAATGGAGCATGCATAGACTATGAGATTGCATATTGGGTTGCCTTTAAATATGTGGGCAGAGGTTGTAAACACTGCCAATTATTTAATAAATAGAGGTCCCTCAAATCCTTTGGGTTGTGGTATTCTAGAGGAAGCATGGACAGGTAAGAAGGTGAGTTATTTTTTTCTCAAGACATTTGATTGTGAAGCATTTGCACATATACATTCTAAAAATAGAACTAAGTTTGATGAAAAATCAAAGAAATGTATATTTGTTGGATATGGAATTGATGAATTTGGTTATAGACTTTGGGATTTTGAAAATAAAATAATTGTGAGAAGTAGGGATTTCATATTCAATGAGAAAGTGTTGTACAAAGATCAGTTGCAGTAGGGTATGTGCAGGATCATCATGGAAAAAATAGGCCTTTAAGTGGCAAAAAATTTAGAAAATCAGAGTCATACAACTTGACATAAAATTTTGAATAAGTTATCTATATTATTTCAAAAATATACAAGAATATAATCTATATCAAATTAAATTTAGTTTCTAAACTACTAGGTTTATTTTTTTTTTAAATCTATTTGGTGAAAATTTGAAATTTCAATGCAGAAGTACTTAAATTTCAAGGAAAAAATAAGTAGGTGTCTGCCTGACCACCGAAACCATAATAAAATGATTAAAAATAATATAATATTTTAGATATAAGTAGAGGAATCATTTTTGGATGTGATGCATATTTTTTTATAATTTTTTTCCAAGTAAATAATTAATTATGATTTTTTTATTACAATTTTTTAAAAATATAAAAACTCATATGTCTGACCACCTTAACTTGGTCAAAACTTCATGAAATTCATTTTTCTTTTTTTAATTCCTATAGTATGTGAAGCATAGAATGTGACACATGTTTAAGATTCAAAAAATATGACACCATTTGAAAGTTATAGATGTTTTTCAATCAACCTATCAATCAAGACTTTAGTCATAATTCAAATAGAAAATGCATAATAATTATTTATTAAATTCAAAGTAAAGAATAATTTATATTGGTGGAAAGATGAGAATATCCTTTAAAAACCTTTTTTGTTTCATCAATTTTGGGTAAAAAAAGGTCATCAGCCACATACCCTACAAATATCCATAATATCACCACTTTTTGGCCCATCATGATCTTGCACATACCCAACAGCATTAGAAGAAATAAAATGAATATGTAGTGTTGTATGATACACCAAAAAGTGATGTTCTAGTGGCTCCTCATGTTTCACAACAACAAAAACAATAAATACCACAAACTCCAGTGAATGTTAGATGATCTTCAACGATAAGTAGACCACCAGAAATATTTTCTCCCTCTTTATATTCTATTTTATTAACTAGTGTTAGTGAACCAAAATTCTATGATGAAGCTATGTAGGTGGATGCCAAGGTTCGGTGGGAGTATGGAAGGTAAGAAGAAATGGCCTCCTTGCTGAAAAATCAGACTTAGGAATTATGCAAGTTGCCTACATAGGTAAAAAAGCTTTACAAACAAATGGATTTATAGGCTGAAAGAGGAGGATGGAGGTAAGAAAAGATTTAAAGCCAAGTTAATTATAAAAGGATTTGCAGAGAAAAAGGGTATTGATTTTGATGATATTTTTTCTCTAGTTGTTAAAATTACTTCTATATGCATTGTTTTAAGTATTATGGTTGTTGAAGATTTGCATTTGGAATAGCTAAATGTTAAAACAACCTTTCTCCATGGTGATTTGGAAGAGGAAATATATATGAAATAGACACAAGGATTTGAGGTCAAAGGTAAGGAGAAACCTGTGTGTAGATTGAAGAAAAGTTTATATGGCTTAAAGCAAGTACCTTGGCAATGGCATATCAAATTTGGTAGTTTTATGGCTGAGCAAGGCTACAACCAGTGTAATTTAGGCCATTGTGTTTATTTTAAGAGGTTAGATTATGCTAGCTACATTTTTTTTTTTTTTTTATGTTGATGATATGCTTGTAGCAAGGTCTAACATGAATCACATAAAGGAGTTAAAACAATAGTTAGCAAATTCATTTGCTATGAAGGATTTGGGAGAAGCAAAGAAAATCCTTGGTATGAAGGTTACTAGAGATAGGAAAAATAGAAAATTGTTTTTTATCTTAGGTTGATTATGTTGAAAAGGTGTTGCAAATATTTCACATGGAAAATGGAAAAGCTTTCAACACACCTTTTTCCAATCATGTCAAATTGACTAAGGATATGTGTCCAAAGACACAAGAGGAGGGAGAAAAAAATTTCAAGGTACCATATGCTTCAGCTGTAGTTAGTTTAACATGTGCCATGGTATGCACAAGACCAAATATTGCACATGTTGTAGGAGTTATTATTAGGTATATGAGTCATCCCGGTATTGAGCATTGGAATGCAGTAAAATGGATTCTTAGGTATTTGAGAGGCATCAAATAAATTTTTATGTTTTGGGGGCTCTATTACTAATTTAAAAGGCTATGTTGACTCAGATTTGGCAAGGGATGTAGATATCAAGCGGAGTACCACAGGCTATGTATTCACAGTTGGTGGGACAACAGTGAGTTGTAATTTCCTGCTTGCAAAAGGTGGTTGCTTTATCCACCATGGAGGCAAAGTATGTTGTTGCAACAGAGGCGAAAAAGGAGATGATATGGTTGCAAATTTTCATGGAAGAGTTGGGAAAACAATAAGCTGAAAATTACTTGTTTACAGACAACCAAAGTGTTATACATCTTGCAAAGAATTCTTCTTTGCACTATAAAACCAAACACATATAGTTGATATATCATTTCATTCGGCTAGTGTTGGAGGATGGATAGGTAAAGCTGGAAAAGATACCTACAAAAACCAATCCAATGGATATGTTTACAAAGGTAGTGACAAGGGAGAAGTTGAGCTCCTGTTCAACTTCTATTGGACTTTAAGGTTGAATTCAAGTATAACAGAGTAGCAGGGTCCAAGGTGCTTATTTCTAGTGGTATTTGTAAGTGTATTAGTGTCATCTAGGATCAATCTTCAAGTGGGATATTGTTGGTATGTGGTGACTGATCATGCTATACTGTGCACTCTTCATGTATCCTCACTGATAAAAGAAAAAAGATGACTATAAAACCCTAATTCAAGAAGCTTCTAAAAAGCTTGTTATAAGTAGTTGGGATGGGAGTTGTAGTAGAGAATTATTAGAGAGATTGTAATATGTTTCACACTAGACAAGGTATGTGCAGGATCATGATGGGCCAAAAAGTGGCAATATGATGGGTATGTGGTTGACGACTATTTTTTAAACCCAAAATTGATGAAACAAAAAGGGTTTTTAAAGGAGATTATCAGTTTTCCACTGATATAAATTATGTTTTACTTTGAATTTAATAAGTAATTATTATTCATTTTCTATACAAATTAAGAGTAAAATCTTGATTGATAGGTTGATTGAAAACCATCTACAGCTTTCAAACAATATCATATTTTATGAATCCAAAACATGTGTCACATTCTATACTTTGTATACTATAGGATTAAAAAAAGAAAAATTGAATTTCATGAAGTTTTGACCAAGTTAAGGTGGTCAGACATACGAGTTTTTTATATTTTTTTAAAAGTTGTAATAAAAAATTCATAAGTAATTATTTGCTTGGAAAATAATTACAAAAAAATATGCATCACATCGTGGCATGAGTCCTCTACTTATATCCAAAATTTTATAAAAATTATTATCATTTTATTGTGGTTAGGATGGTTAGACAGACACCTACTTCTTATCTTTCCTTGAAATTTAAGTACCACTACATAGAAATTTCAAATTTTCACCAAATAGATTTTTCTTTTTTTAAACAAACCTAGTAGTTTAGAAACTACATTCAATTTGCTACAGATTCTATTCTTACATATTTTTGAAATAATATAGATAACTTATTCAAATTTTTACATCAAGTTGTCTAACTCTAATTTTTCTGAATTATTTTCCATTTAAGGGCCTATTTTTTCCATGATGATCTTGCACATACCCACAATAAAATCATTGGATGGATATAGTTTTGTGGATGTAGCCTAGATTGGGTGAACCAGGTTAAATTCTCTATGTTGTTTTATTTTTGCTATAATTTTTTGTGTTTAATTTCTTTGTTTTGTTGATCAAATCTATATTTAACTGTTAGATATCTACCTTCTAACCCTAACATCATGCTCTTGAAGGACATCACACCCAATGTCACCACAAAGGAAAAGAAACATCACATGACGTAAGAAGACTACACAATGAAACATGAAATGCAAAACAATAATGCTAATGTATGCCCCTACTTTAAAGAAATTCCTAAACACTATGTTGTGAGCAATTACTTTAAATTATAAAATGATCAATGCTAACAATAAAGAGGACCTAAGAGCTTACCTGGAAATCCCTATGCTAAGTCATATGTTTCCAAATAAAGCTATGTCATAAAAAAGGAAAGAGGGGTTTCCCCCAAAATGAAACTCCAAACACATGAGGGATCCATGGATTTGGGGTCAGTATGTTCTTGCTATAATTTTTTTAGAGAGCTTGGAACTGTCATCATTCCCCAAATACTCATAGAAATAGAAGAATGACACAAAGAGAGTGAAAAAAATAAAAATTCTTTTGGGTCAACATGGAAGAGACCTAAATTTCTCGATGCCTTGCATCATCCCCAAAAGGAAAACACAAGATAAAGATAAAAGGAAATTTTTTTGGTTCAATATGCAAGAGAAATGATTCTCTTGATGCCTTGTGTCATCCCCAAAAGGAAAACACAAGACAAATGAAAAGATAAAGGAAAAGGTAAAATATTTATGACATATAGAGAAGAATGTAGGTACAAATAGAGGACTGTCACAAAGAGAGAGGTACATCAAACATAAAAATATAGGGAGATCACATTACACACATGTAATCACACAAGGAACATGCAAAAAAAAAAATCTAGACTAGTAAGGCACATGCAAATCAACCAATTATTAGTTCTTTTGCATCCCAATTGTGTTCATCATATACAGAAGGTGGAAAACTAGCTAAAGAGACAATAGAAAATGCTGAACTTGGGGTGTCACCAAGTTCAACACTTTTCTTAGGAGAATTATCGTTTAAGCTCATAAAAGATGAAAAAAAATTACTCAATTCGTCATGCACTTCTTCGTCTATCTTAACAACCTCATCATTGTCATCCAAGTTAATCACAATGGGACCTATTGAATGATAATGTCTAAAGAAGGATTTAGCTCATGTGTTATAGTTGCAGTATAGGATCTTTTTGTTGCGGCGAGGGAGACTCACCGTGCATTGCTTTAGTCAAATTTGGATGTTGATTTTCTTTATTTGTTTCTTCATTTAACCTTCAAGTAAGAGCATGACATTTATGCCTATGTTCTCTAGCATTTCTATTTCTTTTAGTACGAGTTTCAAGTTGAGTTTGTGTACGAGTGGATTTATCAACCATAGGTTTATTTTCTTCCCTAAGGGGAGGAATGGAAGGAACCATGGAACTAGACTTGTTTTATTTTATGATGCATGACAGGATTTCTTTTGTTATCTCTTGGTATTTTATAGGAGATAGGAAAAGGATTTTTCTTAGGTTGGTCTTGGTTGTTTGGAATTTCTTTAGGTTTGATCATGGTCTCGTCAAGGATAGTAGGCTTAATCATAGGCTAAGGCACATTTTTAAGGGATAGTTTTCCTATGTATTTCTCTTTAAACTTTTGATAGGAATTGAAAAAGAAGTCCTCATCAGGGTATGTGCAGGATCATCGTGCAAAAAATAGGCCCTTAAGTGGCAAAAAATTTAGAAAAATCAGTGTTAGGCAACTTGACGTAAATATTTGAATAAGTTATCTATATTATTTCAAAAATATGTAAGAATATAATTTGTAGAAAATTGAATGTAGTTTCTAAAATACTAGGTTTATTTAAAATAAATAAAATCTATTTGGTGAAAATGTGAAATTTCAATGCATTAGTACTTAAATTTTAGGGAAAAAATAAGAAGTAGGTGTGTTGTGACCACCCTAACCATAATAAAATGATAATATTTTGTAAGTTTATATATAGAGTAGAGGACCTATGTCCGGATGTGATGCATTTTTTGTAATTTTTTTCCAAGTAAATAATTAATTATGAATTTTTATTACAACTTTTAGAAAATATAAAAACTCATCTCTAACCACCTTAACTTGGTCAAACTTCATGAAATTTAAATTTTCTTTTAATCCTATAGTATGTGAAGCAAAGAATGTGACACATGTTTGATTCAAAAATATGATACTTTTGAAAGTTATAGATGTTTTCAATAGCCTATCGATCAAGACTTTAGTCGTAATTCTAATAGAAAATGAATAATAATTATTTATTAAATTCAAATTATATATCATAATTTATATTTTTGGAAAGCAAGAATCTCCTCTAAAACCCTTTTAAGCTTCATTAATTTTGGGTGAAAAAGAGAGTCACTATACCCCCATAATATTGCCACTTTTTGGCGCACCATGATCCTGCACATACCCATCAAATTTAATAGGTTCCATAGGCTCAAGCCAAAACAAATCTAATGAAAATTTCCCTCAAGAAGATAAAGGATTAAAGACATTGTGGTGCACAGTGAAAATTTCATTGTCAAAGGGAAATTTTATGAATTTATGCACGATTAACACGATGACTTCCATGGAGCGTAGCCATGGGTAACCAAGCTTCATACAAAATTGGTCCAACATTGAGATGATGGAGAATGATACATCTAATTTTTGTTCCTATTTGTAAGGTAAGGGTGATTGATCCCATTGTAGGGAAAGCTAAACCATTATGCGTCTTTATCCATGCTTTTGGTTTATCATATATTTCTTGATAGAGTTCATGCACAAGTAAGAATTATTCAATGATCACATTCTCTCCATAGATGGGATCAATTAATATCCCATTAGTGGGATTATCATTGATTTGACTGGCTAGGTAAAGACGACCATCAGGTGTATTTCAAATAATGTCCCTGGATGAGAAAGCAATGCCAGGAAGCATTCTAGTTTGGCCCTTACAAGGTTGAGTTTCAATAAATGAAATTAAACCCTTTTTAATAGTATCCATATCCATAGGAGTAGTATCCATAAGATCTTGTTCAATGGTATCCATGTTGTCATCATCCATGTCAACATTCATCACATCATTCTTTGAAGTTTCACTAGCTTTGAAAAATGAAATATTATGTTTTGGCATAGGGTTGGTAAAGATTTGCATGTTTTGGTTAGGAGGGCCAACAAATTTACTTCCTTGATCAGTAACACCTCCAATTGAAAGATGACCAGAATCAATGAGGTCTTGCACAAGATGTTTAAGATGCTTGCAATGTTTTGTGTTGTTTCCATTTTATCAGTGATAATGGTAGTAAGCATTCAATCTAAAATTTAGAGGTAAAGGCTTATTAGGATTCAGAGTTTTAACAGGAGGCAAGGTGATCATTTTCTATTCTAAAAGTTGTGACATTATGTTATGGAGGATATCAGGTAAGGGAGTGAATTGCCCAGCCAGATCCCCAAATGCAAAAGGAGTCGTCTTCCTTATAGTGGCCACTTGGGTATCAACCTGTTGATTTGTTTGTTGAGGGGGATTTAGTTGAAGAAATCCTTTATTCTATTTTCTAAAAGGTTGATAATTTTTTTTTTTTTTGCAGATTTAGACTTCTTAGGATGGCTAGAGGTGGATATTGTGTCATGACTACTAACCAAGTTTTGATAATAACAAAGGGTAGTACACAAGTGTATATGAAGGAGGGAAACTTCATCATGATAAGCTTATCTTGCATCTTAGTTTGGAAGTTTTCAATGAAAATCCTTTGAAGGTTAGAGTTGGGAATCTTTACATCGATTTGGGAATAAAGCAATTGGTAGCATGAAATATAGTTAGTAATCTTTTCATCATCCTTTTGCTTACATCTCACCAAATCGGCTAAGGTCATCTTAGGAGTCATACGCACTTGGGAATGGTTTATAACGGCCTTAGAAAGTTCTTTGAATGAATTAATCGAGTTTTTTAGTAATGATGAAAACCATTCTAAGGTGGTATCCTTCAAGGATCTAGGGAAAAGCTTAGCCAAGAGCTTATCCTCAAGAATAAAGTCACTACATAAGGTGGTATAAGCAGAAACATGGTTAGAAGGATCTCCTTTCCACCCATATTTCTCAAATCTAGGAACCTTTATACCTTGTGGCATTGATGTTCTCAATATCTCCAAGGATAAGGGGTTTCTTTTTACATAGTATGTAGGTTGACCATTTTGATTTTGGTTTATGGTGGAAACTTGCTTTTCAAGGGATAAACGGTTTGCAAAAGTTGGTGTATGACAACATCATTGTTTTCTTTTGAGATGGAGGTGAGTATGGTAGGGGTGTATATATGTTCAAGGGACAAGTGAAGGTTCCATCATTGTTGTAACTTGAGGGTTGGTGTAAGTAGGAATAGATGAAATGGTTGTAAGAGGAGGAACTTGAGTTCCTCCTTGACTTTGGACATTGTTTGAAGGTAAAGCACAACTAGTGGTCAAGAGATAAGACACTTCCCAAAATTTTGAACTATGTTACATGCGCAAGTTCTATTCTATCTTCACTTTCAACCATGCGATGTATGTTATCTATGGCAGGGATAGCAGTGGTTGAAATTCTTTCGATACTTATTTGAGTTTGTAGGTTTGCTAAGTCTTCATGAATTTGGATTATATTTTCTTGTAGAAAAACTAGCAACCATTATTTCAACATTTGTCACACTACTTGAAGGTAAAGAGTTGTCAAAGATGGTCCATAATTAGTGAACTAGTGTCAACACTAGTAGTGAAAGAGATAGATAACCCTTGAGATCCATGATGATTGTGATATCATGGGATGAAATGAGTCTCAAACTTCATCTCACTATAGTATTAGCAATAAGACACCAAGTTGAAAATATCATGCAAGGGGTAATCTATAAAGTGCAAGATGCAATGAAAACAAAATAAATGCTATGCTCTAATTTTGATTCAAATGAAATTAAGCTAGATGCAATGAAATGTAAGTAACAAAAACTATGTAAACTAAAATAGATAACTAATAACAACAAATATAAATTGAGTTTTCAATGCTAGAAAATACAATTTAAAATCTGAAACAAGACTAAATCACTTAGAGGGTATGAGTCTCAATTAGGATTTTTCAAAGATTTAAATGTTGAATAAAATTCACCACAAAATACTTAGGAAATAGGAAAAATCACCTGTACTTGGACTAAATTTCCCAAAGGGGCATATGAGTCCCATATTAGGGTTTTTGCATCATTTTTAGCAAATTCTATGTGAATGTTATGTTTTTTGGTTTGTATGATGTATAAGCTAAGTGCAAATGCATAGTTTAGATGAAATTCAATAATGAAAGAGGAAAAAATTAAACCTATATGGACTTTCACTAATGCAAGATTTAGAAACCCTAGATGCAAATTAACTAATGCAAAACCCTAATGTAAAGCTAATGCAAGCTAGATCTAGGATTATGATGCACTCCAAATTAGAAAAAAGGTATTCTAAATACAAGCTCACCAAAATGAACTAAAGGAAATAGGGTTTTCAATCTTTTGGGGGATGGAACATTAGGGTTAGGACCTAGACCTATTTCACTTAGTTTCACTCAATGAAACCCTAGAGATATCAGTCTAAAGATGGAATGAAGGTAAGAGATCTGCTAAAGGTTTTCCTAGGGTGTGATAAGGGACTAAAAGTGGGTTCAACACCAAGCTAGGGATTGGAAAGAAAAGTAACATGCAAGACCTAATGACAAAACCTAATGATGTGTAAACCTTCAACAAAATGACCTAGAAATGAATGCAAAATATAATAGAAAAATGGGAAATTAGAGAGGTGCACTTGAAAACCGGAGTTTGCTTGGAACAAGCTCTGAAAATGCTAAAATTATTGATTTTAGGGCACACTGGGACTCATACACTAGGCTAGGTGTATCAGTCCTAGACTAGGGTTTCTAGGTTGAAATATGAATCTAGTAGTGTTGACTCAAAATCTTCAAAAAATTGGAAAATAACCTGTACTAAGACTCATAGGCCAGAAGTGGTGTACTAGTCCTACTTAGCTTTTTTAGAGGATCAAGATCTAAATATTCTCTTCAATCTATGCTCTATCTTCTCAACTTAATTTTTTGGATCTGAATTGCTCAATCCTACCCTGTAGGTGTCTTTTAATGATCTTGTAAACAAGGTGACAATTAGGACAACTTTGTAAACTTAACAACTTCTTTCGAATCTTTCTCTTCAATGTATATTCAACCTAGATCTGCAAATCACACACTAAAGAAAGAGGAAAATGTTGTTTTGTTAGTAGAAATGGGGTTTCCTTGGTCAAACCTCATTTTGGTAATCAAGCCTTGAAACGAAATAAAATATAAAGGAGGAATAATGAATGAAAAATATAATATGTTGCAACTCACCAACCCCAGGAATAAAGGTTGCAAACATTTATGAAATGACTCCAATGGATGTGGATCTTGACTCTTGCTTGAATGTTGTAGGTCTTGAATTGAATGTTTGCTTGAATCATGAAACCCTACATCACAATTGTTAGCTCAAAACCAAACATGATGCATGATGACTTTGACATGATGCTTGATACTTGAATAATGCTCCAAAACACTTGATAATAAGCTCTTGAGTGCTCTTGAATGCTCTTGTAGACTCTTGAATACTCTTTTGAACTTAAATTTTCTATAATGCATGAATACTTAAGTTGTTAGGTCACTTGATTGCTTGTTAGGAGAAAAATGAGTGAAATAAACTTATATTTGTGTTTCCAAAAAGTGTATACTTTGCTTGATATGGGAATAACTGATGATAGATTAGACTTAATGAGGCCTTGATTTGGTGTTGTGAGGTGTCTACACATCCACACTAGGTCTTGGACCCTTGCAAATTGAATAAAATGCATTTATTGATCTTGTAAAGGTGTTGTAAGGTGTTGTAACACATCTTTACACTTTTCTAGGACCATAATGTTATAATTCACCTAAATAACCTTACCAAGACCTATTTCAAAGTGTTGTGAAGTCTTGTAACAAACTTTCACACTTTCTTAGGCTTGTCATTAATATTTACACCTTTCTTATGCTTTAAATGGCCCCTTTATGCACTTACAGGCCTTAGTTAAGTGTCTTGTTGAAGAAGAGCCTGATAAACAACATTTAATAAATGGGTGATCCCACAAAGCTGGTTTATAATTTATGGGAGATTTTGATTTTTGCTCCTTTGCAACTATCAAAATGCTGATAAAAAACAACTTTAGATTTACCTTTTGGGGGATCAAATGAATTCATTTAATTTTTTTTTTTTAATTATGTAGTCCTTATTATAGGCTTCCCAAAAATTATAATTTTAAATAAATTTAATTTTATTATTATATTTATTTTTATTTCTTGTGAATGTAGGTTTTTCACCAAAATCAAACTCTATGGGTAAATGCAAGTTGAGTCCACGAATGTGGAAGTTTTTCAAAATGAAATCGGCATCAGAGAAACGGGATCCTGATTTAATAAACGGGATCCCGATTTTTAAAAGTCCCGTTACGGTTCGGGATCCCGAGCCTAAGACCAAACGGGATCCCGCTTTAAAAATCAGGATCCCATTTCCTGTCGGACTCCGAACCACGAGGGCGGAACGGGATCCCGATTTTTAATAAACGGGATCCCGATTTGTAAAATACGGGATCCTAATTTATCAGAGCGGGATCCGAGTTATATAAAAACTGACTCCGCGAGCCGTTTGAAGGTAACGGGATCCCGTGTTATAAACGGGATCCTGTTACGTTTTCAACGGTCGAAAACAAAACGGGGATCCGATTGTAACACGGGATCCCATTTATTACTGAACGGGATCCCGTGTTATAATTGGGATCCCATTTTTTGAAATTTGAATTTGGTTTTGCATTGTGGGCGGGTTTTTGCCAAGGTTTTAGGTTCGGGAATAGCTTTGGAAGTCCGAACCTAAGCCTTCAACCTGGTTTGACCTGCAAATTGTAAGCCTTAACAATGTTAAAGCAAAATATCGACTTTGGACATATGGCTGACGACCTTTTTTTGAAAATTTTCTGACAAAATGAAAACCCATTTTAGATCAAACAATGCAGATTCTAAATATATAATTTGTTTTGCAATTGAATTATTTTTTGTATTTTTCAATTAATTTCTAATAAAATTGGTCCATAAACTTTAAATATCAGAGTTTTTTACTATTTGAATAACTTTTGATCAACATAACATTTTGACAAACGGATTGCAAGAGAGCAAACTTCAGACAATTATTTTCAATTTGAAAAAAAAAAAAAGATAAGTTTAGGTCATCTTATGCATGTCGTACACGACGATTTTTCAAAACAACAAATCTGCCTAATAAAAATTAATAAAAAAATATTCAATAAAAAATTACAAAATATCAAGAGCAAGGTTCAGTTAGTCATAAAACTTTTCCCAAAAGGTTTAGAAAATCGATAATTTAAGTCAAAATATGGATGTCGTACCGTGCATGGTATGGTACAAAAATGACTTTTAAACAGTGGTTTTTTGAAATGCCTATTGAAACTCAATTTGTACAATCTGGGTATTGAAATAAATTACATATTTAGAAACTAGACTCCGAGCACTACATTTTATGATCAGTGACTTTTTTAAAGATTTCATCTCTAAGTGCTTTAAATTTTAAGGTCAAATGTGTCAAATACTGAAAATCAGGGAAAACACTTCCATTTTTTGGCCAAAAAGTGGACTCAACTTCTTGCACACACCCCTATGTTTTGTACATGTGGAAAAATAGATTGTTGTCAATTTTTTGTTTTGAAAATTAAGAGTGCACTAGATATTGGAGTCCTTGATCCAAAATAAAAAACAAAATTGAATTTCTATACATACAAAAAAAATTATGCGTTATGCGGTCGTGTTATGTCTGAATTGTAATTGGTTTGACTTCAAAACTTGATTAAAGAAAAAATATTCAATAAAAAACTATCAAACCAAGTGGAAGCACTAGATATCAGAGTTACAAATCTAAATTCAAAATAATTATAATTTTATCCTTCACTGAAAAAAAGTTATACGTTATACGGTGTCGCTTTTTAAAAGTGTTGTTTTCTAAAAAATACTAGTTTTCGAGGGAGATGGAAAGAGAAGTGCAATCTAATTGAAAAAGTTTTGGAAAAAATATATTTAGAATCTACAAACAAAATTTCATGAAACTCTAGTTTGCATCATCTTCAAATTCCTCATGGTTTAGCTACTATAGGTGCCCGAAAGTGAAGATTTAGTTTAAAAAAATTATTTCAGTGTCCAGTTTGGCCAAAAATTGTAAACCACTGTTGTGGGATCACCCACATATTAATCTCCTACATCCACTCAAATTTTCCTAGGTGGACTAAGTCACCACCTTTGGTGTCTTAGTCCCATTTGGCTCAAAAATCAAAATAAATTCAAATTTCTTTCAGGTTTTTATTCTTCAAGACCTAAGGTCGGCCTGTGATGAGGTATTTTTGAGAATTAAGGCATAATTGTGTATAAATAAGGGTTTTTCCCCTCATTTTTCATCCTCCTAACTCATCTTAAGTCATAACTCATGATCCTTTATCACTCATCATGTTCTCAAGTCAAGCAAGCTAGGGTTTTATCATTGCAAGACATCAAGATAGCTCTGAAGGACATTCAAAGGTAGTTTATTCATGTTTTGCTGCATAAAATCAAGATAAAACATCATGGAAAGGTAATAAACTCCATTATTGCATGTTTCATTCCATTCTTTCATCATTTTGGTTTAATTACCTAAAAGGAGTGGGTGTGTGCAAGAAGTTGAGTCCACTTTTTGGCCAAAAAGTGGAAGTGTTTTCCCTGATTTTCAACATTTGACACATTTGACTTTAAAATTTGAAGCACTTAGAGATGGAATCTTCAAAAAAGTCACTAATCATAAAATGCAGTACTTAGAGTCTAGTTTCCAAATATATAATTTATTTTAATACCCAGATTGTACAATTTGAGTTTCAATAGGCATTTCTAAAAACCACTGTTTAAAAGTCACTTTTTTTTACCATACCATGCACGTGTACAACATCCATATTTTGACCTAAATTATCGTATTTTTCTAAATCCTTTTGGGAAAAAGATTTGTGACTCACAAGCTTGTTCTCGATATTTTTTTGTAATTTTTTATTGAATACTTTTTTTTGTTAATTTTTTATTAGGCATATTTGTCATTTTGAAAAATCGTCGTGTACGACATGCATAAGATGACTTTAACTTATCAATTTTTGATTTTTTTTTTTTAAATTGAAAAGAATTGTTTGAAGTTTGTTCTCGTGCAATCAATTCGTCAAAATGTTATGTTGATCAAAAGTTATTAAAATATTTAAAAACCCTAATATTTAAAGTTTATGGACTAGTTTCATTAGAAATTAATTGAAAAATAGAAAAAATAATCCAATTGTAAAATAAATTATATATTTGGAATCTACATTGTCTCATCTAAAATGGGTTTTAATTTCGCCAAAAAATTCTGCAAAAAAAGTTGTCAGCCATATGTCCAAACTCGGTATTTTTCTCTGACATTGTTAGGACTTTCAACTTGCAGGTCAAACCAGGTTGAAGGCCTAGGTTCGGATTCTCAATGCTTTTCCCTAACCAAAATACAAGGCAAAAACCCGCCTACAAAGAAAACCCAATTTCAAATTTTTGGAAACAGGATCCTGTTTTGTAAAGCGGGATCCCGTTTCAAAATCGTAAAACAAATTTTCCATTTTTGGAAAATTTTCAAAAAGGATCCCGTATTGAAATTTTTCCAAAACAAATTTCCAAAAATGGAAAATTTTCAAATCGGGATCCGTTTTGAAACTTTCCATTTTGGAAATTTTTATTTTGGAAAATTTTCAACCGGGATCCTGTTTTTGAAAATTTTCCAAAAGCGAAATTTTTAAAAATGGGATTTAAAAGCGGGATCCCATTTTTTAAAAAACGGGCTTCCATTTTTAATTTAGGCTCGGGATCCCGTTTTTGCAATGCCGATTTTTTTTTTTGGGCTAAGGCAAAAACTTCCACGTTTCATGGACTCAACTTCTTGCACTTACCCGAGTTTGACCAAGGCAAACCCCCATCCCCTAACATTCAACATTTCTCTCTTTTGTCTTGTGTGTTTACAAATTTAAGTACTTTGAGGGTTTGAAAATCATTGAAGATTAAGTTGAAGACTCATTGAAGGCATCTCTTTGTTGACCTAGCCAAAATACCAACAAAAAGTCACCTTTAGGCCCAAAAATCAGAGTTTCAGAAGCAAACACCTGTGGGAAACTAGAGTGCAGACCTAGGGCTTCCATTTCCACTTCTGATTTTTTAGAGATTCAAAAGTGGACTAAGTCACCACTAGTGGTGAATTAGTCCCACTAGACTTATTTTTGTAGATTCAAATACCCATTTGGCCAAAATGGGCTTCAGAGCTATTTCCCTAAACTGGGACTAAATCGCCTAGCCTGGCAACTTAGTCCCACCAGGCTTAAAAATTAGAATTTCCAAAATTTCAATGGCCTTTGCAATCATCAGTCTGCTCCTCATCATTTTTCAGGTGCATAGTTCCTATTCTATATCTTTATTTCATCATTTATTGCATACATTTTACTTTTAATATGCATATCAAAATACATTTTCTAGCACTTTGCATTTTCCAAGTTTTACATCATTAAATCATCTTAATTCCAAATCAGTGCATTAGGACATCTTAATTAGGAATAATACATTTCATGAACATAGACTTTGAGTGTAAACCCTTGCATTTTGGTCCCCATCCAATCCCCTTTCCCCTTTTAGGTGAAAAACCCTAGGAGGAGCAAAGTATTTTGAGGGCAAACCAAATCACCATTTACAGTATTTAAACCAAATCACCGTTTACAGTATTTATACTTGTTTATGCCAAATTTCTCAAAATTACAACACTACAAGCTGACATCAGATCTAGGAGAATAAAATACCACTAAGAATTTAAATTTAATTTAGGTTTAATCCACATGGGACTCATATACCAGAAGTGGCATATGAGTCCCATTAGGCTAGGCTATGGGACACATTTTTCAAGAAAGGCTTAGTTTAACGTGAAATCCAGATTGGGGCCCCAAAACTTAGGTGGGACTCATATGCCCAAGGTGGCATATGAGTCCCAGATCACTAAATATGGGCCATACAATCCAAAAATATTAATTTTTGATTGGTCATTACATATATGTCAGAATTATCCTTAGAAAGATGTATTAATTATGGCTTGCAAATGCAAAATAAGGCCAATTAAAGTATAAAGAAGCCCAATTATTGAATGAAAACCCTATATTAGTGTGAAAGTGCAAGAAAACACTTTACAACACCCTAAATAAGGCACAATTAAGTCCATTTAGTTTACAAGGGCCCAAACAAGTGTGAAAATGTAAAGGGATACATTTTCCTACACTACAACTTGTAATATGGCCCTTCATAATTTTTTTAGGAAATTTCAAGTTTTTGAGCTTTTAAGAAATGTTGGAAGGTATCCTTGTTTTCCTAGTTTCTTTGAATCCCAAAATCCCCACAAAAGAAAAAATTATGTTTGAACTTGGATTTAATATTTATAAAGGTAATATTCATAATTTATAATTGAATTTATTCATTAAGGGGTATTTGTGTGAAAAAAATTAGGTTATGTGTGTTGTTTTGTGGTTGGTGATCTCTTTGGCTCTCTCCTTGAGGTTTCAAGTCACTTCTTTGTATTTTTCTCCTCTCATGTTGAAGTGTTGGAATTATCTAAATCCCTAAGACCTCTAATCCCTTTTTTCTTTAAGCTCATTGGTCAGTAGCCCCTCCTAACCCATAATCCCCACTCTCTTCCCTCTCTAAACACCATTTTAATTCCTTGAACCCCACATGCCACATTCAGGATTATTTTCTTAGTCTTGAGCCCCTAATTTCCATTTCTCTTTGGATATCAATATTTTGAGGGAATTTTTTAATACATACAATTCTTCCCTTGTTCCAAACTCCTTTTGTACCTTAACCCTTTTAGTTCCCAATGCTAATTTTTTCCTACCAATGATCCCTTAGAATTCTTTCCTTCCCTAGATTTTAGAGTTTTGAGGGAACCTTTCTAGGAAAATGTGTCTTAAAATTATAATTACATAAGGTATTGTTGATACACAATGTACTATTGATATATAAGGTATTGTTGATCTACAACAATGATAAGAGGTGTGGGGGCTCGAGTGCAGCGCCCCTGAAAGAAATTTTTTATTATATTTTATTATTGTAAATCTGAATTGTTCATCATTATCTCAAATTCGATAGTTGATATTTTATTAGCTTGAATTTCCCTAGAAAGCAACCCTATTTTATGAGGGATTTATATTATGACTATGGATTATGATGTATTCTAAGAGTCTAATAGCAATCACATTGTCATTAGATCTTTGGTTGGTGATACTCTTATGGGAAGCTTGCTGTGCAAGTATATTGTAATCTTCATGATTTTTGAATAATATATTGGACAGCTTTGGAGTGTATGGTTTTTCTCCCGAAAGGGTTTTCTCCATGTAAATCACTATATTGTGGTATGCATGATATTTATGTTTATTTCTATAAATTAAGTTTCTTTAATTGTTAAATATATGTAAAGTTTTGCATTATCCTCCTCTCAAGATTAGTGTAGGAAGTTATTCTGCTACCTTAGCTTCCTAACAAACCTTGCACTTTTTCACTTTGTGAAATGGTTCTTTATGCTTCTAAAACCCCAAAAGTATAGCATTTTCCTCTCATCCCTTGTTCCTTCCAAATCTCTAGTCCTCACAATTCTCTTGGATGTTTGGTTCCTATATGCATCATTGCACCTTGTTCCATTATACATCCTCTCCTATCTTCTTGACTCCCATGATTTCTCCCTTCATTCATGCTCTTATAACTTTAGACCTTTTGTCAACTTTGCACATCTCTAGTGGTTCCTATAGCTCTTGAAACTCAATCATGCACCTAGAATCCCCATAAAATTTTGGCTTGACATAATTCTCCCACCTACTTTATTTCTTTGTTAGATCACTCAAATACTAAGAATAATGTGCAAACCTCAACAAATCTCTTTTTTTGTTCAAATGATCTCCCATTCCACAAGATGTCATGGCTAGAGAATTTCATTTAGTGAAAGGGTGGCTTACACATAAAAAAACAATATCACCCCATGCCTTGTAAGTACAACTAGAAATCCTTGGCCATGATTTTGTAGTGAAAAAGATAATTTAAGGGACTAGAAAATGGTACATGTTGATTTCCTCCAATATTCATAATCCTATATTTTTTATTTCATGTATTTTTACATTCACCTCTCTTGGTTTATCAAACTTTAGAGTATTGATTTACTTGTCACCATAATTTTTAGATAATTTTAATGATTCCAAATTTACATATCCATTCACTATTTAATCATTTCATTTTGGAAGTCGCAAAGAGGTAGTATACTAAATAAAATATTTGCAATTTCATGTGTTTTCTTGACCATATATTTTCATTTTGGGAGATTTCTAAGTAAGGAAGTGTTAAGGAAGTGTGACAAGATTTTATTTTCTTGAAATTTTCACTCACCATAGTTATTGGTGTGATTGTAACCAATATTAGATAAGTGACAACAATTTAATGTACTAAAACTAGTTATTCGTAATGGTACTTTTATTGTTACCTAAAAAATTCTAGGATTTTGAGGAAGGATTTACATAGATTTTATTCTTGAATATATTACCTTTGCTATATAATTTATGATTATTTTTAATAGTTGAATGCAAATCTATAACCCCTTATAATGCATCAATCCTAAAAATGTTGACTATCCACATGCTTATTAAAATGAAACAAATCCTTAATTAACATCTTAGGAGTAGGTAGTTAGCTGTTGTGCAATTCATGTTTCATCATATTCCTAGTGAAATATTAGAAGTAAACCTTGAAAGTAAACCTTGATTGCAACCTTAGATGTTTGTTTATATTATCATTGAATATTTTTATAGGGTTGTAACATTAGTTGAACTAAGTGTTTGAGCTTGGATAACTTGACCCTAACAATTTGAGAGAGGTTTTCATAAACATTGTAGTCTTTACAAAGGCATCAGATATAAGAGATCAAAGCAAGTATGCTTCATAGTTTGTGTTTTACCAATTCAAATCCTTGATGATCAAGATTGAACCTTGATGCTTGGGATAGAGTCTTTGAATTTTGATGCTTATTTAGATCCCAAGATCGTTCACAATTTTGAAGACTAAAATAAATTAATTTTATACATCATCAACATTACCTCCACATCATCATTCTGAAAAATAGATACATAATTTGTTCCTATTTAATAATAAAATTTATTATTTCATTTACCAAATTGGTCTAAATTCAATATAAATCAATTCTATAATTAGAAAGTAAATTTATTTATATAGAATTACTTTATTTGCTTACAACAGTTGATTTTAAAAGAAAAAATTACAAGCGTTTAAAATTCGTCAAATGGAACGAGAATTTGTTAGTAAAATCTAAACGACTTCGAGGGAAGATTTACCTACAATCCTACTTTCAAGCTCATACATCTTCAACTGGGAAATTTGCCGCTTAAATAAAAACATTAAATCTCTTGTAGAGGAGGCAGGCACAATTTCTGTCAATAGCGGGTGGTTCAAATTTAATGGGCAGCCACACTTTCTGTTAATAGCGGGTCAATAAAATTTAATAGGCCCGGCAGTTGTGGTGGTTGTTATCGTATTTATTGTTGTTGGCGTTCCAAATGGATAGCTAATGCAGCTGCACAACAAAACATTTGTTGGTTACTGTTTAATTCTGTTCAGCCATGGGCAAGATTGAAGGTAAAGTATTGGGCACGATCATATTATTAGGGTTGATCATTCATGCGTCGAGCCAGACACCATCAGCGGGAGGAGGAGGCGGCAACAACAAATCTGATCCTCTGGATATTGTCTTATTTCAGGTAAATAGAAGGTAACCTAAAGCTGAGCAATGTTAGATTTAATAATAATTCTAAAGTATGGTGCAAATGGCAGGGGTTCAATTGGGAGTCATGGAAGAGCGGCTCATGGTACAACGTCCTGGAAGGGGCTGCAAAGGAGATTGCAGGGATCGGTATAACAGATGTCTGGTTTCCTCCACCTTCTCAGTCTGTATCTCCACAAGGTGTGGAAGAAATGGTGTTATTTGTAGTTCGTTTTTAAGATATCCGTGCTAATGTGAACTCTAATTAAGCGAACATTTGACTATACAGGTTATCTGCCCGGGAAGCTGTACGACCTGAACGAATCCAAGTATGGAACTTCCTCTGAGCTGCGGCAGGCAGTGCAGGCGTTCCACCAGAACGGAGTGCGGTGTGTGGGCGACACGGTGATCAATCACCGGACGGGCTCAAAGCAGGACGACAAAGGCAACTGGTGCATATTCGAAGGGGGAACAGATGACGACCGGCTGGATTGGGGTGCCTGGGCCATTCCCATTAACGACAAGCCCTACTCGTGCGGTTCGGGCAACGCGGACACTGGAAACGACTATGAGGCTGCCCCTGACGTCGACCACACAAACCCGCGGGTGCAGCGCGAGTTGTCTGAGTGGATGAAGTGGCTCATGACCGACATTGGCTTTGACGGGTGGAGGTTCGACTTCGCCCGCGGATACGCCGGGAATTTGCTGGCTCTGTACCTGCAAAACACCTTCCCTGCTTTCGCTGTGGGAGAGGTGTGGGACACACTTAATTTTGGAAACGGAGGGGAGAATGATCATCGGCAGAGATTGGTCGATTGGGTTCACTCCACCGGCGATCACTCTGCTGCTTTCGACTTTACTACCAAAGGAATTCTGCAGCTTGCTGTGCAGAACAACGAGCTTTGGCGTATGAGGGACTCCAACGGCAAACCCTCCGGCATGATCGGCATCTTGCCCGAAAAGGCTGTCACTTTCATTGACAACCACGACACGGGCTCTACGCAGAACTTGTGGCCCTTTCCCTCTGATAAGCTTATGCAAGGATACGCCTATATTCTCACTCACCCTGGAGTCCCCACCATTGTAATCTCTTATCTTGTTAACTATTATTATTTAACTGATGTGTGTGGTGATTGTGATTATAATTGTGTTGGCTGACTGTCTGCGTACAGTTTTATGATCATTTCCAGGATGCGAAATTGAAGGAGGGCATAAAAAAGCTGATTGAGATACGAAATAGAAACAAAATCAAGGCCAACAGTGGTTGCACCATCATAACCGCGGAGTCCGACCTGTACATGGCCAACATTGAAGACAGAGTTATCATGAAAATTGGAGAGAGAAATGATTTGGGGAACTTCCTACCGTCAAAAGATTTCCAACTTGCCACATCGGGAAACGACTATGCTGTCTGGGAAAGGAAGGCTTAACTTCCACAAGTATTCATGTCATTTGATTTATGAAAATTCCTCTAATTAATCAAATAAACCGCTGAAGATAACTACTTTATATATCCGATCGATATTCTGTTATATTCTCTACTGTTTTTGCTTAAATTGAGTTAAATATTTCGTGGCTAAAAAAATTCTAAATCACATGTTGTACTTTCAGAAAGCGAGTAAAATATATTTCATTTATATCCGCATTCGTACATCCTCCAACCAATTCCATCATATCTATAGTTTGCTGTATTTTGTCGGATCAAATAACATTTCACATCGGAGAATCTTTATTCCGTTGCTGCATCTGACTTGGAAGAGGTTTCGCGGAGTTTGTTCACATTAACCCAGAAAGAGTTTTCTGTTTTGAGTTACTGAGGATTAACTCAAAAGCGTTTTCAAATTCAAATATGAAATGAATAAACGCTTCCTTTCCTACAGAAAGAAATAATCACAAAAGCACATTTCCAAGGAATTGTTTGTTTGCCTCAACAAATACTTAGAAAAAGTTAATTGATCTGAAATTGGAAGCAAAATTTTCTATTATAAAACAGATTTTATGATTGGTTAAAGCATCCTCTTGTAGACAAGAGGTCATGAGGTCTAGTCTCCTCACCGTCCCTGTGGTACCGGAGAACGTGTTGTGCCAGCACCACCAGTCACGTGAAAAATGTTTAGTAGGCGCACTGCAGTTTATAGGGGGATGGATACCCGACCAATTCGGCAGTCTAAAAAAAAAATCTCTACAAATAATAAATCCCAAAAGTTCAAACAATATTAAAAACATTTTAATAATGGAGTTATTTAGTTAAAAAAGTTTTGATTGAAACTCTTGAACCCATGTGGAACATACATGAAAAATCAATTAGCTCCAACCAAATTTCTTTTGTCTCATCTTTCATGAAAATTACAGTTGTGATCCACACTTCTTTAAGATCTTACAACTCTCACCTTAAAATGGGTTATGACACCTCTTAAACATGAAAAGCATAAATTGATCAATATAAATTTTAAAATAGATAAACTAAACTTTAAAATAACAATGCTATACTCTTAAACATGTGAGTCATACATAGAAAACCCTAAACCATATTAATATTGAATCAACAATTTTCAAATTATACATCTATTTATTAATAATTTGATATATTATACAAAGACATTGCAATAATTTTAGATTAGATTAGATTATACATCTAATGCAAAGCATATCAAAGCACAAACCCTTTATTATTTCTAATCCTTGTTACCCTCTCCTCTTCCGGGTTGGCCTTGGCATGCCCTCCTTCGTTATTATAGTTTGTTGTCGTTCCGTTCGAAGAAAAATTAGAAGAGTAGTGCCCATTCACAACCAGTTTATTTCTCATTTTATTATGTAGAATTTGAGGGATTCAAAATTGCAACCTATTGGAGGAGATTCAAGTCTACGAGTTAACAAATGAATTTTTTTTTGCCTCTAAACTTTGTCAGCTTTATGCTCATGCACTAGGCCTTTATTCCTTTTGAAGATATAGTGTATTTAGGGAGAGAATAATAAGTAGAGAGTGCACTTAATTAAAATAACAATAATTCTTAATGTAATTTAAGAGACAAAAAGTATTTATAAAATTCAATTCTGACACATAAAAATAGCATTATTTTCATTTATTAAACTGTTCATTACACGAATTAATTAAAAAATAGATAAATAATATTTTAAAAAAATATTGAATAAAAAACTAAATATAAACTATAACATTGTTACTAAATTTTTTTAATTCCATGTAATAATTTATTAAATAAATTACATCTAGCAGGTTGCTCGGTATTCCGCCTTCAACAGAACTAATAAACAATAGACAGATCAAGAATGCTTTTTCAGACTATCAAATTATATTGACAAGCAGTCGGTAACAACACAATTAAAAGATCACCGGGTAATGGGAACGAAAGGAGTTTTTATCGTGTAAAGTGTCACATTTTCTGCCGTGCACGACTAACTTTCGAATGGACGTACCAAGTCTTCAAATTATGTCCGAATACGTCTGAGCATATGTTTCCGTCTGTTTACTTTTCTTGAGTCAATCCCCACATTCGATTCAGCCGTGACTCACGATGGCATCTTCGACACGGCTCTGCACTTGTTTTAGTTTGCATACTTATCCGTTGTTGAAAGAGGCATAGAAAATTAACTAATTAGCCGATAGGCTTTATATGTGGGGGAACCCCACCGGGATTTCCCCAGTCTGACGCCGCCGGGTAGATTCTGGTGGGGCTCCACCCCGAGCTTCCGGGGATAATTTTTAGTGGCGTGGAAGAAACCTCCAACACGGTAGCGCATAAAAATAAAAAATGAAGAGACAAATGTTGACGGATGATCAGACATGACCGTTACGTACTGTACGTTTGGCCCCGCGGATTAATTTACGCCGAAGGCGTATCCTTATCTGAAAGGCACGAGCTAAGTTTGACCATCGATGGTTCGCCTCATCCTTCCGACCATAGAAATAATGCCCGCCGTTCATCGCAGACATCAAGCATTTTGTCACTTTCACCGCTTTCACGGGCCTGGGCATTTGACGTGAGGGTAATAAATTAAAAAACCTCCACTAATTTGATTTTCGTGTGCAGTCATTTGCCGGCTGGAGGAAAATTTCCCCGTTTTACGCATGTCGCCGTCAAAAAATCAGATCCATCACTAGGCTGTGATATTTTTAAAAAAAATTACGTTCATTTCGTCTCCCACAAGTTAGGTAGAACCATCAAAAGCCATAGGACTATTCGTGAGGATTTTTAGCCAGTTACTTAAAAAGGATACTCAACTTTTGATTTGTAGAAATCAGCTTCATTTAATTGGAAGAAAAAAGACACGTGGAGGAAGGGAAAATATGCAAATTTATTAACATTTTTTAACCATCGCAACCCCTTAACTAATATTATTGCAAATTACACCTTCAAACATTTAAAATTTAAATTTACATCTTCACTTAAGAAATTTAGATATAACAGTGAAATTATCTCTATCATGCCATTTCATTTTTATATTTTGTATTTATTTTTATGAAAAATAATTTTTAAAAGTTTTTTAATTGCAATGAATTGCAAAACATAATATTAATTAAAAATATGAAAATTTTATAACTTGTTCTACATGAATTTTTCTTATATTGGAAATTGTATCATCAAAGAAAAATGAAAATTACGGTCAAGATCCTAACAATGAAGGCATTTAGGTTTTAACATTGCAACATCTTGTTTTATTTTCTATTTTTAAATAATTGTCGTCATTTATTTGAAAAAGTTATTTTGTTTTTTAAAATTTATTATACTTATTATAAATAATTTAAGATTAAAATTTATAATTAATAATAAATAATTTAATTATACTTATTATTATAGTTTTATATAGTAAAAAAATAGATCACAATTTATCCTGATTGACTTTGCACACTTCTTCGGCGTACCCATTGCACACTAAGGTGCAATTTCTAGTAAATTACCTTTGCTCGTAGTTAAAATGGAAGACGTCAAAACTGCCAGCAGTTTCCCACTTCATCAGTTGATTTCACAAGCATTGCCTCAACTCGGATTAAATTTGCAAGCGTATAGTTTGAAAATGTTTTGATATTTATTATTAATTGTGGTCGCTATCTCTAGTTAGATCAATTGTCAAAAAAAATTGATTGAAAAATTGATTTTTGTATTTTAATATTTTATTTCTTTTTTAGAAAATAAGAAATTTGTTTGATCAAAATTAATTGAGTTTTCAAAAGTAAGAATAATTTAAAACTTGTTACATTTCATATTTAGTATAATATTATATTATCAATTTTAAGAAGTAATCATGATATCATGGGAAACTCCAATATATTAAAAAAAAAACAAGACAATAAAAATATTAATATAAATCATGAGTGTTAATTGTTATTTTAGCAATAGTGGTTAACATGATTATAATAATAGGAATAGTCTTAAATGAAATATTAATAATTTATTTAAATAATGTTATCATTTTAAAGTATAAAAATTGATGGGATATCCCTAAAGATAATGTTGGCCAATGATTAGTTAACAATAGTGTAGTATTTTTTTCAAAATTAGATTTAATCTTAATAATATTATTATTCTTTTTTATTTAATGATAAAACAACTACATTGTAAAATATTCAACAACATTTAGATTTAATCTTAATAATGTTATTATTATTTCTTATTTAATGATCAAACAACTATATTGTTGTTAAATATTCAATAACATTTATATAATGCATTTAAAAGGGATTAGGGAGGAGGTAATCTTGGAACCATTAATGGAAAGTACATAATTACCATTGAAGTAAAGATAGAGATTTTCCCGCTTTAACTCTTTTAATAGCATAAACATAGAAATAAAATAACTAGAGTAAAAATGGTATTGAAAATTAATAACTATGAGTAAATATAGTGTTCAAAATTTATAACTATGAGTAAATATGGTGTTAAAAATTAGTAACTATGATATTAATATTAATACCAATTTTGATAAAATGAATTAATTTTAAATGGAGGGTAACTCCATAATAATATTAATTACATCATGAAAATGATAATAACATCATTAAGGAGAATGAGGATATCATAAATGTTCAAATTGTGGAAATAATATTATTATTTCCCTTTGGAAAATAATTAGGAAAATATAACCAAGGATCAAACAATAGTATTATTTCTCCTTTGAGCAATCAATGATGATAATTATTAAAGGCTTTTGTTGAATTTAATTAATAGAGGTTTATGGTAATTAAATAATAATGTTAATCTTTAGGTATGGGTGGTAATAGATTAGAGTGTGGCAAGTCTTTATGTTGAGTCCAACTTAAAGTTAGAAACACTCGTGCTACATCTTAGGGTGTATGTGAAGGATATCCACACATCCACTCTCATTATCCTTTCTCCTCCTTCCCGAGCAGTACATCTGCAATGAAGTTGAATGAGGCACCAATTCAATGTGTATAGTTTACATCCCATGCTAATGCATGGCTATCAACTATTAGTGGTTTTCATGTCGTGGTTTAAATTTTTTTTTTAAAAATGGTTGTCTTTCCCCAATATGTAAAATGGAGTTTGAGCAATTGACTACATCAATGCCTTGTGGGATTTGAATATGCCATTATTTCTACATTTGAGAATTAAGCCTTTATGAATAGCAAAGGAAGGGCTAGCATCTTGAACACAGTTCGATCATAACATATTTGTTAATTGCATGGTTTATATATATATATATATATATATATATATATATATATATATATATATATATATATATATATATATATATATATTGCAAAGGAGGCATGAATTATGATGATCTAGCCCCTGTTTCTCTCCTGGTCACATCGGCGGGGGCTTAGGAATGTGTGTCGTATTCCTTGGGTCAAATGGTCCTGGCCAAGAATTTGGAGGCACTGGAAGTTTTCTTTTGCGTAGGATGGACAATAAAGGCACCACTGCCAAATCCCAGCAAAAGCCAGGTAGTTTCTTTATATTGAGCTACAGAGGTATTTTCTAGGGATTTATGAAATTGAGCAATGTAGTTTAGGGGTAAGGTGGGTTTCACTTTCTAGAAGTCTTCCCAGCTCCAATTCTAGAGGCCCTATTTTGATCCTCGTAAAGAACACAAAAATGTGCAATGTGAGATGGGTTACCTTGTGTGAATTACCCAAGTTACATAGGTTATATTATTATGAAACATGTGTGAGAAATTTTGAAATAGAAGATGGGTTAACCATGGAATAGTCTTTCTAAATCAGAAGGGGCACAACTTATGCATCCCCTAACACAGTCTTAAATCTAACTCTAATAATAGACACCCCAATGCATAAAAAAGTATGGGTGTTACATAAATTGCATCCCTAAAAATAAATATTTTTAAGACACATGCTTGTAAGGAGTCTATCAATATGGACCATAAGATAATTCCTTAGTGATTCGGTTTAGGTTCTATCAAATAAACTAAAATATTCTTTTTTTTTGTAATATAAACTGCGACAAGTACCAGGCATGGAATAGATAGTGCAACTGATGATGAACAGCTTGAAAAAGAAGTATTGCTTTGTAAAGGGCAACGCATCATGCTCACATCCAACATATGGACACAAGTAGGCCTGGTGAATGGAGCTCTTGGCGAAGTTGTTGAAATCATTTACAGCCCTGGTTCCAAACCACCAGATGTTCCCATGTATTTTGTTACAAGGTTCGATAGCTACAGTGGACCCCCATGGAATGACCATGACCCTAAGAGCATACCAACTATACCTGTTTCCTTGGGCAATAGAAGGCAGATACCGCTTACGATGGCGTGGGCTATTACCATACACAAAGCTCAAGGACTAACATTGCAAAAGGCAACAATTGATATTGGTAAAATAGATAGGCAGGGGCTAACATTTACAGCCATATCTAGAGCTAAATCATTAAATGATCTTCGCATTCAACCACCATTCTCTTTTGAAAGATATTCCAAAATGCATACCAATCCATTTGCAATCATAAGGAAGTGAGAGGAGGCACGCTTACAACAACTATGTCTCTCCTAAAACAAGGTATGCAGCTCTCCTCCCTATCCATTTGATATCTCTCCCCAATTCCCATGGTGCTTAAAATTGCTTCTACAACTTGACTTCATCAATGCCTATTCTACGCACCTAGCCACCCCATTCCTTTTGTTGTATAGGTCTTCAAGACAAATCGCATAGACCACATAAGCTCATCCCCAAAAAAAATTGCACCGCTCCTACATGTTCATAATATAATACCAAAGTGTATCAGCCTATCGGCATAACCATTGCACCTCATTGGGGTGCAAGTGCTAGTTAATAGTGGGTTAGAAAATTCCATCGGGTTTTTGTTATTCCAGAGAGTATAAAAGGTCCCCATTGTATGGTTGATGCAGCTTCACAACGAACATTTAGTGTAACAATCTCAATAATTTGTTGGCTATTGTTTATTTCTGCTAAGCCATGGACAAGATTGGAGGTAAATTATTGGGCACGACCATATTATTAGGGTTGATCGTTCATACCTGGCCCAGATACCATCAGTGGGTGGAGGAGGCGGCAACAGCAAATCTGATCCTCTGGATATTGTCTTGTTTCAGGTAAATAGTAGGCAGCCTAAAGCTGAACAATGTTAGATTTAGTACTAATTCTAAAGTATGGAGCGAAGAGCAGGGGTTCAATTGGGAGTCATCGAAGAGCGGTTCATGGTACAGCGTACTGAAAGGGGCTGCAAAGGAGATTGCAGAGGCCGGTATAACAGACGTCTGGTTTCCCCCACCTTCTCAGTCTGTATCTCCACAAGGTATGCAAGAAATAGTTCCCTAAAGGGTTTTCTTCTTTTAGGTATAATTACAATGGCAGTAAGGGGATTGTAATGGAGTCAATGGGAAAAATATATATATGTATGGTAAAAATTCATTTCAACAAATTGTATAGGAATAAACTACGAATATTTCTGAGTCAGTCATTTGAATCCATAGCTGTCTTTGCTTAAGATGAAACCACTGTTAATGTAAACACTAATTAAGCAAAAAATTGACTGTACAGGTTATCTGCCGCGGAAGCTGTACGACCTCGACGAATCTAAGTATGGAACTTCCTCTCAGCTGCGGCAGGCGGTGGAGGCGTTCCACCAGAATGGAGTGCGGTGCGTGGGTGACATAGTGATAAATCACCGGACGGGCTCAAAGCAGGACGACAAAGCCAACTGGTGTATATTCGAAGGAGGAACAGATGATGACCAGCTCGACTGGGGCGCCTGGGCCATTCCCGTCAACGACAAGCCCTACTCTTGCGGCTCGGGCAAAGCGGACACCGGAAACGACTACGAGGCTGCCCCTGACGTCGACCACACAAACCCGCGGGTGCAGCGCGAGTTGTCTGAGTGGATGAAATGGCTCGTGACAGACATTGGCTTTGACGGGTGGAGGTTCGACTTCGCCAGGGGATACGCCGGGAACTTGCTTGCTCTGTACCTGCAAAGCACCTCCCCTACTTTCGCTGTTGGAGAGGTGTGGGAGACACTTAATTTTGGAAACGGAGGAGAGGATGGTCATCGGCAGAGACTTGGTCGATTGGGTTCACTCCACGGGCGATCGCTCTGCTGCTTTCGACTTTACTACCAAAGGAATTCTGCAGCTTGCTGTGCAGAACAACGAGCTCTGGCGTTTAAGGGACTCCAACGGTAAACCCTCCGGCATGATCGGCCTCTTACCCGAAAAGGCTGTCACTTTCATTGACAACCACGACACGGGCTCTACGCAGAACTTGTGGCCCTTTCCTTCTGATAAACTTATGCAGGGATATGCCTATATTCTCACTCACCCTGGAGTCCCCACCATTGTAATTTCTTATCTTGTTAACTATTGTCATTTAACTGATTTGTGTTGTGGTTGTGAATATAATACTGTTGGGTGAACTGTGCGCGTGCAGTTTTATGATCATTTCGAGGACACGAATTTGAAGGAGGGCATAAAAAAACTTGTTGAAATACGAAAGAGAAACAAAATCAAGGCGAACAGTAGTTGCACCATCATAACTGCGGAGTCCGACCTGTACATGGCCAACATTGAGCAAAGGGTTATCATAAAAATCGGAGCGAGATATGATGTGGGAAAGTTCTACCCATCAAAAGATTTCCAACTCGCAGCATCGGGAAACGGATATGCTGTCTGGGAAAGGAACGCTTAAATTTCTACCAAGTATTAATCTCATTAAATTTATGAGAATTTCTCTAATTCTTTAAACAAAGATAATTACTTTTATATCTCATCGATATTCTGTAATATTCTCTACTTTTCTTGCGTAAATTAAGTTAAATTGTTTCGTGGCTCATAATTCTGAATCACATGTTCTACTTTCAAAAAACGAGTAAAGAATAAAGAGAACAGTGGTTACAGTAATCCTCCGGTCAATTCCATCATCTCTGTATCTCACTACCGCGCCCTCTTTTAACTTAGAAGATACAACTTTATTATGTGCTTTATCTGTGTTGAAAGTTATGTTACCAGAAATGAAAAATGTAAAATGTGACAAATAGAAATGGAATTTGAAAAGGTTGTGTATTTACATTTTAAAAATACAATATTTTTACAACTAACTGTATTAATTTTATTTATTATTAATATTATAGAAATGATATCATTATATTAATTATATCAAAATTAATTTTTAATTAACATAAATTTCTAAATTAATTTTTACAATATTGATTAATTATATATTCAATTTAAAATAGAATTAACTCAAAATTAATATTAATTATATAATCTCTTATATTGCACATAAAAAGAGGAGGTATTTTATAAAAAATAATATATAATCAGAAATCTAAGAAGACATGTTTATTTAGTCTAATATTCAGAACAAATATTCACAAAAAGATTTCAAACAATTCTAATATTTAACTCCTACATAGTCTCATTCACATTTTTTCTAATCTAATATTTAGCATGAAGTTGCTTCTCTCCATAATCTCATAAAAACAATACTTTAGAAAAAACTATGGAACACCTAGAAATGACCATTAAAATAGAAATGGAATTTCATCCTTTTTAGCGGGAAATGGTCGCCTCTTATTGTATTCTTGATAATAAAGCTTGGAAGGCGTTTCTTAGAGTTTGTTTACAATAACCTAGAAAAGGTTTTCTATTTCAAGCATGGGATGGAATAAATGTCAAAAAGGGAGTGAAATAAAATAAAAGGTACATAAGTAATTTTAAGATGAAATCAAATTAATTTTAAATATGTAAATAAAAATTAAATTCAAGTTTTCTTCAGGTTTGCCCCATGTACATGCTTGATATAGTTTTGAAGTCTTATGATATTCGAGTTGGGACTAATTTAGTGGGTGGTATCTTTTGTTGAGAAGCACTGCTTTCCTCCTCGGCGTTACATTCTATCTTGACTAGGATATGGTTCAAGACTTGGTGGCATTTCATTCCTCTCGGTTTAGGTATCGGCTTCGTCACTTACATGCTTCCTTGGGCTATTGTTTTGTGGCTAAAGTGAGGTCTCTGTTCAAGGAAATCAGGTTTTTGCACAAGCATGCATTGGAAGATCCCTTCTACGAGCCATATTTTGCTCCCCCCACTGATCTTGCTTCGTCGGTTGAGAGTGGTATATACTTGTTTTGGTTTGGATGATTGTTTTGCTGGGTCTATTTTGTGATCTTCTTTGTTTGTACAAATGTTGGTTCTTTTGTATCCCTTGTCTATAAAAATGGCCAATGGTGGGATTTGAAAGTTTATGCAATCTCTTTTGGGAGGGCTAGGAGGTTTTTTGTAATGTTGATGTCTCTCGATGTTATGCTATGTATCTTGTAAATCTGACTGGCAAGTCCCTGTGGAAATCTTGGCCTAAGACATTTTTGTTGCATCAAGTAAATTTATTTTTCAATTAATAGAATCCTTATAGTGGCTTGCCACTTTTATCAACAAAAAAAAAGTAAATTCAAGTTTTTAAATGAAGTGAATTAATTACAACTATTCATTTCTTCATCCAAAAAATCATAAATCTACCTCTCCTCTCACAAATTCAATCATCTTTGAATAATCTTGGAATATCTCTTATTGTTTTAACTATCACATTGTATCAACATATTATGTTGCAAAGATATTACACAAATGACATTCATAATCACATGTAAATCTTCTATAAAGAGAATACACATAATCAAAGGTTTGCATTGTTTTTAGACTAGTATTTTAAATTCATTATTTCTTTCCTTTATTAATCTAAATTCTCATTTTTACACAAGTATTGAAAGTTATGACTATATATATATGGATGATCTATAAGGAGGCCCACATATATTAGATTAATATATTATTGATCTATAAAGAGATCCCAATATTGCAACTAAAGGCATCAAATTTTACAATACATTATAAAACTAAACTACTACATATACAATCCTATCAAGGGTGGAGTAAGTAGATCCATAGAAAACATATATAAAAACTAATTAAATACCATAAACTATAACGTCCATTGGGTAAAAATGCAAAATTGTGTCACACTTTTATAAAGTAAACAACCAACACTAATCCAACTTTTAAACTTGAATCACTAAAAAATGATATGTATGTTTTGAATTTTGAAATGATGTAAACTAATAAAATGTGTATTTTTTAGTATATTTTATGTTCGTATTTTTTGAAAAAATTAAAAAAAAATTGAATATATTTTTTTTATAAATTGATGCCATAATTTAGTTGCTCTTAAATTGCTAAAAAATGAAGTTACATGAGACGTCAATTTTTATATGATAATTTTTTTTCCTTCAAAGTTTTTGTGTGTGTTTATAGCTTGAAACATTAGTGCATGGATACATCCTTTTTCCAATTTTTATAAATATATATATTTTTAAATAAATATTAAAATGTCTGTGTATTAAAACATAGTTGTTTCTAGGGGAGACCCTTTGGTTAAATGGTGGGGCTTCTTTCCTGTAGAGCCAACAACCAAGGTTCAAACCTCGCAGGGTTGCTCTCTACTGCGTCAACAATTTAGTCTGTTTACCCTGGTGTTAAGGGGAGGCTCCTTGGTGAATTGGTGGGATACTTTCCTATAGTGCCAACAACCAAGGCCCAAACCTTAATATTGCTTAAATTTTGTGGGTGGTTGGGCTGGTACCCTTTCACATAGGAATTTATGGAAGGGTCAGGGTCCTTTTGAGAAGATGGCATGTCTTGTTGGCAAGTCAAGCTGGATCTCCTTGTGGGTGGTGGGTTGGATTTGCTTCAAATTTGATGTCAAAGTTTTCTATATTGTCACTGGGTGGTGATGTGATGTTTCATTGTTGCATCACTCATTTAAATGCTCTTTTCACGTTGATGTTCACAACCTTATGATGGAAAATTTTTATGGGTTCTCAAAAGGATATAGATCGATTCCCTACTGATGAGCCATGATGCAACATCTTTCCCATTTCTTGCCAGCTGGCATGATCCTCTGAAATTTGGGAGGGCTCAATCGCTATTGCACAATGTAGTAAGTGTGAATTGTTCTGGGGCTTTAAATGTTCGAAGGTGGCTTGGATTTAGCATGACTTTGGCACATTTTGGTTTTAATTCTCTAGTGTAGCTTTGTCTGTAAGTATGGTAGAAAATTCAAAGTTAATTATTGAGTTTTCATCAAAGGCTCTAGTGAGCATGGGGCTTGACCCCCATCCGATTGGATTGCAAGACCCCACAAGTGACTTTTAAGGTGATCACAAACCATTTTCTGAAGTAGATCATGCTATGAATAGACTTGCATGATATTGTGGTGGTTAAAATGGTTTTAGGCAAGGAACATTTATCAAACTATGAGACTTTTTGGGTTAACACCCACATTATCCCCAAGTTCTTGGCCTCAATGCTTGATGTTCGTACTCCAAAAGCTAAGGTGTGGGTGATAGTATGCAAGCTCTTCAAGAAAGAGCTCTTGGGTGGATTGATCAAAATTCTAAGAATGAATCTTTTGGGTTGTGGTGCTCCTCGGCTGACAGACCTCCCTCTGATCAAGGTCCCTGGCAAGGTAATTAAGGCTTATCCTTTGCTTCTAGAGCTGAAAGGCATCGCCTTGGTAAAGCATCGTCAGATTGCTGCTTATGGGGTGAGTTTTTTAAAGAAGTTGTTAATGGTTGAGCTAGTAAATGGTTTTGAATGGGCCTCTAAATTTAAAAAATTTTCTAAGATGAATGATTTCTAGGTAGGGGTAGGTTGTTTGGAAAGTTTTTAATGTTTACAAGATAATTCCTATAGTTATCTTATAGTAGGTGACTTGTACTATTCATAAGCTAAGATCCTTTTTTGGCTTGCTTTTTCTTTGGTTGGATATTGGTTTTTTGGAGGTCTTTGGTTGCTTGGTGTCGAATGAAATTTTGTGCGCCACTCCTATGTTTTTTTTTTGCAGCATCTTTACTCGTGTATGGGTGTTAGTTGTTGTTTGGGTGGCAGGTCTGGTTTTTTAATGAGGCATTTCTTCTCCATAGCTCCTGCTATGTTGGCGTTTGTACTAGAACTTTAAATATTAATAGAAATTTCCTTAAGAATAATAAAAAAATAGTTGTTTCCATTTGACGTCAACTTTCATATTAATTATTTAAATATAAAATAGAAAAAAATTATACCATCTTGATATAGATTATTTTTATAGTGTCATAAATTGTCACCCTTCAAAATTTCACACTAGATTTTTCTCTCTCTATCTAATTGGACTTAATTGTACACATAATTTCATGAATTATGAATCTCATGGCATATTTTAAAATTTATCAAAAAGAAAAATGTACAAGACCCAAATATTCATCTAATATTTTTCTCCTAGCACTTTAGATCCTAAAAAATGAAAGATCTAGACTAGGGTATCCTTGTGCCCTAGTCCCCTTAATGTGGTTACAAATTTCAAAGTGTTGGTGGTAGTAATTTACTATTTTAAATTCAAATTTTGATTGCCAACTATCAAGATTAATTTTTGAGAAATTAGATCAATTACATATAAATACATAGTATTTTCATAATTTTAATAGAAAAGAAAGAACAAGAAAAGAGAAGAGTGATTGTTATACTTCAAAAATTAGTTAAGGGTAGTCAAGATAAGAATTTTGAAAATTTATTGTAGCATTTCATCATGTCAAGTTTTATGTGATTTTTTTCTTGATTATGCATGAATTTTGTTTGTGAGCACAAATGCTTGTAAGTTTTTAAGTCAAATCAAGCTAAATTGCAATCAATCCTTGAGATGATGTGTATGACTTTAGTTCTTCAAGAATATTAGATATGAGTGGTGAGTGGAATTGAGTTATTGATTCATCATTCATTTATCATTTAGCCTTTATCCCTTAAAAGGATAATCTCTCTTCTTCATCATTCTTTCCATTGTGGAGGTGGAAACACAAACACGACATTTCATTGAGCCAAACTCCTATATGGAATAACCTTTTCTCCCCTTTTGAATGTCTAGGTACATCTCTAAAGAGTATTGAAGGAAAATTTGAAGATAATTTACTCATTCATGCATTCAAGCCCTACAACTTGACAAGACATGTAAGTTGTACAATATATCAACAAAAAACAAATATTCAACCACATGATCTAAAGGAAGAAGCTACAGACTAGAGCCCGGAGGACTATAAATCATATTTCAAATTTAGACACCTAGACTAGGTGTCCTTGCACCCTAGTCCACCCAAAATTAGCTCATATTTGAATTAAAGGCGCATGCATGTTTGATTTATCCATTTCTAGTCCCTAAATGTGACTGCTAGTTTCCAATTTCTCTACATTCCTATTAGAACAATGCATTTTCATAGTTAACTAGTTGCATCATTGTATTTCATCAAAGATACATTTCAAAAACCCTAAAAGAATCAAATGCGACAGTTGATTGACTCACTTTTCAGCTTGTAAGTTAATCTCATACCCTTGCTAATCTCAATTTTAATATTTTGTAAGTGAAAAGTAATTAATCCTAGTTAAACCCTAAGCAATCACTCTTCCTATAAAATTTTTGGTGGACTTGATATTTTGAACATTAATTAGGTCTTCTATTTTTTAATTTTTTTTGTATTAATTATAGTATAATAAATGTTATAGATTCTTCCAATGGAGCTTGTAACCCATTATGAGAAACTTATAGATGTGTTAGAAAAATATAGACCACAATACAAGGATTTGATGTACTAAAAAAACTATCTATAGGTATATAGTTAGAGCTATATTAAGTTTTCTGTCAAAATTCACATTTTTTGTTTCATTTTATACACAACCATATACATCATTAACAATATATACAAAAATGTATCATTAGGAGATAAGACTACTACTCATGGTCGTCCCTACTAGTAGCTTCATTTTCACCCTGAACATCTTCTCCATCAATTAGTTATGCATTATACATGACCTCTTTTGCATTTTCATTTACAATATCCACTCCTTGGGGGTCAATTTGTTGTGGACCTCTTTGTCTTCTTGGACTAGCTGCTTCATTGACTAATCTTTGGAGTTCATTTAGGGCCCTTAATAATATTTCAACTTCCTCATTGCTTTAGTGGCATGCATGATTGCATATCACTTCCTCCTTGTTGAATGTTATAGTTCCTTCCCTTGTGAGCCTCATGAATTTCACCATTGAAATCTCCAAGTGGACTAAGACCTGTAGAGGAATATTGAAAAATGTGAGTCTTTTCAAAGACTTAGCAAATGCCCTCTTATTCCATATGATTTCAGTACATAAAAAAATTGGAATAGCTTGCAACCATTGCCAATATTCAAATAAAAAATAAGACATCTTTCCACATAATTTTACCATTTTCATTCCAAAATTTTAAATTATGACAAAATAATCTCCAAATTTCTTAGGCATAGAAACCATCAAATAAGATGTGCTTAACCGATTTAGGTGTCCTCCATATACTACAAATGTCAACATCAGAGTGATTAATCTTAAAAGGGATTTTATGCAATAAAATAATCCATTTAAAACAAGCCTTCTTAGGCTCCATAGAATAGTGCCAAACAAGAGAGAAAATTTCATTCCATTCCTTATTATTCAAGGATAACCCCCAACAACTATTTACATGCTCAAGAATAGAAACTTTACTAATTAGATCATTACATAAATTGTCTTTGCTTTAATGTTAGATAGAGTAGAACTATCCTTCCAAACAATATCACTGGCAAGGTATAGCTTCTTCTCCACATTCTTGGGAAAGCTAGCATATTTGTAGGCCTCCAGAAGTGAAGATTAAGTTCTCATATTAGACTCAGGATGATTAAATTCAGTACATAAATTATTTTAGATTATCAAATTCCCATTGGTTAAAACAACACCAAAGGTTTTAATGCCTTTTTATTCCAATTCTTAGCAGAACAACCTTACAGCAAGGTAAGAGTTTTATTATTATGTTTCAAGTTCAACCAAATGAAACTTTAGGATTGACATTTTAGATTTTTTTTAAGAGTTATATCATTAGTGTTGAGTTGAAATTGTGTTTTGTTAGCTCCCAAGCCTTCCAAAGGCTTTTGAAAACTAAGGACCCCAAGTTAGGATCATAGGGTGTTTACTGAGGAGGATGTCACTTAGGGGCAATAGTTTCCAATTCCTAACCTGCTTAGGAACTGCCATTTGTATGTTATTCCTTACCAATACCTTCCAAGGTCTGTTTCCATCCAAATACTTTAGAATCCATTTGGCCACCAAGGAAATCCCTTGTATTCTTAGGTCTTTTAGCCCAATGCCACCATGCAGTTTGTTCATGTAGCACCATTACCACTTAACCGATTGCCTCTTCCTCTTTCCTTTCCCATCTGACCATAAAAATCCCCTTATTCATTTTTGAACATCATTGGCTTGGTAGCTACAAAAGAGCTAGACTGAAGTGAAATAGACACTATAGGAGGATAAGATCTTTTTCCATACTTGAATTCTGCCTACCAAGGAAAGGTATTGCCTATTCCATGATCCTCCTAGATTCTTATCAATTTTGGTTCTGACCCAATTCCACATGTCTTTGAGATTGGGAATAACAACAAATGGGATCCCCAAATATCTTACCAATTTATTGGGGCCACCCCACTGAAACCCATACTTATCTAGCCATTCTAGAGGTGAGTCCCTCCACCCAAGAAAAAATGACTTAGCTTTGGATAGTCTTGCACCCGAGGCTTGACAAAATAGGTCAATTTTTTTTTATCAAATATTCCAAGTTATCTTGTTCAAGCTCCACAAAGATAGAGGTGTCATTAGTGAATTGCACATTAATTAACTCATTTTGATTAGGAAGCTTGATCCCTTAATTCTAGGAGAGGAAGTGTGATCCCTCAACATGTAAAAGAGAGCATCCTAATCTATGACAAAGAGTGCAAGTGCCAATGGGTAGCCTTGGCGAATAGATCTTTCCAAGATTACTTCTTACGATATAGACCCATTGACATCTATATGAGAAGAAGCATCTTTCAGTAGAGTGTCTACCATATTATAAAAATTACCAAGAAATCAAAAATCTTGTATGACAACCCTCAAAAAGGCCCATTCCATTTGTTCATACACTTTTTTGAAGTCAAGCAGGAGCATTGCTAAATTCTGGTTAGATTGTTTGGCCCACTCTAATGCCTCCCAACTTGTTATTAAATTTTCCAACATACATCTACCTATTATGAAGCTGGTTTGAGTGTTATTAATAAATTTTGGAAGGATGTTGACCAGTCTTACTTAAGGCAATTACTTTTCCAAGATATTATAAGAGGAATTTAGCAATGTTATTGGTCTCCAATTCTTGACTAGGGTCTTATCATTGCCCTTTAGGAGGAGTTTAACTACTCAATTAATTCTTTTACATAGAGCACCCTTATCCAAGGACTCCTTATAGACTTGCAAAATATCATCACACCCCAGTCTAAAAAGACTTTATAAAACTCCATAGGTAGTCCATCACATCCAAGATATTTTTTGTTGCTCACAGATAGTATGTTCATTATCTCATCCTTGGTTATATTTGTATCAAGTTTGGAGGAGTCCTCCTCTGCAATTTTCTTTGGGATGAGCCTTTTGATTCAAGAGATCTGGTACTCAGAATATCCTCATTCCCACCTTCAGATGTCAACAACTCTTTGAAAAAGGAGTGAAATTGTCCTAGGACTTCCTTGTGAGATGTGTGAAATTGGGCCCCATCCCAAATTTGACCTATCTATTCTTCATGTTTGTTTCCTTTATATAATTGAAGAACTTAGAACCCTTGTCCCCATAGTTGAGCCAGTTTAACTTAGCTTTTCTCTTTTTCCCCTTCACCTTATGAGCCTAGATCTTCCTTAAACATTTTTTGGCCAAATTTAATGCTTCACAAAGTACCTTATCATTTGGAGTTTCCTAGAGCCTTGATTCTACTGAAAAAAAAATAGTCTTGAAGGTCCGTCTCTACCTTCCTATTGTCCATGGATTTTTTCTTGCCGATAATTTGGAAGAGGGTCCTCCATCCATCCATATTTTTGTTCCACCTCTCAATGGAAGTTGCATCTTCAACTTCCATTTATTTATCTCCCTAAGAGAGGAAATGGCTTCCTGGAAATTAATATCCTTCAATAAATGGGTGTAAAGGATGAATCCAACATTTTTCCTAGTTTCCTCAAGTTTACCTTGTCACAAAATGAGATTTTCCCTAAAAGGATGATGATCAGAGAGGGTGTAAGGATAAACCTGCACCTTAACATGACCTTCATTTGGGAAAATGTTAAAGAAATATTTATTGGCATATATCCTATCCAATCTACTATAAATCATGTTGCCACCCCTCTGGGTATTGCACCAAGTGAACCAGACCCATTTACAATATTTTTTATTTCCTTCCATAGGGTCGACCAATGTGAGCTTATTTTTAGCCTAAGCCAAAAAAATTTCTCATTTCCTTTCCATGACATGTTGATCCCTCCCCATTTATCTTCCATGCGCACAAATCTAGGGGACATCTTGGATATTAGTCATCCACTGCCAGACCCTGATCCTTTCCCTATGATAATTGGGAATGCAAATAGAACAAACCCCAAACGCTACTCACTATGTGGCATATTTTTCTTTATGTGTTTTCTCATTGTCATTCTCAGTAGTACAATCTTAAGTGCAACCATATTTCATCCATGGCAGCAACACGATAATATTTTGTGTGGTTGTATTTTCCTTTAATAGTTGTGGTCAAGGATAACTAGTTTTGGGAGGTGTGTATTCTTTTCAAGGATCTCCTCTTCCCTTTTTCTTCCATAAGATACCAGCATAGCAAGCATATTGAAATTTTAAGGGGGGAATATCACCTAGCCATTTCATATACATCTTGTGACATTTGACTTATTGACATACCCATTTAGTTGTGGTGTTGTTATAATGCCCTTGAGGCATCGTTATCAATTTTTCCCTAGTGACATTAAGGATTTGTTCATCCCCTATGACATTAAACTTTATGCACCCCATGAGGTGATTTTTATGTGCTCCTTGAAGCATGGTTTGCATAGTCCTACCATAATGGAGTTTGTTAGTCTATGATTTTAGAGCATTTTTAACATCGCCACCTAGCATAACATAGCTTTATTGCTAGTGGATCCTTGTGTTTCATGACATACCTAGCATAATGGAGCTCGCTAGCCTTGTGAAACCCATCATATTACATGGACACCTAGCATAACACAAATTTCTAGCTAGTAGATCTATGTAGTTCATGAGTGATTTTAAATTCTTATAAGGGAATCATTTTGTTTAGATATTGCATTCAATGGATGTAATTTGGTACATTAGATAAATTTAAGATTGGGGGGTATGTGCAAGATCATGATGTGCCAAAAAGTGGCAATATGATGGGTATTTATAGGGTATGTGGCTGACAACTTTTTCTTACCCAAAATTGATGAAATCAAAAGGGTTTTTAAATGATATTCTCAGCTTTTCACCAATATAAATTATGCTTTACTTTGAATTTAATAAATAATTATTATTCATTTTCTATTTGAATTATGACTAAAGTTCTGATTGATAGGTTGATTGAAAAACATCTATAGCTTTCAAACGGTATCACATTTTTGAAATCCAAAACATGCATCACATTCTATGCTTCACATAATATAGGATTAAAAAAAGAAAATTTGAATTTCATGAAGTTTTGACTAAGTTAAGGTGGTTAGACATACAAGTATTTATATTTTTTAAAATTTGTAATAAAAAAATCATAATTAATTATTTACTTGGAAAAAAATTACAAAAAAATATGCATCACATGCGGACATGAGTCTTCTACTTATGTCTAAAATCTTATAAAAAAAAAAACTATTTTATTGTGGTTAGGGAGGTCAGATAGACGCCTACTTCTTCTTTTTTCCCTAAAATTTATGTACTACTACATTGAAATTTCAAATTTTCACCAAATAGATTTCTTTCTTTTTTTAAATAAACCTAGTATTTTAGAAACTACATTCAATTTTCTACATATTCTATTTTTACATATTTTTGAAATAATATAGATGACTTATTCAAATTTTTATGTCAAGTTGCCTAACTCTGATTTTTCTAAATGTTTTGCCACTTAAGGGCCTATTTTTTCCATGATGATCCTGCACATACCCTGGGGTCTCTTTACCTTACCAACTCGAATCCTTTAGTACTAACATTGTGTTTGTCTTCTTTTTTTTGTTTCTTAGGTATGACATTATGTTCATTATGTTTACACTGTATTATGCATTGTGTTTTGTTTTTATGTATGTTTTGTGTTGTCATGCTGCATTACATACATGTGTGTTCCTTTTTCTAGGTTATGTTTGTTTTTAGTGGGATATTGAATATTGGGGGATTGTGTGCTTCCCATAGATTCATTACCATCCTATCTCTTCAATATTTGGATAATTGAACCCCTCTTGAGATATTTCTTACTTTAGAGTGAGTCTGAGCATAAGTTCATAATCTCACTAAGGTGGTGGCTAAATATAGCATTGTAAATTGTCACCCTTGATAATTTCATACTAGATTTTTCTCCCTCCTATGTGATTTGACCTAATTATACACCTAATTTCCTAAATTATGCATCCCATAGTCTATTTTAGCATTTATCAATATATAAAATGTGTAAAACACAAATATACATCTAATATTTTTCTCCCAACACTTTAGATCCCAAAAAATGAGGGATCTAGACTAGGGTGTCCTTACACCCTAGTCCCTTTAATGTGACTCCAAATTTTAAATTGTTGGAAACACTAATTTATTATTTGAAATTGAAATCATGATTGTTAGCTATCAAGATTTAATTTTTGAGAAACTAGATCAATTACATATAAATACCTAGTATTTTAACAATCTTAATAAACAAGAAAGAACAAGAAAAGAGAAAAGCAATTGTTATACTTCAAAACTCAGTCAAGGGTAGTCAAGAGAAAAAAAATGTAGAATTTTTGGAGCATTTCATCATCAAAGCATGATCTCAAGTTTTATGTGAGTTTTTTCATGTTTATGCATTTTTTTTTTGGTGAGTACTAATGCTTGTAGGTTTCCAAGTCAAATCAAACCAAATTGCAATCAAGCCTTGAGGTGATGTGTATGTCTTCAATCCTTCAAGGATATCATATCTGAGTGGTGAGAAGCAACAAGTTATTGATTCATCACTCATTTATCATTTAGCCTCTATCATCCAAAATGATAAGCTCTCTTTATCATCAATTTTCCCATTATGGAGGTGGAAACACCAACACAGGGTTTTACTGAGTCAAGACCCTATATGGCACAAAATTTTCTCCCCTTTTGAATGTGTAGGTACATATTTGAAGAGGCTTGGAGGAAGATTTGAAGACAATTCACTCAATCATGCATTCAACCCCTATAACTTGACAAGATACAAAAACTACAATATCTTAGCAACAAAAAAAGATCCAACCATAAGATCTAGAAGGAAGAAGCTATAGACTAGAGACCTAAGGACTGTAAAATCATATTTTAGTTTTAGACACCCAAAATCAGCTTCGATTTGAACAACAGGTCTATGCATATATGCTTTATCCATTTCTAGTCATTAAATTTGACTATCTATTTCTAGTTTCTCTACATTCGTATCAAAATAGAGCATTTTCATAGTTAATTAACTTTGCATCATTGTATTTCATCAAAGATACATTTCAAAACTCCAAAAACAATTCAAATATAAAGGTTGATTGAGTCACATTTCAAGCTATAATTTAATCACATACCCTTTCTAATCTAAATTCTATTGTTTAATACGTTTTAGTTTTTTTCTTTACATGGTAGTCAACCTAATATTTTTGTGTCAATAACCTACTTTTAGTAAAAATATAAACTCAAATATAAATAATAGTTAAACTGTTAAAATATTTTATTTTCGAGAACTACACTTATGGATCCACAAAAGGATATTTTTATACTTAAAAAATATGTTATTTACATGAGCAGGAGTTGTTGAAACATCAAGTTTTTCAAATAATTTCATTTTTTTGGTAAATTGGACTCAAATTGGTGCTACATATGCATTTAGCTAAATATTTTAGTTGGAAAAGTTGTGGACATATGTAACTTAGCTAGAATGAATCTTATTAGATAATATGCTTGACCAAAATTATTTTTTATGTAGAAATACTCAAATTCACCTATTCTAGTAAGTTGGCTAAAAATGTGACAGAAGTTTGTACTTTTACCCATAGGAAACCATAAGTTGTTTCCAATACAGTTAACTCAAACCATGACCCTATTAGAAATTTATGCCTCAATCTCACAGGCTGAAACCTCTGAAAGGGAAAAGTCGGTGTGACATTCATTGTCTCTGGCCGACTAGCAGCTTTGGAAGCTTGTGGTTTGTATAGGTCATTGAGACTTTGTCACTGTTATGCCGAAGGAGCCTATTGCTGTGACATTTCGTTTGGTGTGACTTTTCAATCTCTTACTGCCCGTGGAGATCTCTTACTGACTGTTGGTGTTTATCGTATATCGAGGATACCTAGTCGAAAGGTTTATGTCTCGGTAAGAAGTCTTACCGATATGGATGTCTCGCCAAAAGCTTTATCCTGGAGACATTGGGGTGACTTGAACACTCAGGAAGATCTCTTGGCGACAATTCGTGTGTCTCACCAATGGTATACACTTAGAGTATCAGAGTAGGACAAAGGTCTTAGTGTGAAGTCTTAGTGATGGAGAGAAGTCTTTCTGACTGTCGTTTGGTGCTTGGTATGACTTGAGGCTTCAGAGTAACGTCTTAGTCATAGTGGTCTTTCTTGCCGAATGATAAACGTTTCGGTATAACACTAATGACTTGGTATGATCTCTCAGCGAAGGACGATAGTCTTGCCAATGGGAATTCTATTGTCTATGTGAATTTGAAGCTTCGGTATGATGTTTCACTAATAGCAATAAGTCTTGGTGATAGAGATACGAGGGATAATTGTCTGTATGAGGTCTTGGCAACATGGCGAAGTCTGAATGATAAATTTCTGGACTCGATATAATATCTTGCTGATAGTATGGACTCTTGACAATATCGATAGTCAGGTGTTGTGGCATCGGGGAGACACGGTTAGTGTCTCACCAACATGCCAACACAAGTATAATGACTTTGACCGAGTGAAGACTATCCTATGTGGCTTGTCTTTGACCAATCAAAGAAGCCAAATGAGAACCGCTAGTAGTTGGATTGTTGCTACCATTACTGAGACAAATTTTGACAAACTAGAAGTGACATGGATTTACTTTGGAGTTGCAGATGATGTTCGGTTGGATGGTTAGTTCAATAGATGGATTTTTTGGAAAAAATTTCAAAGTGTATCAGTGTGATTTCTTTTCTGAGAAGGATGTAACTTAAATGTTTCCAATATAAAGTTGATCATAGTGAATGCTGCTATAAACTAACATCAGAAAGATAAGTCTAATCTTGGTATGTAATCTTTATTATTGTAATACAAAGGGACTTCTCTTGGTGTGGTGGGTTTTTCTCCCGTAAGGGTTTTCCCACGTAAATCTGGTGTTCATATGTGCATGTCTAATTCTCTATTTCTATTATCTCTCTATAGTGCATCTTAATTGTACAGTAATTGTAAAATTTGAAAGAGTTTGCATTCTTCCCTGAGGTTTTGACGTTAGGAGAGTTGTTTCTGTACCTTAGCTTTCCTTACAAGTGGTATCAGAGCCTAGCTAGTTGTGTTATCCTTGTGGGTATGTTGGGTTTTTTGTTTCAATTCTGTTCAGTTAGAGTCTCGTAAAAATTTGTTAATTCGAATTACAGATTGAGATGGCTAGCATGTCAGGAAAGATTGAAATAAAGAAATTCAATGGTTGCAATTTGAATTGTGGAAACTCAAAATGGAAGATCTTCTAGTGGATCGTGATTTGTGGCTTGCTGTGTCTGAAAGGAAACCTACAGGCATGAAGCAAGAGGATTGGGACCTTGCAGATAGAAAGTCAAAGGGGTTGATAAGGCTATCTTTGGCAGACTCCATTCTTCTAAATGTGCATGAAGAGAAGACTGCACATCTTCCTTCTGGAAGAGACTGACATCTATTTATCAGGGGAAGTCCTTGGTGAATAAATTGTTCCTAAGGAAGAAGTTGTACACTGTGAGAATGCAGGAAGGAGGGTCTATAGCTGATCATTTGAACACATTCAACATGTTGATTGCACAGTTAACATCTGTTAGTGTGAATATTGATGAAGAGGATCGTTGTATGCTTTTATTGTGTTCTTTTCCAGACTCTTGGGATCACCTAGTGATGGCCATTGGGAGTACAACATTGAATTTTAAGATGGAAGATGTTGTTGCTTCTTTGTTATTAGAAGAGATGAGAAGGAAATATTCTGAGATGGCAAAGGAGGCTCTTGTTGTTAGAGGAAGATCAAAAGAGAAAGGTAAGACGAAGGAAACGAAGTCTAAATCAAAATTAGAGGGGAGATCAAAGTCTCATGGCAAGAAGTCCAAGGTGAAGTGTTGGAATTGTGGGCAACCTGGTCATGTCTAAAAGGATTGTAAAGAGGAGAAGAAGAAGAAGTACTCTTCTGATAATGATTCTTCTTAGAATGATGTAGACACCTTCATTGTAGCTTTGGCTATGCAGGCATCAGATGATGTTTGGCTAATTGATTCTAGAGCATCTTTTCGCATGACATCTCATAGAGACTGGTTTACGAAGTATGAAGAATACGATGGTGGAAAGGTGTACTTGGAAAGTGATTCATCTTTGGAGATTGTTGGTGGTGGAAGAGTCAGAATCAAATTCCCTGATGGAAGAGTGAACGGGATCAAGGATGTTATGCATATACTAGGTTTGGCTTGAAATCTGCTATTTGTCAGTATTCTGAATGATATTGGAATGCAAGTCATGTTCTCTAGAAATGGTTGTAAGATGACTAGACGCTCAATGGTGCTAGCAAGGGGTGCTCGTATTGGTACTGTTGGCTATGCAAATGGAACAACAATGTGTAAACAGAATATTGCTAGTTTGTTTCTCCTAAAAGAGAAAGATGATCACCTGGATATCTTAGCTCCCAAGGTCTTTGTAGTTAGTTCTCAACTGTATTGATGTTTCTCAAATGGTCAATGTGACAGTAATGTTCAAGGGGCCTACTGGTGTTGAGCTTCTGGATCGTTCTATGATCAAGCATGAATTTAAATCTACTCTAACTGGGGCTTTTAAAGAAACAACAAAAGATAGGTCAGGGTTTGGAATAGAAAAGAATAGAAATTCATCCAACTTTAACCAGATTTGTTAGCTTCAAGGAATTGTAAACTAAAACTGAAGAACAAGATTAACTTGTGATTAACACACAGTTGCATTCATTCTTAGTGTTGATTTCTACAACATAGTACTAGTTACCATTTTAAATGAAACACAAAATAACATTTCACTCCTTGAAGGTTTCACAAACAACTGATTAACTCAAGATAAATACCATTCTGAAACACAATCTGAAGTAGATTAAACTTTGATTGCTTCCACTATTCGTGAAACAGATAAGTAATAATTTAAAAAGTTGGCACAATCACCACTGTACAAAGAATCTGTGACTCCAGATGGTTTCCAACTACACTAAGAGAACTTGGAAAATAGATTATAGCCAATACTGAATCTAACTACCAAACAAGAAGACAAAAGAAGTTCTCATTACTAAGAATCAAGATGCAACTCTATCTCCGTTTGCTTCAAAAATTCCTACTCTATTTGAAAATCTATATCTAGAACTCTCTACTCTATTCTCCTTCTAAATGCATCTATTTTTCCTTAACCTTTTTTTTTAACAACCTTTCCAAAAAATATAGAAGGCCCTATATATTGAGTGTATCAAAAGGGATGCGCTGTCCCTTGTACTAGGGTTTTACAAAATATCTGCTCTGAAGAGGGTCGGCTCTCAAATCTTTTGAAGAAATTTAGTTGTACATTCAATGTGAAGCCCTGCTATCCATATTGATGAAAGATTGCTCTAGGAATGATCTGCAGATCTTTTGTAGTTGCAACATTAACTCTTCTGTCTCGGTGTCCATACCTGAACTCCTTTTGAAATATGTCTTGAATACTCCAAAGCATTTTTCCATTAATACTGATCTGCCTCTACCATTGGTCACTACAACTATCCCTCTGAGTCATGGTCTTTTCATTCTTCTGGCCTCCTTCAAGCTCTAGAATTTTCTACACATTTGACCACCTTCTAGAAGCATCATTTGGCCTCCCTGTAGATTTGAACATTTCACCCGAGTTGATCCATTGCCTCTTAATCTCAGAATAAATCCATCGCGCTTGCATCTTGTTGATCTTCTCTCGTAGGAATAGTCAATCGATCAAAGGAACCAATGAGTCACTCTTCTGGCCTCTTCTGATTGGTCGAGCATGCACCACACGAGCTTCTCAGGCGGTGAAAGGTGGTCCAAACAACATCGCATGTCGGTGACACATTATCGGTGTCTCCCTAATGCAATTTCATCCCTTTAACAGCCATCGACGTAGCATGGGTCAGTCGGTGAGACATTTCGATGAGTTGTAGAAGTCATATCGAGCTCAAAAAATCTATTAGCAAGACTGCGTTCTTTCAGTAAGATCACATGGTGAAGTCCTTCTCTCGGCGAGCCCATTCTATATCGGCCAGACCCTACCGGGTCAATGAGACTTCATGGCAACGTCTTTCCCCTCTCCCCGAGCTCACTTTTTTCTTTCGGTGTGACACTGGCAAGTCGGCGAGACATTCTGCTGAACCCTAAACCTTTGGGTGAGCTTCCTGGTGTCGGGGAGACTCCGTTGGATAGGGGAGATCTTACCTCGAACTCCTCTTCTCTTACCAAGCTCCTCCTTGTTATCAGCAAGACTCCTGAATGTCGGCTAGAGGCTATGGTGAGTTCCCCTCAGTTAGACCGATGTCTCTTTCATTGGGAAATCCATTGCTGTCAGTGTGACTTTTAATGAACTCTCGTTCGTGCTTGCTAAACTAACTCCTCACTTTCAATGAGACTTTTCGTGTCGGTGAAATGCATTGCCAAAGGCAATACCTCTCGGCGAGATCCTCTCGAGCTCAGCTTCCTTTCAGCAAGAGCCTGCTTGGTCGACAGGACATCTCGCTGAACTCAGATTTTCATCGAGACTCCACCGGCTGGAACCACCATTTTATGTCGGTGAGACCAGTTCCTAAGTTTGCATTGTTTGGACCCTTGTACCTATAAAAGCATTCAATTTTCTCACACATATTTCACAACAAGAGCATTAATATCTAGTTAGTCCAATAACACACATTTAAGCAAATCATTCCATCAATAGATACTAAAGCCAATTAGGTCATATAATTTTTTGTTTACTCATCAAATGTGACAATTAACAATCAAAATTTTTAAATCTATAGCATTTATTATTGAATACATGTATAAAAATTCAAAATCATCATGTACAATTAATGTGCAAACATTAGAGTTCTCTCCTTGTCCAAATTAAATAAGGACATTAAAAGTTTACCACACAAAAAAAGAAAACATGGTGTTTGTGGAGATGAGACATATTACTTTCCTTGTACTACTTCAACATCCACCATAATTTGTCTAAGTCAAACTCCAAATTTTGTAGCTTCCTTTCCTTGTCTTTTATATCTACCTCATCCTTTGTCTGATTTCTTCTTACAAATAAGTTATCATCTTTTTCTCACAACAACTCCACTTCTGCATCCATAGCCATACCCAGAACTATAATTTGAACTACTATGAACTTTTCTCACAAATTCACTACTCCAAAGACTAACTGTATCAAACATATTAGAAGAAACAAAAAAAGAATCATGTCAAACTCATGGAAAAACATAATACAACAAATCCTTTAATTCATTATCTCAAATCTAACACACACAAAAGCAATGCAACATACATAAAGATAAATAACCAAAAAATTAAACATGCAATATAGATAATATCTTGTTTATATTAGAAGGAATATTTCCAAACTGTTTAACTATATCCAAATCTATCCAAATGAGTTGCTATATATAATCATAAAAGGCCCGCAAGTAAACAAGTCAAAAGTAAGTAATTAAATTGAGCAATTACAAAGAACTCCTAAATTTAGTAAAAATAGACTCCTAAAATTCCATTACAACAATTATGAATCTAAACATGAAAGTTACTATATAATATCCTAAACAATTCGACCACAAAACTGATAGAGGTGGCAGGAAATGTACCAAAGGTTCTCCTTATCAATAGTAGGGTAGGGTATTAGAGAACCAGAGTCTCCAGCATGTTGGAAGGAATTAAAAAAGCTTACAATTTATGTTGCAGTTCAAGAATATTGTTGAAGTAAGAATTTTCCTTCATGGTTGAAAGAACACTGTCGGTCAAATAGAAAGTGAAAAGTGTCATACAAAAATTGAGAGAGTTCATTTGACCGAAATTCACCGTAACACAGATATTTTCTTCTTTCAATCATTTCTCCCCTCTGCAACAGGAACACTTCAGTTTCTAAGGTAGACACGGTTTGCACCTTTATGTTTGTATGAATAAAGTATTATTGAACCATTGAGCAACCATATACTCTTATTTTCTGTAGTCTCTGAAAATTTAAATAACTCTCTGGGAGCATCTTCAATACCTCACACTGCATTAGCATAAAGGTTGCAAGTGAATTCATGGCTCCTTCGTCCACTACACGCAACTCTTGTAGCTTGTATAGCCGAACCAATGAAAATACCTCCAGCATAATAAAAGCTCCCCTCTCACCAAATTCTTTGGGCTCCACTCTAGGTTGAAGTAATCAATGATTTATAGTCGATTAAGACTCGCAAGCTTATGCAAGTCAGCTATCTGTGTTTGCATATTGCAATGGCTCAAATTAATACATCTTAACTGTTGAAATCGACAAAATATAATTTCCACTTTGTTTAGTTGAAGGCAGCTTGACCAAAGCTTCCACAGTTCTGACAATGCAACTATGTTCTATGGTAAGCTTTCCATCTTTGGAAGACACAAGTGCAAATGTTCCATTTGCTTCACTCTTGCTAATGTTCCTTGCTGAATTGTTTCCTCGTCATTTTCCACCACCAACTTTTTGAGTTGTATTAAACTGCCCAAATCATTTATCGAAAGCAAATTTCTTCTGGTCTTATTTGGACTGCATCTTATCCATGCATTTGTTGAACCAACTGTACCAAAGTATCCAGAGGTATAATCGTTGAGATTGTCCTACGTCAAAATCCACCATAATTTGTCTTTTAACTCGAACTCTGATTTTACAGCTTCCTTTGTTTGTCTTTTGTTTCTAACTCATCCTTTGTCTGATTTCTTTTGACAAATTAATTCTTTTTTCACATCATAAAAGAACTCCACTTCTACATTGATAGCCATACCCACAACTATAGTTTGGGCTACGCTGAACTCATCTCACAGATTCTTGACTCCTACCACTTTAGGATGCTCTGATATGTAAGCAAGCCTCTATTCCTACAAGTTAGGACCCAACAAATACACTATTATTGCAAGTTATTTCTCTAAACTATGAACTTTGTCAAAGGCACCAGAATAAAAAAAGGAAGAATCATGTCAAACTCATGCAAAAACATAATACAACAAATGCTTTAACTCGTTAACTCAATTCTAATACAGGCACAAAAGCAATGCAATATTTAGTAAGATTTGAAACCAAAAAATTTAAACATGCAACATAGATAATATCTTGTTTATATCAGAAGGAATATTTCAAACTGTTTACCTATATCCAAATCTATCCAAATGAGATACTATATACAACCATAAAAGGCCAACAAGTAAATAACTTTAAAATAAGTAATTAAATCTCCTTTTCCCCAAAATTGATTAGTTGCAAAAAAAACTCCTAAAATCCCACAACAGCATGTATGAATCTAAACACGAAAGTCACAATAAAATTTTCTAAACAATCCAAGCACAAAACTGAAGGAAGTGAAGGGAATGCACTAAAGCTGTTCCTTATCAATAGTGGAGCAAGGTATTAGAGAACCAAAATCTCCATCACATTGGAAAGAATAAAGAAGGGCTTGCAATTTATGTTGTAGTTCAAGAGTATAGCTGAAATAAGCCTTTTCCTCCTCATTTTGAAGCACAGTTAAAATGAGAAAAGATTGTCAGTCAAATAGGAAGTGAAAAGTGTCATACAAAAATTCAATGACTTCGTTTGACCAAAATTCACCATAATGCATATATTCTCTTCTCTCAATCATTTCCTCCCACCGCAGCAGGAATGCTTTGTTGGAGACTAATCTCAACTAACCTAGCTCTGCATTTAAAGAAGAAGCTTCTCATCGATATGTTGGTTGACTCTGCCACCGACCATTCCGGAGAGTTCTCACTGACCAGTAGACCATTTTGTATGCATTCTGGAAAGCTCCAAAGACCTCTATAAATAGAGGTAGAAGCAATGTGGCTAATCACTCTCTCTAGCAGAGTCCAGCTCCGCAGAGCTGTTAGAAGATAGTAGTCTACTGTTTAATGTATGAGCTCAGCTCAGTAAATCAGTGTAATTTTTTGTTTTATTTAATATAAAATTGTCTCTGTTTTGTTGCTTCCCCTGTTCCAACAGTGGTATCAGAGCAAGAAATATATAAAACCTCCTTTAAACATAAATTGGACATTAGACATTAAATTGCTAGGATTGTTCAAGGCTGAGAGCAGTTTTCAGAAGAAAGCGCAGAGTTGTAATATTTCTTGCATTGAACATTAGATATTGTAAAGAATTGTTGTCTCTAACATATACAATCTCTAAGCTTGAATCTCTAGAATAGTTTGGTGTGTGCCTTCACTTCAACTTTGACCAGCAATCTCTCTTCACAATGAGGCTGCGGCCTTTCTCCTTCAGTGGCATGCGATTTAGCAGCATCAACATACACAAAAAAACCTTGATCTCCTTTTGTATGCCTCCACGGGTCTGCTACGGCAGAAAACAACAGTCCCTTCTCTTAACAATCTTGCAGATAATGTAAACAGTGACTATCTTTCCTGAATCAATCTCTATACTTTTTGCCCTTGAAAACTGCAGGTTTCCTTGTCTTCTCTCACACGGTATACAACAGTCAGTCTCCTTCACAATGGTGGGATGGCTCCAACCCTTCTATCGGACCTGCCTCCTTAGCAACAATTCTGCCTTTGTAATTGCTAGGATTGTTCAAGGCTAAGAGCAGTTTTGAGAATAAAGCGCAGAGATGTAATATTTCTTGCATTAGAAATGATAAACATAAATTGGACATTTGATAAGAGGTGGGCAGAGGCAAAGAAATGATAAACATAAATTGAGGCAAGAAATATATAAAACTTTAATTGCATTTCCTGAATGAAAACGATTACAATTGCCTCTATTTATAGAGGTCTTTGGAAAGATCTGGAAGATCTAGAAACTACTTCACATGGAGCTAGAAAATTGCACATGTTTTTGGTGGTCGGTGAATGACAGCGAAGAAATGGTTGGTAGAAGATGGTAGAAGCTTCTGCCTTTAATTTTTTCGGTGGTAGAAATTAATATCCGCCAATAGTCCCCCCTAATTTCTACCACTAATGACATCATTGTCTTTCATCATCTGAGCTTTAGCTCATACAAACACAAACACTATTTTATTTTATTTGCTGCTTTTCACTACTTTCTCAGCTCTGTGGAGCTGGGCTAGACTCACAAACTTTGACAGAAATCTGCTCCGATCTATACAACTCTTTGATGCCAATTCGATGATGTTTTCAAACTGCCAACTCCTTACGTGATGCCCACATTTTTCAAAACCTCTTAAAAGCTTTGATCTGTCACAAATAGTGACAGGATCTCCTCTTAACATAGCTCTTGACATCTATTACAAATGGTGACAGGATCACCTCCAAAATCTTGCCTGACATCTGTCACACATGGTGACAGGATTTCCAAATCTTATTCGCAACTCTCCCAAATTTGACAAACCTCCATTGAACCGAGACTAAAACATCGATCAAGCTTTCGCTTTTCTTCAACAACTATGCGTGCCTTCACTTAAACTTTTACGAGCAATCTCTCTTCACAATCAGGTTGCGGCCTTTCTCCTTCAGTGGCATGCGATTTAGCAGCATCAACATACAAAAAAAAACCTTAATCTCCTTTTGTATGCCTCCACGGGTCTGCTACGGCAGAAAAAAACAGTCCCTTCTCTTAACAATCTTGCAGATAATGTAAATAGCGACTATCTTTCCTGAATCAATCTCTATACTTTCTGCCCTTGAAAACTGCGGGTTTCCTTGTCTTCTCTCACACGGCCTGCAACAGTCAGTCTCCTTCACAATGTTGGGATGGCTCCAACCCTTCTATCGGACCTCCCTCCTTAGCAACAATTCTGCCTTCTGTGGTTGCTAGGATTGTTCAAGGCTGAGAGCAGTTTTGAGAAGAAAGCGCAGAGCTGTAATATTTCTTGCAAGAATCTGACAAGGAGATTAGATAGTGGAGATCACAAGAAATAAGGAAATTGTTGTTCGAAGATTTTGCCTGAAGGAGTTTGTCGCAAAATTGATGCTATAGCCATTTCAGAGCCATTTGGAGGAGACGCCACTACAGAATATTTTGATCATGAAATTGCAGAAAAGAATAATGGTGCCAGTGCTGAAAGGATAGGCATATAAAGGAGGTGTAGCAGGTTCGAGAATGAGAAGAAGTCACTGTTTTCTAAATTACAGAGCATACAAGGTTGTAGCCACCAGTAGTGAAGGAGAGCTACAGCTGGGGTGTTGTTGCAGTCCAAGCAAAGGAGGACTTTAAAAAGGAAGTTGTCAGGCACAATATTCCTTTTGGTACCTACCAGAGGAAAAAGGATTGGAGCTGCCACTAAAGAAAAGAGATTGAATGAGTTTCTAATCTGCCAATATAATTAGACTGCGCAACTCAAAGGAAGCAGTCTGGTGATTGGATGAGGCCAATTGTCAAAAGCCCATGCAGGAGTCATAAAGCATAAAACTGCTGAAAAGAAGGTGCCACAACACTAGAAGGACGCAACCATTGAAGCCACAACATTGTGAAGTGTGATTATTGTCAGAGGAATGGTCAGCCAAGAAGGAGTTCATTGGTATGCAGTTGCCATGATTTGTCTAGAAGAAGACGTAGTGAAAGCCTAAGAAGCTGTTATATTACATCTGATCTGAAGGAGAGATTTGATGCTGCTAAACTCAAAGTATAGGACAACCGCAGCTGTTGAACGAGAGGTTTGTTGCGTGTGTCTTGGTGTGTCTGGAATGTTTGAAGAAAAAAAATCTTTTTTGTTATGAAGTTTATTTTTGGTGAAAGCAGATCATAGTCTCAAGAGACCTTGACCAAAGGGTGATAGAATGTTTATTGTTGTCTCTATTGTCTATCTTGTAGTTGGTTTTGTAGAGGAGGCTATATGTGTAACTGTCTAGGTTCGGAGTATTAAAAAAATTATGTAGAAGAAGTCTGTAAAACGATTTAAGAATGAAGAGTTGACAAGTGAGGTGAGAACATCAAGGAGGATAGCAGATGTCTGTTATGAAAAGATAAGTGAAGCCCTTAATGGATTAAGGAAGTAATATTGTTGAATTCCACAACATTCTGTTTCTGTATGAAAGCAATGTATGAGGCAAATGGAGCCCATTAAAACTAGCATCCCCGAGCACCCACAGAGTGACTCAATGGGAGGTGTTGATAAAACAAGTGAATCACACTTGAACCTACAATGGGCTGGTAACCAAGAGGGCCAAAGCTCGTGGTTAGAGCATCCCAATTGCAACATGGGATTTCCTAGGTTCGATCGCTAGGTGTACAAGATTTTAGATGCCGCAGCATCAGTGAAAGAGACTAAGAATGTAATGAGAATTTGTGGTAGTTGTGATTAGGGGGGAGTGTTGGAGACTAATCTCAACTACCCCAGCTCTGCATTTAAAGAAGAAGCTTCTCACCGATATGTTGGTTGACTCTACCACTAACCATTCTGGAGAGTTCTCACCAACCAGCAAACCATTTTGTATGCATTTTGGAAAGCTCCAAAGACCTCTATAAATAGAGGTAGAAGCAATGTGGCTAATCACTCTCTCTAGCAGAGTCCAGCTCCGCAGAGCTGTTAGAAGATAGTAGTCTACTATTTAATGTATGAGCTCAGCTCAGTAAATTAGTGTAATTTTTTGTTTTATTTAATATAAAATTGTCTCTATTTTGTTGCTTCCCCTGTTCCAACATGCTTCAGTGTCTGAGGTAGACATTGTCATGGTTTGCACCTTTATGTTTCTCTGGATAAAGTATTGTTGAACCATTGAGCAACCATATACTCTTATTTTCTGTAATCTCTATAAATTCCAGTAACTCTCTGGGAGCATCTCCAATGCCTCATGCTACATTAGTGTAAGGGTTGTAATTGAATTCATGGCTGCTTCCTCCACTACAGCCAACTCCTGTAGCTTGTATAGTTGAACCAATGAAAAAACCTCTAGCATAAGAAAAGCTCCCCTCACCAAATTCTTTGGGTAACATCTCTAGATTGGAGCAAGCAACAATTTGTAGATGGATAAGACTCACAAGCTTATGCAAGTCAGGTAACTATGTTAACATATGAAAATGGTTCAAATTAATAAAGCTTAAATGTTGAAATCAACAAATTGTAATATCTACTTTGTTTAGTTGAGGGTAGTTTAACCAAAGCATTCTCAGTTTTGAAATTGCAATTATGTCCTGTGGTAAGCTTTCCATCCTTGCTAGACATAATTGCAGAAGTTTCATTTGTTTCATTCTTGCTAATGTTCCTTGCTTTATTGTTTCCTCGTTGTTTTTCACCTTCAACTTTTGGAGTTGTATTAAACTACTCAATCATTTATTCAAAGCAGATTTCTTCTGATCTTATTTGGATTGATGTTATCCATGCATTTGCTGAACCAACTGCACCAAAGTATTCTAGAGATTCAAGCTTAGAGATTGTATATGTTAGAGACAACAATTCTTTACAATATCTAATGTCCAAACTTTTCAGAGAGTGAAGCTTATCAATGTTGGATGGCAGCTCCCTAATTCCAGATCCAACGAGACCGATGATCTGGAGATTTTTAAGAGCAGTTATAGCATTAGGCAGTCTCTTGATGGGGACACATTGTAGCCTAAGGCAAACCAAAATTTTCAAGCATCCCAGGGTTTCTGGTTGTAGAAGAAATAGAGACTAAAAAGCAACAAAACAGGGGAAAACAGAGCAGATAAGAAAACAATATGCTACAGAATGCAAAGATTGTCTTTTTCATTGATGCATCTGATATTACAATAGCCCTGTATATATAAACAAAAAGAGGCAGTTTACAAACTTGAGTACATGACAAGACCAAATTAAAATAAACTTAGACTATAAACGGTGAAGAAGCTAGTTGCTCAGGCGGTGGAGAAGATTAGATTGTAGGCGGTTGAGAACTCTCCAGAAAAGACAAAAAATTCCAACCCAGCGGTGATTTATTACTCTTTTTCTAATACTCCCCCTTAATTATGAACTGCTGGGGATATTCAAAAATTTCATCAAACTTCTCCTGTGCTATAATGATCAAAAACTCCTAGACAGGTACACAAATACTAAAATGTTTATTTTGCCAATGGCTTTGTCAATATGTTAGCAAATTGATCTTGTGATCTACAATATTCCAAACAAATTTCTTTGTTGTTTACCAATTCCTTGATAAAATGGTAACGGGTGTCTATGTGTTTAGTTCTTTTATGAAAAACATGATTTTTTGATAAAGCAATGGCTAAAGTGTTGTCACAGAAAATCTGAGTTGCTTCTTGTTGATGATGCATCAAATCACTCAACATCCGTCTCATCCATACAGCTTGGCATGTTGCATTTGTTGCTGCTACATATTCAACTTCAGCTGAAGAAAGAGTAACAATGGGCTACTTTTTTGACGCCCATGATACAACACCTGTACCAAAATGGAATGCATAACCTGAGGTGCTTTTTCTGTCATCAACGCTGCCAACACAATCACTGTCTGTGTATCCAATTAGCTTGAATTCATCTGAAGTAGAATACATAATTCCAAAATTCTATGTGCCACTAACATATCTCATAATTCTTTTACCAGCTTGCCAATGAGAGTCTTTTGGAGACTCCATAAATCTTGAAATCAAGCCTACACCATACATAATGTCAGGTCTAGTGGCCGTCAAATACATTAGACTCCCAACTAACCTTTTAAACAGTGTAGGATCAACACTTGATCCATCATCCTCTTGGCTTAACTTCAAATTTGTCATAACTGGTGTTGGGGCTGCCTTACAATTCAGCATATTAAATCTTTTCAAGACTTCACCAGCATATTTAGATTGTGAAATGAAATTCCAACATTAGATTGATGGACTTGGATGCCCAAGAAATATTTCATAAGCCCCAAATCCATCATTTCAAATTCACTTTTCATTGCTGTCTTAAAAGAATCTATAGAAAGATTACCAGTGAATATCAAATCATCCACATATAAACTCACAATTAAAATTTTACCTTGCTCATTGATTTTGATATACAAGGTAGGCTCACTGTTGCTTCTTTGAAATCCATTTTGAATCATATAAGAGTCAATCCAACTATACCAAGCTCTAGGAGCTTGTTTAAGTCCATACAATGCTTTCTTCAACCTGTACACCTTGCCTTCATGACTAGGGATTTCATAACCTTGTGGTTGTTTCACATATACATCCTCTTCAAGAAATCCATTTTAAAATGCATACATTACATCCATTTGATAAGTAGGCCATCTATTTTGTGCTGCAATGGCTAACACTATCCTTATTGTATCCATTTGTGCAACAGGATCAAAAGTTTCTTTGTAATCAACTCCTAGTTGTTGTGTGAAACCTCTATCTACTAACCTTGCCTTGTGCTTCTACACTTTTCCACTAGCACTATGTTTGGTTTTGTAAATCCATTTCACACTAATCACATCTTTGCCTTTAGGAAAATCCACTAACTCCCATGTGCGATTCTTTTCAATAGCATTAATTTCTTCATCCATGGCTTGAGCCCATGTTTCTTCTTTTATAGCTTCTTCAAATGATAATGGATTAGCAACTTGAGAAAGTAAAGCAAATAATGAATTAGCTGTATCAACATTATATAACTCACTTAAACTCCTTGTTTTGTATGGTAGCATGTTGATCAAAGTTGGATCTGAAGAAGCACTGTTGTTTGCTGAGTTTGATGGACTTGCTCCAAGTATTCCATCTGAAGGAGTTGCTGGAGTTTGTTGTGGTGTCTATTGCACCCTTCAAGATCTCCTTGTTGTAGATGAAGGTGTAGCTTGGGCTACAACTTGTGATGTTTGTGTAAGCATGGGAGGAATTGTATAAGTTGTACCTTGAGGTGGAAATACCTCATCTGCCATATCATCATGTGAGGTAGCTGAAACTATGTTCACAGTCTTATCTATACTTCCATCCCATACTTCTTCCACAAATTGAACATCTCTACTGATTATGACTTTATTTGTAATTGGATTAAACAACTTGTATGCTTTTGTATCCTCTGAATAACCAACAAAATGCACTTTTCACTTTTATTGTCCAACTTCTTTCTTAGCTCATCAGGTACATGAGCATATGCCACACAACCAAATTCTTTAAAATGAGAAACACTGTGTTTCATGCCGGTCGATGCCTCTTGAAGAATTCTATTTTTTACACATTTCGTTGGACATTTGTTTATTATATAAACAACAGTTGCTATTGCCTTAGCCCAATACTCTTTTGGTAGATGCTTTGCTATCATCATGCTTCGGGCCATCTCCATTATGGTTCGGTTTTTCCTCTCAGCCAGACCATTTTGTTGTGGTGTGTAACTAGCTAAAAATTGTTTATGAATACCATGCTTCTTACAAAAATTCAAAAATTCATTAGAAATGTATTCACCTCCTCTGTCTATTCTTAAAACTTTAATATAGAAACCGCTTTGCTTTTCCACAAGAGCTTTAAACTGCTGAAAGTAAGAAAATGTATCAGACTTGTGTCTAAGAAAATAAACCCAATTTTTTCTTGTGAAATCATCAATGAATGTCAAAAAATATGAGCAACCTCCAATGGACGGTGTTTGCATTTGACCGCATAAATCTGAGTGCACAATTTCTAGAGGTGCTCTTGCTCTAATTGATTTTCCAACAGGGAAAGATTCTCTGTGCTGCTTTCCCAATATACATCCTTCACATATTCTCTCTGGTTTTTGTATCAAAGGCAAACCTTTCACCATGTTTTTCCTATGCAACAACTTTAATCCACCAAAATTTAAATGCCCAAATCTGAAATGCCAAAGCCATGATTCATCTTTGACAACTGATTGAAATGCAGATTTCATTTCTACTATATTGTCGTGTTGTTTGGAGCTAGATTCAACAAATCCAGAGCTTGTTTGTATTGATGTTTCAAATTGTGCCAAATCTTCGGACTATGTGCTAGCTTTTAAATCTTAAAGTTCTACCTTAAACACAGTTTCAGATTGTGTATCATTTGATTTACAAACAACTTGAGTTGTTTTGTCCTTCAAGTCAGGTTTAATTCTCAATGGAAACATTCTATTACTTGTCATTTGCACTCTTGCAATCTGCTGGTTGCTAGGAAATATATCCAAAATCACAGTGTTTGTATTCTCCATGTAAACTCTATAACCCTTCTGGATCAATTGACCAATACTCATCAAATTATGTTTCAAACCATCAACATAATACACATCATGAATAACCTTCTGCTCCCCCTTGTTAGTTAAAATATCAACTGTACCTTTGCCTAATATAGTCACTTTGTTATTGTTCCCAAGAGTAACCTCAGTTTGCACTAACTCATCCAAACTAGAAAATAAATCCACATTTCCAGTCATATGATTACTACACCCTGAATCCAAATATCAAATATCACATGGACTTTCTTGAACACGGTTACATTCATTAGGGGAACAAGTAGGAACTACTTTAGCCATCCTAGTACTTGCCATGAACATAGACCTTGTTGGTGTACTCCCAGACTGATTTTGACTTTGATTTTGTTTTAGATTATTTTGATCATATTGTCTCTTCCCACACTCATTTGCATAATGCCCAAGTTTCTTACAGTAGTTGAATATTAGATTTCTCAAATCTATGACCACTTGAGTGGCTAAAATTTTGAGTTTGAACTCTTCCAACAATATTTGTAGGACTGTTTTTGCGTCCTCCTCTGGTGGAACTCCTTCTAGAACTGAACTTATTCCTTCCTCTACCACAACTTATAAAAGCTTGAGATGAGAATACATTTTCCAAAGAGATATGTGACCTATTCAACCTATATTCATGATTTATTAGTGAGGCATGCAAGTCATCAACACTGAATTGACTCATGTCTTTTGTTTCCTCTAAGGTCACAACAAGAGGATCAAATTTTGAAGGGAGGCTTCTAAGTACTTTTTCAACAACCTTCCTATCTTCAACAACCTCTCCATGGGATTTCATTTGTTTGAACAAACCAACAACATGGTTAAAAATGGATTCTACAGAATCTGACTCTTTCATAAATAAGTTTTCAAACTCTCTTATGAGCAATTGTAATTTTGTAGTTTTAACCTTGTCCATACCTTGGTAAGCCACCTGCAAGGTGTCCCATGCCTCCTTTGCTTGCTTTGCTGCTGCTACTCTTGGGAGTATGCTTTCATGCATAGCCTGATGAATGTAGAAGAGTTCTTTTCCATCTTTCTTCCTTTGCTCCTTCAGAGTGTTTTTCTCAGCTTGTGAGAGTGCATTGAATGCTGCAGAATCTGGGGGTTCTGTATATCCATTCTCCACAATTTCCCATACATCCTGTGATCTAAACATGGCTTTCATGGTCAATGACCAATATTCATAATTCTTGCCAGTAAATGAAGGAGTCTGCAGACTAGATAGAGTAGCACCAGAAGAAGAAGCCATTGATAGAAATTAGAGTTGAATCAAAAGAGAATAGATAACCAGGCTCTGATACCAATTTGTAGAAGAAACAAAGACTAAAAAGCAACAAAATAGGGGAAAATAGAGCAGATAAGAAAACAATATGCTACATCATGCAAAGATTGTCTTTTTCATTGATGCATCTGATATTACAATAGCCTTTGTATATATAAACAAAAAGAGGTGGTTTTCAAACTTGAGTACATGGCAAGACTAAATTAAAATAAACTTAGACTATAAACAGTGAAGAAGCTGGTTGCTCAGGCAGTGGAGAAGATTAGATTGTAGGTAGTTGAGAACTCTCTAGAAAAGACAAAAAGTTCCAACCCAGGGTGATTTATTACTCTTTTTCTAATACTGGTAATGATAGGATGGACGTATGTGACAGATCCAAGACCCAAAGAGATGACATACTCACCATCACCTACTTTGTAATTTCTCTTAAGTTAAGACTTCCCCCAAGTAACAACGAGAAGACACAAGGGCCTTTAAATGTATCAATTACACTTGTCAAGCTATTGTCCATCAATGACATTCTGATCTATCCAGAGCAGTCGTTGGCTGGAAAATGTTGTAGACCTCTGCCTTCCTGAAAGAAGCAATTCTCTTCTCTTTTAGAAATTTGTGGAAATAAATTGTGTAACAGATTGTGTACCCTGAAACAGATCACATGCCCATACAAATCTTTCCAAACTGTTTCAATGAGACAGCAGTCAAATATCATATTTACGTATGTATATGCAATTTGGAGTGGATTGTGTCCTGCCAACAGCCCTTCTCCAATCCATAACATGCTCACATGTGGAGTATATAGTATTTGGTTTTCCATGAAGGGAGCTAGGTAGAGAAAGCACTATTGCAAGGAAATGTCAATGCTAGCCAAAGTGTCAAAGCTTAAGGGTATGTGGAGGATCATCATGGAAAAAGCAAGCCCTTAAATGGCAAAAAATTCAGAAAAATCAGAGTTAGGCAACTTGACGTAAAAATTTGAATAAGTTATCTATATTATTTCAAAAATATGTAAGAATAGAATCTGTAGCAAATTGAATGTAGTTTCTAAACTACTAGGTTTGTTTAAAAAGAAAATCCTATCCGGTAAAAATTGAAATTTCAATGCGTGGTACTTAAATTTTAAGGAAAAATAAGTAGGTGTTTGTCCGACCACCCTAACTACAATAAAATGATAATATTTTTATAAGATTTTAGATATAGTAGAAGACTCATCCCTGATGTGATGAATATTTTTATTAATTTTTTCCAAGTAAATAATTAATTATGAATTTTTATTACAAATTTTTAAAAATATAAAAACTCATATGTCTGACCACCTTAACTTGGTCAAAACTTCATGAAATTCAATTTTTCTTTTTTAATCGTATAGTATGCAAAGCATAGAATGTGACACATGTTTTGGATTCAAAAATGTGATACTATTTGAAAGCTATAAATTTTTTTTCAATCAGCCTATCAATCAGGAGTTTAGTCATAATTTGAATAGAAAATTAATAATAATTACTTATTAAATTCAAAGTAAAGCATAATTTATATCAATGGAAAACTGAGAATCTCCTTTAAAAACCCTTTTCATTTCATGAATTTTGGGTAAAAAAATAGTCGTCAGCCACATACCTATTATATTGCCACTTTTTGGCCCATCATGATCTACACATACCCTTAATTACAGCCGACCATGAAATGGTTCTGTAAACTGTTTGATGGCCTCCGAATTCTGTAGCTTATTGAGTATCATTTCCCATTCATTTGGATGGGTGATGCTTGCCATCACCTGCCCAATTACTTTGATGGCTAAAGGAAGTCCCTGGCACTCTTTACAAACACTCCAAGAAATTTCTTCCTGCTATCATTCTTCATTAACTCTTGTACTTGGACAATTGATGAGTTTGGAATCCCCATCTCTAAGAGTGCCCTTTTATTTCTGGAACTCACTATAATCACATTTGAGTCGCTATTGGAATTATAGGTGGAAGGCAGGTGCACACCCAACTCCTCCAAGAAATGGGCGCCTCTGTGCCAAACATCATCTAGAAACAAGGTGAATCTTTGTTTCTTCAATCTCCTACTCAACCAGATTTTAAAATAGTCTTCACTCCATAATTGGTTAAAATCCTCTTCTTTCTTTTAAGGCTATTTGGTTACCAAGATCATTTCTAAGTCTTGTTAAAAATGGAGTCTGTGAAATAGTAAGCCAAAGCAATAAGCTACTACCAAAGAGATTTTGTACCTAATGGCCATTGAAGAATCTTTTTAGGAGAAGAGTCTTCCCTGCACCTCCCATACCCACCACGCCTATTTGAGACTCATTTTGTACCAACTCTTCAGGTCTAATAAGGGCCTTATCTTGTCCCACAATAAGCAGCACCCCTATAAATTTCATGGATTCCTTCATGTCAAAATTCTATTGCAGTTACTAATTATTAATCTCCTATCTGAATAGATTATTTGATTATCAAAAATTAATTCATAACAAATATTGCAAAATAACACAATTGCAACTTCACAAATAAAACCACGGGAAAATATGAAAAATAATGAACACAATATTTTTGGACAAATTGTTCCTGGAAAAGCTCTGAAGGGAAAACCAGTATTGCAGATGAGGAATTTTATTAAACTTCATCAAATTAAGAGATACATAAACTGCTTTCCTCTTACTGGAAGAGCTTCGACAATATTCTTCTCTGGAAATTCTTCCCTCAATTTCTCCTGCTGAAATTCCATGGTTGTTGTCCCCAATTCTATCACTGCCAACTTGCTATCACTGCAAAACTATTTACTATCATTGCAAATTCTTCTCAAGTGTGTGTTCTCCAAATGCCCATTGATCCCATTTTATACTTATCTCATTTAAAAATCAATGGCCATGATTTAATCTCAATCAATGGCTAAAATTAATTATACTTTAACAAACCCTAACTAACTAGATTCTAGAAGTCTCTAGAGGAATTAATTAATTAATTAAATAATTATCTGGACAACTAACTCCTTTCTAGAAGTCTCTAGAAAAATCAATTAATTAATTAAATATTTATTGGGAATGGAGACACCTGTCCAAGCTACAAAAATTAACACTCCCTCTTAGTGAGGAAGGTGTTCTGCATGATACCCAACCTATCTCTGAAGAAGATGAATTTCGCCTTCCTGAATGCCTTTGTCTACTACCTACTGATTTGTAGGTATATACTGTTGCTGAACAATCCTCCACTGTACACAATCCTTGATGAAATGATACATGATATCTATATGCTTAGACCTATCATGAAACACTGGATTCTCAAGAAATTTGATGCAAATCTGGTTGTCGCAATGTATCATGGTAGTCCCAACCCTCTGACCAAATAAGGCCACCATCAACTTCTAAAGCCATATTGCCTCACACCTTGCCATGCTAGCTGCTATGTATTCTGCCTCTGTAGAACTCAAAGCCACAGACTTCTGCTTCTTGCTGAACCAAGAGACAACTCATGATCCCAAGCTAAAGCAACACCTTGAAGTTCTTTTCTCGTCTGCTATACTACCTACCCAATCTTCATCAATATATCCTATCAACCTGATACCATCACCTCGAGCATATCTGATCCCATACTTGATTGTACCACACAAATACTATAACACATCCTTTTCTGCTATCCAATGCACTCTGTTTAGCTCAACCATGAATTACTAAGAGAGTTTATTGCAAAGAATATATCTGGCCTAGTGTTGACCAAATACATGAGATCCAATCAACTGACTATATAAGGTGGGGTCTACATCCTTCTCCATGGATGTGTCTACCTTCTTCCAATTCATGATCATAGGTGTAGACATGGATTTGCAATCCTCCATCTCGAACCTCCTCAAGATTTTGATGCAATATTTCCCTTGTCCAAGGAAAATCTCTCCATCTATCTTCCATACCTCCATGCCTAGAAAGTAGTGCATAAGCCCCAAATCCTTCATCTCAAACTCTGTTGCAAGGTCCCTCTTGCACTCTTTTATGAGCCCCAATGAACCTGTTGTAAGAGAGGGGGACCACCGCATGCAAGACCCCAGGTCACAAAGGGTCAAGATGCGAGAGGTTGTGCTAACTTACCTCAGCAAAGTGTATGTTTAGGGTGTGAGGACGAGAATGATGAGGATTATGATGTCCTACAATCACTCTACAATCTCAAATTTCAAGGTGGGGCTACGTGAGTCAGTTTTTAGGTCCAACTCTACGCCTCAAGGAGCTCTCTGCCCGAGGATGCCAGTGCAGAATTTGGACAATAGCGCGACACACTAGCATCTCAGAAACGTGTTGTAGTCCGTATAGTTAGATTACAACAAAGACAAGGTCGAACTTGTCAAAATGACTAACAGCCTAGCTTAAGAACTTTTAAGAGGACAAAATAATACTATGAAATACGAGAAGTACAAACGAAGGTGATAAAGTATATATATCAAAGCTAATGTGACAAAGACAATCTTGTAGAAGACCCTATTCACCAGCTAGCTCCTCAGAATGTGTCTACCTACACACAAGAAGAAAGAGAATGTTGGAGGGTGGCTGTATAGGGGACTGGCTCAGTCAGACCCCCGTTTAAGTGCTCCCACCTGCACGAACAAATAATGGAAAAGAGATAAAGAAGTGACAAAAATAGAACACTACAAATAATACTATGCTACTCAACCAAATGATAGAGGAGAGGAGAGGGAAGCTTACCACCTCCACCAAGAGCACTCAAGGCTACTTGGAGGAGAAATGAGAGGAACTCAAGCCTATGCTGCAATGGCATGGTTCCAAACTTTCTCTACCCACGTGATGGAGTGTGATATTGCTACTATGGAATGCTTGGAAGTGAGTGCAAATGAGCTTGTGAATGAGAGTATGAGATCTTGATGTGGTGTAGATTTCTTCCAATCTTTCATCCAACGTCCTAATGCAAATTCAAAGATTGATTATGAAGGAGTGAGAAGGAAAACAACCATATTCGGGTCGAGTGGCCGAAGGAGGCGTTACAACTTCACTGCCAATGGGAAGAGTAACGCCTCTGCTGGCTCAGCTACAAGAATACAGAAACACCTCCATCGAAACAAAAAAAAGGTGCCAAGTGGACTTCCATCAGTGGGTTTAAGTAGAATTAAGCCTCTGACTTAGGTTTTCTAAAGTGTATAAAGGAAAGAAGGGGAATTGTGCCTAGGGTGAAAATTCACTATTATACATTTCCCCCCCAGTTTAGCAAGCACGAGTATTGATGAGTGCTTGGTAAAGTAGATCAAGAAGAGAGTAGGGTTAGAAAAGTATACTTGAACCGTTGAGGAAGCAAACCACGGTCTGGTGAACCTGAAGATGTAGGAAAAATAAAGGACTCCATATCTGCTTGGAACTATGAATTTGGAACAAAAAAGTTCCTTACAGGCCCACAGACCTGCAAGGAGGCAACCCCCAAGATCTCTCGCATGAAGGAAGCCCCATGGAAGTGGAATCTGCAGAGTCAGGAAGCGATAACATGTCTACCCGTAGATAGAATATGTCAGAAGCGGCAACACGTCTACCCATACATATAACATGTCCAAAAAGTGTCAATACGTCTACCCACAAATAGAATGCATCTAAAAGTGGTGACACATCTACCAGCAGATAGAACATGTCTAAAGCATCAATATGTCTACCTGTAGATATAACACATCTAAAAGTAGCGACACGTCTACCTGCAGATAGAACATGTCTAAAGCATCAATACGTCTACCCACAAATAGAACACATCTAAAAGTGGTGACATGTGTACCCATGGATAGAACATGTCTAAAGTGGCCAGTCATGCAGATCGAAAGACCTTCAAAGGGCTCCCTTGGGAACCCTTCAAAAGGAGAGGGGTCCACTCAAGGGATGCACTGTTTGAAAAAGTAAGGTCTAGTTAGGCTGCCCCCAAGCTAGACACGAAAGGATGAATGGAATGAGTCTATTCAGGCTACCCCCAAGCTAGACGTGCAAGATTCCATTAATTATAAAGGATTTTGAAAAAATGTTCCTTGAGGAACCCACCATGAAGTATATGGGGGTCCACCCAAGGGACACGCAATTCAAAAGTCACCATCTTAGAGTGATTCATCATCAAGGGATCCTTTTGAAAGATGTTCACTTCATCAAGGAATTCAAAAGGAAGGTCATGCTCCCACGCGAGGGGAAGTCAGAGCAGTTCCCACTTCAGAGGAAGGTCTCCAAGTCCTTTCTTTATGAACCCATGATGAAGGAAACACATTCCGTTAAGGTTCCAAGTTGAGAATGCACTTCCAAGAAAATGTATCGTAAAGACTCTCAAGAAAATATTCGTTGGCGGTGAATTCATTTTCTGAAAGTTGAAGTGTTAAAGGAGAGCGTTGTCACACATAGGAGGGAAAAATCAAGCAAAGAAGAGAGAAATATAAAGAGAAAGTGAAAAGTACAAACAAAGGGCACAAGGGGATCTGGTTTAGAGGGGTCAAATCTGTCTAAGCTCATTTAATTATAGTAGGTAACCACAATGCAAGGAAAAAAATCATCAATCCCCAACCAGATCAAGAGGAATGCTCAAAAAACAAAGTAAAAATAAAAAATTGGGTCAACATGGAAGGGAGGCCTAAATGCCCCCAATGGTTTGCATCGTCCCCAATTTACCGAAAATCAAGCACAAACATGGAAGAATAATGGTACAAATAGAAGAAGGCTTACGACACAAAAACCACGCCTGTATCCAAGCACCAACAAGGGTGACGAGGGGTCATCTAGGAACACATAGCACGAGTATGGGGGAACACATTATAAAACATGCACACACACACACAAGATCAAGAAAATGGGACCTCCTCCTAACACTGATCATCAAAAGGGTTGTCCACTTCACATTCTAAATCCTCATAAGGTGAAGGAGAATGATCTTGCAAGGGTGGAATGTTAAGAGGAGGGGCGTTCGGCCCTCTCGCAATAAGGGCCAAGGAAGAGGGCCCCGTGAGGTCCTCTCCACCAAGCTCTTGTGGAGTCAAAGTCAACGATTTCATGAAGATTGTCGACAGGTTCGAGACTTCATCCATAAAGTTAAACATGCACCCCATGGGAGCGCTATGTCTTACTTCAGCGGATAGGAAAAACTATGCCTGAGATCCATCACTAGGCTCATCGAATGATTTAGGAGCGGTAACAAACTCAGGAGAAGTCAAGACTGGTTCTATCACAAGGACAAAATAGGTCATCACAAGGCCACCTTGCGAAGGTGGGATCCTCCTACGTCCTTTATCGTGAGAAGGACTAACCTCTACCTCTTTCTTCAGAGGAGGAGATGAACTCTCTGTAGATGAAGCTAGAGGTATAGAGGAGGAGGAGGATAGAACCATAGTGGATATGACCGAAGCTTTAACCATATCCACAAGTTTTGGGAAGGGCTGAATATCTAGAATGATCATCAGCAAAGGCGGCTCCGTCGAAGGAGCAATAAACACTCGTACCTATTTAGGGTTAGGTGCATTTGTGCTTGCAATAGAAGTCAGGAATGGATCAAGTAGAAGAGACACAATAGGAGAGGAGGAATACCACACTACAGAGGGTCCTGAAGTAGGGGCGGTTGTTTCTTCCTCCTTCTATTGTGAAGCAGCCTGCTTGGCCAAAAGAGCCTTTCGCTAGTGCTTGCGCACTCGTGTAAGGCGGTTCCTATGGCTCTTGGAGTTAGAAGATGGAGCTTGCGAAGGGATGGGAGGTTCTTTCTCAATCATAGGAACATCCACTATAGCCGTTTCGGGTGGAGGAACAGGTTCCTATGTAGGAGCAAAGGGAGCAAGCTGAGGAGTGACGGGAGGAGTCAACTCGAGCATTGGGCCTCTTTTTGCTCACTACCTTAGGAGCAGGAGTAGTAGGATCCCGCGACGGTCGAGACAAGGAGGACTCTCCTCAAAGGATCTTCTTCCTTTCATACTAAACGGTTCTAGGCTCTGTCAATAGGATAGGAAGCTTGAACGAGGGATGCTTGGGCTTTCACGAAGCGAGCATCAAAGGGTTCTCCTACAAATGAGGAACAAAACCCGAGGGTACCACAGCTGAGTGAGAGGAAGCATTAGATTGAGCAGCAAAAGAGGAAGAAGGAGGGTCACAAGACTGCCTCTCTTCTTTCCTCTTTCGAGCCTTAATGACATCGTTGTCGGCCTTAAAACAAGCCCTATGTGAGATAGAATAGGGCGAGGGAGGATACCTCACCTTCAGCCTCAGACGTCCTTTCTTATAGTTCTGATATGTCTTATGTAAAAGGTCCATCCTAGGTGGAAGGGGACCCACAGATGTAGGCCATGGGTGATCCAGGGAGAAGTTGCCACGTGCGACCGATGGTCGATAGCCTATGTTGTGGATCACATGTATGGAACCTCTGTGGATAAATTTTAGACACTTATGCACAATGGAGGGTACCGCATTCATCACTACCAACCAAGGGATACCCAAATTTACACGGAAGAGTTCAGAACTAGGGATGATGTCAAACAAGAGCTTTACAAACTTAGGCCCGACTAAGACCGATAGGGAAATGCTACCAATAGGGGAAACGGAAAGGCCGTCATGTGTGCGAATGAAAATTTTAAGAGAATCATATCCATCCTTATGTAAGAAGTTAATTAGCATAATCTCCTCTATTATTATATTTACCTGTTATGTTGAGTCAACGAGAACACCTACTACAATATTCCCATTGATCCATGCAGGAATGTAGAGGGAAGATGGTTCCCTATTAAAGCCCATTGACAAGTCCTGTGAAGTAAAGGTTATGCCAACACTTTTCTCCATAGGTTGCACAGAGGGGATGGTTTGATGCAGGAAGGAGGCCATTACGCACACTAGTCAGTGCTTTCACAGAATCCCCAAAGGTTAATGGATAGGATAGTGACCCAATTAAGGTTTTGTCATGCAATATCTTTGGAACCTTCCAACTATGCCACCTAGGGGTCACAAGTTGGGTTGCAAGGCGACAACCTTACAACACTCACACCTACAACACTCCTAGAGTATGAGGAAAGGGACTGTCAGTATCACAAGAATGGAACCAAAATGGTTCACATCAGGTTCACCAAAAATGTAAGAGAGGGGACCACCGCATGCAAGATCTCAGGCCATGGAGGGTCAAGACGTGAGAGGTTGCCCTAACTTACCTTAGCTAAGTGTATGTTTAGGGTGTGAGGATGACAATGATGAGGATTATGATGTCCTACAATCACTCTACAATCTCAAATTTCAAGGTGGGGCTAGGTGAGTCACTTTTTAGGTCAAACTCTGCACCTCAGGGACAACTCTGTGCCTCATGGAGCTCTCTAACCGAGGATGTCAGCACAGACTTTGGACGATAGCATGGCATGCTAGTATCTCATAAACACGTTGTAGTTCATATGGTCAGATTACAGTAGAGACAAGGTTGGACTCATCAAAATGACTAACAACCTAGCTTAACGAATTTTAAGAGGACAAAATAATATTATGAAATACAAAAGTACAAACAAAGGTGATAAAGTAGATATACCAAAGCTAATGTGACGAAGACAATCTTGTAGAAAACCCTATTCGCCAACTAGCTCCTTGGAATGCGTCTACCTACACACAGCAAGAAAGAGAATGTTGCGGGGTGGTTGTATAGGGGTATGCCTCAATTAGACCCCTGTTTAGGTGTTCCCACCTCCATGGACAACCAATGGAAAATAGATAAAGAAGTGACAAAAACATAAGCACTACAAACAGTACTATGCTACTCAACCAAATGATAGAGGAGAGGAGAGGGAAGCTTACCACCTCCACCAAGAGCACTCAAGGCTACTTGGAGGAGAAATGAGAGGAACTCAAGCCTCTGCTACAATAGTGTGGTCCCAAACTTTCTCTATTGATGTGATGGAGTGTGATATTGCTACTATGAAATGCTTGGAAGTGAGTGAAAATGAGCTTGTGAATGAGAGTATGAGAGCTTGATGTGGTGTAGAGTTCTTCCAATCTTTCATCCAACCTCCTAATGCAAGTTCAAATATTGATTATGAAGGAGTGAGAAGGAAAACATCCATATTCAGGTCGGGTGGCTGAAGGAGGCATTACAACTTCGCTGCCAATGGGAAGAGTAACGCTTCTGCTGGCTCAACGGCAAGAATCTGCCAGGGACATAAGCACACCGTGCGAACGTCTATGCGCCACATGGGCCTCCCTGACATAAACACCTCCACTGACATAGAAAATTGGTGCCAAGTGGACTACCATCAGTGGGCTTAAGTAGAATTAAGCCTACGAATTAGGTTTTCTAAAGTGCATAAAGTAAAAAAGGTGAATTGCACCTAGGGTGCAAATTCACTCTTATACACCTGTTAAAAACAAGCCATCCGCATATAGAAAAAGAATGGGAACGTCACCCCCAACCACCAGGTTAGCATTTGCTTCACTCTTCATGAAGCTCATTCCCTACAAGTATCTATCAATGTGCTCATACCACACCCTCAAAGCCTGCTTGAGTTTGTACAATGCTCTCTTGAATCTGCACATGTGGGTTTCACTACTGTGTGCTACAAAGCCCTCTAGTTTTTCTATGTGTACGTCCTCTTTCAATTCACCATTCAAAAATGTCATCTTGACATCCATTTGATGGATTTTCCATCCCATTTGTGTTACAAGTGAGATCATTACTCATATAGAAGTCTACCTATCCATTGGAGTGAATGTCTCCTCAGTCAATTCCCTCCTTCTGAGAGAACCCTTTGGCCACGAACCTTGCCTTGTATTTCTTGATGTTACCATCTGCACCATGCTTGATCTTATAGATCCAACATGATCCAACCACCGCCCTATCTGTTGGTCTAGGAACAACCTCCCACACATTGTTCTGCACTATTGAGGTATATTCCTCAACCATCACATCTTGCCACACCTATTGTTGTGCGGCCTCCTAATAGCTGGAAGGCTCACTATCTACTAACTAACTAACTAATGCCATATAGTCATTATACCTGGCTGGTTGCCTCCGCTGTCTACTACTCATCCTAGGAGCTCTCGCAAACTCCTGAGTATCCCTATGTGTCTGTTGGTTCCTACTACCAACTGTAGAGGATGAAGTATCAACCTCCATTTCTTCCTAATGCATCTCTTGGATATGCTGCATCTGTTGCTCCATACTATGTGAACTCTCAGCACCTGAGCCTGTGCTTTTACTAGTAACTATACTCGAGCTTGATTTCCCATGATTCAATTGCACGATCCTTGGAGCTTCTGTTGGCTGCTCACTCTGATCATTTGTTGGAAAATCTTTGGACCTCCTAAATGACTTGTCCTCCATGAACTTGACATCACACCTAACTATAATCCTCCTATCCCCTAGAATAAATATCCGATATGCCTTTGAGGTTTCACTGTACCCCACAAAGTACCCTCTCTCTACAATCTGATCTAACTTGGATCGTGTAGGCCCTAGAATATGACAATATGCCAAAATCCCAAATAGCCTGAAGTGGTTGACATCTGACTTCTTTCCTGAGAACACCTCCTCTGGTGTCATCTTTTCTAATACCTTATGTGGAACCATGTTCTGAATGTATACTGATGTACTGCATGCCTCTATCCATAAGTAACATGGTATATCTTGGTCATACAACATAGCCATTGTTGCCTTCGATATAGACCAATTATTCATCTCAGCAACCCCATTTTGTTGCACGTTGTAAGGAATAGTCCATTATCTCTTGATTCCTTCCCTAGTACAAAACTCCTGGAACTCTTTCCCTTTGTACTCGCCTCCATTATCTAACCGAAGAACCTTTATCTTTCTACCTGTCGAATTCTCCACAAGAGCTTTGAACTCTTGGAAGCAATTGAAAAACCTCATCCTTGGTCTTCAAGAAGTATATCTAGGTCTTCCTAGAGAAATCATCAATAAAAGTAACAAAGTACTCGTATCCTCTGAGGGACTTCGTCAACATTGGTCCATATATATCTAAATGTACTAGATCAAGAACACCCTTGGATCTAGTGTCACTCCTTGGAAAAGTTTCTTTCACAAACTTCTGCAACACACATCCCTTACATACATCATCATGCTTTGTGCTCACATCTAGAACACCTTTCACTATTTCACGAAGCAATTTAAGTGCTCCATGATGTATATGGCCCATTGCCCTATGCCATAGATCTTCTTGATCTCTAGATTTACTACTGCTCATCAGTGCATTTTAAGTATTAACTGCAACTTGTAAAGCCATCTGCTCATAACTCCAATAGCTATGGGTGATTTCAAATCCTTGAATCAATTCTTTATTAACACATTCACCCCTCTAAAGAGTATATTACAACCTTTATCCTGAAGGATAGATACGGAAATCAGATTCATACCCAAGCGTGGCACATGCAACACATCATAAATGGGAATTAGCTTGCCATTCTCCCTTTGAAATAGAACAGTCCCTTTCCCAACTAGATTGAGTTTGGACATGTTCCCCATAGAAATTTGGATTTTGATGTCCTCCTCCTTATAACTGGTGAAGTACTCTCTAACTCCTGTCATATGAAGTGACACCCCACTGTCTATATACCAAACACTTTGTGAGGTTGATCTAACCATACAAGCTATGAGCGCAAACTTATCCTCCATTCTACTAGAGAGCTCATCTGCACTTGTTGAAGCTGTCATTTGCTTCTTGCTTTTCTTTTCGCTCTTCTTCCTTTACGAGCAATCACTGACATAGTGTCCAAACTCATGATATCCATAACACTTGATCTTAGAGAAGTCCTTCTTTTTCTCACTTTGTGGATTTGATCCTTTGCTAGACCCCTTCTTCACTCTCCCTTTTCCTGCTAGGGCAATATTTCCCTATTCTGGCTCACTTTCCTAGCTTTTACTACTGGTTCCACTGACAAGACTTAGTCTAAGCTCCTCCTAAGTGAAGTCACTCCACAGTCGATCCCAACTCAATAAGGTGTCTCATCCATTGATAACTTGAACAAAGACATCCCACTACGTAGTAAACCCATTTAGGGCTATTCGTACTTGTCGAACCCCAATCCTAATACCTGCAAAATAATAAGAACAAACACATTAGATGATGAAATGCAAGAAAGAACAAGGGTTCCCCATGAAATCCATTAGCATAGTTGAAATTAGGAAAAGAGATGAAGAACACAATAAGAAATCAATAAAAGAGAGATTGAATCCTAATTAAACAAGAAAACTCTTGGTCCCATGGGGGAATTGGTGCCAATTTGATGTAAAAATTGGCCCTTTCCCAACTCCTATGATGCAAGCTTGATGAATGTTGATGAATGATCCATTTTTTTGATGTTTGATGAGTGCTCCAATGGAAACATTTGCATAACCTAGCTAAGATTCAATGATAATGGATGAAATTTGCTAATAATTTGAGCATAGTAAGTTTACTCAAATTGTGGATGCTAAAATGAGGAATGAAGCCTCCTATTTATAGAATGACAAGATGGATGAATGTCCAAAATAGAGAAATGTGGGACTAACATTCATCCAATGGAAAGATGCCACTTGTCAACCTATGAGTGGATGGAGGATGTGCAAGTTTTGAGGATTGTGCCAATAAATGCTTATTTTTGAATTTTGAATTTGTTTAAATGACATGCAAGAGGGAAGAAAGAATGCATTAAATGCCACTTGGCTCTAGGAAAAGGACATGTAAGAGAGTAAATTCCTTGTTGGATGTACATGTCAACTTAGATTTTGAATTCAAACTTGGAGAATATTCCCCAAAGATGCCTTGTTGAGGAAAATAGAGATTTAATGAATCAATTAAATCTATTTTCATGTGCAAGTGGTAAAAGCTAGAGGATGGGACATGAGAGGAGATTAAATTAATCAAAGTTAATTAATTTAATGAAGGGGATTAAATGATGTGACCTATTTGACTTAAATTTATGGATTTATTTAAATCAAATGTGAAAGGAATGTGATAAGAGATTAATTAAATAAAGATTCATGATTTATTTAATTAAAAGGGATGATTGTTAGATTAAACTAAATAAGGTTTTAATATAATTTATTTAATTTAATAAATAGACTATAAGAGATTTAATCAAATAAAATTAATTATTTAATTAAATCAGATAATTAGATCAAAATGGTTAATTTAATTATCGAGAAGAAGTGACTTAATTGGATAACTGATTTATTCAATTAAGAGAGGAATAATGATGAATTTAATCAGATAAGGGTATTTGATTAAATGGTTAGACTGAAGGATGATTCAATCTATGAAATGATGTTAGTGGTTAGAATCAGATGCACAATGTTAATCGGTACATTTTACGTGTCTACATTTTGCCCCTCTTTGAAGCACTGCACTTGTTGCGTTGGTTCAAAGAATAAACGATCTCGATTAAAGCCAAAAATTTTCATTTTTAAAATCTTTCCCCATTGATGCCCGGTGAGATAAAACATGCCAATATATTGCCCCCTTGAGAGATTGGATGAAAATTTACATTTTTTAGTGATCTCCTGAAAAGAAGAGGACAAGGTGTCCGACAGGTCCAAAAAGGCTCCACAAGGCTAAAAACGTGTCTAAACGCAATAAAATGATGTAAAACAGGCCTCAACTAGACAAAAATAGGTTCATGGGTCCAAAACCCTAGCAGGATAGCCAATTAGGGTGAAAAAACCCTAATTTTCAAGCTTAAAAAAACTCCAAGGGGTCACTTTCAATTCATTTTCATAGACAGCCATCTAGCAACCTTGAGATTTGAGCTCTGACCTCCTGATGATATGGCACAACAATAGCTCCCAATGCACATTTTTGACCGAGTTCAGACATACCAGCGGCCACCTAGTATTGGAGCACCGGTAAGTGATCCTTACTTGAGCTTTATTTTTCATTTTTAGCATTCATTTATTGCTTTCAAAGTCAGTTATTCTATAGGGCCGCTCAAAAATCAAACTGTGCCGCTCAGTGTCAGATTGCAGCGTGGCGGTGGAGTTTGGAGTTTGAAAATAAATTCCAAAATCTGACGTTGAGGTCATGGCCCATGAGGTCATTTCCAAAGTGCGACGCGGTGGTTCCTTAATGACATGAATCTTTTCAAACTGCGCCGCTTGGAAGGAAAGTGCACTGTGGTGGTGCGCTTTCGGCATTTTGTGCCCCAGCGTCGTAGTTTGATAAAAATAAAACTGTGACACCTTCACGGATAGCGACGCTAGAGTGGTTTCTTGGACACCCTACAAAAAAAAGTTCAAACTTTTTAACATGATGACCCTTCCCGATGTAGGACACAGTGAGGGAGCTCTATTCCCGAGAGCACAGGTCGTGGAATCTCTTTGGTTACTTATGAGACCTTAGTGGCAGAAATCAAGATCGATTACGAGACATGGGGTTGTGGTACATTGCCTACGCAGTGCCCGTGCGCACCCACCTTGGGATGATGTTAGCGCTTGTCGAGAGATGGCACAACGAGACCTCTTCTTTCCACCTTCCCATCGGCGAGGTCACCGTCACCTTGGAGGACATTTGGCGCATCTTAAGATTTTCAATTAATGGTTGGAATGTTATTTTTGATATAGATGAGGGGCAGAATGCCTATCACATAGTCCTCGCCACAGAGGACATTGCCATTTGCGAGGGGCAGATCAAGCTTGAGCGTCCCAGGGCTCTCACCCCTCCCTCCCGCTTGGTTGTTGCGGCCATTATTTCAGATCTTGTTGCCCAAGATTGACGAGGCCGGTACCTCAGTCCTAGTTGAGGACTCTATTGGGAGCACATGGTGATGTGTGATAGGCCTACTCATTTTGCTTGGGGGTCGGTTCTTCTTGGGTCACTATACAGAGATCTTCATGAGTACATCTACCTAGATGGTAGAGCACTTGGAGTAGGTGTCACACTCCTCCACATATGGGCATGGGAGCACATTGTTGTCTTTTGGTCGTGGGTTGTTGCAGTATCGATGGGGCCTGATGATCTCCTCATATGGCGTTATAGAGGTGGTATGTCCTCCGCACACATGGGCGAGCACAGGATTCCCTATTGGAGGAGGGTCCTAGATGAGATGCAGGTGTTTATATGGCATCTGTACCTTGGTCAGCTCGGATGGGCCAACGATGTAGATCAGATTTTCTTTGCCCGCCAGGACCAATTCATGTAGGGGCAAGAGCACACGATGATAGAGAGATATCTGCCTAGGCACATTCAGTGCCAGTTAAGTGAGCCTCAGGATCAGCTAGATGATAATTATGTGTTTGTATTATTTTCCTGCACCATGTCACAGGTTTCATGGGGGCGATACATTCCTGCTTCCGCGGTTGGTGACAGTTTTAGACATTTGGTGGCTCGACCATGGGCTTATGATCAAGGGCTTGCGGATCTAGCCATCGCATAGGCATACAGGGACTGGTTCCAGCCTCCACTATGTTTGAAAGTTTGAGGAGCAGTCCCCAATCAGTAGAGGACGAGAGGCATAGGGGGAGGAGGAGGACAAAGAGATGGTGTACAACAGGACCAGCCGGCTAGGGCTCCAGTTCAACTAGCCCAACCAGGTCAAGACGATGTTTTGATGCCGGATCAGGAGCATGTTCAGGCAGATGTACCACCACAAGCTGGGGGTGAGGATCAACCTCATGTGCAACCCCAGGTGCAGCCCCCACCAGTACAGCCAGCATGGCAGGTGGACCCTCGGGATACATTGATTGCACAACTATAGGCCCAGGTGTAGACTTTGATAGGGGAGAGAGATCAGGCGCAGACTAAGAGGGACCAGGTCAGGGCCAAGAGGGACCAAGCCATACTGCAGAGACAGGTTGTAGAGTTACAGGCAGCCACAAAGATGGGCTGAAGACATTAGTTAGAGAGCATGGCAGCCTCCTCCTCTCATAGTATAGTGTCCATTTGATCTTACAGGGAGCCCGTCTGAGAGGTAGATTATTATCATATGCATTATCATCAAGCCATACCTAGAGCAGCATGGGTTCCAAAGTACTCGTAGCGGACCAGTTTTAGACCAGCATAGGATCATAGTGACAGGGGTGAGGGCAGCAGACAGGAGGGTTAGGTCTCCTTTTGATCGAGATGATATCATTTTTTGTGCCCTATGGGCTCCTTTTTGATAGCCTGATGGGCCTTTTTGTACTGATTGACATACATGTACAGTGATCCAATTATTTTGTACTATGATAGTTATTCGATGATGATATATATGAGATGATGATTTTAATATGATGTGATGTGTATCATTTATTTATGCATGTATGGATGATTCTACTTCTATATGTTGTGCAATGATGTTATGGTGTTATATGATGTATTTATGGATGTATGTATTTCCGATGATATATGCATTATGTAATGATTATGACTAACAAATCTATATTATGTTGTTGACTTATGATATGCAGATGCATTTATGTGATGTGTAATGATGTTGGAATCTATATGATGATTTGAAATGATATGATATGTAATATGCAATATGCAAAATGATATGGAAACGATCTTTGGTGTATACACGAAATGATGTGAATCATGCTTATATATATGAAATGATTATGGATGAATTTACACTTTGCATGTAATGGATTTTTATGTTTCTATTTATGCTTATAATGATGTGGAATGATTTATGCAATGAAATGTAAAAAAATGATTGTGATGCTATTTATGAGATGATATGGATGATTAATGGACAACATAATGCAATGTAAATGCAATGGTAGTGTTTTATATGATGTGTATTGATGATGCAAATGAGATGGTTTTCTAATATGCTTAGAATAACAAATATTTTTATCCTAAACATGTTAAATGATAATGTAATGTATGTGATGCATTTACTGTGATGTACTATATGCAATGATATGATGATGTAAAATGGTACGATGATGCTTAATGTAAAATGAATGTAATGTGGGAGATGACTTTATAATTTTATGTGAGTATGTATGCAATGGATTATCTATAATGCTTATATACTTATTATGTATGATTATGCAGTAGGTGGTAATGTGAAATGACTTATGAAATGTCTATGCACAAGAATATTATGCAGTGATTTATGTGATGAATGTAATGTGATGCATAAAATGGATGAAATGTAGTGAGAAAGGGGTGTGCTAATTTATGAAAAATGCTTATAATACCATGTTTTTGATAAAGGGTCAAACGGGTAATACCATGCTTATAATACCATGTTTATATGATGATGGAAATGCAATGCGTATGTTTCCTATATGATATGTTTATGCAATATGCTAATTATTTGCAGATGCAGGATCGATGACGATGATGATGATGATGATGATGATGATCAAATGTCACAATACCTTGTTAGTGCGATGAACGAGAAGGAATGAAAGAGAAGAATTCATTTCAACAAGGCACAAGATGATGAACATGAAAAATGATGATGATTGCTTGCCGAGGAGTTAGGATTTTCAAAGGGCCAATTTCCTTATGTTTGATGACACACGTGGTATGATTCATCAAGGTATAGAGAACCAGGATGATGTTGTACCTAGTGTGATGGAATTTGACTTGACAAATAGATAGGAGTATCCTTGTTAACACCTGACATACAAAAACCTTGCTAGGATGAACTTTAGAAGTTTCAAACACCTTGGACCAAAACACAGAAAGGTATAACCTATCAATACAATAGTCAACAAGTTGCCCAAAACTTCCTCCATACATACCTAACAAAGCAAGTATTCACCAAGGTAATATTACAAGAACGTCCAACAAGCACAACAGACAAAAGATAATGATCATTGCCCCATTCCTATTTCTCTAAATCCTCTGCCAGGATATCATCAAGAGGTTCTTGGAATGAGTGCAATAATATAAGTCAAAAGATAAAGATAAAGTAAACAAACAAGTTGATGTTGTTCAATACCGCTAACAAAAAGGGGATGCATTTTTAAGGATAAGAACCGAAACTATTTCCAAAACATAATGGCCATTGTAGGAATGATACATCCTAGAACATGTTAGTGGATGGTGGCACATCATTTCATTTATCCAAAGTGTTCTTTCAAATGATTGATATGGGATCAATTGGATGATGGGTTATTGACACAAAGAGTTGACCCACTTGTTTACGTACTAACTTAGACCTAAGACTTGACGTTTTGAGTTTTCTCTTTTAACCTGCTAGACTTGTTTCTGATTGTTTCACCAAAGGTTGAGGATGATGATCATTTATTATGAGTGGGGTTATTGCGGGTGCAAGCAAGATGAGACAGATGGATTTTTTTTAAATATTTGGATGTTTTTGGAGTTTTTGCAATGTTTTGAGGTTCTTTTTGGTATTTTTCAAGATTTTCAAATGTTTTGATTTTTGGTTTTTTTTATGTTTTGGGGTTTTCCAAGATTTTGACCAAGAGACTAACCTAAGGACCTATCCTAGTGGCCTCGGGGGCTGATCAATAGATTATCCTTGCCTACATTATATACGTAGAGACCACGTGGTTCGACTAATGACTTGACTAATTTACAAATGAAGATACACATGATGAAATGTCAGTTTATTATGACACTCCTAAAGGATTGACCTAAGTGTCTCGGGGGATGATCAAAGATCAACCTTGCTTACGTTCAAGGCTCAGAGACCCGTAGTTCGACAAGATGACCTCATTTTTGACTTTTTGATTGGCTTTTTGACCTATTTTTCTAGGATTTTGATATGTTTTGGTGTTTTTGGATTTTCTAATTTTTTGATGTTTTTGGATTTTTCAGCGTTTTGATGTTTTTGGATTTTCTAATTTTTAGGAATTTTAAGAATATGCATGAATCCGATCTAATGGGAACATTCCCCCATTGTGATGCAATAGACTATTTTGATAAAGGTAGGACAAATTGACCTTGAGGATGGGCCAAGTAGTACTAGGAGAGATCATGATACAATAACAAGACCAAGCTATGGTGTAGATGCAGGTGGATGAGTGATGGATGGAGATCTGAATGTGATGGATGATGGAAATGTAATGGATGGATGATGCAGAACAAGCTGTAAAGATCCTAGTGGATGGACAATGCTTATTTACACAAGGTGCCTATTTGCCAGGTTTTTCACCGAGGTACCTGTCCAAAGTGCAACCAAAGTAGTTTTCACTAGAGGATGATTTTTCTCTTTACTATTTTTTTTATCCTTTTTTTTAAATTTTTTTGGATTTTTTTCTTTTTTGATTTTTTTGTTGTCACCAAGAGGCCTGTTTGCTAGGTTTTCACCGAAGTAACCATTTTTTAAGGACATTTTCTTCTTTTTTTTGGATTTTTGGTTCTATACCTTGAAATATTTTTGGCATAAAACTTTTTGAGATGAGAGTTATTCATGGGCTCTTGCAGAGGTTCTCCTTCAGGTGTTGATAATTGACATGCCCCTGACTTATAACTTGTTGTGATAACGAATGGTCCCAACCAATTGGGTTCAAATTTTCCTTTGTTGCTTGGGTTTGGGACATTCTTCTAATTCTCCTTTAATACTAGTTCTCCAATTTGTAAAGTCCTGCTTCTGATTTTCTTATTATAGCTCCTCTTGAGTCTATTCTGATAGACTTGCAAATGATTCAAAGCATCGATATGTCACTCATCTAGTAGCTCCAACTCATTCAATCTTGATATTCGGTACTCTTCATTTGTGATGAGGTTTGGTAGTGATATCCTAAGTGATGAGAGCTCGATCTCAATGGGGAGTACTACTTCTGATCTGTAGACCAGGGAGAAAGGGGTGGCGCCAGTGGGTGTGTGGATACTAGTTTGATAGGCCCAGATGGCGGGATTAAGCTATAGATGCCAGTCACGACCTGCATCATTGACTGTTTTCTTGAGGATTTTCAAAATGGTTTTATTTGTAGCTTCTGCTTGGCCATTTCCTTGGTGATAGTATGGGGTAGAGAAGTGATGTTGGATTTTGAATTTTTTGCATAAGTCGTGAACCTCCTGATTCTTAAATGGTGTCGCATTATTTGAGATAATGGCTTGTGGAACACCATAGCAGAAAATGAGATAGTTCAGGATGAACTTTGATATCTGCTTCCCAGTTATATATGTCATGGCTATGGATTCCACCCACTTAGTAAAGTACTTCGGTGCTGTTATGATGAATTTTTGGCCGTTAGATGAAGTGGGCATGATTTTTCCAATGAGATCGAGTCCCCACTACGAAAAGGGCCATGGTGTGATGATGGGATGGAGTCCTTGAGCTAGAGCATGGATGAGGTCCCCATGCTGCTGACATTGTAGACACCTTCTGGCATAGTCATGTTCCTCTATTTCCATTGTGGGCCAATAATACCCCATCCTTAGTAGTTTCTTGGCTATGGTCATTCCACTCGAGTGTGAACCATAGATACCGTTATGTACTTCAGTTAGAGTAGTCAATGCCTCCTCAACGTTTAATTAGCGTAGTAAGGTTCCTTCTATGCTCCTATGATATAGGGTATCTCTTTGGATGATGAATTGGGATGCCTTTTTGCCAAAGTTTCATTTTAGGTTTGAGGGTAAGTCGATGGGTATGACTCCTATTCGTAGGTATGTGTAAATGTCATGGTACCAAGGATCACTGGGACCAACGATTTCACACACGAATTCTGATTTTGGTGCCTCAAATTCAGGCATGAGAAGCTGCTCTATCAGGAATTCATATTTTGGAATGTTGTGGGGGATATCTAGTAAGGATCTAGTTGTTGCCATGGTGTCTGTTGCTCTATTGTTGGCTCTGGGAATCTGCTCAAATGTAATTTTGACGAAGGATTCTTTGAGAGTCTCCACTAATTTCTTGTATGGAGTGAGCTTGTCGTCCTTGGTCTGGTATTCATCGTTCACTTGATTTATTATCAATTGGGAGTCTCTGTATACTTTGAGAGCTATAATGTTCCACTGCACTCCTATTCTGAGATCTATGGTTAAAGCCTCATATTCTGCAATGTTATTGGTGCAGGGAAATGCCAGTTTGTAGGACCTTGGTATGCAATCCCCTTGTGGGGTGATAAAGAAGATGCCAACTCCTGATCCATGTTGCGTGTATGAGCCATCAAAGTACAATTTCCAATTGTCAGCTACATTGAGATTGAAAATAGATTCATTTGGAAACTCTGAGATGAGAGGATTCTCTGAATAGATTGGTGCTTTTGCAAGTTGATTTGCAATGACTTGGCCTTTGATTGCTTTTCACTCTACATATTCAATGTCATATTCTGACAGTATCATCACCCATTTGGCCATTGTTCCCATGCACATTATTTTTGACAATAAGTACTTGAGAGGGTTGATTTTGGCAATGAGTTTTATTTTGTGTGCCAACATGTAATTTCTGAATTTTTGTGATGCAAACACTACTGCTAAACATTCTTTCTCTATGAATGAGTAGTTTAGCTCATGCCCAACCATTGTTCTACTGATGTAATAGATAGCCCTTTCTATTCCATTTTCGCCATGCTGAGCTAGGAGATCTCCAAGGGTTGTTGCTGTTGCTGATACGTAGAGAATTAATGGTTTTCTTGGGATTGGTGGCATTAAGACTAGTGGTGTAAGTAGATATTCTTTGATTTTATTGAATGCCTCTTCACACTTGGTATCCTATTTGTACACTACTCCCTTGTGAAGTAGGTGAGAGTATGGGTTCTGTTTTTCTGCCAACTATGCTATGAATCTTTGAATGGATTGAAGCCTACCTTGGATACCTCTCAATTTCTTTAATGTTTTGGGTGCCTCCATCTCAAGGATTGCTTTTACCTTTGTTGGATCTACCTTGATGCCTCTCATTGACACTATGTATCCTAGCAGCTTTCCTGATTATACGCTGAAGATACACTTATTTGGGTTTAATCTGACCTTGTACTCTTCTAGCCTGTCAAAAATGGCACTTAATGTTGCTATGTGATCCTTTCTCTTTCTGGATTTGGCTAGAATGTCATCAACATAATCTTCGACCATTTTATGGATCATGTCATGGAATATCAATGCCATGGCCCTTTGGTATGTTGCTCCTGCATTCTTTAAGCTGAATGACATCATATTCCAGCAGTAAGTCCCCCATGGACAAGTGAAAGTCATCTTATGTTGGTCCTCTTTAGCTATCATGATTTGATTGTACCCTGAGAATCCATCCATTAGTGACAGCATTTCATGTCCAACTGTCATGTCTATGATCATGTCAATGTTTGGAAGTGGGAAGTCATCTTTCAGACAAGCTTTATTCAAGTCTCTGAAGTTTGTGCAGATTCTGATGCCCCCATCAGGTTTTGAGACAGGTACCAAGTTTTACACCCATTCTAGATAATCTATCGATTTGATGAATCTTGCATTTAATAAATTTTTTAGCTCCATTTTGACTAATAAGGTGATCTGAGGGTGCATTTTTTGAAGCTTTTGTTTAACAGGCTTTGCTTAGAATTAGATATATTGCTACGTGGTGAACCACGATTTCTAGATCAAGCCCTGACATGTTAGCATAGCTCCATGCGAAGTTTATCTATCTTTCTCTTAGGAAAGCTGTTAGGAACTCTTGTTCCTTTGATAGTAATGACTCCACATAGAATGTGATGTGCAAGGTTTCCTCTGTTCCTAGATTGACTGAATTGCACCTTTCTGCCAGGACTGCTGATTTTCTTAATGAAGAGCTCTAAAAGGAAGATTGAATCCCCCATCCTCGGGCACCTTAGAAAGGTTTTCATAGTTGGATGAGTCCTTTCTTTTTACTTTTTCCTAGTTGGAGAGTGCCATAGTGTGGTTTTCACTCAAGGACTTAGATATTATTCTTAATTTTTCACTTTTGCGACTGAGGGATTAAATCATTTCCCCATAATAGGAATGTGTATCTAGCTCCATTATGAACCCTTCTTTGTGATCCCCACATGGAATGTTATCCCGTAGTCCCATGAATTATGAGAGTGCCTCATCTTTTTCGAATGTATCATGAATTGGTGCTCCTCGTTGGTCATAGTCGATGAGTTGGGGATATACTAAGCGGATTTCATGATTTTGATGGTCTAATTCAAACGATAGGGTGATAATCATGCAAACAGTGGTATCCTCAAATAGCCTAGGTAAGTTTTTCGTAGGATCCTCATCATCACTACTACTACAAATGTCGGTTATGTCAAATGTGAAGTTATCTATGACGCGACCTGTAGATACTGGTAAGCGTAGTTTGGCTACGATTGGCTAAGGAGGATTATTAACCCTTCTAACTAGAGGACTTCGGCCACATATGGTTATACTCGGAGGGGTACATCCAAGACCAAGATTTGTTATTGTTCGTTTCTCTGGAATCATAGGTATTATAATCCCATTGTCATTTTTCCCAAGTCTTTGATCTATGTCGTAGCCCATTGTGAGCATCATTTGCAGACCCTTTCTTTTGTCATCCATTGGTAAATCAGCTACTTGTCTCTCATCTTGGTATAACATATGAGATGGATCTGACTCAATAAATTTTTGGCCAAGATCTCCCCAACTTGTAAGGTTGGGAGAGTCTTCAAGAGATGTTTGGGATGTGGAGGCTTCATTTATTTGCATACATCCTCATGATCTAGGAGATTGTGGTAACTCTCCTACCACAAAATCATTTTTAGGGATCATGTAGTTTCCACAATCATTATCTTGGATGATGACCTTAATGTCAGAAATGGTGGGAATGGTGGGAGTGACAGGTGTCTCTATTGCAGAAGTGGATGAGAGAGTGGCGGGATAAATGTATGGTGTAGATGGACCCTCATCATTTTTTGGTACTTGGGGGATTTTATAGTACCTTGCTTCAAGGATTTTGCAATAGGAGAAGGGTTTGAGATCCCCATGGATGGTGACTTCTTATCCCTCATGTGTGAATTTCACACATTGATGGAAAGTTGATGCTACTGCTTTCATCACATGAATCCATGGGCATCCTAGGAGGATGTTATACGGCAAGTCGAGGTCCAAGACCTGACAACTGGTTTCGATGATAGATGGCCCTACTTGAATAGGGATTTTGATTGTGCCCTGGGACACTCTTTCTTGATTATCATATGCTCTTATTGTGATACCCTTTCCTTTGTCAATTGAATCCTCTAAGATTTTTAATTGTTTGATGAGCTTGAGAAAACATATATTTAGGCATGCACCTCCATCCACCAAGACTCGTTTGACTTTTATTTTGTGCACCATAACCTCTAAGTGGAGTGCATAGTTGTGAGATGGTTGAGTGGGGAAATCTTGGTTAGAGAATGTGAGGAGATTTGGTGTAATGATATTTCCTACCATAGCTTGGAATTGTTCCACACCAAGATCTACGGGGACAGTGGATGAAGCCAATGCTTCCTCAAGGATTTTCTTATGGGCAGATGAGATTTTTAGTAACTCCATGATGGAGATTTGCATTAGCATTATTTTGAGCTGATCTAGGACATTGTAGCCATTGGGGAAAAATCTAGGTGTAGGGACTCTGTTTTGCTGGGATGATCTTGCGATGGTAACCTTGCCGCCTCTTATGGTGACTCCACAATTGGCATGGGATCCTTTGATGATTATGGTAGTGTAGTGTTCCTCTAGGGAAGTAATGACAGTTTCATATACATGATTTACATTCGTGAAGGTTTCTTTCCCCTTATTTGTGGTATTATTCCCTTTATTTCCATGGTTAGGCATCATATTCATGTATATCTTAAGGTTTTGGTTTCCTGTTGGTTGTTCCACGTTTATAATCCTTTGATCAATGAGATCTTGAATTATGATTTTTAACCTCATACAACTATTCATGGTATGCCCTTTGATTTTATGGAAGTCACAAAGTTGATTCTCATTATACCAAGGAGGTCTCACATCCGGTTCTCGGTAATTCTCATAGGTGGGCACTTTGATGATTTTTTCGTTTATCAACTTCTTCATGATGACTTCAAGTAGTTCCCCCAAAGTGGTGTACTTTTGCTTGGGGTAATTCTTGTTCTGTTGAGGTGGCCCCCTTTGATCATTTAGATTATTGATTGTCTGATTGTTGTTTGGTTGTTTTTTTGCTTGATGATTGTTTTGGTGTTGGATTTGGATTTGTGGTGTGGGTTTATTTTGGCACAGGGCATTGATGACCACTTTAGTGTCAACAACACCATCATTAGTAACATTTTTGTTCCTTGCCCACATGCGAGGTTTATCATTGTAATTGGTAGGTGGGCAGTTGTTTTGTTGTTTGGGGTATGAAGTTGATTCTGCGGTTTGTATCATAAGGGCTCGTTCGATGCTGAGCACCCTAGAGATCAACTAGTCATATGTGGTGATCCCTTGTACCTTGAGATGAAATGCCAAGAGGCAGTCAAGGTTGGATATAATGGTGCAAACTTGTTATTCCTCAGGCATGGTCCATTTTCTCTGATTGGCATTGGATTGCCATCGTTGTAGGAATCAAGCGAATGATTCATTCTTACCTTGTTTCAGAGCTGAGAGTTCTTCTAGAATGACATCCATTGTAATATTGCATGCGTAGTTTTTAATGAATGCATCTATAATTTCTTGGAAGGTTTTGATTGCTGTTGGTAGGTGAGAGAACCATTCCATAGCGTGGCTAGCCAAACTCCTAGGGAATAGCCGCATCAGATAAGTATCATCATATGCGAATTCCATGCAATGAACCTAGAATTCCCTAATGTGATCTTCAGGGTTTCATGTCCCACGATATTTTTCAAACTTGGGGATCTCAAATCCCTTGGGGAATGGTTTCATCACAAGACTCCTGTCAAATGGATAGGGACAAAAGTTGCTTGGTGTTTTTATGGTTCGCCCTGATTGAAGATCAAACACTTGTTGCGAGAGAAACCTAATTTGTGTCATTACATCATTTTGTGGATTAGGGGGTGGGATGAAGGTGTTTTGGGGTGTTTTGATTATGGGTTGGATGGGTGGGTTGGTTGATGGTATTTTCACATTCTACTGAGCCAGGTATGATTGCACTTGTTGCTGTATGAAAAATGCTTGTTGTTGATATTGTTGTTGTTGTGCTAGGATTGCTTGCTGTGCTTGTTGTTGTGCTTGTTGTTGTGCTTGTTGTTGTTCCAACAACGCTTGTTGTTGGGCTGCTAATTGGGCTACTTCTTGCTGCTCTTAATATTATTTTATTGCTTGCTGATATGCCTATAGTTGTGTTGTGTGTTTTTGTGCAAGAAGTTGTGCTTATGCTTGTGCTTGATATTGGGCGTGCACCTGAGCTTGGGCTTGGGCTTGTGCTGCTTGTTGTTGCAATATAATTTGGGCTTCACTAGCATTTTGTGCTTGTAATGCAGCTTGGGCTGCTTGAGCAACTTCTTGTTGTTGTTGCAATAAAGCTTGGGCTTATGCAGCCTGTTGTGCTTGTTGCGCAATTTGGGTGGCTTGAGCATTTTGTGCTACTTGTGCAGCTTGTTGGGTAGTTATTTGTGCGGCCTTTTTCTTTTGCATTTGTAGGAATTCCTTTTGATAAGTAGCTTGGTGAGTGGCTTGCAATGCCATGTTGTATTGGTTTGATAAATTGGAGTTTGGTGGTGGTGGGGATGGTGGTGGATTTGGAATGGCATTTGTGGTGGTGGTGAGTGGTGATGTCGTGTTGGTGATTTGAGTGGTGGATGGTGATGTTGATGTGGTTGGTCCTTGAGAGACCATGCTTTGATATGTTAGGGGGGTGGTTGATGATGTTGTGATTGCTTGTGTAGTTGTCATTTTTTGTTGCGATATCGATGACATGTTTTGAGAGTTTGGCATGATGTTTTGATTGGTGTTTGGAATGTTAGTTTGATTGATATTTGGTAAAGGCGGAAGACCCAAGCCAAGTAGAGGTGTGGATAATGGTGGTATGGTGGGAGGGGTGAAAATGTGAGGGGTGTGAGTTCTTGAGAAAATGATGTGGTGTCGAAAATTCCCCTAGGTCCAAACATGTCACCTTCCTCTTGCAAATTCGTGAGGAGAGAAGTTTGAGGTGTTACATGGAAGGATGATGATGATGGATCATTATGGAAAGTGAGAGGGAAATTCTTATGTAACGTATTTTGGGGTATGTTTTGTTCCTGATGGTGTGTTTGAATAGCATTAAGAAATGCATTTCCCTTATTAACATTAGGTTGGGTTGGAGAAAAATATTTTGTGATTTGCGGAATGTTTTGAGTGATTTTTTGGGATGGGGGTGTGGATGAGATGTGGAGAGTGGATGAAATTAGAGGCATAACCTCCAAAGATGGTTCCACTATAGAGCTCATGTCGAAATCATAAGGTAATTTGGCCCCTTGTTTTGCTAGTTCAAGCATGTATAGTGAAGGGTTAAGCCTCATCATGATGTTGATGATCTTATGGTTTTCCAAATTTTGGAGCATTTTGGTTATTTCTTCATGACATCCCAAAGGTAAGATCTTCTTAAATTTCCTCTTGTGGATTTTGTGATGATGAGATAGTCAAAGGATTGCTTGATTCGACTGGATTTATTTCAACGTTTGTTTGGCTTAGGTCACTTGAAGCGGGTGTTTCTTTGTCGGCTTCCATGTTCTTCTTGTATTGAGATCTAGTTTGCACCATAAAACAAGGATCAATTTTCAAGAATATGGGAGATGAATCTCTAATTCTTTGGATTGATCTTATTTTATGCCCAAAAGATAAATTTTTAGGGTATCTTGAGGATCAAAAGGTGATATGATGATGATGCAAGAGATGGATGATGTGGAATTTTTGATCTTTTGATAAATCTTTAGGGGGATGCTAGACTTTTGGGACTTTTGGATATGCTTGAATTTTTATTTTTTATTTTCTTTTGGATTGTCCTTGACTTGATTGATTTTGGTTTGCTTTAATTGAACAAATAGACCCTAAGATGTTGGATGTTTATCTAAGGGGTAGATTTTCTCAAAGGATGATAATTTGAATATGTGTAGGGAGAAGCATGCATCTACCCACACCTATTCAAACAAGTTGATAATTTAACCAAGTATATGAAGAAGGATGCATCTACATATACCTAGCTAAACAAGATGATTTGATAATTTTGACTAAGCACATGCAAAAGTATGCATCTACACATGCCTAGTCAAAGATGATTAGATAAAGATTTCAAGGATTTTGTCTCAAGGATTTGATGATTTTGATTTTTTTCCAAAAAGCCTAGCATGAAGGATAGTTTCAATATTTCTCAAAAGGTGATGGTGAGATGATTTTAAGTTTGAAGGATGGGTGAATTTTTTTTTTTTATTTCTTTTGATCCTAGGATGAACCTAAAAAAGACACTTTGTTTACCTAGACCTCGGTATTGAAGAACATGCAATGCTTCTATAGACCTTTATAACCAAGAAGTGGTTTAATTTGAGCATACATTTTCGGATTTTGAACCAAGGACTTTCGTTTTGGGATTTGACTTTCTTGGAAATCGTGAGGTTTCAACACATGTGAGAGTTCATCTTGTTATCTTTGCTTAGTGGCTTTATTTTACCACACACTTCTTTGATTAGTTTTCCAAACTAGATGTCCAATGTCTTAATTTCTTTGAATCCCACAAAGTATGTTATGTGGAAATTTGATGAATTAAAGGCAAGGGTTACCTATTGTTTACCTTTAGTAGAAAAATTGAGATGTAATCCAAGTGTTTAGAAACCTCTAAGGATAGAATCCCAAGGGCAAGAAATAACACATGAATTGGGTCAATTGTATTTGTCTCCTAAAGGGTTTGAAATTTTGATGATGATGTTTAAGTGTTTGTTTCCAATATTTTTGTGAACAAGCAAAGCATTTCGTAACCAAGAATAAGTACAACCCTATGGATATGAAAGACTGTATTTGTTGAGTCCCCACTTGGACAAGTCCAGCTACAGTTATCTTTAGCGAATGGTTAGATGCTTGACCCCACTGGCTCCCCTCCACGACACTCACTTATACAGGGCAGCCAAGCATCAACACCCATGAAACTCCCATGGCATGCTTTCCATTTCTACTAAAAGACTGTAAAAGTGTGGGGCGGCTTTAGAACGACCATTCTTGCACCAACAAATAGATCAAGGATTTTGGCAATTCTAAAACATGGGTTTTAATTAGGACTTTCTATTTGTGGAGATTGACCCATATAGGGAGAGTCCCTTTTTAGATCCATCTCATCGGAGCCAACCGCGTGATATTGGCGTTTATTCCAATACCCATATTTATATCCCCGTTGGAAATACTCTTTGCTTTAGAGTGTAACCAGTTGAGTCGTTCCCTTGGGTGAGTACATTTTCCCCAAGGCAGGCCCTCTAATATAAACAAAAGCAAGTAAAGACAATATCTGTAACTCGATCAATCTTTGTTTGTAACACAAAGAGAGAGAATGTACACAATAATGCTCTACTCACACTTGCACAATTTTTTGTTCAATTTTAAATCCAAAATGAAATGTGGAGGTGATTGCTTTGTCTCAACCTAAAATCACAAAAAAGGCCTTTTGATTCTCATTTTAGATCTACAAAGCAATTGTGAGTTGTTTTTAAAGCACCAAAGGACAAATGAGAGTTTTTTTGTTCAATTGTTAACCAAAAAAACAAAATCTAATAAGTTGTAGTCCTAATGTTCATTTTAAGCCTTTGCAAAAAAAAATTTGAAAAGGTTCTTTTTTAAAAGCCCAAACAAAATTAGCCTCCTAAGCGAGAAGAGATAACAGTTTCCTAAGAGTGTTAAACAAACACTAAAGTGTGTAAAAACACTTTGACTTTGTGAAATACCATCATCATGTTTCTCTTTCTTTTGTTTTTAATTGATCCAACCTACAAGAAATAAAATTAGTCAGACTCTACAAAACACAGAGGTTAAAAAGTAGAAAATAGAAGATAAACTTATCATTTGACAAAAGGCATGTGTTAAAATGAAATTCCAATTTTGTATTCCCTGCTAGCAGCGCAACCCATGACTGTGTCACAGTTTGATTTCTCCAGCAGTGCTATATAGTGCTGCTTACTAGTCATCAGTTCTCTATACCCGAACTAGTGAGCTCAAATGTGTCACCCTTTTCACCAGTGTCACTATTTAATATTCAAATTCAAAAAAAATTAGGCGGGAAGGCTAAAGCATCACAATTTGGACTTTCCAGCTGTGCTATATGGTGACGTTGGAGAGCCAGCGGTGCTATATGGTGACGCTAGAGAGCCAGCGGTGCTATATGGCGATGCTAGAGAGCCAGCGGTGCTATATGGTGACGCTAGAGAGCCAACGGTGCTATATGGTGATGCTGAGCTTCCAACGTTGGAATTTTCCTATGCACAAAATAGAAACACTAAATTTTTAGAAAAATGTGATTAAAAACGAGATGTTGCCCTCCTTCTAGTGCCAAAATTTTGAACCCCAATCCTAATAGCTGCAAAAAAATAAGAACAAACGCATTAGATGATGAAATGCAAGTAAGAACAAGTGTTCCCCATGAAATCCATTAGCATAGTTGAAATTAGGAAAAGAGATGAAAAAAACAATAAGAAATCAATAAAAGAGAGATTGAATCCTAATTAAACAAGCAAACTCTTGATCCCATGGGGGAATTGATGCCAATTTGATGTGAAAATTGGCCCTTTCCCAACTCCTATGATGCAAGCTTGATGAATGTTGATGTTTGATGAGTACTCCAAAGGGAAAAATCTGCATAACCTAGCTAAGATTCAATGATAATGGATGGAATTTGCTAATAATTTGAGCATAGTAAGTTTACTCAAATTGTGGATGCTAAAATGAGGAATGAAGCCTCCTATTTATAGAATGACAAGATGGATGAATGTCCAAAATAGAGCAATGCAGGACTAACATTCATCCAATGGAAAGATGCCACTTGTCAACCTATGAGTGGATGGAAGATGTGCAAGTTTTGAGGATTGTGCCAATAAAAGCCTATTTTTGAAATTTGAATTTATTGAAATGACATGCAAGAGGGAACAAAGAATGCATTAAATGCCACTTGGCTCAAGGCAAAGGAAATATAAGAGAGAGTAAATGCCTTGTTGGATGTACATGTCAACTTAGATTTTGAATTCAAACTTGGAGAATATTCCCAAAAGATGCCTTCTTGAGGAAAATAGAGATTTAATAAATCAATTAAATCTATTTTCATGTGCAAGTGGTAAAAGCTAGAGGATGGGACATGAGAGGAGATTAAATTAATCAAAGTTAATTAATTTAATGAAGGGGATTAAATGATGTGACCTATTTGACTTAAATTTGTGGATTTATTTAAATCAAATATGAGAGGAATGTGATAAGAGATTAATTAAATAAAGATTCATGATTTATTTAATTAAAAGGGATGATTGTTAGATTAAACCAAATAAGGTTCTAATTTATTTAATTTAATAGATAGACTATAAGACATCTAATCAAATAAAATTAAGTATTTAATTAAATCAGATAATTAGATCAAAATGGTTAATTTAATTATCAAGAAGAGGTGACTTAATTGGATAACTAATTTATTCAATTAAGAGAGGAATATTGATGAATTTAATCAGATAAGGGTATTTGATTAAATGATTAGACCACAGGATGATTCAGGATGAAATGATGTTAGTGGTTAGGATCAGACGCACAATGTCAATTGGTACATTTTACATGTCTACAGTACTAGCTCGTCATCATCTGGTTTATCTCCAATAGATGCCAACTCATCCTTGACAAATCTAAGCCTGCTGAGGTAACTTGTAACGTCTTCTCCCTTGTTCATTCAGGTATTCCTCAACTTTTCTTTGAGAATTAGCTTCCAGTTAGTGGTAGCATTCTGGTATAGATTCAAAATGACGTCTGAAATCTTCTTCATTGTATCTAACTTTGCGATATGTAGAACAATATGGTGCTTGAAACTATCAAGAATTAGCCTCCTTGCCTTGGCATATTCCTTCTTATATGCTAAGAGCTATGTTGGATCTGTAGGTACAAGTACAACATTGGTCACATATTCCTTGATACCATTCTCTTCCAGCAATAAAGAAATTTTGGCTTTCCAGACACCAAAATTTGAGGCTCCATCCAATCTATCCTAATCTCTTAAACCTGTTGAGACCATCTCAAATAATAATAATAATAATAATGATGATAAATCTGAAGAGGTAGAACTGGGTTTTATAAACCCTCAATTTTTCCTTCCTGTGATTGCGCTAAGACTTTTCTGCCCTCAGATCAGCTCTGATACCATGTGAAAATTCTACTATAGTTACTGATTATTAATCTCCTATCTAAATATATTATTTGATTTCCAAAAATTCATTCACAACAAATATTGAAAAATAACACAACTAAAACTTCACAAATAAAACCATACGAAAATATGAAAAATAATGAACACAATATTTTTGGACAAATTGTCCCTGGGAAAACCCCAAAGGGAAAACCAATACTACAAATGAGGAATTTTATTAAAATTCAAGAAATTAATAGATACATAAACTGCTTGCTTTTTACTGGCAGAGCTTTGGCAATATTCTCCTCCGAAAAATCTTCCCTCAATTTCTCCTCCTGAAATTTCACAATTGTTGTCCCCAACGCTATCACTGCACCCTTGCTATTACTACAAAACTATTTTCTATCACTACAAATGCTTCTCAAGTGTGTGTTCTCCAAATTCCCATTGATCCCCTTTTATACTTATCTCATTTAAAAACCAATGGCCATGATTTAATCTCAATCAATGGCTAAGACTAATTAGACTCTAACAAACCCTAACTAACTCCTTTCTAGAAGTCTCCAAAAAAATCAATTAATTAATTAAATATTTCTTGGGAATGGAGACGCCTGTCCAAGCTACAAAAATTAACAATTTGAATCTAGGCGCAACCGAGCTTTTTGATGTTTTAGTTTCCCTGCTGGAACATTGAAGATGGTTCAGTGACTAAACAAGTTGAGTGGTAATGCTAATCAACTCCACATTTTCTGAGTGTTCCTTGATGCTTGAAATAGTGCAACTAATTCTTTTTCTCTTTTTATAACAAGAAAAGACATCAGATGTTAGTATTGGTGTTGTGCACTCTTGAATTATTTCAGTTGCTTGTTGCAAAAGCACATTCAACTTTTGTAGTTAGTTATTGACAGCTAAGGGGATAAGTTTCTCATGAGAGCTAAATTGACCAGAGCTTAGAGCCAATTGATAGTTCTATAGGACAAAGTTTATATCTTGAAGACTAATTAGAAGATCCTTGAGGGCTTCTAACTCTTTCCTAAACCGGATGGCTATGCTAATGTAGTAAAGGATCTCCTTGATTACAATATCGATCCCCACACCCACCAATCCTACGGTTACAAGATCAAAAATATTTCCTTCAAACAATGGACCAATACACAATCCACTTGAAAAATAAGAGATTTATCGATAGCATTTGATCTGAGAATGCTAATTTTTATTGTTGTTTCTCCCCTCCTGTGAAAACCATGGAAACCCAATGCCAAATAGAAAGCTAAAAATGCAGAAAATTCTAGAAGGCTAAAAACTCGAGGAAGACCTAAAAATACTAGAAGAGTTCCACCCTCCCTGAGGTAACCTATTTAAAGGGATTGACAAAAGGTAATATCTATCCAGCATCTTGGATGCATTTTCCCAAAATATTAAATAGCTAAAAAAAATTATTCCTTGGGCTATTCATGCATGCCTCTCCCTTGGAAGAAGAACTAAGAACAATTACATTTACGTTGCTTGTGAGCTTCCAAGCAAATGTGGGGAATGAGAATCAAAGTTGGTAGAATTTTAATTATTAGTATTTTCATTGAATATATATGGGGTGTGATATTTTATGAATCAAAATTTGTTGAGATGCAAACAAAAAGGTACTCTTCTTAAGCATACTTGATAATTAGCCGATAGGCTATTTGTTTGAAGTTTCCACCAGAATATTCATCAGCCTAGTCATGAATTAGATTTTTCGGCACTGAAGATGTCCTGGTTGGCGGTGACTTGACCAGGTTTTCTTATGGTGATGTGGAGCTTCGTAATTACGCGGGTTGGTGGTGGTGGAGTTGGTGGCCTCGATACGCAGAAGTTGAATGATAAGTGTTAGCTTGTGCGAGGGTTAATGCATCATGTCATATTTGTATGATGACGACAAATGAAGTAAATGCAATATTCAATGTTGTAGTGTGGGAAAGCATACTTTGATTAAGTTGTATTGTTGAAAGAGCCATTGTGGTGTTGGTTTGAGAGGAAACTATTTTTAAAATCATCGCCTTCGGCTTCAATTTTTAGCAGATTGGAGGGTTTTAAAATTGTTGTGCTGCAAAATCTATAAGTCATTTTACATGGGTATTATGAATAAATAATTAATTTATTGTTCATGTCTTTCATTCTCTGCTTATTGTTCCTTTTGATAGCAAGTTGGAGGGTTTTAACATTGATGTGCTGTGAAATGTGCAAGAAAATATATTAAGAGCCATTGTGGTGTTGGTTTAATAGTAGACTATTGTAAAAATCATCACCTTTGGCTCTGTTTTGTAGCATATTAGAGGATTTTAAGACTGTTGTTATGTAGAACCTGTAAGTCATTTTACATGGGCATTTTGCATAAATGATTAATTTATTGTTCATGTCTTTCGTTCTCTTCTTATTGTTCCTTGTTATATGTTTGTATCTTTTCGTTATGCCCATTTTGGAGACTTCAAAGAGATTATGGATGGATTTATTGCGGTTAAATCTTCTTTCTTTCACCAAAAAGTATGGTTAAGGTTAGTAATTTTTTCGCGTTTCATTTATTGTTTGTAGTTATTGTGCTCTGAAATCTGTAAGTTGTTTTACATGGGTATTTAGTGTAAATGATTAATTTATTGTTCATTTCTTTTGCTCTCTACTTATTGTTCCTTGTTAGATGTTTGTATCTTTTCCATTATACCCATTTTGGAGACTTCAAAGAGATTATGGCTCTGTATGGATGGATTTATTGCAGTTAAATGTTCTTTTTTTTTGTCAAAAAATATGGTTAGGGTTAGTAATTTTTTCATGCTTTATTTATTGTTTGTAGTTATCTTTATGCATGTTTGGCGGTATACCCATTAACATAGTAGCAATTGCAGATTAATAGAGGAGTGATTGCATATATATATATATGCAGACCTAGGGTTAGTATGAAAGTTGTTAAGTGTTATTCTAATAGCTCTTTTAGAATTTCTCTATTTGTGTAGAAGCTCCTTATAACAAACTATTATTTGTTGTGATCATTTTGACTGGATGGAACATGTTATGTCTCTTGTAAGAATATGTTTCATGATATTATTTTTTTCTCAACTTTTTGAAGTTCCCCATAACAAACTATTCTTCATGCTATTCTTTTTATCAGTTCTCCATAGAAAATTGTTCATTATTGTAGTTTTCCTCTTCTATTCTCCATATTTTAAAGTTCTACTTAATGTGAGTTTCCAAACATCTATCATATTCCTATGATTGTTAAGTGTTTTCTTAATAGCTCTTTTCCAATTTCCCTTTTTGTCTCAACTGTTTGAAGTTCCCCATAACAAACTGTTCTTCATGATATTCTTTTTTTAGTTCCCCATAGAAAACTATTTATTATTGTAGTTTTCCTCTTATATTCTCCATATTTTAAAGTTCTATTTAATGTGGGTTTTCGAACATCTATCATTTTCCTATCTATAATATTTAGTACCGAATAAGTGTTATTCTAATACCTCTTATACAATTATTTTATTTAAGAAATTGTAAAAGAACTATTTGAAAAATAGTATAAGAATCAGAGGTAAATGACAGATGATCGAAAGCCCACTTTAAACATATTAATACAAGACAACCAGTTTATATAAGAGTTAGTTTTTCAATTCAAAATTTCCCACACGGGAAAACACTTACCCTTGTACTTCTGTATTTCAAGGTAAGTAGCCCGACCACTACTAGCGCATGCAGATAGCAAGCTCCACTGTTGTCATAAGTAGGCCTGGGTAGTTTGTTGTAGGGAGCTTGAAACATATGAGAAAAAAATAATATCATGAAACATATTGATATAAGATTTGAGGTACATTTTTTCATAGTAGATATTGAAGAAAAATACATAAATTGTATAAGAGGTATTAGAATAATACTTATTGGGTATTCAATATTATAGAAAAAATGTGAAATTGTATTGAATTCCCTGATACATACAAAGATACATATTGACATATACATATCTATTGATTTTCCCGGTCCATATTTCAAAATATACATATAGGAAGATACATATATCCATATATACAGAGAAAGACCACTATGGCTTGTTTGACAATGCAACAAGAATTTATATATGGATTTGTATATCTAAAAAAATGTGTATACTATTCTTTATTTTACTAATGTACACTGTGATTTTAAAAAGGTTTAAAATAACATATATACATTTTATTTATGCCGTGAGGAAATCAATGCAATACATCGATATTTCACATACAGTTCACATTGTATGTATAAATATATGTAAGTATGTGTGTGTGTGTGTGTGTGTATGTATATATGTAATATAAATATGGGTTTTTCGAGCATCTATTATTTTCCTATTATTGTTAAGTGTTTTCCTAATAGCTATTTTCTAATTTCCCTTTTTGTTTTGAATTGGGTTTGACAAAAGAAATGTGAGCAACAACAAAGGCTTTTTTGAGTATTTTCTATCCTATGAAATGGTCAAAAAATGTCCTCTTGATAGTGCATCCTATGATCTTCTCCTAGTCTAAACCTCTTTTCTATGTCTCGAGTTCTGTCATTTTCGTATTGTTCTTAAGTGTTTCCCTAAGAGTTCTTTTTGCAATTTCCCTATTAGTCTTTAATATTCAGTTCCAATTATTTTATATAATATTTAGTAGTGAATAAGTGTTATTCTAATACCTCTCATACAATTACTCTATTTTTCTTCAATATATATATGCTTATATGTATATGTCTATGTTTTGAAGCATTGATTTTCACATACAGTTCACATTGTATGTAAATATATACATATGTATGTATATATATATATATGTAATATATATATACATGTCTATATATATGTATATATGTGTATATATATATGTATGTATGTATGTTTAACTAATAGTTCTTTTACAATTTCCTTGTTTGTCTATAATACTGAGTACTGGATAATGCAGCTTGAATTTACAATTGAGAAATATATATAGACCAAGACCATTGTGGCTCATTTCATAATGCAATAGCAATAGACAATAGAGAAATTGTAAAAGAGCTATTACATGAAAAATCCTATTCACGGTTGGGTTGACCAAAATCTTGATGGAAACTTGAAACGAATAAATTGAACATATAAAAGAGATATTAGAAAGAATAATACTTAACATCCACCACACTAATTTTATCTCCAATATATTTATGCTTTCGCACTAACCCTTTGTGCATAGGGGGTTGTTCTACCCAATTCCTGTAGTCTAAAAAGAAACACTAACCCTTTGCGCATATATATATATATGGAATCACTCCTATGTTAATCTGCAATTGCTCCTATGTTAATGGGTGTAACGACAAAGATTGCATAGAGATAACTAAAATAATAAACGACATCCTATGATCTTCTATTTAATGTTGGTTTTTGATCATCTGTCATTTTCCTATGGTTCTGAAGTGTTTTCCTAATAGTTCTTTTTGCAATCTCCCTAGTTGTCTTTAATATTTAGTGCCAAATAATGTGGCTCAAATTTAGAATTGAGAATCCAACTATTACATAGATTGCTTGGCTTCTATCAATATGCTTCATGATATTATTTTTCCCATAACAAAATTTTCATTATCATAATTGTATGTTTAATGTGGGTTTTTGGTCATGTGTCAGTTCCTTGTGGTGCTCATGTGCTTTTCTAATATTTCTTTTAGAATTTTCTTGATTGTCGATAATATTTTGTGCCAAATAATCTAGCTTGAATTTAGAGTTGACAAGCTAGTTGTTACATAGATTGCTTGTCCTCAATCAATATCTTTCATCATATATTTTCCCCCTCATCTGCTTGAAGGTCCTTGTGACAAATTGTTCATTTGCATAGTTTACTTCTTGTAAATTTTGAAATTTTGTAGACTTCTATGAACTGCAAATATGGTGTTGATCTGTACTTTTGGGCTGCATTCAATTTCTTGTGTTTGTGTATGTTTTCATACCTCTATTAAGGTTCTACTTAATGTGGGTTTTGTGTCATCTCTTATTTACCTGTTAGTCTTGAGTGTTTTTGTAATAACTGTTTTACAATTTCTCTATTTCTCTATAATATTTAGTGCCAGACAATGTGGCTCCAATTTTGAATTGACAAGCCAACTATTACTTAGATTGCTTGTCTTCTATCAATATGTTTCATGATGTTTTTTCCCCACTTGTGCATAACGAATTGTTCATTATTGTAGTTCACCTGTTCTATTATTTATGTTTCAATATGTTTTTCTTGGCATGACACTTTACGAGTTCCTTATTCCACATGATAATCATCTCAATTACATGTTGCGTATGTGTCTACTTTAGCACGACTACTCCAAAAAAATTTGTCCATTGCTGCCAACTATATAATATTCACATATCAATAACCCAATGTTAGTTTTGACTATTTTCCCGTGTATGCTTTTATACTTTGTCATAATACAACATTGAACACTACATTTACTTTCTTCTGTGTGACCATACAACAACACCAACATGCATTAACCCTTGCGCGAGCAAGCACTTGCCATTCATGGTAGGAGAAATGAGCTTGATGCATAGAGGCTTTATGAAATAATTGATGTGATTAAGGACTAGGGTGTTAAGAGTACAAAATGTTTCATGAAGCCTCTATGCATCAAGCTCATGGTATGTAATTGAGAAACATGAAACTATTTTTCCCTTGTGATCATGTTGTTTTTACAGATAGAAATTTGGATAATTGTAATCATGGGTTAAATTTAGTTCATTTGTCAAATATTTGTGAACCACGTATTGCACTTGAGATTGCGAGGATGAAGAAAAGGAGGAGCTATTTTTCCCTACAAAGAATGCAGATAGATGCTATGAAATTTGTGGTGTTTGTAATGGATTTATAATTCATGGCATTTTCCAAGAAATTGCAAGTCATTCTATTTGCTATGGATTTTATAGAACTTTTGACTACATACCCAGCAGGGCAAGGGTGTTTTGGTGTGTGTGCATCAGATTCTCCCACATGATGATTATGCACATTACATGTTTTGTATTTGTCTACTTCAGGATTGGTGCTCCAAAAAATGTCCAACAATTCCAACTATATAATGTTTGCATATCAAAAATAGATTTGGTAAACCAATTGTAAATGTTATTAATTATTTTAAGTTTCACATTGTCGTATTTTTAGGTGAAGTTTGAGGATGTATATTATTTTGGTTGTATTGTGAAAATGACCCACTATGAGGTTGGTTTGATATCAAACTATCAAAAAATGGTACCATGCACCTCTGTCAGATAGCAAATTGGAGGGTGCTACGAGTGTTGTGCTCCACACCCTACAACATTTGACCTCCTATTATTGTTGTAAGTTGTGTTGCAATTTCTTTTTCCCCTTCCATACACATCTAACAAGCGAGAGACATTTTGATAGATTCAAATAAAATGTTTCTTTGCAGTAATATTATGTTGTGCTCAATGCAAGAATAGATGGACAAGGAGATATGAAGCCCATCTATGGGACAATTACTACATAAAAGATGACCGTCGTTGTAAGCATAAACACGGATTGTTTTATAAAATTATATTTTACTAAGTTATACATTCAACTCTTTTCTTCTTGCATGGCTAGATAGGCTCCAATACATATCAAAGTCAGGTATGTTTACAATGTTATTTGTGTGCAATTTATGCTTTGAAGGAAAGCCTTTCATATTCCTTTGATGTCTTCCTTTTAACAATATTTGGCTATTTCATCCACGGAATTGGTTTTGTTTTAAAAAAATACCTCCCATATATTCTTCTTTCCCTATACTTATCAGCATTATAGACAAGTCCCATCTTGCCCAATTCTTTATCTACATTTTCTTTTCCTTAAATTTATTGTAGCAAAAAAGTCATTGCAAAAAAGGAAATCATCTATGACAAGACTGATTTTTTTTTGCAACTTCATGATTGTGTAATATATGATATACATACATTCATGAATTCTTACATGCACTAGACCACAATAAAAATATTCTATTCTATACATTCCATTTTTCCATGTCTCTACAATTATCTTTTTAGCTTATGGAAAAAATTATCTATAGGAAGCTCTTTATCAACATATCCATCTTTTTAAATTTGTTACATGAAAATAAATAGTACAATATAAGAAATCATATATGGAACCAAAAAAATTTCCCCTGCTTTTCCATTGTGTGATATATGATATGGATCCATTAAATTTTTGATGGGCCTTGTATACTTTTCTTGCTCGGGGATTTGGCTAAAGCCCATGAGGCTTCATGATGTCAATATGGCAAGGAGGAGAACATGCATGGGTTTTGTGGTTTATACTTTTACCATCATACATTGGCCACTAAAAATACACAACATATTATATTCTACTGAAAACATTCCTCCATCCTTATAGAGCTATCTTTTTCAGCTTGCTAATTCAACTATTTAAACCTGGTTCTTTATGATGATACCTATTTTATTTAGGTTATGACAACAATTATATGATGCGATCCTAAATTTTTTTATGGAAAGAAAACCTTGCCCATCTCTTTAAACTTATACACAACTAACAAAATTTGAAACATATTGATACAAGATTCAAGCTACATCCTTTGGTGGTAAATATTGAAGACAAATAGAGAATTGTGTAAGAGGTATTAGAATAACACTAATATGCTACTAAATATTATACACAACAAACCACATTAAAAAGAGCTTTAAAATATGGAGTATAGGAGAGGAAAACTACAATAATGAATAGTTTGTTATATGGGGAGCTGAAAAGAACAATATCATGAAGAACGGTTTCTTATCATGAACTTCAAACAAATGAGGAAAAAAGAATATCATGAAACATATTGATACAAAACATATAACATGTGGACATCCAAATAAAATAACACATACACAAAACAAAAAAAATTGAAAGTAGTGCAAAGGTATAGGTGAATGTCATGTTTGTACTTTATACCAATCTACAAAATTTAAGAATTTTGAAACTTAAAAAAATAGTTATTTTACAATTTCTCATTTTTGTCTACAATATTCAGTGCCAAATTATGTAGCTTGAATTGTGAATTGACAAGCCAACTATTACATAGATTGCTTGTGTTGTATCAATATCCACTTGCCCATAACAAATTGTTCATTTTTGTAGTTCACCTCTTCTATTCTTCATGTTCTTAAGGTCTATTTATTGTGTCTTACCTTTTTAATGTTCACTATGAGATGCTAGGACTTATGTTTTTCAAATGGGTATGTGCAGGATCATGATGGGCAAAAAAATGGCGATATGATGGGTATTTGTAGGGTATGTGGCTGACGACTTTTTTTAACCCAAAATTAATGAAATGAAAAGGGTTTTTAAAGGATATTCTCAGCTTTCCACCACTATAAATTATGATTTACTTTGATTTAATAAATTATGATTATTCATTTTCTATTTGAATTACGACTAAAGTCTTGTTTGATAGGCTAATTGAAAACATCTATAGCTTTCAAACGGTATGACATTTTTTGAATCTAAAACATGTGTCACATTCTATGCTTCATATACTATAGGATTTTAAAAAAAATGAATTTCATGAAGTTTTGACCAAGTTAAGGTGGTTACACGTATGAGTTTTTATATTTTTTAAAATTTGTAATAAAAAAATCACAATTAATTATTTACTTGGAAAAATTACAAAAAAAATATGCATCATCGAGACATGAGTCCTCTACTTATATATAAAATATTATTAAAAAATATTATCATTTTATTGTGGTTAGGGTGGTTAGACAAACACCTACTTCTTATTTTTCCCTGAAATTTAAGTACTCTGCATTGAAATTTCAAATTTTTACCAAATAGATTTTTTTTCAAAAAAATAACCCCATAGTTTAGAAATTACATTCAATTTTCTACAAATTCTATTCTTACATATTTTTTAAATAATATAGATAACTTATTCAAATTTTTATGTCAAGTTTCCTATCTCTATTTTTTTGAATTTTTTGCCACTTAAGGGCCTATTTTTTCAATGATGACCCTGCACATACCCAAATATGAATATAATTTATTCCTATGTTTGCATATATTTATTTGTAAATTCATTGATCTTGTCCCGCTCTCTGTACAAGATATATAGTCTGCATCTTATTTATGTGATCTCTTCTATTGTAGATGCATTACATATTATTTGTTATAAACTATACAACTATTTATATTTCCTAATTTACATATTGTCTATCAATTACACATGTTCACCGCACTAAAATTCAAATTTTCCTTGTGACTAACTATATCTGATTGAAACTATTTTAGATTGCAAACATTCTCAACTGTAACTGCACACCTCCATGCAATACTAAATAGCTTTGTGATCACATGTTTGGCATGGTGTACAAGATGCAACTACATTATATTTATATAGAAGGTAAGGCTATATGTCCTTTATTCCATCTCTTATTTCTCGACTACATGTCAAATTCTTTGTCATAAGTGATACAACTATATATATTTTTAAAAATGTATAACACTGATTTCAACTAAAGAAAATTCTTAGGTTAATACTATGAGATTTCCACAATCTATAATGCTTTTAAGATTTGTCATTTCTGGATATTTGATTGTGTTTCTTTTTCAGGATGAAAAAACTCAAACACAATCAAATATCCAGAAACAACAAACTTAGGTGCCCAAACATTGGCTTCACCATTGATCATAGTGGTGGGAAATGTATCTTCTTGCTCGGGAGTTTGGTGTAAGCCCATGAGGCTGCATGACTCAATATGGTAGGGTGGAGAACAGGCCTTATTTTCTATTGTTCATACTACATCCAGTTGCACCTAGAAGGTATGCCTACATCTTATCTAAGGCTTCTATTTTACAAATATGAACGTAATTTATTCCTATGTTTGCATATATATATTGGCACATTGATTGAGCTCCCATGCTTTTGATTTTATTATGACCTGCCATATCTGATTTCACAACTACATGTCAAATTCTTTGTCATAAATGATACAAATATATATATTTAAAAAAATGCATATCACTGATTTCAACTAAAGAAAATTCTCACGTTAATGCTATGGTATTTCCACAATCGATAATGCTTAAGATTTTTTATTTATGGATATTTGATTGTGTCTCTATTTCTGGATGAAAAAACTCATACCCGATCAAATATATGCAGAAATAGAAAACTTAGGTGCTCAAACATTGGCTTCACAGGTTCTAGAGCACAACAGTTTTACAACCCTCCAATCTACTATAAAAAATAGGCGAAGTAAATGATTTTTATAATAGTTTGCTATAATACCAATACCATTGTCATGGCAAGCAAAAAAAAGGATCAGGACACAATTCTTAATTAAATGCACAAAAATCTCTTTTACAGTTTCCCTATTTGTCTATAATATTGAGTGACAACTAATGTAGCTTGCATTTTGAATTGACAACCCAACTGTTACATAGATTGCTTGTCTTCTATCAATATTTTTTGTGATATACTCTTCTCCTCATCTATTTTAAGCTTCGTGTAACAAACTATTGATTCCCATAGTTTAGCTCTTGTATTCTTCATTTCTTAGGCTAGGTAAATATTTTTGTGCATTTAATGAAGAATTGTGTCCTTGTGTTATTTTTTTTGCTTGGCATGACACTTTAGGAGTTTCTTATTTTATTCTCCCCCTGACAAGAATTTTTTTTGACTTTCAAAATTCTAAAATTTTATGCTATATTTAAGTCTTTATATTAAAATCTACATAAATACAAATAAAGATAGCATACACAATTGTTTATACGTACATGTGTATATATATATATTGTTGTTGCATTGTGAAATGAGCCACAGTGGTCTTGGTCTATATATATGGATATATTTTCTACCTATATGTATATTTTTAAATATGAAGGGGATTTCAATACATACACACACACACACACACATATATGCATATATGTATCTCTCTATGTTTTAGGGAATTCAATACCATTTCCCTTTTTGTAAATAATATTTACAATAAGTGTGCCTTTCTTGCTCGGGGGTTTGGCTAGAGCTCGTGAGGCTTGATGATGCAAATATAGTAGGGAGGAGACTAACCGTGTGTTTAGAGATTTTTCTTTCCACTGTCATATATTTCTTGTTGGTTATATACATGGACCCACAAATTATATGATGCGCTTGCCTGCAAAAAACATACTCTACTCTATCAATTGCATTTGACATTCTTTCCACAACTCTCTTTTCAAGTTCCCGAATAGATCCCTTATTGAAAATTATTTTCCCAACTTGGTATGTGCTCAAATTCTTCCATTTTATCTCTTTATATTTAGAATGGATAGTGCTAACCTCTTTTATTGTATATATATATTGTTTCATTTATAATGTTGCATAGATACAATAGACATTCAACAAAATTAGTCTATTGTAAACTATCTATTTGAAATTCTTCCATGGTCGAACAACTCGATCCAATGCAACTTGTCCTTGTTAAACACCATCAATAGTGCATGTATATGTGTATATATATATGTGTATATCTATATATATACACACATACATGTATATATATACACACATACATACATACATATATATATATACATACAATGTAAACTGTATGTGAAAATCAATGGTTGGAAACATAGATAGATACACATATGTATGCATATATATATATTGAAGAAAAATAGAATAATTCCATAAGAGGTGTTGGAATAACACTTAAATTTGGTACTAAATATTATAGACAAAAAGAAAAATTGGAAAGAAGGGTTGGCGGTGGTTGAGCTGGTTGACTCAATGTGCGGAAATAGCATGGTAAGTGTTTGATCATGTGAGGGTTAATGCATCCTACTGTTGATGTATGATGGAACATATGGGTATGTGCAGGATCATCATGGAAAAAATAGGCCCTTAAGTGGCCAAAAAATTATAAAAATTAGAGTTAGGAAACTTGACATAAAAATTTGAATAAGTTATCTATATTATTTAAAAAATATATAAGAATAGAATATGTAGAAAATTGAATGTAGTTTCTAAACTACTAGGTTTTTTGTTAAATCTATTTGGTGAAAATTTGAAATTTCAATGCAGAGTACTTAAATTTCAAGGAAAAATAAGAAGTAGGTGTCTATCGACCACCCTAACCACAATAAAATGATAATATTTTTATAATATTTTAGATATAAGTAGATGACTCATGTCTCGATGTGATGCATATTTTTGTAATTTTTTTCCAAGTAAATAATTAATTATGAATTTTTATTACAACTTTTAAAAAAATAAAAGCTCATATATCTAACCACCTTAACTTAGTAAAAAATTCATGAAATTCAATTTTATTTTTAATCCTATAGTATATGAAGCATAGAATGTGACACATGTTTTGGATTCAAAAAATGTGATACCGTTGAAAGCTATAGATGTTTTTCAATCAAACTATCAATCAGGACTTTATTCATAATTTGAATAGAAAATGAATAATAATTACTTATTAAATTTAAAGTAAAGCATAATTTATATTGGTGGAAAGCTAAGAATCTTCTTTAAAAACCCTTTTCATTTCATCAATTTTGGGTTAAAAAAACGTCGTCAGCCACATACCCATCATATTGCCACTTTTTGGCCCATCATGATCCTGCACATACCCATATTGTTAGAAGGAAAGCAACCAATGTAACAGTTGTAACAGGTAATAGAATAATATTTAACAATCATGTGTAAATGACAGATGGATGAAAACCTTTGGCCTTCTTTCAATTTCTTTGGTGTGTGTATGTTTTTGTATTATATGTCATTAACCTATGACTCTTGTTTGTTTTCCTGATTGATACAAGATGAGCAATCTATCTAAGAGTTGGCTTCTTAATTCTAAGTTCAACCTACACTATTTGGCACTAAACATTATAGACAAATAGGTAAATTTTAAAATAAATATTAGGAAAATACTTAAGAACCACAAGAAAATAACAGATGATCGTAATTCAACTTTAAAATATCGAGCATAGAAGAGGAAAACTATGATAATGAATAGTTTGTTATGGGCAGCTAAAAATAATAATATAATGAAGAACTGTTTGTTATCGCGAACTTCAAATAGATGAGAAAAAAGAATATCATGAAACATATCGATACAAGACATATAACATGTTCCATCCAAACTAAATAACCACAACAAAAATTCCAAAATTTAAAAAATTGAAAACAATCCTTCTTACAAGAACAATAGAGTAATTTATTACAGGGACCTTCAAATAGATGAGGCAAAAAGAATATCATGAAACATAATATGATATAAGACAATTAATCTATGTATCAGTTCGGTTGTTGATTCTAAATTTATACTTTTTTTGCAATTCTTATTAACCAATGAGGCACATTTAGCAACATACTTTGTTCAAGAGGTAAGCTCCATGTCGTCATAAAAAACCCCAGGAAAGTTTCCTCTATTTTTCTATAATATTTAGTGCTAGGTAATCTAGCTCAAATTCACAATTAACTTTGTGGCATTATAGCCATTTTGCACATATTATTGCTACCCATTTCTTTTACAAGTTCTATTAAATATGGGTTTACTACCAAAGAATGTAGCTCAAATTTTCAATTGACAAACCAACTCTTACATACACTTCTTCTCTTGTATGAATATGTTTAATCTCGGTTTTCAGTCATCTTTCATTTACCTATGATTCTTAAGCAATCTACGATAATGAACAATCTGCTATAGGGAACTAGGAAAAAGAGTATCATGAAGAACAATATTTTATGGGGAACTTGAAACAGACGTGGAGGCACATTTTCTACAATAATCTCCTATCAAACCAACACCACAATGGCTCTTTCAACAATGCAACCTAATCAATATATTTTCTTGCACATTTTGGAGTATGCTTTATGTTATATATATATATAAACTAAAAAAAAAAATATCATGAAGAACATTTTGTTGTGGGGAAGTTGAAACAAATGAGGAAGAAAGAATATAATGAAACATATTGATATAAGACACTTCCATCCCACGTAATTAGCAAGCTCCACCCCTTACATAAACAAACCTGAGCAGTTTGTTCCAGGGAGCTTCAAGAAGATCAGGAAAAAATGGATATCATGAAACATATTGATACAAGATTCGAGCTATGTTCTTTGTTAATAAATATTCAAGACAAATAGAGAAATTGTATAAGAGGTATTAGAATAACAATTATTTGCTACAAGTCATTTTACATGGGTATTTTACCTAAGCTTGTCTGGCACAATATGTTTTTCGAATTTCTTTTTCACTGATCTGTTTGATAGATATTGTTAAAAGGAAGACATCAAAGAAATAGCAAAGGTTTTGCTTCAAATCATACAATCTATACAAATAATTTTATAAACATACCTAATTTTGGTATGTACTGGAACGTATCTAGCCATGTAGAAAGAAAAGGGGTAAATGTATAACTTTGGTATGTACTGGAGGATATCTAGCCCTACAGAAAGAAAAGGGGTGAATGTATAAGTTAGTAAAATATAAATTTATTAAAAAAACCTTGATTATGGTTATAGCTATGGGAATCTTTTAGGCACCAATTTTTTAACAGATGGGCTTCATATCTCCTTGCCTATCTACGCTTGCATCGAGGCCAACATCATATTGTTGCAAAGCAACATTTTATTTCAATCTATCAAAATATATTATTGTGGTTAGATGTGTATGGAATGGAAAAAAAGACAGTGGGAAAACAACTTACAAAAACAATAGGGGGACGAGATAGTGCAGATTACAGAACACAACACTTGTTAAATCATCTAATCTGCTAACCATTGGAATAGTCTCCTATCAAACCAACCACAGAACTGAAGCCGACAATTTTTAGAATAGTATGCTATCAAACCAACACCAAAATGGCTCTTTTGACAATGCAACTTAATCAATATTTTTTTTGGCACATTTCGAAGTATACTTTCCCACACTACAACACCCACATAAAATAACTTATAGATTCCAGAGATATGTATACATAAATATATGCATATATATGTATATGTATATGTATGTATATGTATGTCTATGTATATGTATATGTATATGCATGTATATGCGTATATATTTATGTGTCTATATGTATATATATGTATATGTATGTATATGCATATATATGTAACACCACAATGGATGTTTTGACAATGCAACTTAATCAAAGTATACTTTCCCACACTGCAACATTCAATATTGCACTTACTTCATCCGCCTACATTTACTTTTTCTGCCCCCATCATACAACGACAATAGAATGCATTAACCCTTGCATGAGCAAACACTTACCATTCAGCTTTTGGTGTTTTTCTAACAACTCTTTTGCAATTTCTCTATTTGTCTAGATAATATCCAGGACCAAATAATGTAGCTCGAACCTTGAATTAACAACCCAACTGTTATGTACATTGCTTCTCTTGTATCAATTTGTTTAATGTAGGTTTCCATCCATCTATCACTTGTGATTCTTAAGTGTTCACCTAATAGTTGTTTTAGAATATCTCTATTTTTCTTATTGTGTGATATATGATAAGAGTCCTTGATATTTTCCATGGACCTTACCTACCTTTCTTGCTCATGGGTTTGGCTAGATCCCACGAGGCTTCATGATGCCAATATGGTAGGGAGGAGGATGAGCATGGGTTTAGTGATTTTGGCATCCAATGTCATATATTTGTTGTTGCTTATATACATGGCCACACAAATTCTCACATACATCTAGCATTCAAACCCATATTGTTGTGTTCTTGAAACTTGCCATTACTCATTTGTTATTCAGGAGGTTTTTCATAGCTATAGTGTTTTTCTTTGGCAATGTGCCTCTATAGACAATGCCAGATATTATTTACTTTATAGTCTTGCAAAGATATAATAGACATTCAAGAAAATTAGTGTCTTGTAAATTCTCTATTTCAAATTCTTTCATGGTCCAACAACTTGATCCAATGTTGCTTGCCCTTGTTAAACAACAACAACAATACATGTAAGTACAAATCTTTTGCATTTTTGGATAAATATACTCGGTGAACCAATTATAAATATTATTAATTATCTTTAATTTCACATTTTCTATAAATTGATTTCTTAAGTGTTTCCATAATAGCTCTTTTACAATTCCCCTTTTTTCCTATAATATTTAGTACCAAATAATATAGCTCTAATCTTCAATTGACAAGCCAACTGTTACACAACTTGCTTGTTTCAATATGTATCACAATATACATTTTTCCTGGTTTTCCATAACAATCTGCTCATTATCATAGTTTTCCTCTTTTTTTTTTCCATACTTTAAAGTTCTTAAGTGGTTTTCTAACATCTCTTTTATAATTTCTCTATTTGTCTATAATATCTAGTACTAGATAATGTATATCGAACCTTGAATTAACAACCCAACTGTTAGGTACATTGCTTTTCTTGTATCAATCTGTTTAATGTGGGTTTCCGACCATCTATCACTTACCTGTGATTCTTAAGTGTTCTCCTAATAGTTGTTTTAGAATTTTTCTATTTTTTTTATTGTGTGATATATGATAAGATTCCTTGAGATTTTCCATGGAACTTACCTTTCTTTCTTGCTCGGGGGTTTTGCTAGAGCCTACAAGGCTTCATGATTCCAATATGGTAGGGAGGAGAATGAGCATGGCTTTAGTGCTTTTGGCGTCCATTGTCATATATTTGTTGCTACTTATATACATGGACACACAAATTCTCACATCCACTTGTCCACCAAAAAAATACTCTATTTTATCCATTGTATTTGTCATTACTTCCATAGCTCTCTTTTCAACTTCTTCAATAAATTACTTATACACAATTCTTTACCAGGATCCCATGTATTCAAAATGTTATATTTAATCTCTTTCTATTTACAATGACTAATGCTAACCTCTTTTATTCTATATCTATATTATTTCCTTTATAATACTAAGCAGATACAGTAGACATTCAAGAAAATTAGTGTTTTGTAAATTGTCTATTTCAAATTCCTTGATTGTCCAACAAATTGATCCAATGTTTCTTGCTTTTGTTGAACACCACCAACAGGAAATGTAAGTACAAAATTTTTCCATTATCAATAAATAGATTTGGTGAACCAATTGCAAATATTATTAATTATTTTTCTCACTTTCTTTGAAATTTGGAATGTAATTCCCTCAGGAATCTAGTTTTCTAGATAGGTAGATGAGCATAGTGAATGACATGTTATTTAATTCATAAACATGAAACTATTTTTTGTTGATGAACATGTTACTTTTGTAGGTGGAAATCGGCATAATTATAGTCATGGGATATGCAGTTCATTGTATAAATATTTGCGAAGCATATATTTCACTTAAAATCATGGGGATGAAGAAACAAAAGCATCTATTTTGGCCTACAGAGAATGCATGGAAATGTTAGAAAACTTGTGGCATTTGTCATGACTTTAAAATTTAGGGCATTTGCCAAGAAATTATAAGTTATGTTGTTTTCCATAGATTTTATAACATTTCTGACTACATACTCTGCATCACAAGAGTTCTTTAGTGTGCATGCGTTGGATTTTCCACATGGTGATCATGTCGATTACATGTTGCATAAATGTTTATTTTAGCATGGTTGCTCCAAAAAAATATGTTCATCACTACCAACTATATAACTTTTTCATATCAATAAATAGATTCAGTCAACCAATTGTAAATATCATTAATTATTTTTAGTCTCACATTGTCTTTATTGGTTTTGAATATATACTTACTCAATTTTAATCCTTCCTTTTTTATTCCAATGGCTTGACTAGAATATTATTTTGAAGTCAAATATATGATTGTTTTCCCACAAAACAAGGCATATTCTAAAAATGAAAAATATGTGTGTTGTTTCATCGCATTCTTCTTTTCATGAGGTTTGTTTATTATTATTTTTTATCAAAGATGGTGTAAGTTAGTCTTCCATTGGACTATGAACATATTTACTCTATTAGTGCTATTTGCCCCTATATAATCCTTTTTTTTTCTCATCAAATGGTATAAAATTTATCAATATAAATTTATTTTCACTTTCTTGTGGAATAAATGCATTTACATTTTTGGTTTTATTAGGAGAACAATTCAAGTTATTCTATTTGGTCATCCATTTATTATTTAGTTTTATCTAAGTTCTTCTAATGTTGGTCATACACCAATTATAGAACATCTTCTTACTAGAATCAATCAATGAAATTTTTTATTTTCAATTTCTTTGTAACAGACTACTTTTGAATCCTTTGTACTTGTGACCATTTTATTTTACTACTACTAACCGATAAACCACATAAATAATAATGCTTTTATTTCCAAAATTATGGACTAAATACTACTTATAAAAAGTATTGAATATTAAAGATCTTTCTTTTTTGAAAAAATCATTATTGATGACCATCATAACTAATATTCAAATAAGAAATAATCACAATAAATAACTTGAAAGTATTAAGAAATTTTTTATTGATGATTAATTGCTTGAGATTCCAACTAATGGATGCATTGCAAATAATGAACACAACCTACAGTTTTATTTTACATTTTCATAATCAATTTTCAACTAAAAAATATTGATGTGGAAACGCAAAGATGAATTTTACGTTTTATGCAAATGGTTCTTAATCTCCCCTGCATTGCCTTATCTTAACATAATTAAATAATAATCAATTGATTGATTGATTAACCTTGACAAAAATGTCAAACATAGATGTGCATCTAGGCCTAACAACTATTAAACTAAAATACTTATAAAATTATATCATTCCTTAAATTTTGGAGAGAAATTATTATTATTAACAAAACTAATTATGTAAAAAAAATTAAATTGTATTCAATTTTCGAAATCTAATTTATTAAGAAAATTTTTATTGAAAAATAATTCTCTTAAGATCATTAGTTTAAATCATTTTTTAAAAAATATTTTAATTAAAATTATAATTAAATATGTCATATTAATAAGAAAAAAGTTATTGATGATTAATTGCTTCAACTTGCAATTAATGGATACATTACAAATAAAAAATGTGACTTATGGTTTTATTTTTCATTTGCATAATTAATTTCCAACTAAAAAATATTGATGTGGAAACGCAAACATGAATTTTCTTTTTTATGCAAATGGTTCTTAATCTCCCATGCATTGCCTATGAGATACGAACAAAGAAGTGGACTATAACATGTGGTTTAAAATGTTTCACAATGCTCCAATTAAATGTAGACTTATAATATAATTTCTTCACCAAATTTAAGTGCTTTATAAAATGTTCATTTAGATGAGTCAAATTCATATCTTTTAATGCACACATAGTTTTACTTTACTTTATCTATCCATCTAGTTATCCATAAGAATATATAAATTGATTTTCCAACATCTATTTTCATTACAATGTACTCCACGAATCTTCTCCTCGATAAAATTCAAAATCAAAAGATTCATCCCCTACTATAAACTAACCTCACGTTATTCCATATTGGCTTATTAACATGCTTTCCTTTTTTTGACTCATTCAGACAATTGCAAATATTTCTTAGTATTTATACTTCACATTGCATTACAAAAACAAGTTTCTTCCTTGCCTCCCATTCAATAACCATATGCGGTGGACCCCTATTGGTTGATCGTTGCATGCTAGTGCATGCGACTGCTTGTTATAATTGTGTGTTCTTTCCATTTTAGAAAAAAAACTGAACAGTTTTGAACACAACGCCAGTGTAAATTGATCAGTATTTGCATATTTAAATGGGGAGTTATTTGGAATTTTTTTACTTGGAAAGTTTCATTGTGATTTTTCAATGTTTTTTATTTGATTGGAATTTGGTGTTAAATGGCTATTAAATGTATTTAGATGGAGGTTGATAAAGGTTATAATGACAAATTTATTTTTTGCAGAGTCTAGAACAATGTATTAGAGCTAGTTAAATACATTTATTCCCCTTCTTCAATCGAAAGTGTAGTTCAATTTTTGAATTGACCCTTTTTCCCCAGAGTATTACATCAGGTATGTCAACGATTTGATTGCATGTTTGATTTATATTTACATGTTTGATTTTCTAGGCTTCCTGGTGCCACATCGGATCCATACCTGAGCCACTTCTTGTATTTTACATCTCCATAGCTTGATAGCATAGACATCATTTGTTGAGCGTAATACATTTTTAAATCTTTCCAGAAACTCTTTATTGACGAAGAGATATTGGTTTTTGAAATTTTGACATTTTGTATTAGTTATGTATGCAAGAAGATACTTTTGTCAAAACTAGAATTGCAAAACAAAAATCTAATTTAATTGAATATAATTTTGTTAGGTACATTCTTCTACTATGAATAAATCATTTAATGGATTGATTTTTCTATCATTTGTGCTATTTATTTTTTATAGTGATCAAATTTAAATGAATGCATGTAGACACAGTTCCAATTTTAAAGAAATGCATGTACAATTTCATTTTAGTTTTCTATTAAATATATCTTAAAATAATTTTTGAAGTTAAATAGATTTATTTTGCATATGAAATTGACTATACAATTCAACTAATTATTTATTTTAAAATAATTTCACAATTATTAATTACAATTCTAAAATAGATCAAGAACAACAATATAATAATAAAAGCAATCTTTGGATTCTATTTATTTTTTGTTTGCACACAAATCATTCTATATTCTAAAATTAAACTAGATCATAATTTTCTAAATTAAATTAATTAAATTCTAATCTCATGAATAAATAATTAAAAGCATTACAAATTTACAACAATTCATTTAAAGTTAAATAAAAACAAAAGTAATTACTAAAAAGAAACTAGAGTTTGAAAATGGAAAAAAACCCACCTATAAAGAATTATTCTATTTTCTTTCCTTTTATTTATTTTTTATTTTTTTCTCAAATGCATTTGTTCCTCTTCTTTTCCTCTTAATGTCTATGAAAATATTTGTTTGCTTGTACAATTTTTTTAACTTTTCATTAAAAATATCTTAGAATCTAATATTTTTTAAAATTAAATAGATCTATTTTACATATGAAATTGACTATACAAGTTTTGGAGATAATAAATATAATTAATCAAATTTATGATTGTATTCTTACCCTAACCTTTATCTTAATCCTTACTCAAATCATAACCCTAACCCTAATTTAGTTTGTAAGCCTAACCGTAATCCTCATCCTAATCCTAATACTAACCCTAACTCTACCCCTAATCCTAATTTTATCTCTAATCCTAATGCTAACCCTAATATTGATGCTAAACCCAACCCTAGCTCTAACCTAACCCTAACACTAATCCCAAGCCTAATCCTAATTCTATTTCTAACCCTAATGTTATTTGAATGTTAACCATAGTTTAACGCTAACACTAACTCAAATATTTCCCCTAATTCAACCCTAACCCTAATTAAACTTGAACCTCAACCCTAATAAAAGTTTGAACCTAAACATGTTTGACCCCTAACCATAACTTATATTAAATTTTTATATTAAATATACTAAAATATTATTATTTGTCTAATAATATAATAAAATAATATTGTATAATTATATATTAATTTGTGTTATGCGTTGCACCGCAATTGCTACTAGCATATATAACTTAAATTTAATCTATATAAATTACATCGAGATATATCGAGGCATTTAATTTTTCATCATTCAACTTTAATATAGATATATTAAATTGAAAAAATAAACACCTCGATAATCTCGGTGTAATTTATATAGATTAAATTTAAGATATATATGCTAGTCAATAGAAAACTCATATAATATGCTATTGTAGATGCTCAAAATATCATCAAATTCTTCTATTAATCAAGTAACTAAGTTTATTTGATTAATTCACTTTCTACTAACTATTGTCATCTCTTTTAATTAAATAAATCAATATATTTAATTAAAATCCTAATGTTCTAACATCCTCTCATTTGATTTAATTAAAACCCAAACATTTAAATTAAATGTCATAAATCAGCTAATTTCATCCAAGTTTATTAGTCCTAAATTAATTAACTCCTAATACTAATCCCTCATTTCTCTAGCTTTTCACTCAACCTGGGTCAAACCTAAACCCTGACTAACCCACCCACTTGCACATGAAAATCAATTTCTCTAATTAACTAAATACCTTATTTTCCCTCACAAGGCATATTCCCAAGGAACATTCCTTCATTTACTCCACTTATTTGAATTTTTTTCCCAAACCATTTCCATCCAAAACATCTCAGCGATATGCATTTAATGCCTCTTCCGCATGCATTTATCTCTCTTACACCTCTCAAATCCTCAACTACATGCATTAACCATGAACATTCTCCAAAATGTGCTCCACCTTCCTCCACTAGGCATGTGACAAGTGTCACAATATCATTGGCTCTTCTATTATCACACATTCCTCCCATCTCTCCATCTTTCAAACCTTCAACCTATAAATATAAGGCACTTCTACTCCAAAAATCATCCACAATCTTAGTAGTTACACTATAGGCACTCATCACTTGCATTTTCATCCCATCTTAACTTGTTGTTATTATCATTTTGCATCAAAGTCATCTTTGCATCTTCTCATCAAGATGAAGAGCTTATCATAAGGGATTGGGAAAGGGCTACTTTCCACATCAAAGTAGCACCAATCCCCCTGTGGAATGAAGGTTTGGTTGATTTATATTAGATTTACATATTTAGTTGGCTATGTTACATGACTTACTTCATGTTTTCTCTTCTATGATTGATCAATGATTTCATAGGGAGTGGTTTACTTGAGTTTGCTAACAATGGCTAATGTGATATGTTTTATCTATTGTTCATGATTATAGATTCTCCTCTTACATTTTAGAGCCCACCGTGGGGCTTGAACCCACAACTACAATCGATTAAGTTTGTTGAAATTAACATTTATCAATTACTTTTCTGTTGCACATTCTTGAAAACTAGTTTAACATCAATTAAGTTTGTTGATTACATTTTCTTTTGGAAACTACATTTTAAGTATTATCAAATGTGTTATTAACTGATGCCTTTCACTATTATTTGTATTGAAAAATCTCTAAAGTAATAAAAAAATTTATTTTCTCCAATTATGTGGTTGTTGTTGCATTTTAATCATTTGGAAGTAAGTTGTATGAATTTCTTACATTGTTTTGGCCTCAGCTTTATACAGTTGTCTCTTTTGTGTGATATGTTTTTTATGATTTCCTCAGATCTTTTTTCTTCAAGCTTGGTTCTCTGATTTTTAGCCTATATATATATTCTTGAAATGCTTGATTTGTAGGAACGAGATTTGTTATGACAGTTTGTTAATAGGAGCTATCAGGTACGACAAAATTCTATATACAAAAAAATGTTTGTGCCTATAGAAAGAACATCTATATCTATTGCTAGCCATTATAAAATTTCAAGGAGTTAAGAAAGAAGTAGCAAGGCTATCATCAAATTTAGAGTGCAAATCAAGCAACGAATATCCTATAGTGATCTCCTTCGATCGCAACTCGCATTAAAAGTCTTTATATTTAATATTTTTTTTCTACGTATTGTTGTGAACAAGAAGATTGGGCACCGCTTGCACCATACTTACACACTGTTAAGTCTCTTCACTATGGTGGTCAATAAATGATTCATTTCCTCAGCGTTAAATAAGTGTTGAATCTAGAAAATTCCCTACTAGCCTTTGTTTATGCATTGATCTGTGTATGCATTAATGGTTCAAGGGTCATGGTTTCTTTTTTTCCTAGAAATTAGTTCCATCACTTTCTATTGATATTTTCTTGTAGTAAATATTTTTCCAGATTGTGCCTTCTTTCAGTCCTTCCCTCGCTCAAATAACCACAACATGTTGTCTGGATTGAAGGTAAAAAAAAACTAGGCACGTTATCCATTAGAGGTCCTCTCCTTTCCTTAAAAAGTGCCTTGATTATTAGGTAATATCCATGATAATCACAAATACCATACAAATAGAAACTAAAATCATATAGGGGTGATCCACAAAGCTGGTTTACAATTTTTGAGAGATTTTGATTTTTGCTGAAATAACATATTTTTAGAAAATATAATGATTTAAGCCTTTAAAAGTTTCATTTAAAACATTTCAATTGAAGATGGTTTGATCAAACTACCTTAGATCAAACCCCCCTAGATAGAACCCTGCTAGTTTTAAACCATACCTATAACAGAGTCTCCTTTACACCTCTAAAAATGTTGATAAAAACAACTTTTGATCTACCTTTTGGGGGATCAAATGAATTCATTTAAAATTTATTTTTTCTAAGTATGTAGTCCTTATTATGAGCTTCCCAAAAAGTATAATTTTAAATAAATTTATTTTTATTATTATATTTATTTTTAATTTCTTGTGAATGTAGGTTTTTCACCAAAAATCAAACTCTTTGTTATGCACATGTTGAAAAATAAAAGATTGTCAATTTTTTTTTGAAAAATATGAGTGCACCAGATATTGAAGTCCTTGATACAATAAAAAAAAAAAAGAATTTTGATACATACAAAAAAAGTTGTGTTATACGTTGAATTGTAATTAGTTTGACTTTGAAACTTGATTAAAGAAAAAATATTCAATAAAAAACTATCTAACCAAGTGGAAGCACTAGATGTCAAAGTTACAAATCTAAATTTGAAAGAATTAGAATTTTATCCTTCATGGAAAAAAAGTTATGCGTTATAGGGTGAGCGTCACTTTTTAAAAATGTTATTTTCTGAAAAAAACTAGTTTTCGAAGGAGATGGAAAATGAAGTGCAATATGATTCCAAAAATTTTGAAAAAAAAATATTTAGAATCTATAGACAAAATGTCACGAAACTCTAGTTTGCATCATCTTCAAATTCCTCACAATTTAGCTGCTATAGGTGCCCGAAAGTGGAGATTTAGTTAAAAAAAATTTATTTCAGTGTCTAGTTTGGCCAAAAATTGTAAACCACTATTGTGGGATCACCCATGGGTAGAAGAATTGTACTGGTTGGATGAGATGAGTCACAACCTTATTAAAGAATCAATCTATCTTTTTATTTTTGAACATTATGATACTAAAAATTTTCTTTGAATTCCATTTTGTGTACTTTTTGAATGAAAGACAATGGAATTAAAGAGAGTTGGACGATTCAGGATGAAATGGAGAGTGTAGGTCTCAAAATTGCTTTTTAAGAGCAACATCTAAGGAATTTCTGGGTTGCGAAGCCTCACACTCATAGCTATCTGGAGATTGATCAGAGGGACATCTTTATTCACACATATAAGATCTACAATCTCTATTTTTCAAAGTGTAATTGATTTTTTTTCTGACTCATCTATGTCTTCTTGAGTTTGTTGTTTCATTCTTCATTAGAAAATATTTTAAAAGGATTTGCAATAAATGTTCTAGATTTTCATTTAAGATTATTGCTAGAAATTTAACATCGTTGATGAAAAGGGCGGGATTCAATATCCTGTGGGTGGAAATCTTTGTTAGAGGTGGCACGAGGATTTATCAAAAGCTTATGTCAAATCTAAGCTCAATTCATGAAAGGTTTGGTGCGACTTTCACTTTTGTGGTTTCTTTGATTGATCAAAAAACCTCACATAATTCAAATGATCTTACTGATTAAATAATTCAAACAATTCACATTTAATTGGCATGATGGAATGTCATTGAATTATGTTAAGGCTTACTTGAACATTTATTCTTCTGCTTATTTTTTGAGAAAATTTCTCTGCTAATCTTTCTAGACAATGATTCAATCTTTTTGACTCTTGGGCAACAAACTCTCAGAAAATGGTGTTAACAATGGCTCTTTTCTCATCTATTGATGATATCACAGGTCCAGTAGCTTAGATTAAAGCAGTACGCCACCTTCCATAGTATTCACATTTACTCATTCCGGCATGCTTTTTCCTATGTTGGAGAGTTCAATTCCAAGATGCATCTATTATTAAAGTTGGAGTAAAAGTGGCACATTATTTCTGCTATTTGAAAGCTTGGCATGATAAATTCATTTGTCAGTGATGCTAGTAAATGTGAGTACTAGAAATTCCACAACAGAACAAAATTTTGGCATTCTCCAGTCAGAGGAGGTAAACTAGGGATGAGTGACTTGATACACATTCAAGTAATTCGATTTGCTTTAATACTATGATTATGATGGAATTTTCTCTTAGTCACTTGATTTAATTCCTTTTTTGGGTTGGTCTTTTGAACCATATTTGCTACATTAATGATGGTGTTTTTTTCCAAAATTTATTTTCTATCAGCATCATTGATTATAGAGTCTCATCCATTCTACTTATGTAGGGCAGAATAACAGACAGAACAATAAATGAATGTTTAGTTAGGTATAAATTAATTATCTAGGAATGGAATTTGTTGTCACATGATATTAATGCAAACACTGATACACTTGTCTTATGCATTTAACAAGAATTGTTGATTTCCTTTTTTGTAGTGATAGTGATGCACAAAAAATGTACTTTTCTAATGATACTCTACTGATAATGGAAGTGTAGAATGCAAATTTTCTTTGAAATACTCTACTTTTCTTCTACAAGTGACTAAAGAGCCATGTCTGTTTGAAATGTTTGCAAGTAGTTAATTTATCATTATACATTGTAGGGAATGAACTTGAGTGCTTTTTTGGATGGATTGTCAATTAATTCAAACTGATTTTTTGTGCTAAAATAATATTATCAGCTAGTTTATGTTTGATTACATTGGATTTGGTGGAGAGATTTTGAACTAACATTATTTATTTCTTTTTATGGGGGCTATTATACAAAATTTAAATTTATTGTGGCTTGCTAATTTGCATCAAGGTGGATAAATCCAAAGTAGATTTAAGTTTGAAAAGTGGGCATTGGACATTGAAATTGAAAAAAGCATTTTTTAATGCTTATTGTAATAGTTTAGAACATCCACTTGCTGGTTTTATTTTTTGGTTTAGGCCAACTAGATCAATTTGGGTTTAAAATTAATCAGTGATTGATAGTTTTCAAAGTTGGTTAAAATTGAACCTTAGAAACTCACTAGAATTTTGATTTGGTCTAAAATTGAACAAGCAACTTCAACATTTGGTTTTGGTGCTATAAAAAGAACTCATTATTTCCTTTGAGGATTTAAAAAAAACTTGTGCTTACTTTATTTTTGTAATCTTCTTTACAAACTAATACCATTCAAATGTTAATACACTTCTCTCGCGCTTCATGATGATCTTGAGAATCAAAAGCATTTTAGTGATATTAGGTTTGGTCGCGCCCACAAAAGGATATGAAAATCATGGCAAAACCTATCCTGGGAATTGGACATTCTAGCAGGTGACTAATATCTCTTCATGGTCGTTCATTTACTTGTCAAACCAGGGAACGTATACTTTGAATGGAGCAGCACTATATGTGCACTAAGAACTAGTTTCAGTCACAACTTAACAGAAAATAAATACTTGGAAAGAGATTCTACCTATGCTACAAGAATATAATGCAAATTTCTCTTAACTCAACCATAATTTAACCAAAGCAGAAATCATAACAGCTACGACTGAGCAACAAACTATGAACTAGCCTTATGTTGCAGGAACAGACACAGGGATGGATTCCTGATGCTGCAGGAACAATATAAGACTAAGTTTGCACAAAAACTTCAAAGATGAAATCTAACTAATGATCAACAGAAAAGGAACAGCTAACTAACTAACTACAGATACTTACTAAGTGGGCCCGCTTAGCAAGCATCAACTAATTATGCAAGTGCTAAACTCAGAACTTCATCAATCTTTATTCATAAACTCAGAATGGTATACATTGTTCTGTTCACATGAAAACTAACAACAAACTTTGTCTCTTGTCATATAGATTCTTCTTTTTATTATCATACTAACTCTTACAAGATATTCTTCCCATCTCACTATGCTTACTCACTCACACAGGAGGAGCACTTATTTAAAATTAGGAAAACAACTAACTAACTAACCCTAACAGAGAAAGACGTGGATGTGAAATGTATCCTAAAATTGAGGAACAAAATTCATAAATGAGTTTATCCGTTCAACCCGATCTAGAGAGAATCTAGCACTCCACTCTTTCCAGATTGATTGACATTTAAAATCCTTCCCAACAGTTTCGGTCAAAGAGTCTTCACCAGAGCTTCCTCGAAGTCGTGCAGGAAATGGACTTTACTGCAAGGTCGAGATCGGCTGTGCTTGACTCTATCATAATTTCTTCAACAACTTGCGAAACACAAGGTAACAGATGCAAAAGAAAAGGCATATGGCACATACACAATATCCATTCATTAATCACATATTTAAATCTATTTCATCATTCAAAAACTACATGTGTTATACCAATCATTTAGGGAGTCAAACGGGGTAATACATATAGACATGTCAACATGATAGGCTACAGGAACATGAAAGTGTATTGCTATAGGATATCCCCCAATAAAAGGTTTCAAAAGAGTTTAAACAACCATGAATAACAAAAGTAAAGGTTTTAAAAGTACACCATGATATCCAAATCATGAGCATATTTTGAGCTCATGATTTTCCCCCTACTTAACCCAATGCTGGTCCTCCAGCATTACACTTTTTGGTGGTCTCCCTGAAATCAGTGGTTGTGGCATGACTCTGAAATGGAGTTCAAAATTTGTAACAAAAACCTCTGAAACTCTGCCACCTTTCATACCTACGAGCTTATGTATCTTCATTAATATTTGTAGCTTGGTAAGGATAAAGGGGCCACATTAGCATAGGAGGTCTAAATGTCAATGGCAACCATAATTCAAACCTCTTTTGAAGTCCCAGTTGTATGTATCTACTTGATCGTTTGAGAGCTGCCGTAAAATTTAGGGGACTGTGAGGCTCGGGCATTCTTAACCCAACAGTTAATCTCTCCCACCTCTTCTCAATTCTAGAGTATGAAAGCCTCCAAAATGAGTATGGTTGTTCCTGAAACTCATCATATACCTGTTTTCTGAGATCAAATATTTTCATCCTGGCTATATTATTATTAAAGCCATATGCCAGAGTAAACCAGGTTTTCAACATTGCATGGGGGTCTGAACTCTCAGGGTGCAATGGAACAGGCTCATTCCTTTCGGCTTCTTCATATGTTTCCCATTTCCTGCCATAATTTGCTTCATTTACTGCCCAAGCATAAGTGATCTCAAATGGATATCGCCAATGTACAGAAGGGGATTCCACTCTGTTTCAAATGGAATTATAAAGCCATGTAAATAGAATTCACACAAAGAATTTCTTAGCCAATTAGGAGCTGCCTGGTATGCATCGTAGAATTCTTTAGCAGTGTGAATAATAGGATCTTGATTTCTAGAAATTCTCATTAGTTGGAACCACAAGAATTGTTCCTTGAGGCACAGAGCATAAACTCTGGGTGGTGGTCTGCATTCCATCATCAGACCAGTTACCTTCAGCATTTCATTCATTTTCTCTTTTAACTCCTGAATTTCCTGTTTCTGACTTTCAATTTCCTTTTTTAGTTTCTTCTTTTCTTCCTCCCATAGACTTTGTTGCATTTCAGTCTAGGCTATGTGGCAAAAAGTTAGGGTTTGCAATGTAACTGGTTTCCATGTAGCTTTGAAATATTCCAAAAACTTAATCAAAAATGTCTTTTTGTAGACAACAATAGCTTGACAAGTTGCAGGGGGAAATGTAACTTCATTGGCTATGTCTAATTGTTCAGCTTGTTCCTCCTCTTGCTGTAGGATGAATTCATGTTGCTACAGTGGAGAAGACTGTGCTTCCTCCAAAATCTGCATAGTAGCAGCAGCTAAGTCATCAAGACTTGGTACCCCCCTTTCATTATGCTCAATTTCCCCTGTCTCAATTTGTTCTTCTTCAAGAATGAATGAACTCTGTGCAGCACTCTCAGACACATTATGAGAAACATCATATTCAGACTCTATAGATTCTTTTGAAATTATAATAACCTCAGGTTGAGGTGAAGCAGGGGAGGCTTTACATTGTTTCCTTGTGGAAACTCTTCTTGGCAATGGTGCGGCTGCAGGAGGTGTTCTCGTAGCCTTCCTCTTTTAGAACTGTCTAGAGGGTTCTGCCTTATCAAAGGATGAAGGTGAACTGGTGATGGCAACAAGTGTTGCTATAGGAGAGTTTGCTATAGGGGAAGATGTTGTAGGAGAAGAGTATTTCCTTTTCTAAGAATGAGGGTCAGATTCTAGGGTTTGTTCCACCCCAGATGACTCTCCTGCCTTTGTTTTTCCCTTCTCTCTCCTAGTGGTAGACTTAGTTTGTACCCAGGTAGAGGACTCTAGTGTAAGAACTACAGGACCAGGTGCTGCAGGAGCAGATGACCCTTGCCCTATTTTTCTACTGATAGACACTATTTATTCTTTCTTTTTCTGAGGTCGTGGGGTAAGTGCCCTAGGGGGTTCTGGAAGTTGTAGGCTCTTTTGGGCAACAAATTGTTGCTAGGAAAGAGGTGATACATCTCTCAAAGAACGTTCAATCAACAATTTTATAAGGCCATGGTGAGCAAAAGAATTATCCTTCCCCTGTTGGGTTCCGTGGGCGCATTGTTCCAGAAACTTTAACAAAAAGTTCAGAACATTTACAGCTAACCCATGCCTCATATGACTTAACAATTTGAAATGATAAGAATGTAGGTAAGAGAAATGACCTTCACATGTTAAGTACCTGATTATGAAAGTAGTGTATTCTAGATATGGAGGAGGCAACGACGCTTGCTTGCATCCTTGCTTGGAGACTTTCAAAGGTCTGTCAGTGGGTATTGTAAATTCTACCCTTGCAGAGATAGCATCCGAAGAAAAATTCTCTCCAATGGCTGGAAGTCCGGTTACCTTTGTAATTCTTTCTTCAGTTACAACAACTGTTAGACCCCATACTGTAGCTTCTCCTTTAGAAAGGGTTCTCAAAAATTCGCTTGCAACCTCCGCATTGAAATTATTTAAACTCAAAAAATAATTCAACCATCCACAGAGGCTGAATGCCTGGACTGTTTGAGGATTTTGCAATAATAACTCATGAGCTACAGGCTCATGTCACACCAGCTGACCACCCATGTTCATAGTTTTTCCTTAGCTGAACTCAACTCTTTGCTGAAAATCCAAAAAATTCCCCTTCTATTTCCCTTTCTGTTCTGGTTCTTTTCTATCCCGCCGTACTTTTCTCTCCTTTTCCAAAAATGAATTTTTTGAACAAGCAGTTTTAATTGTAATTTACAATGAAAAACATGCAATGAAAAAGACATGTGATCATATTTGGAAAGTACTAGAAAAATAATAAAGAAAGGTTATCTGAGCAATTGTGGCAGTAGCAAAAAGATAGGTTTAAAAAGTGGATTATCCTGCCCCCTACTTAGAGTATGACATGTGTCCTCACATGTACTAAAGAATAGGCAGAGATCGGGTAATAATGATTAATACACACATAGTAGTAAATGAATAAAATGAAATAAATCAAAGATGCGATAACAAAAGATATGGCGTACCTTTCAATAAATGCCTGTACGTGTTGAGAAAGATGACGGCTTCGGCATGAGGTGACAGTTGGGAATTATATCATAGTTAAGGGTGGTGCGGATGAATGAGGTGGATGGGTGACGTGGGCGGACAAGATGAATGGATGGAATGGATGGATGGAATGGAAGATAAAGAAGTGAGATGTGGCGATAAGTGGAAATGAAGAAAAAGGGTTTCCTTAAAAAGGAAACCTTTATTATGAGCATGCATTTCAAATTTATGATGAAGCTGCAGGAGAAAGGCTAAAGCCTTCGGCTGCAGGAAGATTAGTGGCAAGATCCTGAACGAACTGCTGCATGAATTCTTCTTTTGAGACTGGTTTATGGTACAACCGGAGGCGGTGTCCATTAACTAACAGCTTGAATCTAACATGATCAATTGTAACAAGTTGAACCGAACCATTATCAAATACTTTCTCAATTTCATACGGGCCCAACCATCGGGTCTGTAATTTTCCTGGACTGTTCTTGTATCGTGAGTCATCAAGTAGAGCCTAATCTCCTACTTTGAATTTCTTTTCCTTAATGTATTTATCATGCCACCTCATTCGCTGATTCTATATTATCTCAATGTGTTGCAGGGCATTCTTTCGGAGCTCATCCAAAGCATTGAGCTGCATGATTCTATTCTTTTGTGCATTTGTTAAGTCCATCATGTCCATCTCTAATGTTGTTCTTAGAGTCTTATGTTCAAATTCTATTGGCATTACAGCTATTTTACCATACACCATTTCAAAAGGTGTACATCCTATAGCAGTCTTCCAGGTAGTACGGTAGGCCCATATAGCTTTTGGTAACTTTGTGGCCCAGTCCTTCCTATGCAAATTTACAGTTTTAGTCAAAATGGCCTCTATGTCCCTTTTGGTGACCTCAACCTAGCCATTGGCCTGGGGGTGATAAGGAGTTGATTTCCTGTGCCGTATATTGTATTTATTGACTAAAGCTGTGATAAGTGTAGAAGTAAATTGTGCTCCTTGATCTGTCACTATCTCCCTAGGGACACCAAACCTAGTAAATATTTCCTCATACAGGAATTTAGCCATTTTATTATCCCTAGCATGTTTCATAGGTTTAGCCTCTACCCATTTTGTGACATAATCTATGTATACAAGGATGTAGGACTTACCATTAGAAGGTGGATCAATTGGTCCTACAAAATCCAGTCCCCATTTGTCGAAGGGTGTAACTACAACTTGTGGAAATAGAGGCATCTCATTAGATCAAGTTGGTCTTCCCATCCATTGGCATCTGTCACATCTCTTGGTATATTTGGCTACATCACTATGCAAGGTTGGCCAATAGTAACCAGTATTTAAAATTTTCATTGATGTCCTTTTGACAGTAAAATGTCCACCACATGGCTCATCGTGGCTTGCATGCAGTATATCATGAGTGTCTTCCTCTGGTACACATCTCCTCATAACTTGATCTGGCTCTGTATAAAACATGCAATCTACAATCCAAGAAAAGTTAGAGCTTTTCTCTTCCAATAATCTCTTATCCTTAGGGGAGAATTAAGGAGGAGTTCTTCTTGTTGCTAGATAATTTGCTATATTAGCATACCATGGGTGAATAACCTTGATTGAAAACAGGTGCTCATCAGGAAAGGAATCTTCAATAAGTGCAGATTCATCTTGCCTTTGAATTATAGAAAGGAAATCAGCAACTACGTTGGCTTTACCTGGCTTGTCCATAATTGTAATGTCAAATGTTTGCATCAGCAATAACCATCTTGCCAGTCTCCTGGATATTGAGGCTTTGTTCATAAGATACTAGATTGCTGCATGATCAGTATAAACAAATATCTGATAACCGGTGATATAATGCCTGAATTTATTGAGGGTGTAGATGATTTCCAACATTTCTTTTTCTGTAACAGTGTAGTTGAATTCAGCCCCTTGCAAATTTTTGCTTATGTAGTAGAGTGCATGTTCTGTCGAACCATCCTTCTGCCCTAACACTGGGGTGCTGTCACAATAGTGGTTTACAATTCCTGACGAACGGATTTTAGCTAAAATCACATATTTTTAGAGAATATAATGATTTAAGCCTTAAAAAGTTCCATTTTAAGGATTCCAATTGAAAAGGGTTTGATCAAATCACCTTAGATCAAACCCCCTTGGATAGAACCTTGCTAGTTTTAAACCATACATATAAATGCGTCTCCTTTACACCTATGAAAATCCTAATAAAAAATAACTTTTTATTTAGCTTTTGGGGGATCAAATGAATTCATTTAAAATTTATTTCAAATTATTATGGTATTCCTCAGAACAAGCTATCCAATGAATATAATTTTAATATGTTTTGGTTTTGTTATGTATTTGTTTTTTAAGTTTTATTAAACATAGGTTTTTCATCGAAAATGAATTTCTTTGTTCTTCATATGTGGAAAAATAGAAGATTATAAAAAGAAAAATTGAAAATATGAGTGCCAAATATTGAAGTCCTTGATCCCAAAATAAAAATAAAATAAAATTTTGACATATATACAAAAAAGTTACGTGTTATCTGTCGCGTTATGTCTGAATTGTAATTCGTTTGACTTTGAAACTTGATTAAGGAAAAATATTCAATAAAAACTATCTAACCAAGTGGAAGCACTATGGAAAAAGTTATCGTTATCATTGTGTGTCACTTTTTAAAACTGTTGTTTTGAAAAAATCAATTTTTTTGTGGGAGATGGAAAAAGAAGTGCAATTTGATTCCAAAAATTTTGAAAAAATATTTTAGAATCTACAAACAAAATTTAATGAGACTCTAGTTTGCACCATCTTCAAATTCCTCACGGTTTAGCCGCTATAGGTGCCTGAATGTGAAGATTTAGTTAAAAATAATAATTGCAGTGTCCAGTTTGGCCAAAAATTGTAAACCACTATTATGGGATCACCCACTGCTCCAATTGCATAATCTGATGCATCAATATGAATATAAAATGGAAGTGACCAATTAGGTCCTTTTAGAACAGGTTCCTGTGTAAGGGCAACTTTTAAGTCCAAAAATGCTTTTTCACATTTGTCAGTCCAAGAAAACTCTGCATCTTTCTTCAGCATACTGTATAAAGGGCCTGCTTTTTGGCTGAAGTCCTTGATGAATCTTCTGTAGTAGCCAACATAGCCTAGAAAGCTCCGTACCTCCTTCTGCTTAGTAGGAGAGGGTAACTTAGAGATGACCTCAATCTTAGCAGGATCAACCTGAATTCCTACAGCAGAAATATAGTGACCGAGCACTATTCCCTCCTGCATCATCATGAAGCACTTTTGACTATTCAGCGATAGATTGTGATCTTCACATCTCTGTAGTACTTTCTCCAAGTTGGTTTGAGCTTCCTCAAATTTCGTACCATAAACAGTAAAGTCATCCATGTATATTTCTATGCAATCATATGAGATGTCTCAGAAGATACTTATGACTTCCCTCTGGAAAGTTGCAGGAGCATTACAAAGACTAAAAAGAAAAACTGAATAGGAAAACGTTCCCCAAGGGCATGTAAAACTAGTCTTTTCTTGATCCTCAAGAGCAATCTTGATTTGATTGTACCCATTCAAGCCATCTAAGAATGAGAAGTACTTGTTTCTAGCTAATTTATCCAGAACTTGATCAATGAATGGAAGAGGAAAATAATCTTTCTTTGTTGCCAAGTTGAGTTCTCTGTAATCCACACATACCCTCCATTTTCCTCCTTTCTTAGGAACAATGACCAATGGGGAGACCCACTGACTATCAGAGATTGGGTAGATAAAGCCAACTATTAATTTTTTGCAATTCTTTTTTAAAAATTTCTCTCAAAGCTGGATTAATTCTTCTTTGGGGTTGCCTGATAGGTTTGAAGTCACTGTTAATGTATATGCAATGTGTACAGAGTTTTGGGTCTAAACCCTTCATATCCCCATAGTCCCATGCAAAAGCTCTATGGTGGGCTTACAGCATTGAGGCTAGGATAGTTTCTTGAAATGGAAGCAACTTATTATTAATATGCAGACAATGACCTAGAGATACTTCTATATGTTTGGTGAGATCACTTATTGAGGTTGCTGATAAAGTTGGTGCATGTATATCACATAATAGAAAATCATGATGGCTTTCAGAATTCAGTTGCTATAGGAAGCATTGCTGAGAATGGCTATCCAAAATAGATGGGCTATTCAAACCAGAACTGAACTGCAAAATATGTAGAAGCAGGTTATCTTCACTTTGAAGCTAGGAAAATGGATCAATTTGTAGCATCATTAACTGAGCTAATGAATTGACTTCTTTATTTTCCTCTCCTATATCTGGCCAAATTGGTTGAGACAAATCTAGCAGAGGTTGTGCAAGTGGGCATAAAGCCAATTTCTTCCTTGACTGACCATCAGAAATTGTCATGTCCCCTAAACGACATCCTATAAGGGCATCAGTTGTAGCTAACCAGGGTCTGCCTAGGATAATAGGATATCCTCCTATGGTTGCTTTAGTGGACAATATGGTGAAAACAGTAGGGTATTCCCAAGATTCAAGGGTGACAATGACATCTTCAATCACTCCATCAGGTGTAACCGTGGAACTGTCACCAAGCTGCAGGACAGTCGGTGTAGACTGAATGTTTGGGATACTCAAACTCTCCATAGTGTGCTTGGTCATCACATTAATGGCTGCACCTAGGTCAACCAAAATATTTCTTACTACCTAACCATTGATATTTATTTTGACTACAAGACTTCCAGGATCAGTATATTTTAGAATGACAACCTTCCCCAACATAATATCAACTAACTGTCCTAGAACATGGATAGTTTGGGGATCCTTTTTCTTTCTTCCTTGTTTCTTTAGACAAGCCTCTTTAATGGCTTTTCCATAGACTGGAACATCTTTAATAGCTTGAAAAAGAGGAATTTGAACTTTAACATTCTTCAACTGCTCTAGAATATCAAAAGTAGGCTCTTCAATGGTCTTGGGTGTAGTCATTTGCAATCTCTGAGGAAAAGGTGGTGTAGCCTGAGGCTGTAGGTTAGGTTCCTTAGAGGCAGTAGCTAGTACAGATATATCTTCTATATTATCAGCAAGTTGTTCAGCGGAAAAGTCTGGAATCTCTGTAATTACAAGTCGTTGTGTAGCATGGAGAGTGGTTCCAGACCTAAGAGGGATATTATTGATATCCAGGGCATAAGCTAGATACTGGTTGGCTTCTGCAGAATACATAGGTTGTTGTTGTTGCTGCTTATTATTAGGATTTGACAATGGTTGAGCAGGCATAGGCATTTGTTTTGAATGGCCAGTATTTGTTGCAGGTGCTGCAGGAGGAGGCATAAGGGCCAGAGGTTGTGGCTGCTGAGACTGCAGGAATCCAGGGGGTTGGTTTTTCCATTGCTGAGGGCTTCTCCATTGAGGATTCTCCTGCCAGTTACCTAGAGGTGGAGTCCATTGTCCTTGTGGCTACTTCCAACCTCCTTGAGGGGGTTGCCATTGAGGGCTCATATAGTTAGGCCAGTATGGTTGACGAGCAGGTGACTAATATCTCTTCATGGTCGTTTATTTACTTGTCAAACTAGGGAACGTATACTTTGAATGGAGCAACACTATATGTGCACTAAGAACTAGTTTCAGTCACAACTTAACGAAAAATAAATACTTGGAAAGAGATTCTACCTATGCTACAAGAAGATAATGCAAAGTTCTCTTAACTCAACCATAATTTAACCAAAGCAGAAATCATAACAGCTACGACTGAGCAACAAACTATGAATTGGCCTTATGCTATAGGAACAGCTACAAGGATGGATTCCCAATGCTGTAGGAACAATATAAGACTGAGTTTGCATAGAAACTTCAAAGATGAAATCTAACTAATGATCAACAAAAAAGGAACAGCTAACTAACTAACTACAGATACTTACTAAGTGGGGCCCCTTAGCAAGCATCAACTAATTACACAAGTGTTGAATTCAGAACTTCATCAATCTTTATTCATAAACTCAGAATGGTATACATTGTTCTGTTCACATGAAAACTAACAAAAAACTCTGTCTCTTTTCATATAGATTCTGCTTTTTATTATCATACTAACTCTTACAAGATATCCTTCCTATCTCACTATGCTTGCTCACTCGCACAGGAGGAGCACTTATTTAAAATTAGGAAAACAACTAACTAACTAACCCTAACAGAGAAAGATGTGGATGTGAAATGTATCCTGAAATCGAGGAACATACTTCATAAATGATTTTATCCGTTCAACCTGATCCAGAGAGAATCTAGCACTCCACTCTTTCTAGATTGACTGACATTTAAAATCCTTCCCAACAGTTTCGGTCAAAGAGTCTTTGCCAGAGCTTCCTCGAAGTCGTGTAGGAAATGGACTTTACTGCAAGGCCGAGATCGGTTGCACTTGACTCGATCATACTTTCTTCAACAACCTGTGAAACACAAGGTAACAGATGTGAAAGAAAAGGTGCATGGCACATACACAATATTTGTTCATTAATCACATATTTAAATCTATTTCATCATTCAAAAAGTATATGTGTTATACCAGTGATTTAGGGAGTCAAACGGGGTAATAAATATAGACATGTCAAAATGATAGGCTCTAGGAACATGAAAGTGTATTGCTATAGGATATCCCCCAATAAAAGGTTTCAAAAGAGTTTAAACAACCATGAATAACAAAAGTAAAGGTTTTAAAATTACACCATGATATCCAAATCATGAGCATATTTTGGGCTCATCAAGGTTGTCTAAAATATTTCCTCCACATTTCAAGTTTGGGTTTAAAAATTGAAAAAATCATGCGAGCATGAAGAAAAGGCATTATGTTTGTTCCCTCCTAAGTGCATTAGGTGGTCAAACTACAAATGTATTCCTTCACTGTTGTTTACCTTTAGAGGGCCTTTCTTGGAGGGAAAAGTACTCACCCCAAGGGAACAACTCAAACTGGTGACGAGCTAAATTCCATTATTAGAATCCCAACCAATATATAAATTCGAATGTTGAGGAAACTCATCATTATAGGTTCTCCTACGAAGAAGCAGGTGATACTCTTTGTATGGGTTGATCTTTCCTCTCATGTGTCCATCTGAATAGGTACCTTGATTACAATCCAATCTATGTAAAAGACAATCCCTACTATATTTTGGTGTGAGGAGGTCGAACCTTTGAAGCCATCCCACATACTTGTGGTTCTTAGTAGAGATGAAGAGTTTGTTATGGGAGATTCATGAGAACTCAAAGCTTGGATGACCCATAGAAGCGAGTGATGTGGAGGGGAGCTAGCGTGGTCAAGCTTCTAATCATCTGATCTAAATAAGCATAGTTCGAGAAATCCAAGTGGGAATTCAGCAAATATTTCCTTTTCTATCCTAGGGTTGTGCAATCTGTGAGTCAGTTAAATACTTGGATCCAAAATCTTGAAAACAAACATTCAACAGGTCATTAAAATTTCAAACCCTTTGGAAATATCAAATACCCTTGAGGATTCCAATTATTACTGCTCGTCCCTAGGGATTTTATCCTCAAAGGCTTCAAAATATTTGGGTCCATATCTCAATTTTGTCTCTCTAAAGTCGACCTAGGAAACCTATGCCCTTGATTCTTTGATTTGCATATAATGGACCTTTTTGAATGAAAAGGAAGTGATACATAGACATTCAATTTGAAAACTAAGCAAGAAGTGTTGATGTGGTAAAAGCAAGTCATTAACCAAGATTAAATCAATTGAACCCCACACATGTGCTTCGTCTCTTTTCGTCATATGGTTTTCCATGCAAACATTGGTCATTTGGTTTGAACCATTCTTAGGGAAAAGCATGTTCTTCACTATCTTGGTTTTGTAAAAAAGGTCCCTATTAGGTTCATTTAGGATCAAATCAAACACATCATCCATCCCAAACATTTATCATCTCCATCCCACAAATAACTTTAGAGCTTTGGACACATCATTATCTAGACTTGGGTACATCCTCAAACCAAATCAAAATCATTGGTTTAGTTAGGTGTGTGTCGATGAATCCTTCCTCACGCACTTAGTTAAATTAGCACCCCTTTGAATAAGTTCATCCTAAGATCACATCTAACATCTTGGGATTTACAAGTTCATTATCCAATCAAAACAATCAAAATAAAATCCTAAAGTCTAGCATTGATTCAAAGTTCCTAAGAGTTCAACACCCATATCATTCACCCCTTTCATCCTTCATCTCATCATTCGTCCTAAATTCCTTAGAGGTTAGCAAGGTCAAAACACAAGAAGAACATGGAATATAAACTTGATTCATACATCATGAGTAATATAAATCAACCAAACTATCCAAGCCTTACAATGTTGATTGATTATCAAAACTCACATTTATACAATCCATACATGGGATCATTATCTACAAACCTCAATGGCATAAAAAATGTGAGTATGCCCAATATAAATTTTGGAACACCTTTCCCTATGGTAGATTTAAATCAAATTCCAAACCTACAAATCTATCAACCAAACAAACAATGCATGAGTCTTCAACAAAACAACAATATCCCACCAAATCCATACATGCCAAATGTGAATATACCAAGTAGAAGTTTACCAAACATGAACATTTAAAATCCACACTTGGTGAACTTTGGGAAAGATATGTTTTCGAATCACACCAATGTTGTTCAAAATCCAAACAGTATGTTAACAACTCCATGTATTGATCCAAGTCAAGGTAACACCATGCAAAATCAAAGTTACCTAAATCAAGAAAAAATGATTCCCAACCACAACAATGTTCAATTTCAACCTATAATGCCAAATCTAAACATCATCCCAAATTAGAATATTGTCCAAAATCAATTTGTCCACATGATCCCATACAAACACTACAAGTATACATTCCAAATATTCTTGAATAAAAACCAAATCAACTATATCAAGGGTGTCAAGATCAAAATCAAGATCAAATTTTGCGAGATCAAATTGGTACACTTACCAAAATAGTTGATTCATTGTGCCAAGAGACATCTACACCCCAAAATCAATACACTCTTCCATTGGTTAAACCATGTCATCAGAGCATTGAGTTGTGTCCACAACCACATCAAGAACAATATCTCCAAGGTCAAGAGGTTAGATATCAATATCAACAACATAAAAAATAAACCAAATCTCCACATCTCGAAGATAAATCACATCTCCAAGATCAATCACAGTAAGAATCACCTCAATAAGCACAAATTTCACAAAATCACAAACATGAATACACTCCTTTTGGAATACCAATCGAATCAATGCTAAGAAAGCTAGTTAATGCAAAACTTATCACTCTTCCAAAAGTAAGTGCTTTCAACTATGTCCTAGACTTCCCTTGGAATAGGGGTAGATCTTATTGTGAGTATCATAGAGAAAATATTCATACAACATCAAATTGTATTCAACTCAAAAATCTCATGCAAGACCTTATTGATAAAAAAATAATAATTGTTTAGGAAAATCATCAAGATTCAACCACTAGTGATAGCAGTGACAATATCTCCACGACAATTCTTGAAAATAATGAACAAGATCTATCCATCAATGAGCACCTTGAAGATTTTTCTACTTCATCCAACGATCAAATCAACATATATCAAGATCCAGTTTTCAATCATGATCAAAATCCACCAACAATACCCAACAATGATCCAATTCAAGAAATGTTAACATCATTTGATACTATGGCTGAAAACAATGAAAATATCTCCACCACAATTTTTGAAAACAATGATCAATATCTATCCATCAATGAGCACCTTGAAGATGTTTCCACCTCATCCAATGATCAAATCAACATACATCAAGAATCACTTTTTAGTCATGATCAGAACCCCTCAAACAATGATCTATTTCAAGGAGTGCTAGAATTGTTTGATCCTATTGACATAATCCATGATCCATCCACCAATAATCATGTTGAAAATGTCCCTACATCACCGAATGAGTTAGAGGACATATTTCAAGAATTTATTCCAAAGCATGATCAACATCTTTTAGCAAAGTCTAGCAATGGTGCTTTCCAATACATATTGACATCCTTTGACCTCATGGTAACAGATATTGAAGAAATCCTCAACTCAACACTTGATCCAAAATCACTCAAAGCTCAAGAGGATATTGAGCCAATTCCCATTCCTAATGAAGATATCTAAGAACCCTCTATAAGCAAGCCATCCTTTAAAACTTACCCATGTCAAGAACTTGATCCAAAGCATGTCAAAAGCAATTCCAAAATTAATCAAGATCAATAATTCGTATCTCCAAGATACTACAATTATCTAATGGACACTCTCCTATTTATACAAGATGTCGCAAATAATGATCATATCCATATAACACATACTCCTCTGTCTACCCATGAGATTCTTTCTTTGGATGGACATGTGGATGATCTTCATTAAAAACAAGAGTATCGTACTCTTGATATCATTACCAAGGAACAAGAGTTTCCTACTCTTAACATTTATACACATGATCAAGATATAGAAAAATCTAGAGACATATCAGAAATGGGTCATGAAGAAGGCTTCTATAGAAGTTGTGAACCAAAAAAATCCTATGAAGGCATATCAAAAATGAATCATGAGGAAGAATTTTACATGGATAGTGAATCATCAACACCTCTTGAAGAAGCATTAAAATATCATATTTCACAAGATCAAGACAAATATATGAATCAGGAAGTTATCCCACTTATGGAGGATCCTATCACTTATAAACTTGGATCACTTACCTTTTTTAGGGCAAGCTATCTTATCAATGAAGAAGCTATCACCTTTGAAGATCCAAAACAGAGTAGAGAAGGATTAGAACCTTGTTTCCAGGGAAAATCATACCCTATCACAAATAAAATGTTTCAATGGATGAATTATCAAGGCAAAGGATTAGGCCTACATGAATAGGGTATCCTAGAACCAATGCAGATTATTGGAAATCCTAAGCATCAAGGTCTTGGTTATTAGACAATTAAGGGACCTAAACATATTAGTGATACCTCTATAGTACTAGGGGAAATTTTATCTGGTGCAAGCGTCAACATAGGGAGCATGAAGATTCCTTATGATGACACCAATCCAAATACTACAATGAGCCATGCCATGAATCTTCATCCACCCATCAGCCTATACACAAATTGGGACCAACATCAAAAGAAGGATGTGAATCAAAGCACGAAGAATGTTATCAAAACAAAAGAAGTTATAAAGCATGAAGGAAAACTCAAATATAAATGGATACCAAAAAATACAAAGAAATATTGACCCTATCAAACTCCATCAATAAAAGAAACTATGGGGAAAAATAAAAAGGGGAAAAGTATCCATCAAAGATGTCCACAAAGGCCAAAGAATGCTTCTCAAGCAATGTACAAATTATATCAAATAGTTGGTCCTAATTCCACACACATTTCCATATCCACCCATCTTTGCTCATCTTCCCAAGTTTAGAGAACCAAAGGTTCCAAACTATCAACCAATCAATCTTCTATTCCTAAACACACAACACCATCCACGCCTCCACTCATGATATCTAATTATTATATTGACCATGTATTGGTATCCATCCTTCATCATACAGATTCAGAAGGAATCTTATTGTGATGTTGCATATAGGCAATCATCACTTGCATTTTCATCCCATCTTAGCTTGTTGTTATTATCATTTTGCATCAAAGTAATCTTTGCATCTTCTCATCACTTGATCAAGAGCTTATCATAGGGGATTGGGAAAGGGCTACTTTACACATCAAAGTAGCACCAATCTCCAAATGGGATGAGGGTTAGGTTGATCCATATTAGATTTACATATTTAGTTAGTTATGTTGCATGCCTTGCTTCATGTTTTCTCTTCTATGTGTGGATGTGAAAATATGCAAATGGCTAAAACTCTAAACAAGAAATTAGCATGGTTAGTGTTTCAAAACAAAGAAAATATCCAACATCCCTATGAAATAATGCATCAAGATTCAAAATGCAAACAAATAACACAATAATCAAAACATATGAGAACATGAAGTATACCTATTCCATAGTGGATTGGTGCCACTTTGATATGAAAAGTGGCGCTTTCCCAACCCTTGACAAGCCAATGATGAAGATGAAATGCTATGAAGTCAAAAAAATTAGCTCTCAATATGAAGAGAGTAACTTTGCATGAATTTGTGGATGATCAAAATGAAGGACAACCTCTCCATTTATAGAAGAATTTGATGAGAGAAGAGGAAAAAGGGATGGATGTGGGACAAAAACCCAACCAATAGGAAGGAGCCACTTGTCACCATGTGAATGGTCCAACAATGTGCATGTTTTGATGAATGTGCCAATAGATGACATTGGGTGGCTTTTCAAATTTGAAATTTGGCTTATCAGAGGGAGAAAGAAAGGGTGGGTATGTGCACAATCATGATGGGCCAAAAAGTGGCAATATGATGGGTATGTGGCTGATGACTTTTTTTTTACCCAAAATTGATGAAACTAAAAGGGTTTTTTAAGGAGATTATTAGCTTTACACCGATATAAATTATTCTTTACTTTTAATTTAATAAGTAATTATTATTCATTTTCTATTCAAATTACGACTACCAAAGTCCGATTGATAGGCTGAAAACCATCTATAGCTTTCAAACGATATCACATTTTTGAATATAAAATATGCATCACATTCTATGCTTCTCATAATATAGGATTAAAAAAAATGAATTTCCAAGTTTTGACCAAGTTAAGGTGGTCATTACGGTTTTTTTTTTAAAATTTATAATAAAAAATTCATAATTAATTATTTACTTGGAAAAAATTACAAAAAATATATGCATCACATTGGGGCATGAGTCCTCTATATATATAAAATATTATAAAAAATATTATCATTTTATTGTGGTTAGGGTGGTCATTGACACCTACTTCTTATTTTTCCTTGAAATTTAAGTACTCGCATTGAAATTTTAAATTTTCACCAAATAGATTTTATTTTTTTTAAACAAATCAGAGTTTAGAAACTACATTCAATTTGTTACAGATTCTATTCTTACATATTTTTGAAATAATATAGATAACTTATTCAATTTTTTATGTCAAGTTGCCTAACTCTGATTTTTCTGAATTTTTTGCCACTTAAGGGCCTATTTTTTTCATGATGATCCTGCACATACCCGGTCTTAAATGCGAAGTGGGGGACATGTAAGAGGGGAGTTAATGCTATGTTGGAAGGGATAATTCATTTGAGAGGGAGATTTGAAATGGGGGAATATTCCACTTTTATGCCATGTTGAGAGAAAATGAAGATTTAATAAATGAATTAAATTGATTTATTTGTGCAAGTGGGAAAAGCTAGAGGATGTGACATGGATTAGATTTAGCCTTAATCATGATTTGATTAACTTAAGTGAAGATCAGGTGATTTGACTTATTTGATTTAGATTTATTGATTAAAATAAATCAAAAGGAGATGGAAAATGATAAAGATTTGATTTATTTAATCAAAGAGGATGATGTTAGTGGTTTAATTAAATAAGTTTGATTTATTTAATTAAATGAAGAACTTTAGAAGCTAATTAAATAATATTGATTTATTTAATTAAAGGGGGACTTTAGGATTAAATAAATAAAATGATTTATTTAATCAAAAGAGGATAATTATTTAATCAAATAAATTTGGTTTATTTGATTAGCAGAGGAATTAAGATGAATTAATTAAATGGTTAATAAAGGGGTGATTAAAGAAGAATCAAAGTTAGTTGATCATGATATTTTTCATGTCTACATTTTGCCCCTCTTTGAAGCAATGTACTTACTACGTTGGTTCAAAGAATAAACTCAAGCCGTAATCAAAATTTAAAAAAAATATGATTTTTTTGGTTGCCCCAGCAAAAAGAAGTACACTCGTACATTGCACCCTCGAAAGATCAAGTGAAAAGATTTGATTTGAGGGTCGATCTTTTGATAAAGAGGTTCAAGATGGATGCATGGATTGTTATGATGATGATGCAAATAAGATGGTTTTAATATGCTTAGAATAACCAATCTATATTATCCTAAACAACTTAAATGATGATATACTGCATTTGAGATGAATGATGTGATGATGCCTATATGATTATGCAATGGATGTTTATGCAAATATATGATTTATGCTTAGACTAAAAAATCTATATTATGCAATGATCAAAATATATGTGAGATGATTAGTGTTTTTTATATGATATGATATGATATGCAATATGTTGATGGTTTGTGAATGCAAGATGGATGCATTGGTGATGATGATTACCTAATCATGATGTGATGTTGTTGCGGAAAAGAAGAAAGAAGAAATGAGATGATGACAAGAGGATTCCACAAGTGAACTTTATGAGAGATGATGATGAGAAATGGATGATTTGCTTATCAGGAATTGGGACTTTAAAAGGGCCACTTACCTTATGTTTGATAACACACATAAGCATGATGCATCAAGGTATAAAGAACTAGGATGGCATTGCACCTAGTGTGATGGACTTTGACTCAAAAATCAGATAGGAGTAATCTTGTTCACATCTGACATACGAAACCTCATTTAAAATGAAATTCAATATTTCAAACATCTCAGACCAGAACATAGAAAGCCAAGCCTTCCTATGTGGTCAACAAGATATTTAAAACATCCTCCCTATGCCTAAATAAAGCACGCATGATTGAGGTTATATTACAAGAAAATCCAACAAGCACAACAGATAAAAAGATAATGATCATTGCCCCATTCCTATCTCTCTAAATCCTTTTGTTTAGACATCATCGAGAGGTCCTTAGAATGAGTGCAATAACATAAATCAAAAGAGAAAGATGAAGTAAACAAACAAGCTAATGTTCTTCAATACCGCTAGCCAAGACTAAACTATGGTGATGCCTAATGTTGATGTCCATTGTAGGAAGGATGCATCCTAGGACATGATGATATCAAATGATTTTGATATGGGACTGATTGGATGATAGGCTATTGACACATAGAGTTGACTAACTTGTTTATGTATTGACCTATACTTGAGATTTTGATGATTGAGTTTTCAATTTTAAACTGCTAGACTTGTTTCCGATTGTTTTACCAAAGGTTGAAAATGACGATTGATTTAATGTGAGCAATGTTTATTGTGGGTAAAAGTGAGATGAGATAAATATATTTTTTGGGTTTTTTGAATGTTTTTGATCTTTTTGAAATGTTTTGAGGTTGTTTTTGGTATTTTTTGAGATTTTAAAAATGTTTTGATTTTCAAATTTCTAAATGTTTTTGGGTTTTCTGAGATTTTGATGAAGACCTAACCTAAAGATCTATCCTAGGGGCCTCGGGGGTCGATCAACAGATTAGCCTTTTCTACGTTATACACACAGAGATCACATAGTTCAACTGACACAGACTCAATTATTGATGAGATATGAACAAATGCATTGCCAGTTTATTATGACAGACTCCTAGAGGACTGACCTAAGTGTCTCGGGGGATGATCAAAGATCAACCTTTCCTATGTTAAAGGCTTAGAGACCTGTAGTTCAACAAGACAACTCTGTTTTTGACTTTTTTGACTAACTTTTTGACATGTTTTGAGATTTTGATATGTTTTGAATGTTTTGGGATTTTTGTTGGTTTTCTGATTTTTTTGGATTTTTTATTTTTATTTTCTAATGTTTTTGGATTTTTTTATTTTTTTGATATTTTTGGATTTTTTGATTTTGTGAATGTTTTTGGATTTTCTAATTTTTGGACCTCAAGAATATACACAAATCCGATTCGATGAGAACATGCCCCCAGCGTGAAGCAATAGATTACTCTGATAGAGGCAGGACAAACTGACCTTGAGGATGGGATGAGTAGTACTAGGAGGGATCATGACATGAACACAGGACCAAGCTATGATGTAGACATAGTGGATGATGGATGGAGATATGGAATGTGACGAAAGATGGATGTGTAATGGATGGATGGTGTAGAACAAGTCGCGAAGATCCTGGTAGATGGATAATGCTTATTTACACAAGGCGCTTGTTTTCCAAGTTTTCACCACTTGAGGTACTTTCCCAAAGCGCCACCAAAGTGGTTTTCACTACAGGACAATTTTTTTTCTCTACTATTTTTTATCATTTTTTTTCTTTTTATACTTTATTTTTGTTGTCACCAAAATGCCTGTTTGCCAGGTTTTAATCAGGGTAACCATTTTTTAGGAATTTTTCTGATTTTCTAGATTTTTGGTTCTATACCTCAAAAGATTAGGCATAAAAAATTTTAAGATGGGAGTTGTTCATGGGCTCGAAGTGGTTTCCACTAGAGGACAATTTTTTTCTCTACTATTTTTTATCATTTTTTTCTTTTTTTCTTTTTTCTTTTTTTCTTTTTATACTTTATTTTTGTTGTCACCAAGACGCCTGTTTGCCAGGTTTTAATCAGGGTAACCATTTTTTAGGAATTTTTCTAATTTTCTAGATTTTTGGTTCTATACCTCGAAAGATTAGGCATAAAACTTTTTAAGATGGGAGTTGTTCATGGGCTCTTGTAGAGGTTCCCCTTCAGGTATTGATAACTGATATGCCCCTGAGTTGTAGCTCACTATGATAACAAATGGCCCCAACTAGTTGGGTTCATTTTTTCCTTTGCCATTTGGGTTTGGAACATTCTTCTGATTCTCCTTTAGGAAAAGTTCTCCAACTTGGAAACTTTTGCTCCTGATCTTCTTGTCATAACTCCTTTTAAGTTGATTCTGATAGACTTGCAAATGATTTAAAGCGTCCATACGTCACTCATCTAGTAGCTCCATCTCATTCAGTCTTGATACTCGGTATTCTTCATCCGTGATGAGGTTTTGTAGTGATATTCTTAGTGATGGGAGCTCAATCTCAATGGGAAATATGAATTTTGATCCATAGAACAGGGAGAATGGGGTGGCGCTGGTGGGTGTGCGGATGCTGGTTCAATATGCCTAGAGGGCAAGATTTAGCTACAGATTCCAATCACGACCTGTGTCATTGACTATCTTTTTGAGGATATTTAGAATGGTTTTGTTGGTGGCTTCTACTTGGCCATTTCCATGGGGATAGTATGGAGTGGAAAAGTGATGTTGGATTTTGAATTTATCGCATAGGTCACGAACCTCCTGATTCTTGAAAGGTGTCTCATTATCTGAGATAATAACTTAGGGAACACCATATCGGCATATTAAGTAGTTCAGGATGAACTTTGATATTTTCTTTCCAATGATATATATCATGGGATGGCTTCCACCCACTTGGTAAAGTACTCAGTGGTGGTTATGATGAACTTGTGGTCATTGGATGAGGTGGGGGTTATCTTTCCAATGAGATTGAGTCCCCACTACGAAAAGGGCCATGGTGTGATGATGGGATGAAGTTCTTGAGCCGGAGCATGGATGAGGTCCCCATGCAGCTGACATTGTAGGCATCTTTTGACATAATCATGTGCCTCTCTTTCTATTGTAGGCCAATAATACCTCGTCCTCAGCAATTTATTGGCCAAGGTCATTTCACTCGAGTGTGAACCACAAATACCATTATGCACCTCAGTTAAGGCAGTCAATGCCTCCTCAGCATTTAAGAAACATAATAAGGTTCCTTCTATGCTCCTACGATAAAGCGTGTTTCCTAGGATGAAAAACCCAGATGCTTTCTTGACAAAGGTTCTTTTTAGGCTTGAGGGTAAGTTAGCAGGTAGGACCCCTATTTGCAAGTAGGTATAAATTTCATGGTACCAGGGATCCCCAAGACCAATGATTTCACACACAAATTTTGACTCTGGTACCTCAAATGTAGGCATGAGAAGCTGCTCTACCAAGAATTCATGTTTTGGGACGTTGCGAGGGATGTCCAATAGGGATCCAATCATTGCCATGGTGTCTGCTACTATGCTATTTGCTTTGGGAATTTGCTCAAATGTGATATCAATGAATGATTCTTTGAGGCTCTCTACCAGCTTTTTGTATGGATTCAACTTATCATCCTTTGTTTGGTACTTGTCATTCACTTGATTTATTATCAGCTGGGAGTTTCTATATACTTTGAGGGTCATGATGTGCCATTGCACTGCTATTCTGAGACCTATGGTTAAAGCCTCGTATTCTGCAATATTGTTAGTGTAGGGAAATGCCAATTTGTAGGCTCTAGGTATACAATCCCCTTGTGGGGTGATGAAGAAAACACCGGCTCCTGATCCATGCTACATATAGGATCCATCAAAGTAGATTTTCCAGTGGTCACCTATGCTGAGATTGAAGATAGACTCATCTAGGAACTCTGATATGAGTGGATTCTTTGAATAGATTAGTGCTTCTACAAGTTGATCTATGATAACTTGACCTTTGATTTCCTTTCACTCTGCATATTCAATGTCATACTCTGATAGTATCATGACCCATTTAGCCATCCTTCCTATGAGCATTGTTTTTTTATAGTAGGTACTTGAGAGGGTCAATTTTGGCGATGAGTTTGATTTTGTGTGCCAACATGTAATGTCTAAATTTATGTGAAGCAAACACTACTGCTAGACATGCTTTTTCAATGAATGAGTAGTTTAACTCATGCCCGACCATTGTTCTCTTGATATAGTAGATGGCCCTTTCTGTCCCATTTTCATCGTGTTGAGCTAGGAGAGATCCAAGGGCTACTATTGTTGCTGACACATAGAGGATTAATGGCTTTCTTGGGATCGGTGGCATGAGGACCGGAGGTGTGAATAGATATTCTTGATTTTATTGAAGGCTTCTTCACACTTGTCATCCCATTTGTATGCTAACCCCCTTGTGGAGTAGGTGAGAATAAGGGATTTGCTTGTCTACCAATTGTACTATGAATTTGCGAATGGACTGAAGCATGCCTTGGAGACCGAGCTCAACTATTTTAATGTTTTGGGTGCCTCCATCTCTAGGATTACTTTCACTTTTGCTAGATCTATTTCAATACCCCTAATTGACACTATGTATCCTAGTAGTTTTCCTAATTGTACGCAGAAGATGCACTTGTTTGGGTTCAGTTTGACTTTATATTCCTCTAGCCTATCGAAAATAGCGATCAAGGTTGCTATGTGATCTCTCCTCTTCCTGGATTTTGCTAGTATGTCATCAACATAATCTTTGACATTTTTGTGGATCATGTCATGGAAGATTAGTGTCCTTGCTCTTTGGTAGGTGGCCCCAACATTCTTTAGACCGAATGGCATCATATTCTAGTAGTATGTCCCCCATGGGCAAGTGAAGACCATTTTGTGTTGGTCTTCTTTGGAAATCATTATTTGGTTGTACCCAGTCCATTAGAGAAAGCATTTCATGTCCTGCTATCATGTCTACTATCATATCAATGTTCAGCAATGGGAAATCATCTTTTGGACATGCTTTGTTTAGATCTCTAAAATCTGTGCAGATTCAGATGCCTCCATAAGGTTTTGAAATAGGAACTGGATTTGAGACTCATTCTGAATAGTCTATTGGCTAAATGAATCTTGCATCCAGTAGTTTCTCCAATTCCATCTTGACCAATAAAGCAATCTAAGGATGCATTTTCCTAATTTTTTGTCTAATAGGCTTTGCCTCAGAGTAGACTACTAGGTGATGAATGAAAATCTCTAGATCGAGCCCAGGCATGTCCGCATAGCTCCATGAAAAATTAACTTGTCTTTCTCTCAAGAAGGCTGCTAGGAGCTCTTGTTCCTTTGATAGTAATGATTCTGCATAGAATGTGATGTGTAGGGTCGCCTTTGTTCCCAAGTTAACTAGATTGCATTTTTTGGCCAGGACCACTAATTTTTCTTGGTGTAAAGCTCTGAGAGGAAGATTGAATCCCCCATCCTCAGGCGCCTCAGAGATTTTTTCACCATTGGATGCATCCTTTTTGTTTACTATTTTCAGGTCAGAGAGTGCCACAGTGTGGTTTTCACTCAAGGACCTAGAGATTATTCTCAATTTTTCACTTTTGCAACCGAGGGATTATATTGTTTCCCCATAATATGCATCATGTGTATCCAACTCAATTATGAATCCTGCTTTGTGATCCCCACATGGAATATTATCATGCAGTCCCATGAATTCTAAGAGTAGCTCATTATTTTTGAATGTGTTAAGAATTTTCAGTCCTCATTGGTCATAATCGATGAGTTGTGGGTAGACTAGACGGATTTCATGGTTTTGGTTTTCAGACTCATAGGATAGGGTGCTAATCATGAGAATGGTGGTGTCCTCGAAGAGCATGGGTAGGTCAATTATGGGATCTTCATCATCACCACTACTATAGATGTCAGTTATGTCAAATGTGAAGTTGTCTATGACTCGACTTGTAGATACGAGTAAGTGAAGTTCGGCTATTGTTTGCTGAGGAGTTTTGACTTTCCTAACTGGAGGACTTTGGCCACATATGGTTATACTCAGAGGGATACATCCAAGGCCAAGATTTCTCATTCGTGTCTCTAGAATAATGGATATTAGAAGCCCATTGTTGCTTTGCCCCAGTTTCTAGTTTTTGTCATAGCCCATTGCGAGCATCATTTGCAAACCCTTGTTGTTGACATCCATTGGTAGATTGGTTGCTGATCTATTGTCTTGGTACAAGAGATGGGATGGGTCTTCCTTTATTACCTCTCAATTGATATCTCCCCAACTTCTAAATTTGAAATATCCTTCAGGGGATGTTTGGGATGTGGAGGCTTCACTTGATTGCAGTCATCCTCATGATTTGGGAGATTGTGGTAACTCTCCTACCACAAAAGAATTTTTGGGAATTGTGTAGTTTCTGCAACCATTGTCTTGGATGATGACTTTGATATAAGAGATGGTGGGGATGGAGGGAGTAGTGGGTGTCTCTGGTGCAGAAGTGGAAGCGACAGTGGCTGGATCAATGTATGGTGTTGATGGGCCTTCATCACTTTTAGGAACTTGAGGAATCTTGTAGTATTTTTCCTCTAGGTTCTTGCAGTAAGAGAATGGTTCAGGATTTCCATGGACAATGACCACTTGGCCTTCATATGTGAATTTGACACATTGATGGAAGGTTGATGCTACTGCTTGCATTGCATGAATCCACGAACATCCCAGGAGAATGTTATAAGGCAAGTCAAGTTCCAGGACCTGACAGGTAGTTTCCATGATAGCTGGCCCTACTTGAATAGGGATTTGTATTGTGCCTTGTGACACTCTTTCTTGATCATGATAGCTCTGATTGTAATACCTTTTCCTTTTTCAATGGAATCCTCTGAGATTTTCAAGTTCTTAGTGAGCTTGAGGGAACAAATATTCAAACCTACACCTCCATCCACCAAGACTCGCTTAACTTTATTTTTATGCACTAGGACCTCTAAATGGAGTGCACGATTGTGAGATGGTTGAGCGAGAGGGTTCTGATCGAAGAATGTAAGGAGATTTGGAGTGATGATGTTTCTGACCATAGCTCGGAATTGTTCTACATCAAGATCCATGGGGACAGCAGATGAAGCCAATGCCTCCTCAAGGATTTTATTGTGAGCAGATGAAATTTTTAGAAACTCCATAGTCAAGATTTGTGTTGGGGTTCTTTTCAGTTGATCAAGGACATTATAGCTGCTGGGAACAGATATTGGGTTGGGGGCAGGTGCTTTGTTTGGCTAAGATGATCCTGCAATTGTAAATTTTCCTCCTCTTATGGTGACTCCATAATCGACATGGGCTCCTTTGATGGTGATGGTAGCACAGTAGTCATCTAGGGATGCGACGACATGGTTGTACACATGATTCACACTCTTGAAGGTACCTTTCCCCTTATCAGTGTTATTGTTCCCTTTATTGTTATGGTTAGGCATCAGATTTGTGTATATTTTGAGGTTCTAATTTCCTACTAGATGCTCCATATTTATGATTTTTTTATCAATGAGGTCTATTAGGTTTTTCAACCTCATGCAACTGTTAGTGGTGTGCCCTTTGATTTTGTGGAAGTCACAGAGCTGATTTTCGTTGTACCAAGGTGGTTTGACATCTGGTTCTTGGTAATTTTCATAGGTGGTAGCCTTGATGAGGTTTTCATTTATTAGTTTCTTCATGATGATCTCAAGTGGTTCCCCAAGGGTAGTGTACTTCTGCTTGCCAGAGTTCTTGTTTCGCTGGGGTGGCCCCCTTTGATCGTTGACGTTGTTGATCGCTTGATTATTTGGTTGGTGTGTTTTTGTATTAGCTTGATGATTGTTTTGATGGTGGTTTTGGGGTTGCTCTTGAGGTACAGGTGTGTTTTTTTGAGGGGCATTGATGACAAATTTGGTGTTGACAACACCATCATTGGTAACATTTATGTTCTTTTCCCATGTGCGAGGTTTGTCATTGTAACTGGTGGATGGGGGATTGCTCTGTTGTTCAGGATATGCAGGTGATCCTCCAGGTTTTGTTATAAGGGCTTATTCGATGTTGAGCACCTTATAGATCAACTAGTCGTATGTGGTGATGCCTTGCACTTTGAGATAGCATTCCAATGCTTCATCGAGGTTGGATATGATAGTGCACACTTTTTTGTTCCTCAGGCATGAACCATTTTCTCCGATTGGCCTTGGATTGCCATCATTGTAGGAATGAAGCAAATGATTCATTCTTACCTTGTTTCAAAGCTGACAGTTCCTATAGACTGACATCCATTCTAATGTTGAATGCATAATTTTTTATGAATGCATCTACTATTTCTTGGAACTTCTTGATGCCTGAAGGAAGGCGAGAGAACCATTCCATGGCATGGCCAACCAAACTTCTAGGAAACAGCCGCATCAGATAGGTATCATCATATATGACTTCCATGCAATGAAAATGGAATTCCCTTATATGATCTTCAGGGTTTCCCATCCCACGGTATTTGTCAAATTTGGGGATTTCAAATCCCTTCAGGAATGGTTTCATTACAAGGCTCTTGTCAAATAGATAATGACACAAGTTGCTTGGTGTTTTCGTGGTTCACCCTGATTGAAGGTCAAGCACTTTTTCTGAGAGCAACTTGATTTGTGTTGTGACATCGTTTTGTGGATCAAGGGATGGGATGAAAGTGTTATAAGGTGGTTCAATTAATGGTGGGATGGGTGGATTGGTTTGTATGTTGATGGATGGTGTTTGCACATTCTTTTGCGCCAAATATGCTTGCAGTTCTTGATGTACCAACAATGCTTGTTGTTGATCATGTTGTTGTTGTGCTATTAGTGCATGTTGTTGAGCTTTTTGTTGCACTTTTTGTTGCACCAAAAATTCTTGTTCTTGGGTTGCTAATCAAGATGCTTCTTGCTACTCTTGGTATTGTTTTAGCGCTTGTTGATATGCTTGTTGTTGGGCTACTTGTTGCTATGCAAGATATTGTGTTTGTGCCTGTGCTTGTGCTTGCACTTGTGCTTGAGCTTTTTGGGATTGGTATTGGGCTTGTGGCTGAGCTTGAGCTTGTGCTTAGGCTTGAGTGAGTGCTTGTGATTGATCAGCAACTTGTGCAATCTATGTGGCTTGAGTAGCTTGGGTTGCCTACGTAGCCTGAGTGACTTGTTGTTGTTGTTGCAATAAAGTTTGGGCTTGTGTAGCCTATTGTGCTTTTTGTGTTTGTAGCACTTGTTGTGTGGCTTAAGTAGCTTGGGTGGCTTGCTAAGCAGCTCTAGAGTTGTGCAACTTGTTGGTTTTTGATTTTTTGTAATGCCTTTTGATAAGAAGCTAACTGAGTGGCTTGCAATGCAATACTATATTGGCTTGATGTGTTCAAGTTTGGTGATGGTGGTGGATTTGGAATGGTGCTTGTTGTGGTGACGAGAGGCACCATCATGTTGATGATTGGAATTTGAGTGGTAGATGGTGTGATTGATATGGTTGGTCCTTGAGAGACCATGTTTTGAGATGTTTGGGGGATGGTCGATGATGTGATGGTGGTGATTTGCATTATCAGGATGGTTGCCATCTGTTGTTATGATATTGATGGCAAGGTGGAAGTATTTGGAATGATGCTCTGATTGATGCTTGGTGGGTTGATCTGATTTTGTTGATTGATGCTTGGTAAAGGGGGAATTCCTAAACCAAGAGGCAATGTGGATATTGATGGCAATAGTGGAAGTGGTGGAAATGTGGGGGGTGTAATCTCTGGAGGAAATGGTGTAGTGTCAAAAATGCCCCCTAGTCCAAATATGTCACCCTCTCCTTGCGAGGTTATGGGGAGAGAGGTTTGGGGTGTTACGCGGAATGATGATGATGGGTCATTTGGATTGTGAAAAGTGAGAGGGACATATGGATGTGATGGATTTTGGGGTATGGATTGTCCCAAGATGGTGTTTGCATCCAAATATTGTTTTTTCACAAGGGGGTGTGTTTGCAATGCATTGAGAAATGTGCTTCCCTTGTTAACAATGGGTTGAGTTGGAGCAATAGATGATGTAATTTGTGGGATGTTTTGAGTGAGGTTTTGGAATAGATGTGTGGATGAAATGGGGAGTCTGGATGAGATTGGAGGCATGACCCCAAAATATGGTTCCACAATAGTGCTCACATCGAAATCGGAAGGGAGTTTAACCCCTTGCTTTGCTAATTCGAGCATGTATAGTGAGGGATTGAGTCTCATCATGATGTTGATAATCTTATGATTCTCTAGATTTTGAACTATTTCGGTGATGTTCTATTGTGACATTCCAAAGGGATTATTAGTAAGATCCTCTACTTGGACACCTTCCTCTTAATGGTCTTGTGAAAATGGAGGAAGATTAATCATGAGACTGCCAGACCCAATGGGATTCATTTCGAGAGTGGTCTGACTCAGGTCACTCGAAGTAAGCCCTTTGTAGCCAAAATTGAAATGTTCTTTTTAAGAGCCCAAAAAGATGTGAGTTGATCTAAAATTGAAAACTAAAGCATAGGATGGAAGCTCTTTAAAGCATTTAAAAACATTTTGTCAATCTTCAAGTGTTAATGCCCAATTTTCTTCAACTCCAAGATTCCTCCAAGATCTCCTCTTATCTTCGAATGTTACAACTCCTTTGAATGAAAATCCTTCCTCCTCGCTTTTCCTTCCTTCCTATTCCATCACAAATAAGATTTATTTTAATGTTAAATACAATAAAATAAAATTTGGCATTTGGTATTTAAATCTAATTGAATAACAAAGTGGTAATTTTTTGGTCAAACCTAACACCAAAGCACTTGTATTGGTTTATTCAATGCATGCAACAAATTTTAAGTGAATAGCATTAGAAGTCAGTCTTGAGATTTGAGTATTCGAAAAAGAAATAATGACATTTACTGCCCCTACTAGAGATCACCTGGAAATAATCAAATCATATTTATAAAAAACTAGAGACTTCTACTTTGACAATAAGACACATGGACCCTCAAATCTTTGCAGCAAGAATTGACAATTGCACAGATCTATATATGTTAAGTAAATTTCAAGAAAAGGCACGAGTAAATTCCAAATCTTGTTTGTGACCCCAACTTTTTATTTTACCTATCTCTACACATTGATCGCCAATATTTTTTCAGTCCATCCCCTTTGAGTGTGCTACTTTTGGCATTAAATGCTTTGAATCAAATCGTAAGAATTCACCTCATAAAATTGTGATAGAGACATGTACGTTGGTACTGAAGAATTTATCATAGTAGAGAAATTTGATGCATTTTTAATACACAATAGCACTGGTTTTGTGTGGTTTTTCAATGGAAACAAAGATATTCATGGCTCTCATTGTTCCCTTTCAATGTAGGCTTGAAAAAAGAATGATATAATAGCCAGTACACCATGCTATATATTCTTCTTAAAATGTATCTTATGCTCCTCTTTTATCCCTTCATAAAAAGTGGGTTTGCACACCAATCAAATGTCAACAGAAGAATTAGAAGGCTCATGACTAAAAAAAGTCATTATTTGTTAATTACATCGCATGATTTTATCCCACGTTGCAGGTTTGAGTTTTTTAAGAAAGAATCAACAATTTCAAAATTTGAGTGTACTAATCAACCACCCATATGAAAAAAAAATAGCTTAGCAAGTTAAGGGCAGAGCTCTCTCAGCATTCATGGAAAATGACAATTACAATGTGTTTATACTTCTTTTAAAGAAAAAATGCTAGTTTTGGAAAAGAGTGGACCAAAAAAAAATAGACGCATAGGGGACCTTTGTTAGATGTTATAGTTGGAAATGTTGTGGCATACATGCAAGCATAAAAAAAGACAAAGCACATAGGCATAAATAAGGCATGTGGATTGTTAAATAGAATGCCTTCAAAGCATGGTGCAGCAGCTACAAGAAATGCACAAAATGGATTTGTTGAGAAAGCATAAGGAACTCTCAAGCACAGGTGCCCGAAATGGCAGCAAATAATGATCTTTAAAGTCTTTCAAGAAAATGCATTTGGCAGGTACAAAATCCACACTGGCTTCTCGGCTATAAATGGAGTAAATGGAGCAACCTCTTGGGTAGAAAGCAATGTATGAAATACGTAACTATGTATAAAACAAAAACAAAAATGAATCTATTTCTTTCACAATGCAAATTTATATGATGTTTAACTGAACATAAGACATTGTCATACTCGATTTTATGCCACAAATTAATTCACCACAGAATGCATGCACAATTTGATTACACTTTATGCAAAAGCTAAACTATTCATGCATAACTGGTTTCAGAATCATTCAATAAATAACAGGTCATGGCTATTATAAAATAGAAAAATAATTAAATCTAAATTCTCTTTGTTGTAGGTGAATCTCAACTGAATCACAAAATGAAAATAGGAAAGCATTAAGATTGGTGTAAACTATCAACAAGACACTGCTTATTGCCCTCCTTCTAGTGCCATAATGTGGATGTGAAAATCTGCAAATGTTTAAAACTCTAAACAAGACATTAGCATGGTTAGTGTTTCAAAACAAAGAAAATATCCAACATACCTATGAAATAATACATCATGCTTCAAAACGCAAAAAAATAACACAATAATCAAAACATATGAGAACATGAAGTATACCTATTCCATAGTGGATTGGTGCCACTTTGATATGAAAAGTGGCCCTTTCCCAACCCTTGAAAAGCCAATGATGAAGATGCAATGCTATGAAGTGGACAAAATTAGCTCTCAATATGAAGAGAGTAACTTTGCATGAAGTTGTGGATGATCAAAATGAAGGAAAGCCTCTCCATTTATAAAAGAATTTGATGAGAGAAGAGGACAAAGGGATGGATGTGGGACAAAAACCCAACCAATAGGAAGGAGCCACTTGTCACCATGTGAATGGGCCAAAGATGTGCATGTTTTGATGAATGTGCGAATAAATGACATTAGGTGGCTTTTTAAATTTGAAATTTGGCATGTTGGAGGGAGAAGAAAGGGTTTTAAATGCCAAGTGGGGGACATGTAAGAGGGGATTTAATGCTATGTTGGAAGGGACAAGTCATTTGAGAGGGAGATTTGAAATGGGGGAATATTCCACTTTTATGCCATGTTGAGAGAAAATGAAGATTTAATAAATGAATTAAATTAATTTATTTGTACAAGTGGGAAAAGCTAGAGGATGTGACATGGATTAGATTTAGCCTTAATCATGATTTGATTAACTTAAGTGAAGATCAGGTGATTTAACCTATTTGATTTAGATTTATGGATTAAAATAAATCAAAAGGAGATGCAAAATGATAAAGATTGGATTAAACAAAGATTTGATTTATTTAATCAAAGAGGATGATGTTAGTGGTTTAATTAAATAATTTTTATTTAATTAATTAAATGGAGAACTTTAGAAGCTAATTAAATAATATTTATTTATTTAATTAAAGGGGGATTTTAGGATTAAATAAATAAAATGATTTATTTAATCAAAAGAGGATAATGATTTAATCAAATAAATTTGGTTTATTTGATTAACAGAGGAATTAAATGGTTAATAAAAGGGTGACTAAAGAAGAATTGAAGTTAGTTGATCATGATATTTTTCATTTCTATACTATGTTTGATCAACAATTTCATAGGGAGTGGTTTATTTGAGTTTGCTAACAATGACTAATATGATATGTTTTATCTATTGTTAGTGATTGCAGATTCTCCTCTTAGAACTGTGTGTTTATTTTATATCATTTTACAAATGTAAACTTTCATATTTTTGGATCCTACAATTGTATTGGAGTGGATAAGAGAAAAATGGAAAAGTGAAGAAATTTGTACTAGAAATTGTTGAAGATTACTACAAAGAAATTTTTTATTTAAAAATATTTTCTGGTATATGAAATAGTGAAAGGTATATCAAATTAGAATGTCAAATTGAATATTTTAGGACATTATGATTTAAATGTTGAAGGAAAATTAATTATTATTAGAATTTAAATTTCATTGAAAAAGGTGGAAGAAATTAAAATTTGAAGAGAAAAAAATCACATTTAAAGGAAAAAGAAATCATTTGCTCCAAAATTACAATATAAGAAAAAGATATTTTTATGGATTTTGGTAAAGATAATTATGTCGAGAGGTGTCTAAAATGAAAGCAAACAACCCATGTCAATAAAAACTCTTCAAGAAAAAATTGGCATGCATTTATCAGTCTTTGAATCTGAAGGAATGAAAATTCATTAAATTTTATGAGAGATGTGCATCACATTGATAGGGTAGTGGAGAGTGGTGTTGGCATGCAAACTGCTTCATGCAAGCCATTTCTTTTCAAATGAGGAATGCACGTCGAGAATTAATATTTTGTAATTGTGTAACTTTGTTCTATTATTCACTCTCTGCACAATTTGTGAAGCAAATTTGATTGACTCGGGGGATCAACAGAGTAGAAAGCATAGTCAAACAATATCATCCCGTGAAGTTATCTAGAGGTATGTATCGAGTTTTGCTCAATTTCTTCAAATCTTTGTGTGTTGTTTTTGTCTTGTCACACTTTTTGAGATTTCTTTTATAGTAATGATGTTATAAAAAGAAGGTTTTCTAAGCAACAACAATAGTAATGGTAACAAAGAAGATGTAGTGCCTCCCATGTTACTGTACTTCTATAATACTTTTCTTTGTGTGATTGAAGCCATTCAAATATTGCTTATGTTTGATGCATACTCGAGACTATATTGTTGACCGTTTCATCATGTTGTTTGGTTGGTTGATAGTTCTGCTTACTGACTTGGTTGTTTATGACACTGTTGCTCTTGACATGTGGACATATGTGTTTGATGTTATGCTTATGCAGTTGTTCACTTACCGTTTAATGGTGATGTTGTTTAGAATATGGTTATTGATTAAGGTTCGGGTGAGAGGAATGATGTTGCATCACTCATTTGTGAGCACCCTGCCACACTATAATTCTCTCTCATGATGTGTATGGAATTGGATGTATATGTTGTTTCAACACTTGGTTTTATGCAGGATTGCAGGTACCCAAGCCTCAATTCCACCTGCACTGTCAGGAGAGGGTGAGCCTCATAAATCCCAATGGGTATGAAGTTGAAAATGGATTTGACAAGGAAGCATCCCCATCCGTGTCAGTCATCTCGTTGTTGTTTGTCAATGTCGTCTGTCAGTACCCTGTCTTGTTTGATATCATTTTTGTCCTATGTCATTCATTTTACGCATTAATCTTAATATGTTAATTGTTTGATTCTAATGTGTTATCATTATTTAGTCATGGTTATTAATTTAATTAAGCATCAAACTTAATTAGTAAGGTTATTTGCGAAATTACCAAAGATTTAATTAAATATTAGATTAATTTGAAAATTTTAAATGATGTTTGTAAAATTAAAAGAATATTATTTGAATTGTCGGTATTTAATTTTATCAATTATAAATAATAATATTTTAATTTCAGCTATGTAAATTCTCAATTAGCTATTAAATAATATTGTTAAGTTAATTAAATAATGTTATTTATTTAATTGTTGTTAAGAATTTATTCAAAAATATAAATATATTTTTAGAAATCTCGGGATGAATGATAGACTTAATGTTTACCTGATAAACTATTAAAATGGTGGTAGGGTTGTATTTAATTTAATTTAATTTAATAATGTGATAAATTGATCTTTGGGGGTAAAATATTAAAATGAAGGTGAAAATCATTACCGAAATTGAAAATGGTAAATTTAAATATATATATATATATATATTACATAATTAAAATTTTCACCACCGTAAGAGATTTATTTGAGATAATTAAATATGATGTATTTATGGGTTAAAATATTAAATTAAGAATGAATTTGCTTCCGTAACGGTAATCAAAATATTAGTGGGGATAGATTTCTAAATTCTCTAAAATGCAGAATTTCCTCTGGGTGGTTAAGCAGGGTAAAAAGGTTGTTGTCGGATGTAAATTGGAATTTGTGATATTGACACCTATCTCCATTTACCATAAACTTTCTCCTTGATTTACTTTGGAATTGGGGAATTTTTAGGGGAGGAAAAAAAAGGGGGGGGAGAGGAAAGCTTTTCTTTTAAAGCCTAAAGACTTAGGAATAAAATTACATCCCACGAATCTTTCTTAAGAAAAAGTACTACTTAATTTTAAATAAGGAAAAGGAGGGGTAGATAATATCTCACATTCTTTTTGATGATTTTTTTTTAACTTCTTAATTATAAATAAGGAAAAAGAGGGTTGGATAATATCTTAGATTTTTTTTAAATGATAATTTTTAAACTTCCTAATTTTAAATAAGGAAAAAGAGGGTTAGCTAATATCTTACTTTTTTTTGGATGATTTTTTTTTAATTATTTTTTTTTGGAGAATATTTATTGGATAAATTATTATGTAAAGAATAGTTTCTTTTATCGATGTTATTTAGTAATTATATGAGTAATTTAAAATGAATGAATATTTTTCTTTTATATAGTATTAAATATTCATGTAATGACATTTTAAGAAAAATAGTTAGTAAAGTAAAGAAATTAAATTTAAGTCAAAAAGTAAATATTAATTATATTTAATTTTAATATATGTTTTTTTGGATTCATATAGGAGGAAAAAGATAAAATAATTCGAATATGGAAATTGAGATATTTTATGGAATTAGACTAGTATTTTACCCTTTTGACAATACATGGATAGTGGTAGAACAATAACATATATTTAGCGACATGTTAACTTTCCATAGCTCATTGTGATCATAAACATTTCCACAATTACATTACCTTGATTTTATTCCATTTTGTCTTAGTAATATTAAAGTGATCTTAAAAAAAAATTAATCGATGTGTTGTTATAATTTCCCTAGTTGTGAAAATGCTTTTCTCATTAGTGTTTATACTATATATATGGATTCTCTAATCATTATTGTTCTTTCTTATTGATATGATAAGTATTATTAAATAGTTATTGTTAGATATGAAAACAAAATAGAAAATATGTTTCATGTATGCAATAGGGTCTTATGTGTCAATGGTAACTCCTGCTACATGGAAATATTCTGATTTGTGTATATTTAAAACTGCCTTCAATGTATTCTTTATCTAAATATCACTTAAGGTATAGTTAATTGGAAAGTCATCCATTGGTGTTAGCCAATATTTATAATTGAGGTCTATTTGTTTAAGATTCTTCCTTTAAATTGTTACACTATCATTGTTGTGTGAGTTAAATATCCATAGCTTGAATAGTTATTATTGAAATTCATAAAAAAATACTAGAAAATCCAAGTGCCTTATTATGACTTTACTAGTGTTTCATGGATCACAAACTTGTTAAGTAGTTACTATTGGTTTTTATGTGTTATAGCATATTAAAAGGAGATAAAGGTGTTTATAATATGCTCCTTATTGCACATTTCATTGTGTTGGGTATTAATTTATATTTATTCAAATTGTAATATTCATGTTTGAGTTTTGTCAAATTATTAGTGATCGATTCTATACCCCATATGTTGTATTTATACCATTAGCCAGTTTTCTATCCCCGGCTTCACCTAAGTGGGTGGCAGTCATCTGTTAGATATGGTACCCTTCAATTGGGTGTATGTGAAAGTTGGTGTTATAGGCTTCCTGAGGCATTGGGTAATGGGTTTATGTTGGATTTCTCTTATTTGATTTTGGAAATGTATGATTTAATTATTAGTTTTTGAACTCTTGTGGATGTTACCTTATTTCATAGTTTTCCTCTTGTTATGGTTGTTTGGTGAGATGGTCCATGCCTTGCGTTTGTACTTGGACTGGTAAATTTTGGTGTTTTATGTTTGGCACACCCCTTATGGTTGTTAAGTTTTGTATTAGGATCGTGCAATGACACTCTCCCATAGTATCCCCTACTTTTCCTTCGTAACCCTCTAGAAGCAGTCACCTTGTATGTGGTCATTGAGATTGATGTATGTTATGTTTCAGTTGACCTTGTTCTTTGCTCTTGCAATCTTTCTGCTTGTCTATCTTGGTCGTGGGTCTTTCCTATCAACTCCTAGCATAGTGGGTGGGCCTTCGGCTCCACGTGGTCTGGTGGAATGTGCTAAGCACCCCATTGGGTTCCCAATTTGTGTTCATGATGTGGAAGTGGATGTAGAGTTTCCAGAGCTTTACATTGTTGAAGACTTTTCCTCACCTTGTACCTTATTCTTCATTGATGTAATTGTTCTTCTACTTGTTGTACTCTTCCCATTGTTATAAGGGAAGCATTATGTAATGTATTAATGTAATCATGATGTGTTGTATTTGTGGAAATATGCTCCACAATTCTAATATGAAACTATGAGTTAAAATGTAATACATGATTAATATCTTTTCCCTCTCTTTTGATCATTAATGGTTTAATGTCGTCATTATGTAATCTTGATTTTTTTAGTCACCTTCATTGATAAAAGTTTAGGATTTGTAATGACCATTCTATGTACCCTAGAGGACATAGATGACTTTGTAAATGTATAATTTCTTTTCATGTAATGAATGTACTAATTAATCTTATACAATGTTTCACTTTCAAAAAAACATTGTGCAGTGTATTGTTGTCCTATGGGGTTAACACAGTGGGGCGTTACAAAAGATATCCTATCAAAATATCATCTATCTATTCATTATTTGTTGTTCAATTATTTCGTTGCTCTGCTATTTAGATTGTCAGGTACTATTTACAAATCCCCACTTTTTTTTGTTCTTTTTGTCTTAGAATTCAACTATCGTGGTTAGTGTGAATGAGAAAGCTTGTGAAACCCTATGTGCAAAAATATTTTAGATGGCTTTTGAATGAATAAAACCCTAAATTCAATAAGTATTTTTTTTAATAGAGATCATTTCAAACATAGATGAAATGGATTATGGATTCGAGTACTCTGATGAGGATCCAGATGAAGAAGATATCACCATTGAAAATTAGTATTACAACTCTAAAGGTGCCAAATAAACTAATTCTATTTTATTTTTTGGTTTTTGGGTTTTTTAAAATCTTGGTAATGAATTTTGTTTACCTTTTTATTAAAAATTACTCATTTATATAAATAATCACAAGCCCTAGAACTTAGGGCGATGATTATTATAATGTGTCAAGAATTATATTGTTTTTGCAATGTCATATTCTCTATAATCGATATTAAATTTTATGTATTTTGGATACATTTCAGTGAATGGCCATCATGTTGATGATTAACGAGGGGAGTCACAAAATCGGCATAAATGTGGCAACTAGGAAGTCTAAGTTACCAAGTGAAGGTATCAGTGTTAAAAATTAAACCTATGTGAAGGATCATTTTGCTATGTGAATTTTTTTATAGAAATGTCAATCGTCTATGCTTGAGGAAAGATTATGCCAAGTTAGAACTTAATTTCTCATTAGTTATCCTAGAATCAAAATATGATTTAACAGTAAAAAAAAATAAGATTATTTTGATGTGAATTAGTTATCTGGAATCAAAATATGTTGATAATATGATATTTTGATGTAAATTAGATTAATATTCATATTCTAGATTATATATGAACTAAATCAAAATCAGATTTATTTTTTATTATTTTTTATAAGAAATTCTATGCATATAAATCAGATTATATAAAAATAATTCATATATTAATATATTCACATATAATCTAATTTTGATTCCATATTATATGGATAACTAATTCACATAGAATATTATTTACATAGAATCTGATTTAGATTAATATTTTTATTCCAGATTATATGTGAACTAAATCAAAATCAGATTTAGTTTTTTACTATTTTTTATAAGAAATTTTAATAATAAGGTATTTTATTTTTTTATTGTTAAATCATATTTTCAATCAGAATAACTAATTAGATTTAGTTTTGACTAAGGTATTTAGTTATTCCAAAATAACTAATTAGTTTTTAGTTTTTTACTAATTAGATTTAGTTTTTAAGAAGGTATTTTAGTTTTTATTGTGATTCCATAATAACTAAATCATATGTGAACTAAATCAAAATCAGATTTAGTTTTTTACTCTTTTTTAGAAGAAATTTCATACAACTTTCATGGTTAATATTGCTCATAACTAATCTATTTTGTTATTTTAAATTATTCAATTTTTGCAATTGAATTTAATTTTACAATATAAAATAGTTTGCATGTAAAAATGAAAAAAATACAATAGAAAGCTTATTGTTATATTTAAATTTTAGTCTTTGATTGTTGAATTATTTTAAAATGAATGTGTACTTTTATTTAATTCATTATTTCACCAAGAGTCAATCTATAGTCACATCAAAATATTAGTTAATATTTTTGGCCTTTTTAAAAAAAATTACAGGTACATGACGGGTGAATGCATGAAAATAAAGAGTGGAAAATGAAACGTTTAAGATGGTATCACATTAATATGAAAATGGAACTTACTATTATTTTCAAAATAGGGATGTATGCCAAGTCAGGGTGTAATGCATCCCATTGAAGTCTCATCAGTCGTGCATGTTGAAGCATTTCAGATTAGTCTTGCATGTTCAACATTTTTGTAACCAAAAATCTTCCACTTTGGGTATAATAAGAGTGACCATGATAAGGAAAAAGAAATGTGACTATAGTTTATATTATGTTGTGTGTATTGACATTATATCTCGCTGCTCTGAAAATCATGCATTGAGATTATATCTAGTTGCTCTGAAAATAATGCTTTTAGATTATATCTTGTTGTGCTTTTTCCATGCTATTGTTGCTAGCAAGGTTGATGCAAAGGGATTGTGAGAGAGGACATAGATTGCATAATCAAGCATGTAAATATTTCGAAGCCTCCAAGGTTTTTCATGTCTAATTAGTCCTATGACTCACTGGTAAAGCTTCATCTTTTATGTTGTAGGTTTTAATGAGTAACCCTGATAAACAAACAAAAATGCCTTTAGATCTTTTTCAACAGTTTGCTCTGTGATTTGTGATAGGAATCCATGGATAAAGAGCTTGAAGAGAAGAAAGAGGAGCTTTAGCATAGAGTTAAATAGAAGTTTACAAGCCACTTGATGCAGAGATTAAGGTTAGTTATATTATGTCTCGTTTGAATAAATTTCATTGCAATTTCAAGCCGATATCATATGTCTTCTAATCCATATGTATAGTTAATTGATTTCAAGTGTCATGCCCAAGATTTTCTACTAGAAAAACCCAACAATTTTTTTTTTTAAAGCCTAAGTTCTTAACCAACACTTACACATCATTCCATCCTTGCACAACATGACCACTAGTCTTCCACACTTAAATTAGAAAATCTCAAATTGGTCACAAGCCACAACATAGTTTAGTTGCTAAAGGGTATTATTGTCTGTCTCTTAGCCAAGCTTACAAATGTTTGATTTAAATCCCATACCAATGGTTAGATGAGATCAAGTTGATGATTATGTTACCCTGTTGCTCACCATTTGAATGATCTTAAATTTAAATAGGAATAATGCTTCCATTGACTCTTTAATCTAACATTAATTGAATATGTTCATTATCCTAACATCAATTGGACATCGTTGCCTTTGATTATCCAATGGTAATAGCATTGCAATCCAATCACACTTAGGCCTTAATAATGATATCATTGCTTAATCGATAAACGTTAATAACAAATTTATTGTTAGTTCAACAATCCATAGATTACTAATACCCTCATAGTATCTATCTATTTGGTAGCCTATATATTATTATTTAATTAACTAGCATGGGGTCAACATTTTAACTCTAATAGTATTACTATCAACATATCCCTTAGACATTAATGATATTATTGCTACTATTGTTTTTCTTTAAATTGTTCCCTAAATCTTATCAAGGACATATTGATTAAAAAAAATTGTGAACAAATTACTAATGATACAATTAAACTTATTCTTGATGTTACTAAAATGAAAATTGAAGCCATTCATTGTGGGCTCATTGTTATCAACCAAATCGGGGTACTAACGTCCCCCCCTTTAAGTCCAAGAATATGCTAATTACATTTATTTTATTAATTTTCCTAACTATTATTTATTTGATTATTATCCTTCTTGTACATACATATATACAAGGGAGGATAAATATCCCCTATGTACATATATGTTCTATTTACTTTAAAGAATAATATAAATAAAAGATAGTAGTGATTATTACCATATCCGAATATATATTAATTCCCATATATATATTTATTCAAATAATCTTTCTCTACGAGAAACTTTAAATAAGACAAGAAAAAAAACATTCTTCTTTTTTAGAATTATGATAATGCCTAATCTTTATTAAAAGAACACCTTAAATTTAATTTCTATTTACAAACTCATTATCTTTTATTAAGACAAAACAATTTTACCTAATTAATTTCTTTCTTTTTTTTAAATCCTATCTTTAATTCTAATAAGACAAAAGCAATTTCTTCTTATTTCTAATTTTGAAATGCTCTTAACTTTTCCCTAATTCTTTAACCCACGTATCTCTCCTTTATGATTTTCTTATTCTTTATGTTAAAGTTACATGAAAATTTATCCTTTATTTTTCTAAAGACAAGACAAAAATCACACTTTCCTAAAAGTGAGGGTGAAGGGTTTTAATTATTTTTAGTAGAATATATCTTTCAATTATGCCTTATCGAGTGGAAAAAAGGATGTAATAATTAAACTAAGCGCATATTTTAATCTTCCAGGCTAGGTACGGTTAGATGATGGAAATGAAATATAAATGAGGTTGGACTTAAATTTCAACGTGCTACAAATGGACACTGCGTTTTTACATGCTAAGAAATATAAGTAATCTTAATAGCATGTGGAGCTCGATGTGGGTTTACAGACCAAGGCAATCCACACAGTAATTAAGAAAAAGACACAATCTGTATAGAGACAAGTAAAAGCATTAATTTCCTTAATTGCTGTCATGAAAGACTCATAGTTTGGATTGGACCGAATAAGGAAACATCATGTGTTGTACTAATTTTGTAGGCTTACATATCTAAATGGTTTATGAAGCAGAGGAATTTGGTATAGACTACATACCACCATATTTTTCCCCCTTTTCCTCGCTACTCACTCATGGTCCTCAGTGTCCTCGATTTCAAGATGAACGGTTGAAAAGGATGGTCGTTGGGCAGTAAACTTGCTTCCTCCATGACAATGTTCCTACCATATCTCTCACATAGTTGGGAAAATGGCATGTCCTTCCTTGCAATATGTAAGGGATGTTGTTCTTAATCGACCACCTAAATTATTAAGTCCTTTGATTGATAGGATGGCGAATGAGATGGGTGTTACTGCATCTCTCCAACTATATTAAGTACTTGCAGATTTAGTAGTGCGATTGTTGGCAAAAAAAAATTAACCCAACATTTATGGTGTTGAATGGATGTAGTAAAAGATATACGTTCTCATAGAAGTTGCGCCAGATTTTAATGACAAGGAGTCACTCCATCGCACCATATTAAGAGTAAGGTGGGGACATGAGGGCAGGAAATTGTAGGCTAGCCATACTCCCCATGGCCGTTGTAGCATGGCGCCCCAGTCAAAACCAAGAGTAAATTTATTATATTTATTTAACCCCCCTACGGATGCAATTCAGTGGTGATGGAACAACGGATCAAGGGAGTGTATATGAAAGCATGATCTCAAATCTCATTTTTCATTGAGATTAGGAACACACGCCCAACTGGTTCGAGGAATGGGTATAGCCAGAGGCGGATACCACTTACTTGACTAACCATTTAGGTAATGTATGTAACATAGGTAGATACACACACTTGTTTCATGTGATCCAAGTAGAGAGCAGTCACCCGATCAAAGGACTGGTCCTAAGGCTACAATAATACATTAAATCATTCATTTGCAACGCTTCAATTTTGTACTGTTACGAACTGGGGGGTGTCGCTGCACTCTTACCTGCCGGAAAGGAAGGGTCAGGCAGAAGTTGATGTGTTTCAGGAGATTTAAATACTGTGCCTACACATACTGGGCTTGACAAAAAGCTTATTTAAAAGGTGAGGGGGTATGTAAAGGAGTGATATAAGTCATTGCTATGCTCAATATGGATACTGAGCTTTGTATATATATATATATATATATATATATATTTTGTTGACTGTTATTTGTGTTAGACACTTAGTAAAATGGTAGACTACAGTTTCAGACATGGTCATAGTCTTCATTTTAACGTGTCATTATTTTTCTTTATTTTGTCTTCTTTTCTTGACCAGGATATTTGGTACAATGAACAAACAACATCGCTTATCTTTCAAACCAAAGAAACTTAAGATGCTACTGATTTTACATTTTGGACAGAGGAAAGTGCGTATGATTAAAATTTACAATTGTATTGAAATAAACATTAATTGGTTACACTTTTTTTTTTAAGTTTTAAAACTAATAATCTTGTTTTTATACATTGAAAATAGTCATATACCCAAATCTCTGTTGGGTTTATGCCACAGTAATACCACCTTCTTTCACATCACATATAACTTTTCAGGTATCATATCTCTACACTGACATGCAAATCCTTTTTTGTCATTGTAACCAGAAGAGACTACAAAACTTATATTTAGCTAGAAGGCTCCCGAGAAATACTTTTCCCACAGAGAACTGGTTTGAACATTTAAAGGAAAATATTATTAGATCTACACAACATTCCTGTCCAAAACCAAAAAATACATCTATTTGTATCTCATTCTCTTTTCTTCTTTTTATTCAAAAACATTTATTTTCTTAAACTCTTCTTATTATAACAATATTTAAGAGTGAAATAAATAACAAACCCATGCATGAGGGATTGCTCTCCACCCTACCGTAATGGCATCATGGAGCCTCATGGACTCTAGCCATACCCCCGAGCAAGGAAATATCTTAGCTCCAAGATGATGGATGGAGTCTTTTAGATTTTTACAAAGGAATAAGAATGACATAACAACAAATCTCTTGTATCTAATTTTTCTACTCTTTGTTTCAACTATAATCCATGCAACATACCACTTTCTTACAATAATTAAACAAAAGGAAAATGAAAACAAAGAACTTATCTATTCTCTTTCGATGAGGGGATTCAACTATTTTATCCTTCTTTCTTCTCCAAGCCAAGCCATCTTGATCACCATCTCCTTCTCTCTTCTCCTCATTCTTTCTACCATCTTCACTAAAGTTCTCCAAAAGGAGAAGTGGGTTAACACCCCACTCTTCCTTCCTCTCTCAAATATATAGGAGTTTCAACTTGCAATCTTTGAATGGGGAGGTGTGAAGTGTACCTCCTTCCATCAATGAGGGTATTTCCTCATTAAAGAGAGGAACATGCACTTGGACAACCCCTCAATCTTTTCACCCCTATCCTCTCCTCAAAATTCTTCACTCCTCATTATCAAGGCTTTTTAGGAGTCAAATCATGTCCTTGGAGACTTATTGCATGCTACTTGACCCCTACCACTATGGTATAGACCATAGGGGGTTTATTTTTCCATCCCAACTAAGGAAATTTGACCAACAACCCTCTTTAAAGACCCTCTTAAGGATCCATCCGAGTTTCATACTTGGATAAGGGTTCCTAACCCCTAACCCCACTTACACCCACATAACACCTAATCTAATATCCTTTTAATATCAACCCTTACTATATTAATTTACCACATTGACTTTATTTATTTCTAAGCCCCAAAAGGTTCAAATTCATATCCACAATAAGATGTCTTTTGATTTTCTCTCAATGGTTTCCCTTCTCGTACTCGCACCCTTATTTTCCTACACATTGCCAATGCAATAGTAAGAAACAATCATGTACAACATTAATTCGTAAGCTTAATATCCTAAGATTTATCTATGCAAAAATTTTCCATTTGAAATTTCAATTCGTATTCCATAATTTATGAGTTCCTAACGCCTTCATGGTAGTGACAATTAAATAGAATGTTAGAATAGAATGCAAGAATATTGTTACACAATCACACTATTTATCATCTATAATACATCATACCATCTATTTAGAGAAACATGAAATAAATTAGAGTTTTACCAATCACATGTGATGCGGGGTCTTATATCAAGCTCCATTTTTTCTTTGTGCAACTTGTTTAATCTTTCAACCAATTGTTGTACATGCTCATCCCTTTCAAGAATGTTAATCTTGAGTATAGTTAGAAGATTCATTTGTGCGAGAGCTTCAAGAATAAGCATTCTATTTTCTTGTTCAACAACACAAAATCTGCCTTGTAATTGATCAATTTGTGTTTTGATTGCATTATAGTCTTGTAGAGTTCTCTGGTGTTCATCTTGTAATAGCAACTTTGCAGTTTCATAACTCATTAAAGTAAATTAATTTATAATTTCAGGAAACTATTCAATTAATAATAATATGGCAAATTTTTTTATTCTGAAAATCGTGAAAATTTCATCTTTTTTTTGTGGGCTTCTAAAACCTAGTGAATCTGTAATTCACGATTGCTTTAATCACGTGAGATTTCCGCATTAGCATCTTCTTTCATTCATACCCGCGAGCTGTATTTTCTGTGCGACAGAAGGATCAGAAAGGTCGCGTTTTTCTGGCTTTTGTGGCTCACGACTTCTGGTGTCGTCTTTTCTCTCCTGGACGATTTTTGGTGTCGTCTTTTCTTCTGGAGTAGTCGTGCGTACCTGTAGCTGTAAGTTCCGCATTATTTTCCCATGTGTATGCATGTGCGGGTATTTCATTCTCGTCTGGTACCCATGCGTCCTCTTTTCTGTGTGCTTTGAAGATTTTTTTTGACACGATACTTCTATGTTCGTTCGTCTTCATTATTTGGATCATGTAGCTAATGATGCTCTTCGTTAGCTTATGATGCTTTTGTTCGTGTGTATTTATTCCACATCTAATGATGGTCCAGCTAGATCTGGACCAATGACCAACTCAAGCAGCTTTAAAACATGCAATTGATATTTTTTGTTTCCTCAAGCTTGGCCTTTAAGCTCTCCACCTCTTTCACTTGTAGATGTTGTTTGTCCTGCATGATCATTGTCTCCTGTAGTTGACCAGCATCTTGTGTGTGCTCATGTAGTTCCATTTTGTGTGAATTGTTTTCTGACTCTAATTGAATTTTCCCATTTAATGGATCCTCTAATCTGACATTGAAATCAGAATTCTCTGCAACAGCTCCATGGGATCCATCTTTCAAAGTCTGATTTTCCTCTTCATTCTAAGTGGCAATATGTTCAATCTGTGCCTTCAACTTTTGCACCCCATAAAATTGACTTTGTTTTTCCACACATGTTTCCATGCTTGTTTCTTGCAGTTTACTCCTAACATCTTGAGGCGACTCCAGCAGCTCATCCTTAAGTTTGTGAGTGCCCATTTTGAGGACATTCATTTGATGTAGATGCTAGAATATTTACTTGAGAATTATGACACTATAAACAGTTGATGAGAGCTTAAATATTTTGTTTTTTCAACAATTAAATATCCCTTTTCTCAATGAGATATTTGTTTTGAGCTTGTAAATTTGTTTTAAAAAATATTGGTATGTTGTCTTTAGCGATATACTTATTTTATTTGGCCATCATTTAAATGGACAAATGACTATACTTGAAACATGATTGAAAAATAATGCTGTCTCAAATTTAATGATATAATTATTTTATTTGGCCATCATTTAAATCAACAAATGACTATACTTGAAACATGATTGAAAAATAATGTTGTCTCAAATTTAATGAGACATGTTCTTCTTTTTGCATCTTTGAAGAATTATGAATAAAACTATATTTTCTAATGTGTATATTCATCTAACAAATTAAATTTCAAAGCTTTACTTCTTTTTCCAAATTATTTTTGTTATCTCTCAATCATAAGTACTATAGAAGAATAACGAATGAGTTGCATACCAGATAGAACAGACTAATCATCAAATCAAAACTCTCCAACGTAACCATCATGAAGTGAATAAAGGATTTATAAAACATCTTCAACAACACGTTCAAATTCCTATAATTCTGTCAAGTTAATCCAGTAGTTGCTGCTATACGAAGTACTCTCCAGCTATAAAATTATCCATTTTCTATAGTTGTTATAACTATTGTTTGGCTATTAGTTCTCTGGTTTCTGTTAATTTGCACATCATCACAGGCTTTGGACTGCTGCATACTAATTTTGATCCATATCTATTCTTCCCTAGCTATTTTTCAACAACCTTTCTATTGTAATTATAGTTCATGTTTTCAGTTCTAGGCAGCTATTCCACAACATTTTATACTAATTTCTTATGTAATCAGCTTTCATTCAACCTTAAGAAACATCATCTCTCACTGTAAATACACCTATCGAATATATAAGACACCACTTATTCAATCTTTAAACATTGTTTCAACATGCATACATCTTCTTTAAAAGAGCCTAGTAAGCTAAAGATCGTTGCAAATTTAGCTCCTTCATTGTCAACTCAGTTTCCAGATCAACAATATATAAATTCCTCTTTTAGTATTTAAGTAATTTTTGTATGCATATATAAATTACTCTTTTAGTATTTAAGTAATTGTTGTATCTAATATAGATTTAGCAATATAGGTTTATAAAATTTGTTTGTGATTTTTTTCTTTCTTTTAAAAAAAGTGGGAATTAGTATCTTAAAGCATACATATATAAGTTTACTTTTAAAGGTTAGAAATATTTTAATTATGAGTTTTAATTTAAGATGGTATGATATTTTTATATAAAAATAATAATAATAATAATAATAATAAAGTGATAACTGATTTTATATATATAGGGTAAGAGCATAAATGGGTTTCATTAAATAATTGTTTTTTTTTTGGGGGATTAAGTTATTATTATTAAATTTATATATTAAATTATTTTGTTTATTGCTTAAAGTAGAAAATTGTGAGTTGTGTTTTTTTGTCTAAGGTGAGAATCTTGGGCATTACACTTTGAAGGGGTTAGGCTTTGCAACTCAGGTTCTAAGACTATAAATTGCTATATCTTTTTCTTTTGATTTTCTTTTTTTATTAATTTATTAAAAATATTATTTTTTTATTAACATGCCTAATATTTACTTTTAAAATAATATAATAATTGAAATATTATTAGTATACTTTTTTTAGAAATAATATAAATAGAAATGTTTTTTTGTGTGTATATTACTATAATATAAATATTCATCATGTGTGTGTGAATTAAACTAATTAATTCTATTCTTATATCTAAGACCATAAATTGCTATATCTTTTTCTTTTGATTTGTTATTTCTTTGGATAGGTTAATGTATCAAAATTAACATGCCTAATTAATTGTATGCTTATATCTAAGACTATAAATTGCTATATCTTTTTCTTTTGATTTGTTATTTCTTTGGATAGGTTAATGTATCAAAATTAACATGCCTAATTAATTTTATGCTTATATCTAAGACTACAAATTGTTATATCTTTATTTTTTGATTTGATATTTCTTTGGATCTAGGTTAATGTATCAAAATTAACATGCCTAATATTTACTTTTAATTCATCCATTTTTTTACACAATGGATTTTGATAGGATGATTAAGAGATTTCATGCAAATGAAAGTCGAATTCATGAGGATTCACAATCTCTAGTAATACAAAGAAAAGCTTCCAGAAGAATGCCAGAGAAATATTTTGGAAGATTATTTATTTCATAATACTATTCCTATATTTTGATATTTTGGATGGGAGATATTGATCCAATTCCATAAAGGAAAAAAATTTGTATTCTATCTCCATTGGTGACAAGAGGGCAACTGATTGTTCTAAAATATCTTGTAAGGCAATATAAAGAAGCTCACATCATTTTCCCTTGCAAAATCCATTATTATATTTTTCCCCTTAGGACAACATAGAATAGAAGAACTCATTAGTATATTCAGTCCACCATGCAAAGATCTGCTATATCATCTAACACCTTTCCAATCTTTTGTTGATGAACATACTCTCATGTTCATATTGAATCTTGTGGTCCATTTTCCACATCTCGCACTTGAATGGATTATAAGACATGATAATACAAAAATTCTTGGAGAATGGTATGATAATTATATAGGAATTCTTCCATCTATGATAAAACATCATTATTCATACACTACCTATTCAACTTTAAAAATACCTATAGACAACCTGGAATCCATCTTATAGTTGATTTTGGTAGATGGTAGATTCTTTATGGGGATAATGTTTAGAAGAATATCATGACTTTGTGAATCATTAGTTTGTATATAATTAGGTTTGTGTGTAATAAAGCATGGATTGACACTGTCCACCAATTTGGTGTGATATTCCTTGATGCAATATTTTTAAATAAATTAATGTTTTAAGCCTTACATGGCATATGATTTAGACTACAAATATAATAATAATATCATTTTCTTATCTAGAAGGCATTGCCACCAAATGGATGTAAAATATAAAGTTTTAAGTATTAAGCGAACCAATTTTTTTCTTGTATATTTGTTCACAATTTCTTTAATTGTTGGTTATTATTATATTTATCCAATTTGAAAGGAAATGCCGCTAAATTCATTTAATCACAGTTGTGTGAATTTATTAAACTTTTTATCTATCACCTTAAACTCTCATCTTTCCCTTAGAGGGATAAGATCCAATATGCTATTGCCATTTTAATTTGCTTTTTTCTAAATGATTTAATCATTTTTATCAAATACTTAAGTAAAAACATGCATTCTTGATGGCTTCTTTTATTTTGTATAACTTATTGAAATTATTTTTGAAAAAAAAATTAAACTCTTAGATACAAATTATTCAAAAATTGCAGCTATGGATCAATCAAGATTGAATTTTGAATTAGAAGAGGAGAGGAGGAAATATCAAAGAGCATGTTGAAGAGAATATCAAAGAGAATACAGAAGAGGATGATGAGAAAATTTGATAGATGATCAAATGGAAGAGGAAAGAAGGACCAATGAAGCTCAAAGACAAAGACATGCTAGACATAGAGCAGAAATAATAGTGCATGAATTAGAATTTCAAAATAGAGAGGAAGCTAATATGATAACAAATAGTCATCAAAGAACATCTAAAGAAGTCTCACATTTTGAAAGAGAAGAAATACAATAGGTTTCAATCCTCATTCAAGTGGAATGCACAATCAACCATCTATTCAAAATATTGAGATGAATCTTGAAGATGAAAGTTCAAGGTCAATAGAACGAGTACCTGAGACACATCAACATAGAAATCAGATTGACATAAACTTGGGTACAAAAGGTGATGCACATAATAGGCCAAATGTAAATGGAACGAATGAAGCTAATTTTAAAAGACTTCAAATGCAATTTTGAGTTCAGTTAGATAGCTTCAGAATACCAAAAATGTGTTATATCTATCAAGAAAGTTATTTAGAAATTAAAGTATGTTGTAGTTCAGAAGGTCCTATATTTACTAGATGTCGGAAAGAGAGGAAATAATAGATTTTCAGCTTCAAATAATATGGATCCTGGGCCACAACCAAAGGAGCTTGAAAATTTGAATCAAGTAGAGGAAATGTTGATTGCACGTGTCAGTCCAATACTACAAGTTACACATGCAATAGGTGGTTAATACAAATATAAAGGACATAGGATAATTTTTCTACAAAATATAGAACATGTTTAAAAAAAATTTCTACATACAATAGATCATTTTCCAATCATTATTGTTCGAAGAAGGGATCAATGTGGCACAAATTATAACTTTATGGTGAATAGGGATTGTGTGTACAAAGCACTTAAATAAAAATTTGAGCATGAAAAATTTTACTCTAATGTTAGAATTGATGAAATTGCTCTCAATGATCTGCCAAGAAATTTAGATGAAAATATTTTCACCAGATTGAAGACAGTGCATATGGAATTTGATTTTGATACAAATGAAATCATATTTGCGTGTCCACTCATGGAGAAAGATGAAGGTAACATAATTGATCACACAAAATCAATGGCCTCCAAACCACCTAATGCCTAGAGAGAAATGGAATTAATCCATGCATGAGTTAATAACCCTGACACAAATCCAACAACATTGAATGATTGGTCAGGAATTTGTGCATCTCCTGTCAATGAATATGTCACATCAAGATTACTCGATATGACATTTCCAAAATTGTTTCCTAATGGTAGATGTGATTGGTTAGAACCATGAATGAGGTGAGTGCATCTGCATGAATTTGTGAAACATCTATTGCAGTATAGAGATCATCATTTTGGTGAACATCCCAAATTCAAATATTTTATGATGAATACGATAATGAGACACCATGCACAAAATTCATTTGCAGTCTTTGCAAAAAGAAGGTTTCAAGACATACCAATCACCGTCAATGAGCTACGTCAACATGTGGAAAACATGCCATAGTCTCATTTGGCTAGTAGGTTAATGCAGTTTGGAACAACATTGAGGGGTACAAAGTCACATTGGGCTAAATTTCGTGAATAATTTATAGACATGCTTCATAAAATAGGATCTCCTACAATATTTTTCACATCAAGTGCAACAAATATGTATTGGTCTGATTTACATGCATTAATGCCAAGAACAACACCAACTACTCCATGAGAAGCTCAATTTTGGTGAAAACAAAATGTTATCGACTATCCTCATATAGTCGCACATTACATGCACCTTAGACATTCAATATTCAGAAAAGAAATTCTAGAAAAAGGAATGAATGTTACAGATTTTTGGTCAAGATATGAGTGGAAACACATGGGTTCACCACATGTGCATGGATTCATATGGATTAATGCAACACCCAATATGGACAACATTGATTGGTCAACTGAGGATCAATGAAAAAGTGTTGAAAGATATTTTCATTCCATTTTTCATGCATGGAATCCTAGAGAAGATCATCATCAACAGAATATACAGGCATGTTTATAAGCATTTTGAAATATATCTAATATTATATGATATAAACTATTTTATAGATTATGATGCACCTAATATATTCATTTGTATTTTCAATTGTAGGCATTCCAAAATTTTCCTCAACATCCATGTCTAAAAAATATGAGACAACTTGCAAAGATGGATATTTCCCATGACTATGAAGAGATCCTCAATTGTGTAGAACAACATATAGTGTGTAGGGAGGGTGCATGCCTATGAAAAAAAAGAGGAAGGATGGTTTGCATGTAATTATTTTGTGAAATAAATTTTTTATATCAACATTAAATATTATATACAATAAAATGTACCAAAGATGTGGTTTGTTGATATTAATTTTAGGTATAAAGCTCCTTGGCCTTTGAATTTGGGGGGATCCAAATTATATGAAGACATTCAAATAGGAGAAAAAAATTTGAACCAACAAGAAATGATGATAGAGGGAATTCACACAATCGCCCCATATTGCAATTATGGAGAGAAAATATAGATTGGAAACTTGTTCTTTTCAAGAATGCATTCATAAAGTACATTGTAAAGTATGCAACAAAAGTAGAGAAAAGGTTAGAAACGTATCACCAGATGTTGTGCCTTTCAAATTTGGAAAACCCTGATGATTTAGCTACACGAGCATATAGAAGGCTTTTGACCAAGAAATTTATAGAAAGGGAAATTAGAGCTCAAGAAACATGCCACATGTTGTTAGAACTTCCACTGGTGGAGGCTAGCATTTGAAATGTTTGTTAATCTAAATGTCTCACGTGAGGTGTTCAAACCTGTAACTATAAATAATGAAGACAAAAATGAAGACCAAACAAAATCTTTCATTGATGGATACATAAAAAGGCCTTGTATGGAAGGTGTCACATTAATTGATACGGATAGATCATGGATATATAATCCTAGAATAAGAAGAGACAACAAATGGGAGCCAAGGGAAAGAGTAGTAATTTCCAGAGTTTTTCCTAGGTTTCTATCTCTTCCTCCAAGTGAGTTAGATAAATGGATTGAATTTTGTTTATCAGAGTTATTACTCTACAAACCATTCTGTGACATAGAAAGGGATATTGGTCATGATGATGAATCCATAATAACCAAGTGGGAGTCATTTAATTACAATCCTTGTCATGTCGAGTGAACAACAACTACAAAAAATGTTGAGGCTACTAGTGATTCAAAAATTGAAGAGAATGAAACTATTCAAGGGAACACCACTGAGCATGAATGGGAAATTATATCTAGGCTTCATCATGGTCAAAATATACAATTTACAGAAATAGATATGTTGGGGAGAAGAGACATTGATAGACATACAGATTGGTTTGTTGATTATCAAGGTGAAGAGTACACAGCTACAACAATCAATTTCATAAATAACATGAAGGAGCATCAATGTCTTATATATGATGATATACCCCAATGTGTCAACTACACATCCCTTAATGATAAACGAAAAAAGGAAGTTGGCATAATTATGACACACTACTAGAGGAATCAAAATGGAGTGTCGTTGTTCATGATAATTCAAGGAACAACAGGAGCAGGAAAGTCATACCTAATTGGTGTCATTATTCAAGCTCTTGAAAATGCCGCAATGTCGTCTCGTTCTCCCCTTCTATTTCTTGCACCAATGGGAGTTGTATCATTTAATATAGGAGCCTATATAGCTCATTCAAAATTGAGAATCCCAATACAAGATTTTACACAGCTAGAACGAACAAGACTTACCATTTTTGAAGAAGAAATGACACATATCAGGTACATTTTGATTGATGAAATGAGCTTCATTGGTCAGAACATGTTGGAAAACATAGATTCTAGACTTCGACAGGCATTCCCACAAAGTGCAAACATAAGCTTTGTAGGTGTAAAATTCAATTTTGACTAATGAAGTCAACTATTTTATATTCTACTAATACATGTTCATCTACTAAATTTTAATAAAAATATTATGCATTTTTTGAAAATAAATATTGTTGTTTATCTTTCAGGTATATCTATGATTTTGGTAGGATATTTGGCCCAGTTGCCTCTAGTCAATGATAGACCAACATATGATAGTAATAGACAAGAAAAGTTACTATGGGAGGAATTTAAAACTATAGTTACCTTAGATAAAATATTCAGACAAGATGGAGAAAATATCCAACAACAAAGGTTTCCTCAACTTTTGACAAATTTAAGAGATGCAAACCCACAAATAGATGACTGGAAGTTGCTAATGATGAGAACCCCTACTAATATTGATGCTACAAGCAATGTTGAGTTTGAAAATAGTGTCCATTTATTCTCCATGAATGACAATGTTCATAGTCATAATAAAATTATGTTATATTCATTGAAAAATCATGTTGCCCATAGTGTTGCAACAAAAGCAGGAAGTGTTAATACAACAAAATATTGTTCAAGTGATTAACTCGATCTAGAGTTATTGATTAGTAAGAATTCAAGGGTCATGTTGAATTTGAAGATACAAGTAGGTCTTGTAAATGGAATTATGGGATATATTTGAAAGATTATCTACAAACCAGGAAGTGCTCCACCTAAACCACCGACATATGTGATGGTTGAGTTTGATAATTATTTAGGAATACCATTTGAAGATCAGCATGCAGTTACAATTCCAATAACAATAATACAAAAGGGAAGAACACTTCAATTACCATTGAGATTGGCATGGGTATTAACTATACATAAATCTTAGAGATTGACTCTTTCAAAGGCAACGATTGATATAGGACCAAACGAAAGAACAAGATTGGAATTTGTAGCAGTATCTCATGTAAAATCTCTAGAGGGTCTCAGAATAATGCCACCATTCACATATGACCATTATGAGAAAATAAAAAAGGGTAGACAACTTGCCAAGTGCAAGGATGAAGAAGACAGGCTCAAATTTTTAGAAGATAATTGATGTAATAAACTTTTTGTGGAAATTTTCTTCAATGGATTTCATACATTTGTTCTTTTTTGCAACCATAATAATTGCTTTGATTATATATACTGTACACATCTAAAAATGGTCATGCTTAATCAAGCTTGTTAATTAATTAAATATAAATTATTTAATTAATCTTCTAAAGTCATCTACATATAAATAAATTTAATTATTTATTTATATTGTTCACTTTTATAATTCTTCTACCTTAATTAAATAAATAACTTTATTTAATTATTACCATCTTCCATATTCCTCTTAATTAAATTAAATAAATTTTATTATTTATTTATATTAATTGTCATGTTATTCTAAATTTGAATATTTGAATTCAAATAATGAAATATTCCTCCAAACACCCTCTTCATCTCATAGTTGAATTAAATATTATAAATATTTAATTTAATACCTTTTCTCATCTCCACACATAATTAAATATTTTAAATATTTAATTACCTTCATTTTTTCATCTCTCACACATAATAAAAAATTTCTAATATTTAATTACCTTCCATTTTCCTCACTCTTCACATAATTAAATATTCTAAAATATTTAATTAGAAACTTTCCTCACTCTTCACATAATTAAATATTCTAAAATATTTAATTAGAAACTTTCTTCACTTCATATTTAATTAAGTATTTTACATATTTAATTAAACGCTTTTCTATCATCTTCTCACACATAATTAGATATTAAATATTTAATTATAGAAACTTCTAAATTCACCATCACATGTAATTAAATAAATTTATTTATTTAATTATGAGACATATCTCCTACTCACTTCTCAAATGGCAACTTTCCCTTAGATCTAAAAGAGAAAATTTGTGTAGAAGGAAACATTCCATTTCTCTCTGGACTTTCAAAAATCTCTCACCGTTCATCTCGACAAGCTTGATTTAAACTATTGATCATGTCAGCCAATCAGAGTCTTTCAAAAACTCTATAAAAACCTCTGTGAATCCAAGCATTGGTTACAATTGCATATACTTACATTCACGTGCACATGTTATTTTAATATCATCTAGCATTTATTAGTTTTTTGCAATCATTACATTTAGTAATCTTCTATTTTAGCTATCATTTTTAGTCTTGTTAATGGCATCTTAGCATAAGAATGCATTTATTTCAAATCTTGTTCTCTAGGAGATCATTTTGTTGAGCCTAGCGTATAATCTGAGAGCAAGCTAGATTCATCGAAACACTGGAGATAGAGGACAATAGGACACTTTCGAAGGAGCTACAAGTTTAAGAGTTTGTTTTTCTTTTAAATTAGTTTCCTTTGATCTAATGTTTTATTGGTGTGTTTAGTTTGTTAAAAATATTTTACACTTAAAATTGATCACACATTTTTGGCACCCACCGTGGGGCCTATGCTCCATTTTTAACATTTACTTGCAGGCTTTTTGACAAGTTTTTGCTTTCTAAAATTTGGATTTCCGTCAAAAATTCCCGTTTTAGCGCTTTCATGGCTTTCTTTAGCACACGCAGGATTTCTAATGGCATTTTTGTAGGTTTTTCGGTGCATCCAGGAACTGTTTTGGTGCTTCTAGGGACTATTTTAGCGCATCTAGGAAATAGAATAGTGCATCCGTTTAGTTCATTTAATTAAAAAAATTGCCTTCGTAGATTAGCGCATATAGGAGTTATTTTAGTGCATATAGAATTTTTTGTAGCTTTTTTTGTATCTGTTTTAGCACATTTACTATTTATTTTAGCGCATATGCAAAATATTTTCATGCTTACAAGTTATAATTAATCAGAGTTCTGAGTCTGACACCTTCCGTAGACAGAACTTTCTCTGGTTAAAAAGAAGCAACCCTAGGATAGTCACATCTAGCTAAAAAGAAGCAACCCTAGGATAGACATGAAATTTAAAATGAAGCAATCTCGGATAGTCACCACACAAATATTTTTGTAGTTAAAATGAATCCCATGCTTGTTGTGAAGCAATATCTTCACATAGATTAAATCATTGTCATTTGCGTTTTAAAAAGAACATTTGTTTGCTTTGTTTGTGGCAATAGGTCTGTGCTCTCCCCTTAACTGGGTGATCATAATACCAGACTTTCCTTTTCAATTTCATGCAAATTTACTACTTTATTACATCCTTTAGAGGGCCTGCTCTTGTGGGATAAAGTACTCACCCAAGAGGAACAACTCAAGTGGGTTCAAGCCAAAGCCAAGCTATTCTGCCCCACTATAAAATTTACAGCAAATCTGGGAAAACCCTCTTTTTCCAGTAGTGTGCAAGATAACCATCCCCAAAGCCTTTGTTCTAAAGGTTGGGAGGTCTCCTGAGGATGTTTATTATTATTGCACCGAACGGAAACCCTTACTAAGAACCTAGTGTAGTAGCCAGCCGAAGTCAGTTTCCGAACATCATAATAATCACAGTGCAAGGGGAGGGAAGAATCTTCCCCCAAGACACTCACCATATAATTTCCAAAGAACTGTTTGCTCAGGGGATCCGGTGTCCACTTCCGTCACTCTGAGTACACGCCTGGAAAAGACAAAAACATAGGCGCCCCTTCGAGGGTGACACGGTTGTGTGAGTTGACGTAGTTCTAAGATGTGGGATGATGATTTTTAGGATAACCTACCTGAGTACTAAGAGTGAGACTGCTTGAATTGTCTTTCATGTGCTAAACCTGTGAAAACACCTTTTGGAAAAAAAAATTGATCATATACTTGATGTTTAATATAGGGTTTTAAAACAACTATTTTTAGAATGTTTGTTGTGTCTTCCATCACATTAACTCTGATAAAAGATCATCCAAAATGAACATGCAAAAATTCAGCTGAAAACTATTGTCAACTGTTCAGAAAATTGTTTGGAAAAACTATTTTAGTGCATCTAGGGAATGTCTTAGCACATATAAGGTTTGTTCCAGCGCATTCACTAGTTAGTTCAACACATTTGGAGTTTGTTTTAGTGCATAGGCTGAGTATTCCACAAATAGTTTTTGAGTCACTGTCAAAAATTTTTTTTGAAGTGCATCTGAGACATATTTTAGTGCATCTAAGGTCTGTTGTAGCACATTTGATTCTTTCTCTAGCGCATATGCTTGTTTCTGCAGTGCATATAGGACACAGAGTAGCGCATCTGTCATTTTCCAGAATCTTCACTTTTTGACAGATCTGAGTTTATAACATCCTTAGCCCAATAGCATCTTGAAATTTCTCTCATGCTTAGAGAGTGGAAATCAACCAAGTTTGTGAGTAAATCGATTTCCAATAGGATCAAGAAGCCTAAGAAACATTTAGGTTACAAGAAAACTTCACAACGAAGAAAGTTTTTGTATAAAATTCGGAACGTCTTGCTTCATTACCGTGAGTTTCTTCATAGGTATCAAGATTTTTCTAGGGGATTTACTGACGAATATGCTATAGAGCCTTTATATTCATGAGCCTATTTTAAGAGAAGAGCTCTATCTCAATGACACAATCACAATCAGCCTCTTGAGATTGATTATCTACCACAACCTTCTATTGAATATCCAACACATCCCAATCAAATCCTTCAATGAGTTTAATTAGGCTATTTGATATACTCATCATTCTTCAAAAACAAGGATCAAGTCTTAAAAGTGCACCTTTCAAACAAATTTCTAATTTCTTGATTCAACTTCCCCAACACGATGATGATATCCTTCATCATTGGAAGCCACAATAAAGAGTTAGGAACATCCTTGATCATATCATAAGATTTTCATCTTATCAGATCAAGACATCATCATTTTCACTTATCAAACTGTGATCTAAGTCTAGAAGAACATTTCAAAATCATATGCCTATTTTTACAAGATCTCAATACAATAAACTGAAAGAGGATATTCAAGAAGAAGGTGAGAGTAGTAGTCCCCTTTATAGTGTGAGTTGAAATCCTCTTTTCAATGACGACATAGGTGAAAGAGAAGAAAATCCATTCCACAAATATAGAGACATGAGCAAAACCCATATAGATAGTGATGATGAATGAGATGAAGAATGTCTTAGAGAGGTCGAGCAAGATCCAAAATTTCACAAAGCCTTAGAAAAGATTTTGGAGTGCAACAAACAAAAATATTTTCTATATCTAGCTAACAAAGGAGCTAAGTTGCCTCATGACTTTGATACTGAAAACATAAAGAGGAATCCCAAGGAAACACCCTTGTCTGATATCAGTGCTTTGTCTCAACAGATTAAAGCACTAGAAGGAAAATTTAAAGATCTACAAGGGGGAGCCACAACAAAGACATACGCTCTTGATGACATATGTCCTTATCCTTTTGACTGACATCTCAACATGATCCCGTTTCCCAAACATTGTGAAATCCCAAAGTTTGATCGTTATAATGGGAAATCGGATCCAATCGATCATATTAGGGACTTTCAAAAGATGACTTTAGAGTTTTCTCATGAGGACACATACTTGATGCGTTTATTTCCTAGAAGTCTTCAAGGCCAATCTATGGAATGGCTATCAAAAATCGCACCACCTGTCAACACATTTGAGGAGTTGATTAACGAATTCATATCATAATATTCCTACAACATCCAACATCAAATAACCATGATTGATCTTTTCAAGGCTAAATAGAAACCTAGTGAACCATTTATTACATTTCTTCAAAGATGGAGAATATTGTTCGCTAGATACCCATGCCATGTTCCTGAAAAGGAAAAAATCACCACTTTTATAAACAACTTAGACAAAGAGATAAGCTATCATCTTAATCTTCATTTTCCTCCCTCTTTTCAAAAAATTATTGAAAATTCCATCACTATCAAAAGTGCCTTGGTCCAAAGAGGGACAATAAAACTTGATAAGGACAATCCTAGCTCTTCAAATCACCACAACGAAAAATCTAAATTTTGGACTCACAAAAAAAATGTGGTGAATGATGGTGTTGTAGATGAAAATCATGTATCAACTAAGACATTTGTTCTTAGTGTTCCAAATGCTCCTTGCAACAATAACTATAACAATTTCAACTCGGTCACAAATCAAGGAAACAATCCTCCTCCTCTGAGGAATAACGTGAATCAAAACTTTACTCCCAATCAAGGGAATGTTAACAATCAAGGTTACCAAGGAAAGAATAACAAGAACAATGCCTCAAACACAAATCCACAACAATCTTCATTCTTCTCTAACAGAAGAACTTTTACTCCACTGGGTCAATCTCTAGAATCTGCCTTTAAAGAGTTGATGGCAAAGAACATTATCACCCTACCACCTCAATGAAATTACGAACCCAATGTGAAGCCTCCATCATGGAATGACACATACTATTGTGATTATCATTGATGCAAGGGCCATCACACGAATAATTGTCAAGCCTTGAAGAATGTAATCCAAAACTTGATAGAAAATGACACCATTAAGGTAGAAGGACACCAACAATTGAACGAAGACCACCAAGCATTTTGCAATCCTTTACCCAATTATCAAAAGGGTGAGTCTTCTGGAAAAAGTGTGAATCATATCAATGATGACCATATAATAAATCATATATACACTGATGACGAGCAAGTTAATGTTATAAAAGTCAAGGAAAAGATGAAATATAGGGAGGTCAATGCAACAACAAGGGCACAAGATAAAGTTGTCTTAAAGGGTGCTTCTCTAAAATCCATTGTTCCCCTACCTCAACATCAGTATGACTTAGTCAATCAACTTTGAAAAACTCTTGCTTAGATTTCCATCTTAGAACTCCTGAAGATTTCCCCAGCACACAAGGAAATTCTAGAAAAGGCCCTTGTTGAAACAACTGTATCCACTGATCTGGATGTGGATCGATTTCAAGCCATGGTAGGACACTTTTCCTCACCCACATGCCTCTCATTCTCTGAAAAAGATGATGTTTCCATAACTCAACCCCATAATTCATCACTATACTTAGAAGTTATGGTCCACAAGTTTCGTGTCAGACGGGTTCTAATAGATGGAGGTGCTAGTTTGAACATATGTACTATGAAGTTGGTTAAGGCTTTAGGATTTTCTAAGGACTCCATTGATCCCAGAAGAAAGATTACTATTAAATCCTAGGATAATGAGGAAAGAGCATCCAAGGGTTTAATCATGCTACCGATCAGAGTGGGACCTGTTATCAAGAATACTTTATGTCAAGTATTAGACCATGATCTTGCATACAACATCTTGTTGGGTCGACATTGCATCTACGAAATGCAAGCTATCCCATCCACATATCATCAATGTCTTAAGTTTTCCTATGACAGACAAGAGATCACAATACCAGTTGATAATTCAAATACTCAGACTTGTGCCAACATCAAAGCTAGTCAAGAAACTTTGGTTCCTAACAATCGAGAAGCTCCTACTAGTACTTCTCCCAAAGTTGATACAAAAATTCGTCATTTAACCAAAAGCTTTGACAAGAAACTACAATTCAAGAACAATGGAGTAGGGGAGTACTCTCTCTATCTTGCTAATCTACCTACATCACCTCGGTCACATGGGAAACCTTCTATCACACAACAACAGATATCTATAGCATCAACATCAACGCAACCACCAACGTGGCCAAATACAAAGTTTAATGGACGTTTTATTAAAGAAAAACTCCCCATGGAAGATCTTGAGGATAGAGAAATTCTAAGTTGGCTCTATAAAGATGAAGATGAAATAGTTCTCAATATCAAGTTACCAACTGATAAATATGGTAAGGGGTATTCAATCATGCAAAAGATGGGATGTGATGGTAATGGTCCTATCAGAAAGAGAAACGAAGGAGTAGTTGATCCTATTGACCCTCTAGGACTAGCTATAAAATATAAAAATGGACTAGGCTATGATACTAACTCAACAGAAACAACATCCAAGCAGTCACATGATAATGTCCTTGCATTGCAAGAAGGTTCTGATACAAGAGGCATGTTTGTCAACCATTCATAATTTCATGGATAATAACTCTGACATAGACTTTGGTGAATATGAATGGGAAACCATCCACAATGATGAGTGCTGGAGGGATAAAAAGATTGATGTGATACACAAGTATACCCCAACTCTAATCGAAGGTGAAGGTTTAGAGACCCAACCACAAGAATCTAAACTACAAGTTGACTATGATTCTAGTGATACTGAGTCAAATTTAAATGAACAAGACTATCGCAAGAACAATACCATCATTGATAGGCCTCATACCTCGAATCCTACAGTCAACTCCGTTATGACCATAACCATAGCTGATTTCATGCAACCCGACGACCCGCTATCTTTGATCCATCCCAATCTCATTGATTGGGATTCATCTGAACCTATCGATATACCTATGTTTCAAAGTGATGAATCTATCATAAACTTCCTTTCCACAGATGACGCAAATGATTGTTCCACTAGCGATTTTCGGTATAGAGTCTTTAATCAAGAGAGTGTCAATTGTCCTAGCTGAAAAATAAAAATCAAAAAGAAAGATCTAATGGTGAAAACTAGAATCTGGTAGTGTTAGATCAAACAAAAGATAAAATAAAGAGTGTATCAGACGGTGAAAACCTTTTTAAGGCACTAGATGATGGGAAGCTTGAAACTCTCCCAGAGCACTACCATGAGTGATCGCCTATCTTGATTGAGCCTACGAAAGCCGTCAATCTTGAAACTTCAGAAAAAATAAGGATTCTACAGTTAGCTGCATCAATGACAGAGAAAGAAGTACCAGAGTTCATAGAATTTCTAAAAGAAAATCAAGTCAACTTTGCTTGGTCTTATGTGGACATGCTAGGTCTTGATCTTGATCTTATCATGCATCACTTGTCTATCAAACCAGGGGTTAAGCCTGTGAAACAAAAACTTAGAAAGATGCACCCCCATGTTGCATTATTGGTTAAGGAAGAAATGAGAAAACTCCTTGATGTGGGCTTCATAAGATCAATCAACTACGCAGAATGGATCTCCAACATTGTTCCTGTATCCAAGCCAGATAAAAGTGTCAGAGTGTGCACAAATTTCAGAGATCTTAATAAAGCATGTCCTAAGGATGACTTCCCACTTCCAAACATCGACGCTATAGTTGATCTGATGGCTAGCCATGCCATGTATTCATTAATGGATGGTTTTTATGATTACAACCAAATCAAGATTGCACCCAAAGACCAAGAGAAAACAACTTTCACATGTCCATGGGGAACTTAATGTTGGAATGTCATGCCTTTTGGTCTAAAGAACACTAGGGCTACTTACCAAAGAGCCATGACTACAATATTTCATGACATGATGCACACATTCATGGAAGATTATGTAGATGACATATTAGAAAAGTCATACACTAGAGAAGGACATCTGTAAATATTGTCTAAAATATTTGTAAGATTGGAGAAATTCAAAGTTCGCCTCAATCCCAAGAAATGTGTTATTGGGGTCACATCTAAAAAACTCTTAGGATACATAATATCAGGAAAAGGAATTGAAGTAGATCCTACCAAAGTACAGACGATTATGGAAATTTCTCCACCAAGGAATATTAGTTAGTTGAGATCATTACAAGGATGACTTCATTCTATCCACAGATTCATTGCATAGCTGGCTAATAAGAGTTTACCTTTCACACATCTACTGCATAAGAATGTTCCTTTTAGATGGGATGACAAATGTGAGATGGCCTTTCAACAAATCAAGTAGTACCTGATGAACCCACCAGTTCTAGTACCACCAAATCTAGACAAACCTCTAATCTTATATATTGCAGCAATAGAGACATCTTTAGGGGCATTATTAGCACAAGAAGACTCTATAGGAAAGGAACATGCAATCTATTATATCAGCCGAACAATAACAGGGCATGAACTCAACTACACTTTCATTGAGAAGGCTTTCCTAGCAGTGGTCTTTGCTTCACAAAATTTTTGACACTACATGTTAACTCATACAATCAATCGTGTTGCAAAGATTGATCCACTCAAGTATTTGTTAAGCAAGGCTACATTGACAGGAAGGCTAGCAAAATGGGTTATGATCTTAAGTGAGTTTGATATCCATTATGTTGATCAAAAAGCAATCAAAGGACAAGTTATCACTGATCAACTGGCTAAAGCACCAATACAAGCAGAACATCCCATGCACATTGAATTTATAGATGTTGATGTCTTCACTACAGAATCAAAACAACCATGGTATTTATTTTTTGATGGTTCTTTCACTCAACATGGATCAGGGGCGGGCATACTCTTTATCAGCTCTCAAGGAAATACCATTCCTCGGTCATATAGGCTAATGTTTCCATGCACTAACAACATAGCCGAATATGAAGCCTTAATCACCAGACTGAAGATCGCATTAGAATGGAGGATCATTGAACTATAGGTTTATGGTGACTCACAATTAGTCATTAATCAAATCAATGATGATTATCAGACCAAAGATGACAAACTGTTGCCATACAAGAAAATGGTTGATGACTTCAAAAAGTACTTCGTGCACATAACATTTATACAAATTCCAAGACTTGATAATAAAGTAGTTGACACCATGGCCATGATCGCATCATTGCTACAACTCCCAAAAACTCATACTCGCTATGAATTTCTAGTGGAACAATCATTTGCACCTGCTTATGACACCCCTAAAAGCCAAATCATTTGCCACTTGGTGGGATCCAATTCACCTTGGTATGGAAAGATTTATGCCTACCTAAAAGATGACATCTTACCACCTGATTTATCCCATAACCAAAAGTGAAATTTTATCTTCCAATCTTCTCGCTACACTCTTATCGCTAACACCCTTTATCGTCATGGTCTTGATGGTACTTTACTTCGATGTCTTGAATGTGACGAATCTGACAAAGCTTTACAAGAAGTTCATGGTGGCATTTGTGGTACTCATTCGAGTGGACTGACCTTATCCAAGAAATCGATTAGAATGGGTTACTGACTATGGAAAGGGAATTGTGGATGATAAATCTGGAAATGGCTAAAATTTAAGCATATATCATTAGAAACAAAGAAAACATTCACATCCATATGAAATAAATCAACATGCTTTAATTATGCAATCAAAACAACAAAAGATTAGATAAACTAGATGAAAGCATACAATAAATCATGAAGTAAATAATATCTCATATTGGATTGGTGCTTGTATGGAAAGAATCCCTTTCCCAATCCTTGCTTAAGCTCCATAATATGAAAATGATATGTTGATGATCAAGATGATGAATGGGAAAAATCAGCTCTCAAATGAGGAGAGTGACTTTGCATAGGATTTGTGGAGGATTTGATAAAAGATGAAGCCTTCATTTATAGATTATTTTGATGAGAGAAATAGCCAAATGGATGAATGTGGGACAAAGAACAAGCCAATGAAAAGAGACCACTTGTCAACTTGTGATTGGATGAGGAATGAGCACATTTTGGTCAATGTGCCAAAGAGAGGGAGATTTCAAATTTGAATTTGAGAGTAAATGCTTAGTTTGACCTTTGCAAGGGACATGTAAGAGACATGTAAGGCCTCATAAATGCTTTGTTGGGTGTACATGCCAAATTGGGGGGAGATTCAAACTTGGAGAATATTCTCCCTTTATGCCAAGTTGAAGGTAAAAAAATATTTTGATAAATCAATTAAATGCAATTTCATGTGCAATTGGCAAAATCTAGAGAATACAAGTGATTAGGCTTAGAATTTAATCATGGATTAGATTAATTATGATGATGTTAGATGTTTTTGACCCATTTGACTTAGATTTAGGGATTTAAATCAAATCAAAGGGAGATGAAAGGTGATAAAGATTTAGTTAAATAAATATTTGATTTATTTAGCTAAGGGGGATAGTGATAGGATCAAATTAAATAAAGTTAATTTATTTAATTTTAGATGGATGATCCTTAGAGATTAATCAATTAAAATTGGTTTATTTAATTGATGAGTGAATATGATTAGTTAAATATGAATGATGTCAATTTGACGTTTCTACATTTTTCCCCTCTTTGAAGCAATGTACTTGTTGCGTTGGTTCAAAGAATAATCTTACCGCGATCAAATTTTTAAAAAATTCTGATTTTTCGGATGCCCCAGCAGAAAGAAGTACACCGGTACATTGCCCCCTTGAGAGATTGAGCAAAAAGATTCAATTTGAGGGCCAATCTCACGATAAAAAGGTTCAAAATGGATGGTTATAGATGATGATGCAAATGAGATGGTTTTAAGATACTTAGAATAACAAATCTATATTATCTTAAAGTACTTAAATGATGATATGATGTATGAGATGGATGAAATAGATGATGTGAAATGGATGATTTATGAGATGCTTAGACTAACAGATATATATTATGATGAAGAACATGCATGAGGGATGATATGTAGAATATTGATGGTTCGTGAATGCAAGATGGATGCACTGGGGATGATGATGTTAGTGCAGAAATGAGATGATGACAAGAGGATCCCACAAGTCCATGATCTGATGAGACTTTATTAGAGATGATGATGATAGATGATGATTTGCTTATCAAAGATTGGGATTTTAAAAGGGCTACTTACCTTATGTTTGATAACACACATAGGTACCATGCATCAAGGTATAAAGAACCAGGATGGCGTTGCACCTAGTGAGATGGAATTTGACTTGAAAAACAAATAGGAGTATTCTTGTTCACACTTGACATACGGAAACCTTGCTAGGACGTACCTAACAAAGCAAGTATTCGCCAAGTTATTTTACAAGAACGTCCAACAAGCACAGTAGATAAAAGGATAATGATCGTTGCCCCATTCCTATCTCTTTAAATCCTTCATTCGGATATCATCGAGAGGTCCTTGGAATGAGTGCAATAAGATAAATCAAAAGAAAAGATCAAGTATGCAAACAAGCCAATGTTCTTCATACCTCTAGCCAAAGGGATTTGTTCTGATAGGATAAGAATCCAAGGTGATACCCAAAATGATTCCCATTTTCGGAATGATATATCCTAGGACTTGCATTGTAAAGGATGATGATGGTTTAATAAGTTGATTGATAGGCTATTGATATAAGGTTGATTGACATGTTTGCGAGTGATCAAGAGTTTGATTTTGTTTTAAAGATTTGTTGTTTGCTTTTGATTTTACGATTGAAGCTTGCTTTTGCTGATTGTTGTGGTTGTTTCTATTTGTTTTTCCAAAGGATGAAGGTGACGATCAATTTATTATGGATGATTGATTATTTTAGGTGAAACCAAGATGAGATGGATGGATTTTTTCAAATATTTAGATGTTTTTACCTTTTTTGGTTTTTTTGGATTTTTCAAATGTTTTTGGATTTTGTGTTTTTTGAATGTTTTTTGGATTTTGATGTTTTGGGGGCTGATCAGAGATTAGCCTTGCCTATGTTTAAGCTCAGAGATGCGTAGTTCGGATTCCAATGTTTTTGATGTTTTATGTTTTTGACTTGTTTTTGGATTTTGATGTGTTTTGAATGTTTTTGGATTTTCTTCTTTTTTGATGTTTTTGGATTTTCGCATGATTTTGATGATTTGGATACGGATGTGTGTGATGATATCAGTGCTCTTTTTTGGGTTTTTGTTGAAAACCAAGCTAAGGTTGATTGATCGAATTGATGGATTGATGATGATGATAACATTGTTGAGGATACACAACAATGCAAGGGTTTGATTGATCTGGATTGATGACGATAACATTGTTGAGGATGCACAACAATGCAAGGATTGATTGATCAGGATTTGATGATGATAACATTATTGAGGATGCACAACAATGCAAGGATTGATTGATCAGGATTTGATGATGATAACATTATTGAGGATGCACAACAATGCAAGGATAGTGTTAAGCAACACAATGATCGGGAAGGATATCCCAAGATTATGGATTGATTGGATTCGATTGATCAGAATTGTTGAAGCTTGGTTTGGAACAAAAGTTGTTCAAATGATTTGATGTGATGTTCGAGGTGCAAATTAGATGCAACTAATACTAATTGTTTGGATTGATGTTCGATAAAAGATGAAGCTTGATAAGGAATGTTTTCTCGTCAAAATATGCCATGGGCTTGTGATTTGGATTCTTACTCACAAGTGGTGGAAAAATTTTATTTCACATTTTGCCAATGTTCAGATCGCCATATAAGTTAGAGGATATAGATCAAGATTTATTCCTGAAGCAAGATGTAAATATTTTCCCCCAGTGTCTAGCAATGCATGGAATTCCATGGATGGATGCTTGGATAGGTGTATGGATGGATGGATATGGACTATCTTACAATAAGATAAGGTGTTTGGATAAAGGATGCTCATTTGGATAATGTTTCATGGCTCAGATAACACTGGATAGGATATGATTAGTGAAAAAGACCCATGTCAAGATGTTTACCGTAAGCAAGTGTAAAGTGTGCCCCAAATTTTCATCAAGATCAAGATAACTTGGATGATGGACGTAGATATACGCACATGGATGAAAATGGATTAGGTAAATGGTTTATGGATGAATGGATTTATTATGGATAAGATGGATGAAATACTCAATTTATTACGGATGGGATGAGATGCTTTTACTTGAACTGGTGCACGTAGATGCTCAATTCTACACATGACGCCTATTTTCCAGGTTTTCATCATGGTCTTTCCCAAAGCGCCCCCCATGTGGTTTTCACTAGAGGACAATTTTTTATCTTGACTGTTTTCAATCCTTTTACTGATTTTTTTGGATTTTCATTTTATTTTTTATTTTTTTTGTATTTTTTGAAAGATTTTAAGCTCATGCTGAATCACAAGGTGTTGTTGATGTAAATTCCCCCGTCATAATGTACCATCAATACCCTACTTGAAGAAGTTGCTTTACTAAGATACGTGCACTTGAATGCAACTTTTGGGATTCTTGATTCTCTTTATTGATATTGGAGTTGACTTTGTCTTGGTGCGCACATCGCGATAGAGTGCCTTCTGAATCCTTATGATAAAGAGTGTTGCCAATACATGGTCAATGTGAGAATTGGATATCATGCGTGGAGGCGGGGATGGAGTGTATTTAGGGATAAGAGATGGATTGGTTGATAGTTTGGAACCTTTGACTCTCCAAACTTGGGAAGATGAGCAATGATGGGTGGATATGTAAGTGTGCGTGGAATTAGGACCAACTGCTTGATACACATTATACATTGCTTGAAAAGCCTGCTTTTGCTTTTGTGGACATCTTTGATGGATACTTTTCCCTTTTTTATTTTTCCCCATAGTTTCTTTGACTGATGGAGTTTGATAGGGATAATATTTCTTTGTATGTTTTTGTATCCATGCGTATTTGATTTGTCCATTATGCTTCTCAGCTTCTTTTGATTTGATAACATTATTTGTGCTTTGATTCAAATCTTTATTTTGATGTTGGTCCCAATTTGTGGATGGGGTGATGGGTGGATGAAGATTCATGACGTGGCTAGTTGTAGTATTGACACTAGTTTCATCATAAGGACTCTTTGTACCCCCTATATTGATGCTTTCTTGAGACATAGTTTCCCCCAGTATTGTGGAAGTAGTACGTTCATGCCTTGATTCTTCCTGTTCTGAGATGTCTATTTCAGTAAACATGCTTTGACAAATGACCATTGTAGATGACATTGTTTCAATTTTCCACTCTGCTAGCTCTAGATTATACTATTTTGTCTGACTTGTTTCCTTGAGCGGATAATGTTGGATATCTTTATTCATGATGTCCTCAGTTTGAGTTTGGGACATATCTAATCTTGATGTTGACAACTTTGTTTGGCTGTAGGAATTAATAACTTGCTCTTTTTGTGTAATAGAATCTTGTTCTAGCTGAAGATCATCTACATGTCCATCCATAGAAAGCATCTCATGGGTAGATGGAGGAGTAAGTGCTATGTGAATATGAACATCTTGTGTGGATAGGAGAATATCCATTAGATCATTGTAGTATCTTGGAGATACAAATTTTTGATCTTGATTTATTTTGGGATTTCTTTCGACATGCTTTGGATCAAGTTCCTGACATGGGCCAGTTTCAAAGGATGGATTGCTTAAAAATGGCTCTTGGACATCATCATTAGGCATGGTAAATGGTTCAACATCCTCTTGATGTTTGAGTGAGTTTGGATCAAGTGTCGAGTTGAGGATTCTTTCAGTATCTGTAACCATGAGGTCAAAGGGGGTCAACATGTCTTGGAAGGGACCATTGCTAGACCTTGGTGAAATATTTTGATCATGCTTTAAAATAAATTCTTGAGATATGTCCTCTAACTCATAAGGTGATGTAGAGACATTTTCAACATGATCATAGGTCAATGGATCGTGCATTATGTCGATAGGATCAAACAATCCTAACACTCCTTGAAATAGATCACTAAAAAGTGGCTCTTGATGTATGGTGAGTTGATCATTGGATGGTGTAGAAACATCCTCAATGTGCTCCTTAATTGAGAGATTTTGAACATTGTTTTCAACAATTGTGGCAAAGATATTGTGAATGTCTTCAACCATAGGGTCAAGTGATGTTGACATTTCTTGAATTGGATCATTGTTGGGTATCGTTGGCGGATTTTGATCACGATTGAAAAGTGACTCTCGACCTATGTTGATTTTATCTTTGGATGAGATAGAAACATCTCCAATGTGTTCTTTGATGGATAGATCTTGATCAATGCTTTCAGCAATTATGGTGGGGATATTGTCAATGTTATCACCAGTGGTTGAATGTTCATTGGCATCCCCAATAATTATCATTTTTTGTGTTTGTGCTTATGTTTGTTGGGTAACTTGAGAGGCTTGGGAAGCTTGGGTAGCTTGAGCGGCTTGGGTAGCTTGAGCGGTGTGGGTAGCTTGAGCGGCTTGTAGAGCCTCCTGATATTGTTGAAGCACTTGTTGGTAGGCTTGATGTGCATTTAGTGCGATGCTACAATATTGACTTATTGCACTTGGTTTTGGTGGTAGTGGTGATGTATTTGGAATCGTGTTGGATGTAGTGACAAATGGTTGAGATACACTTGGAGGGATCATGGTAGTGAGGGATTGAGATATGATGGGTGTGATAGGGGTGATTGGAGTGATCAAGGTGATAGGGATGGTTGGAATGACCGAGGTGATAGGCCCTTGGGAGACCGTGTTTTGATTTGTTGGGATTGATGTTGTCATTTGATTAGATACTATCTATTGGTGCAATGTCGATGTTATATCCAAAGGATTTGATGTGATGACTTGATTGGTGTTAGGTGGATTGATTTGGATGGAGTGATTGGTGCTAGGTAAAGGGGGAAGCCCTAAACCAAGGAATGATGTTGATATGGGTAATGGAGGTGGAGATGTCTCTTGGCGAAATGACTCAACTATTTTGGTAAGTGTAGCAATTTGATCTCGCCAAATTTTTTCTTGATTTTGATCCTGACTCCCTTGATATAGTTGATTTGGCTTTTGTTTAAGCAGATTTGGAGTGCATACTTGTTTTTGATTTTTGACAATGTTTTGATTTGGGATGACACTCAGATTTGGCATGATAGGTTGAAATTGAACATTGTTGATGTTGGGAATCACATTGCCTTGACTTGGAGTTGTTAACATCTTGTTTGGATTTTGAGCAATATTCGTATGATTTGCAACCATATTTATCCCAAAGTTTTCTAGATTCATGTTTCAAAAACTTGTATTTGGTACATTCTCATTTGGCATGTAGGGACTTGGTGGGATGGCATTGTTTGTTTGAAGGCTCATGCATTGATTGTTCGGTTGGAAAACTTGTAGGTTTGGATTTAGATCTACCATCAAGAAATGTGTTCCAATCTTTAATTTGGGAATACTCACACTTGTTGTGTCATTGACATTTGTAGAAGACCTAATGATCCCATGTATGGATTGTATAAGTGTGAGTTTTGATAATCAATCGGCGTTGTAAGGCTTTAATAGCTTAATTGATTTGGATTACTCATGATGTGTGGATCAAGTTTGTATTCCATGTTCTCCTTGTGTTTTTGACCTTGTTGCAAAAGTGACCTCTAAGGTTCCTAGGACCAATGACGAGATGAAGGGGAAATGATATGAGTGTTGAACGTTTGGGGACTTTAGATCAATGCTAGACTTAGGGTTTGATTTTGATTGTTTTGATCGGATTTAGATAATGAACTTGTAACCCCTAAGATGTTAGATGTGATCTTAGAATGAACTTGTTCAAAGGATTGCTGATTTAATTAGAGGTATGAGAAAGGATGCATTCCCATACTCCTAACTAAACAAGGTGATTTTTGGTTTGATGATTTATCCAAGTCTAGAATGATGTTTCCAAAACTCTAAAGTCTTTTGGTGGGATGGAGATGATAAATGTTCGGATGGATGAAGTGTTTGGTTTTGATCCTAAATGAATCTAGGAAGGACTTGTTTACAAGACCAAGATAGTGAAGAACATGCCTTTCTCTAAAAGTAATTCAAAATCAAAAGATCAATGTTTGCATGAAAATCATACGACCAAAAGATGCCAAGAACATATGTGGGGTCCAATTGATTTAACATTTTCTTAATAGATTATTTTTACCACAAACACGCTCTTGATTATATTTTGAATCTAGATGTCTAATGTCTCAACTTTCCCCTTATCCTACAAAGTGTATTATGTGGAAACCAAGGAATTTTGAGGCAAGAGTTACCTATTGTTGACCTTAATAGGAGCAAATTGAGATGAAATCCAAATTCTTAGAAGCCTATAAGGATACGAATCCCAAGGGCAAGCAATAACATGTGAATTTTTTCAAGGATATTTGCCTCTCCTAAAGGGTTTGAGATTTGATGCTCATGTTGAATGTTGGTTTTCCAATGATTTCGATTAAAGCACTGTGTTTTCAAAATGACTCACAAGCAATATAACACCCTAGCTCAATTGGTACATTTTTCTTGGTGGGCTTGCCTCGTGCCCTTCATAGAAGAAGAGATGATTTTACATGCAACCAAGGAAAAAAATATAAAGGTATGTTAAGAATGAAGTCTTAACCTCTATATTTCAACCAAGATTGGACATGGCAAGTAACTTCTTGGAATCTAAGTTCCAATGCACCACTTCAATAAACTCGATGAATGAGCTAATAGGCCACTACAAACAAGGGTTCTATTTTGGACTTTCCGTTCGTGGAGATTGACCCATACGGCGAGAGTCCCCTTTTGGATCCATCTCGTCAGAGCCAACTATGTGATACTGGTGTTTACTCCAATACCCACATTTATATCTCAGTTGGAAATACTCTTGGCTTTAGAGTGTTACCGGTTGATTCATTCCCTTGGGTGAGTACTTTTTCCCCAAGGCAGGCCCTCTAAGATAGACAAAAGTGAATAAACTTATCCATAGTTCAATAGACCCTTGTTTAGAAACAAAGGGAGAACACATGCAATAAGCTCACTCATACTCGCACAATATTTTGTTTAATTTTTTAAACCCAAATTGAAGTGTGTGGAAAATATTTTATGCAGCTTAATGTCAACAAAAGGACTGTTTATTCTCAAGATCACTATGAAGCACAAGAGAAGTGCATATGCCTTTTTAGATGAGATTACTTTGAATAAGAGAATACAAAACACGAAAAACACATGTTCATTTTAAGACCCACAAAGAAATGATGAGGTCGTTTTAAGCACCAAAAATCAAATATGAAGTTTGTTTGTTCAATTTTAGCCAAAATTGAAATCTAGTAGGTGTCTAAGGTTCAATTTTAGCCCAATTCTAAAAGATCAAAACAATGGTTTAGTTGGTCTAAAACAGAAAATGAAAGCATAAAATGAAAACTCCAAGCATTAAAAAACACTTTTGGGTTTCAAGTTTGATGCTTAAATCCTTAACTCCGATTTCGCTTTTGTTTTCGCTTTATTTCAATGTTTGATCTTGACATTAACCTTTTGCTTTTCCTTCTTTGCTTTACCTTCGTTAGCCTTTGTTACCCTTCTTTTACCTCGTTTTCCTATAAAAATCACAAATAAAAGTTAGGCATGTATTTTACAAATTGATAAAAACATATACAAGACTTATCAATCATTAAAGAAAGAAATGGAAATATAATAATTTGACAAAAAAAATGTCAAAATTATTTCAATTTGTACCTCCCTTCTTATCTATGACATAATTGATGGTCAACCTAAAAAGGATTTTCCTTTTGATCCAAATGTGTGATCCAATGACTAAAACACATAAGATTGTTTTCAAAAACTCCTATTGAATCGAGCCAATAGACAATAATATAAATCGTGCCAAAAGTCACTTTTAAATGTTAGAATTCCAATGGATAATGAGCAATGACAAGGAGGACCAATGAAAGCCATCAAATAAATGTCTTAAAAAAAAGTTCAAGCAACTGCATTTGGTAAATATAAAGTTGCATCATAAATGCCATGTGAAGAAATTTCAAACTAATATAAATGGCAGGTGTAAAAGTGCACCCAAGGAGCTTTGACCAATATTCTCACAGCCATGATAAATTTTCTTAACTCAAGTAAGAAACTCTTATACACCCCATGCAGTAGAGAAACATAGTACATATGGTAGAGAGATACTTTTAGCCATGTTTGATAGTAATTGCAATATGACATGAAACCATTGGTTGACTGACTTACGAAAGGCCTGCTTCCATTGAACCTCATCCACCTAACATGCAGCAACATAAATCAAGAAAACAAGAGAAGTAAATGGTACAAGCAGGTGTAAGAAATAGCCGCGCTCAAGGAAAGATGGACCAAAAAAACAAATCATAGCTCTCATAATGGCATCGATGCAATAAAAAAGCCATAAAAATATCTGCAAGACAGCTATTAGTAGTAAAGTCTCGGTTGTTAAGAATGGCTGCACCATGGAAAGAACAATATTTAATGATAGCCAGCGGTAAGAAAGACAACGATATTAAAATAAATTAATCTACCCACTTCTAAATGAAATTGAAAGACAGTCAAACAATTTTAAATGAAAGTTTGACAGCAATATGTTCATGTTAAATTCCAAGCCTATAGCACCTATCACCAGTCTCGATGAGAAAATGACAAGAGTCCTTCAGTGCCTATTCTTTGTTGTTCAGAGAGAAATATATGGATGTGCAGTTCATAATGGCGGAGAGGCTTACAATGTCAAATAGCACACTAAATGTCATAGAAAGAACAATATTTAATGATAGGCAGCGGTAAAAAAGACAACGATATCAGTATCAGAAGCAGCAACGACATTAGTAGCAATTAAAGTAATCCAAAATGAGTAAATTATGGGAAGCGTACTTCAATTCAAATTATCTGACAAAATCCCTAGAAGAAATGTGAGGTGCAGACAAGGTATGTGAGCTGTTTGACAAAAAAAATCTGTAAAGAAATGTCATCTCATGGAATGCATTAATTGAAGTGTTCACAAAGATGGATCTATTACAAAAGGTGCAGGAAATTTTCAATTCCTCAACCTTTGTGTAGCCATCCTCCCACCCTGTATGATAGTGAAAGCATAAAGAGGGGGTGTTTATATTATGTTTCCAACATGGGAAGTCAGTCTTCAATAGTTAGAGATGAGAAGAAAATAATGGAGTAGAAAATGTCAAATGACGGGGATCACGGGAAAGAAAGTCCCACCATTTATTTCTTCTACAAATTTTCATACAAAGATTCTGTGTTTTTCCCATGTGGTTTTGTACATAAAAAAAACACCAACCTAGTCACACAACATTTAAAATGGTGGTCATGACACGATTCTTCCCACTAACACAATTCTACCTTTTCTATGTTTCTTCGAATAGACAGAGGTGGAAATTGAATAGAGAGAGAGAGTGTGTGTCAATGTTTGTTATGGTGAGAAATATGTGTGACCTCACCACTCTGAAACATGGCACGATCAACCAGAATCAGAGATATTAAATCTTTTGAAGCCGCTGTAAGAGAAAAGGTATGCTTATTTCTCCATAGTTTTAGTTAATACTTTTAATCTATTATTGATTTTGGAAGAGAAGCCAATTACAGGAAGATGCATAAATATTTCATAAGAAACCAGGAGATTTAAAACCATGCAACTGTTGACACTATATCAAAAGTAAAGCACTATTATTGTTGTAGCAATCAAAACTATTTGATTTTATAAGATAAGAAAGTCTTAAATAAAGTGTCAACTTCTACAGAAATTACAGTGATCTCACAGAGTTTTCTACTTCATAATAATACTACTCAAAAAGACACTTGTTTTCAGAGATCAAACATAGCAGTCTGGGTACATTTTCAAAAGTAAATAGAAAAAGATGCCTCAGACCTGCATTGTATTATAATCCCAGCCAATCAAGAATAGTATCACTCAGTAGCCTATATACAAACCTACAAAAAATATAAAGTACGGTTGCCCTTGATGGACCCAACAATTAGAGAATAACACTATTCAACAATATTATACAACAACGGCCCTCCTTCTAGCGCCATAATGTGGATGCTAAATCTACAAATGGATAAAATTTAAACATACATCATTAGCAACAAAGCAAGCATTCACATCCATATGAAATAAATCAACATGCTTTAATGATGTAATCAAAACAACAAAAGTTTAGATAAACTAGATGAAAGCATACAATAAATCATGAAGTAAATAATATCTCATATTGGATTGGTGCTTCTATGGAAAGAAGGCCTTTCCCAATCCTTGCTTAAGCTCCATGATATGAAAATGATATGTTGATGATCAAGATGATGAATGGGAAAAATCAATTCTCAAATGAGGATAGTGACTTTGCATAGGATTTGTGGATTTGTGGAGGATTTGATAAAAGATGAATCCTTCATTTATAGATTATTTTGATGAGAGAAATAGCCAAATGGATGAATGTGGGACAAAGAACAATCCAATGAAAAGAGGCCACTTGTCAACTTGTGATAGGATGAGGAATGAGCACATTTTGGTCAATGTGCCAAAGAGAGGGAGATTTCAAATTTGAATTTGAGAGTAAATGCTTAGTTTGACCTTTGCAAGGGACATGTAAGAGACATGTAAGGCCTCATAAATTCTTTGTTGGGTGTACATGCCAAATTGGGGGGAGATTCAAACTTGGAGAATATTCTCCCTTTATGCCAAGTTGAAGGTAAATAAAGATTTTGATAAATCAATTAAATGCAATTTCATGTGCAAGTGGAAAAATCTAGAGAATACAAGTGATTAGGATTAGCATTTAATCATGGAGTAGATTAATTACGATGATGTTAGATGTTTTTGACCCATTTGACTTAGATTTAGGGATTTAAATCAAATCAAAGGGAGATGAAAGGTGATAAAGATTTAGTTAAATAAATATTTGATTTATTTAGCTAAGGGGGATAGTGATAGGATCAAATTAAATAAAGTTAATTTATTTAATTTTAGATGGACGATCCTTAGAGATTAATCAATTAAAATTGGTTTATTTAATTGACGAGCGAATATGATTAGTTAAATATGCATAATGTCAATTTGACATGTCTACAGGAATCATTCACTTTTGTGAATAAGTGCTAAAAATGTCAAATTGATGGGAATCTCATTCATACTCCTGCATAAGAACTACAACCATTCACGTCGACCTGGCCATTTTCTCAATGGAGTTTGGATCTAGTTGGAAAGATTCATCCTTCATCATCGAATGGACAAAAGTTCATCATCACAGGGACAAAGTATTTTACCAAGTGGATTGAGGTAGTACCTCTCACTAAAGTCACCAACAAACAGATCTCATCTTTTATACTCAACTATCTCATTTGTCGGTATGGCATTCCCACCTCCATCATCACAGATAATGGACGACCATTCAAGAATCAAGATGTTGATGAACTTTGTGAGCAATTTCATATTCAACATAGATATTCAACAACTTACTATCCACAAGGGAATGGCCAAGCAGAGGCCTCAAATAAAACAATATTGAAAATTTTGAAGAAGACTGTGAATGATGCAAGGAAAGATTGGCACATTCAACTCAATCCCACATTATGGGCCTCTAGAACTAGCATCAGAATGCTAACAGGAGCAACACCGTTTGCTCTTGTCTATGGAGCAGAAGCCATCCTACCTTTATAGGTTGACCTTCCATCACTCAGAGTATCTCTGAAAGGTCTAATCACAGATGATGAATACAAATTTTCCTGACTACAAGAACTGGAACTTCTTGATGAAAAGAGACAACAAGCAACTGATCATTTGAAAGCATATCAACAAATGATGTCTCACAGCTATAATCACAGAGTCAAGCCACGTACCTTTCAAGTTGGTGATCTTGTTCTGAAAGAGAACCCATGAAATCAGTAAGATAGAGAGAAGAAAAGGAAGTTTGAACCTAATTGGTTGGGTCTGTACGTGGTCATAACAGTATACGGTTCAGGAGCATACAAGCTGTCAACACTAGAAGGGGACCTGTTTGACGAACCCATCAACAACATGCACCTGAAAAAGTATTATGTTTGAAACAGTTATCATTATCCATAAAAGTCCTAAAAAATATTAAAACATCAAAAAAAGTCCTAAAGAAATACAAAAACATCAAAAAATATCCTAAAAAAAAAAAAAAATTGTCATAGGGTGAAAACCTGGCAACAGGTAGTCTATTGCCAAAAAAAAATGTAATAAAAACAAATAGTGAAAATCTGGCAAACAGATGCTATTTGTAGCTCTCCATCTATTATTTCATGTTCTGCACTTGGCTTCTCAGCCTTCATTTCATGCATCTTTCCATCATCTTAGGGCCATACTAGCATCATGCTGCCATCATTTGCCTAGAGCGATAACGTCTTACCATGGCTTGATTATTGTACATATTCATTTCAGCAAGTTATGTTAATATTGGGGGCAAACACTGACATACTAGGGGCAACCAACTTTCAGGTTTTACAAAAATAGCAAGACAAATGACATAAAATCCAATCATGCAAACAAACAATCAAATCACATGAACAACTATCTAATCATCGATCCGTATCAGAATAGTTTTCAGCAGATACCATATCATGACTCATATCTAGATGATCTAAAATATGAATAATGTTTGGCATAGTAGTACTAAATTTTGAACAATGGTTGTTTACTTTTCGATATCATCTCTCTGGAGCACACTCGATGATGTACTGAATTAGAGTGGAGAGGAAAGAGGATGATTTCTCTTTGTCTGTTTTCTTGAGATTAACTATCCATCTGTTGCAAATATGTCATGAGACATGATTTCCAAATTTTATCATTGATGATAGTTCCAAATTCGCATCAGAAGGTGGTTAGTCTTTCTCTGTTTATGCAAGAAATGCTCAGGTCATCTCGGTTCAATTATACCTCGATGCTTGTGTTTACTTGCTATATCAAAAATCATAAAAGTTGTACTCAGGTCATCATTGGTGCTAATTTACCCTCTGATGCTTGTACATACTTCCAACATTTTAAAATGCTCTATGATGATTCAAGAAAGCTAACAAAAGGCTCAACAAATGGTTGGTTTCATTTAGTTTTATTTCATCTTGCTCATTGTACATATCTACATACTGGATTTGCATAAGAGTTTTGAAAGGCTAACAAAAACATCGATTTTCATGTCTCTTTGGACTATTTGTGGAGGACATTCAGACATTTGTTTCGTCATCACCTTTCATCTTCATTATCATTTCATCTAGGTCCTATCATTTATCATTTATCATTCATTTGCATATCATTTAGATCCTTTATCATTTCATATCATTCATATCTTAGGTATTTCATATAACTTTTATTTTCATATTATCATTTCATTCTCATTATCATTTCATATCATGAATTTATCCATTCTGTATTTTCATATCACCTTCATTTTCATATTATCTATCATCTTCATATCATTAACATCTCACTTATCATTTTCATATTCATTTCATTCTCATTTTGCACATTTGCATCTCATTTATTACTTCATTTCATTTCACTTATCACTTATCATTTCATTATCATATCATTTCTCATTTCATTATCGTTCATTTCATTATCCTCTCATTTATCATTTCATTATCGTTCATTTCATTTATCACTTCATTTCATTTCACTTATCACTTATCATTTCATTATCATCTCATTTCTCATTTCATTATCCTTCATTTCATTATCATTCCATTCCATTATCCTCTCATTTATCATTTCATTATCATTCATTTCATTTCATTTCACTTAACACTTATCATTTCATTATCATTCATTTCATTATCATTCATTTCATTATCATTCATTTCATTTCATCGTCATTACAAATCATTATATTTCATCACATATCATTTATCATCTTATCATACATCTCATTATTATTAATCATTTCACTTCATATCGTTATTCATATCATATCTTTAATCATCCTATCATTTTTCATATCAATTCATATTACAAATTCAGGATGCATATCGTAAACACAACATTCATTTTCCATCATATCATCATTATTTACTTGCATTTGAAAATCCAAAAACAAACATTCCATACATACATTTTCATATCATTTTCCAAACAACATTTCTCATAAAACATATCAAATATCCCATGGCATATTTTCATAATCACATCATAAGTCATCCACCTACATGACATCATTAGTACACATCATCAATCATTTTTCATCATCATCATAAACACAACATACTAAATCATACTGCATATCATGTTAGTCATCAAATCATTCAAATGCATATCAAAATCCATAACATATAGAAATAAATGCATATCACATAATCATCTCATAAAAGCACATCACATCATCAAAATTCATCACCGCCGCATATCATCACTCATCAAAAATAATACAAATATCCAATGTCCAATGAAGCTAAAAATTCCAAAGAGAGATACATGAGATATGACCAAAATAATGTACATGCTCCAAAAATAATGTACATTGAGATGTGTGAATGAATCAATAACGATACATCAAAAATATCACATGAGTCTCATAACTCTAACTACTAGAGCCCCCTGATGGAGTTGACCTCTCTGGTGGAAGTCCACTACCTCCTGCGCCTCCTACCCCAAGATCTCTGTGTGGTCCCAACACACCTCGACTATGAAAAGGTCAATCACAATATCTCTATCTATCAATGCCTCACATCATGCAATCACAACCCATATCTATCTAGCAAGTGACCCATATGGGCGACCCATATTAGCGACCCATATCAGTGACCCATAACAGTGACCCATATCAGTGAACCATATCAAGTGGCCCATATCAAGTGAACCATATCAAGTTCTCTATCTAAGTGACTCATATCATGAACTCAATGCTAAATCGATCTATTTGAATATCAAATCAAGCTACTCTATCATCATTTTACTATTTTTTTTCCTTTTCAGGAAAGCAAATTTATCAACGATCAAATCATTTTCTTATTTGTACTTCAGTCATGAATACAAATATGTTTGAATCACATTATCTACTATTTGGTTTCTATCACAGAAAACAAATTTATCAGAAGTCATATCAAGCATCTACTCTTTGTTTTCTAAAAGCAAAGTTATCAGACAATCCATCAATCATTCTACTCTTTGTTTTTCATTCAAGAGAAACAAAGTTATCAGCTACCTACTCTTTGTTTTTCTATTTTTGGGAAGCAAAGTTATCAATTAATTGTCATCATTTCATCATTTCCATCAAAAAGGGCATCATTTCAATAGGGGCATCTTTATACATCAATTATCGGGAGCTAAATCACTGCATCACTCTCATCATTCGAATTTGATCATCAACTCAACATTTTTTTCTCATCATCAGTGATTTACCTCCCAAGGGGGCATCATCAATATCATCATCAAAAACATATCAGGTTCAAATCAGGGGCAAATTTCAAGAGAAGGAATATTTTCTTTGAAGCAATGTGTTTCACACATCACTTCAAAGAGGGGCAAAATGTATACGTCTAAAAATGGTCGTTAATCAAGCTTGTTAATTAATTAAATATAAATTATTTAATTAATCTTCTAAAGTCATCTACACATAAATAAATTTAATTATTTATTTATATTGTTCACTTTTCTAATTCTTCTACCTTAACTAAATAAATAAATTTATTTAATTATTACCATCTTCCATATTCCTCTTAATTAAATTAAATAAATTTTATAATTTATTTATATTAATTATCATGTTATTCTAAATTTGAATACTTGAATTCAAATAATGGAATATTCCTCCAAACACCCTCTTCATCTCATAGTTGAACTAAATATTATAAATATTTAATTTAATACCTTCTCTCATCTCCACACATAATTAAATATTTTAAATATTTAATTACCTTCCTTTTTTCATCTCTTACACATAATTAAATATTTCTAATATTTAGTTACCTTCCATTTTCCTGACTCTTCAGATAATTAAATATTCTAAAATATTTAATTAGAAAATTTCTTCACTTCATATTTAATTAAGTATTTTATATATTTAATTAAACGCTTTTCTATCATCTTCTCACACATAATTAGATATTAAATATTTAATTATCGAAACTTCTAAATTCACCATCACATGTAATTAAATAAATTTATTTATTTAATTATGAGACATATCTCCTACTCACTTCTCAAATGGCAACTTTCCCTTAGATCTGAAAGAGAAAATTTGTGTAGAAGGAAACATTCCATTTCTCTCTGGACTTTAAAAAATTTCTCACCATTCATCTCGACAAGCTTGATTTAAACTGTTGATCACATCAGCCAATCAGATTCTTTCGAAAACTCTATAAAAACCTCTGTGAATCCAAGCATTGGTTGCACTTGTATATACTTACATTAACGTGCACATGTTATTTTAATATCATCTAGCATTTATCAGTTTTTTGCAATCATTACATTTAGTAATCTCATATTTTAGCTATCATTTTTAGTCTTGTTAATGGAATCTTAGCATAAACTTGCATTTATTTCAAATCTCGTTCTCTAGGAGATCATTTTGTTGAGCCTAGCGTATAATCTGAGAGCAAGCTAGATTCATCGAAACACTGGAGATAGAGGACAATAGGACACTTTCGAAGGAGCTACAAGTTTAAAAGTTTGTTTTTCTTTTAAATTAGTTTCCTTTGATCTAATGTTTTATTGGTGTGTTTAGTTTGTTAAAAATATTTTACACTTAAAATTGATCACACATATACTATTATACATTCTTTCACAATGTCTATTCAAGAAATTTTCTTTAATGGCTTTAATATATGTGTTCTTTTTGGGAAACACTTAAAATATTCCATTGTATTCTTTTTAATCTCTATTGATTATAAAGAAATAAAAATTTCTTATATAAATTTAAGAATGTCAAGTTGCTTATTGAATTCAATTCCCAACATAACTTACATTTGAAATTTTTTTAATCTCTTTTCAACATGCATGTTTGCTAAATAAAGATGGTGTAACTTTACATCATTTTTATATGGTTGATATAAAATAGATTCCTAGATATGTGTTTTAATAGTCATTTTTGTGTTTCACTCTATACTTTAATATTTATTTCCAAAAAGATTATAATAATTTACTTAATATACTAACCTTCAAGAAATTGTGTCTATATATATCAATTCCATTAAATCTAAAGTGAGTTACTTTGATACCATGCATTTTTTTTATGTTTACTATCCTTTATGTATTTTTCAAATTAGTTTAGAAATTATATTTATTTTCCTATTTAATAGTAATGTAAGAGCTAATAATAATTTTCATGCACAACAGCAAAATGTCAGATTAAATTCATACAACATGGGCGTACAATTGGTTGTCAAAGTATCACCCATATCTTCCACCTAATGTCCTCTTTTATATAGAGGAACTGAGTGTTTGATATTGGGTGAGAGATGGGATGGTGAAGAGAATAAATAACAATGGACCAAAGAGTTCTCAAATAAAATTTCCCAATTATGTTGTATAATTTAAATCCCTATATGGATCAAAGATCAAAATGAGCTTAGATGTCAAATTTCATCATCTACAGATTGAGATTATAGATTTTTGTGATTGGTCAGTTGCTCTTTACCATGAGATTCAAGATCTTTACCTCACCAGATGCATATGGAAGATCACAATTAGACCAAAGGTAAATATCAAAATGCACACTCTATCTGATGAACTGAGTATGAAGTTCATGAGATTTCTGAAGGGACCATCCAAAATTAGTAATCACATGGGCCCACCTAAGGAATCGATTCTCGCAACTCTTAAGTTTAGGTACTCCATTAGATTCATGGTGCATCAGGTAATGCCATCATTTAGGTTGTTACATGAAAACTATGGTATACCTACCTTGTCTGCTGTGAAGTCCAACTTGATAATTAAAGTTCAAACTATTCTTGATGATACTGAAGATGGAGAGTTATTACCAGTGCATCCATGATTAATTAGATGAAATTAAATTGTACAAAAATTATGTGACAAATGTTCCCAAACTATATAAGCATTGTATCTATGAGTATATTCAATTTTTATAACATTTTAAAAAATGTGTGTTAGATTTATTAATCATGCATAAATTTTTAGTTAAGTGGAAATATTTTTAAATCTTTATTTGACAAATGTTTGCAAAATCAATCTTTAAACATAGTTTTTATGCTTGAATTTAATCAAATATAAATTTTAATTCTCTCTTATGAAATTTTATTTTTTGGTGGTATTTCAAATGATTTTGGTGACATCCCAACATACTAATCCATTTAATATGTTATTCAAATGGTTAAATTTTATATTCAAAAATCTAGTTGAATGAAATCAAATAATCAGCCAATTGCATGAAATCTTGTAAAAGTTTAGATAAAATTATTTATCAACTTCAACACATAATACATGGAAATTAATATACTAAATAATGGATAAAAGCAATCTAAATAATGCATAACAAACATCTAATGAAAGAAAATCTAATTTTTTTTATTTTTTAAATTATATTTTATGAAAAATTATGGATACTTTTGTTCTTATCATTCCCAAATGCTAACCTTAATTTTATTGTTCTTTTATTTTCAGCGAATAATCTAATTTAAAATGGGAGATTCACATAATGAATCAGAAATCATAGTTGAAAGTCCAACTACCTCTGTAAGGTCAAATGATTTCGTTGAAACCCAAGAACAAATGTGTTGCAATAATATCATCAAAGAAATTGAAAATACAAGATGATCTAGGATATGTCTATGAGTGTCATGAGGAATATACTTTAGTAGCTGCATTTCCAAATATTCTCAAAGAAGTATATGAAGATCACTATGAAAATAAAGTCATAATTGATTGCTGAAGAATTTGTAATGTATTTACACCATTACAATGATGCTATTAGTATAATCACTTCTTATATTTACGAACTTTGTACACATTGAGGAAAGGTTTATTAATTTTTTTTAACTTATATTATGATATTAAAAATAATACTTACAAAAAAAAATTGAATAGGATGTGTGGCAACATATAAGGCTTCCATTTCTAATATTTTTTATTTTGATAACATGTTTTGTGCTACTCATTATTTGTAATGTATATATTTTTTTTAAATGTGTGGTATTAAATATATTTTTTAAGTGGATATGTGCCAAATCTATATGAAATATTAATAAATGTTCCTCAAATATAAGTTAAATAATTTTAAGCAAATGCTTAAATTTTTTTTACACATTTTATCCAATGTTAACTTCAATTTTTAAATGATTTTAAAAAAATTGATGTTGTACAAATGATAATAGAAATTAAATAAATATATATATATATGAAATTTGATTTTGATCTATACAATTGAAAAAATTGAATGTCTTATAAATCTCCACATTATATAAATTAAAGTTTAAGATTTCTATTTATATTTTTAAGAAATTATTTAATAAATGTTTGCAAATCAATCTTAACCTAACCCTAATCCTAACTATATCTCTTTACCCTAACCCTAATCTTAACCCTAACCATATTCCTAAGTCATTATCTAACCCTAAACCTAGCCACACAGTGACAATTAATCTTAACTATATCTCTAACCCAAAACCTAACTCTAAGCATAACCATAACCATGATGTAAATCATAACCCTAACCATAATCCTAACCCTAAAATTGATCTTAAATCCAATTGTAACCCTAATCTCTATCCTAACTCTAACCCTAATTTTAAGCTAATCTTCATGCTATCCCTAATCCTAACGTAAACCCCAAACCTAACTATATCTCTTAACCCCAACCTAACCATAATCCTAAACCTAAACTTGATCGAGAACATAACTATAGCCCTAATCCTTATAACCTTAACCCCAATTATTACCCAAATCCTAACTATATCTATTAACCCTAAACTTGACTACAAACCTAAATGTAACTGTAATCCTAATGCTAACCCTAACCCTAATTTTGATGTGAACCCTTACCCTCATCATAATGTTAACTTTATTTCAAACCCTAACTATATCTCTTAACCCTAACCCTAACTATATCTCTAGTCCTAATCCTAACCTGAATCCTAAGCCTAACTATATCTCTTAACCCCATCCCTAACCATAATCCTAAACCTAATCCTTAGCTAATCTTGATGATAACCCTAACCCTAATTTTGATACAAACCATGTCTCTCATCCTAATATTAACCCTAACCCTAACTATATATTAACTCTAACCTTAACCCTAACTATATCTCTAGACCTAACCCTAACCTTAACTATATCTCTTCACCATAACCTTAACCCTAATCCTAACTAAATATTGATGATATAATATTTTAATATTTATAATATTATAAAATACTTAAAATATATTTGTATATTTTAATGTAACATTTAAATATTAAATTATATATTTTATTTTTTAAAATAATATTACAAATATTATACTATCATATTATAATATATTAATTATTATAATAATTTTATATAAAATATATAAATATAAAAATAATTTATTTAAGATATTACATGTTGCGTCACAACTGCTATCATATATATATTTAATAATATATATAAAATACGCCGAGAGATATCCTTCTGGAGGGGCCTATATATATATTCAAATTTTCACATAAAAATTGAATAGGTGTCTCAAGAAGATATCTCTTGGAGTATTTTATATATATTATTAAATATATATATATCTATATATATATATATATATATATATATATGCTAGTATTACATAATCACTATAATTAGAATTTAGTTGAATTTTAGAATGAAATCTATGTTTTGCAAATATTGTGGTGATTTGATTATTTATTTGCTTTATGATTGCTTTATAAAAAATATATATTATGGTAAGTTATCTATTTGAATTGAATGTATTGGTTCATTAGATTTATTTTAGTAATTATTTCTAATTAAAAAATATTATTTTTAAAAATGAGATAATATTTTTGTTAAATTACTAGACATAAAAAGCAATTTCTAAAATTTAAATAATTAAGCATGAAATATTATTTTTAAAAAGCTACACAAAAAAAGAAGTTTCTAAAATTTACAAGCTTAAGTATGCAAGAATTTTCTTAAATTTACTATTTAATATGTTTCTAAATAATATATTTAAAAGATAAAAAATCAATACTTTTAAAAAAATTAGAAATATTTCAAAAAAAAAAAAACATTAATATTCTATTTTACTTAAATTCAAAAAGGAAAAATCATTAATATTCTATTTTATTCAAAACTAAATATTATAAACTGAAAATTTAATCGGGTTTTTGTTATTCCAGAGAGTATAAAAGGTCCCCATTGTATGGTTGATGCAGCTTCACAACTAACATTTAGTGTAATAATCTGAATCCTTTATTGGTCATTGTTTATTTCCGCTAAGCCATGGACAAGATTGGAGGTAAATTGTTGGGCACGATCATATTATTAGGGTTAATCTTACATACATGGGCCCAGGCACCATCAGCGGGTGGAGGAGGCGGCAACAGCACTGATCCTCTGGATATTATCTTGTTTCAGGTAAATAGTAGGCAGCCTAAAGCTGAACAATGTTAGATTTAATACTAATTCTAAAGTATGGAGCGAATGGCAGGGGTTCAATTGGGAGTCATCTAAGAGCAGTTCATGGTACAGCGTACTGCAAGGGGCTGCAAAGGAGATTGCAGAGGCCGGTATAACAGACGTCTGGTTTCCCCCACCTTCTCAGTCTGTGTCTCCACAAGGTATGCGAGAAATATTGTCCTAAGGGATTTTCTTCTTTTTGGTATAGTTACAATGGCAGTAAGGGAGTTGTAACCGAGTCAATGGGAAAAATATATGCGGTAAAAATTCATTTTATCAATTTGTATAGGAATAAACTATGAATAATTCTGAATCAGTCCTTTGAATCCATAGCTGTCTTTGCTTAAGATGAAACCACTGCTAATGTAAACACTAATTAAGCCAACATTTGACCGTACAGGTTATATGCCGGGGAAGCTGTACGACCTGGACGAATCTAACTATGGAACTTCCTCTCAGCTGCGGCAGGCGGTGGAGGCGTTCCACCAGAGCGGAGTGCGGTGTGTGGCCGACATAGTGATAAATCACCGGACGGGCTCAAAGCAGGATGACAAAGGCAACTGGTGTATATTCGAAGGAGGAACAGATGACGACCGGCTCGACTGGGGCGCCTGGGCCATTCCCGTCAACGACAAGCCCTACTCTTGCGGCTCGGGCAACACGGACACCGGAAACGACTACGAGGCTGCCCCTGACGTCGACCACACAAACCAGCAGGTGCAGCGCGAGTTGTCTGACTGGATGAAGTGGCTCATGTCCGACATTGGCTTTGACGGGTGGAGGTTCGACTTCGCCAGGGGATACGCCGGGAACTTGCTTGCTCTGTACCTGCAAAGCACCTCCCCTGCTTTCGCTGTGGGAGAGGTGTGGGAGACACTTAATTTTGGAAACGGAGGAGAGGATGCTCATCGGCAGAGACTGGTCGATTGGGTTCACTCCACCGCCGATCGCTCTGCTGCTTTCGACTTTACTACCAAAGGAATTCTGCAGCTTGCTGTGCAGAACAACGAGCTCTGGCGTATGAGGGACTCCAACGGCAAACCCTCCGGCATGATCGGCATCTTGCCCAAAAAGGCCGTCACTTTCATTGACAACCACGACACGGGCTCTACGCAGTACTTGTGGCCCTTTCCTGCTGATAAACTTATGCAAGGATACGCCTATATTCTCACTCACCCTGGAGTCCCCACCATTGTAATTTCTTATCTTGTTATCTATTGTCATTTAACTAATTTTTGTTGTGATTGTGATTATAATTCTGTTGGGTGACTGTCTGCGTGCAGTTTTATGATCATTTCCAGGACACGAATTTGAAGGAGGGCATTAAAAAGCTGATTGATATACGAAAGAGAAACAAAATCAAGGCCAACAGTGGTTGCACCATCATGACCGCGGAGTCCGACCTGTACATGGCAAACATTGAGGAAAGGGTTATCATGAAAATCGGGGCCAGAGATGATTTGGGAAAGTTCTACCCATCAAAAGATTTCCAACTCGCGGTATCGGGAAACGGATATGCTGTCTGGGAGAAAAACGGTTAAATCTCCACCAAGGATTAATGTCATTTCATTTATGAGAATTTCTCTAATTCCTTAAATAAATAAAGATAATTACTTTATATCCCATCGATATTCTGTTATATTCTCTACTTTTCTTGCTTAAATTATGTTAAATGTTTCGTGTCTCAAAATTCTGAATCACATGTTCTACTTTCTAAAAGCGAGTAAAGAACGAGAGCTGCAGGCAGCGAAGTTCCTGCCAAATAGTAATAGAATTGTTATGTTTTAATTAGTTGTGTTTGATAAATTTTAGCAATGTCACAAATGATAAGTACTTGCTTGGTGGAAGGCATATCTACTTGGTGACAAAGCCTTTGATAGAATTAGACCTAACGGCAGAGCACATAGCACTTTACAATCTTGATTTTAGGATTCAAATAACTAATGGACATAGATCATAAGTACAAACCAAGCAACAATATAGCCCCACACTCAACACAGAAACAAGGACCCTCAACTCTAGTTCCAGCTTAACACACAAGCCAATTGGAAAACAATTTTGAGTTGTGTCCAGTCAAAGCTCACCAAGATCCACAATGTTGCTACTGTACCATTGCATGCTAAATTATATTGTGATCTAATTTATGGACTAAAAAGTCAAATAACCAAAGCCCACTAGGGTAAAGCAATTGCAACGATTTTATCACATCACATTAAATACATGTCCCCTAAAAGACGCTAAAGATATAAAAGTTACTAAGTACAACATCTATAAGTTCTTAGGCCAATTACCCTGAGTTGGAGTTGTAAGGCTTATCATGTCCATCTTGCAGAAGCTAGAGTGAATGTTGAGCTTCTCTTGCAAAGTTTGATGTTTGGATTTGTAAGATGAGTATAATTCATATGTAACTCTTGTTTGCATGTTGAGCAATGAACATGTGTCAATTGGACCCATTAATGGTTTTGAATACCACTTGGTAGTTTTCCTAGAGCCAAAATTCTATGAATAAAATGCTAGGGTGAATAATCTTATATATAAAGGCTTGGAGAGTGTTTAGGTGCTGATTACTTTGTCCAAGGGTAAAGAATTTGCTGCAACAACAGATTGTTGAGTCTTTTCCTTGCATTTGATATCTATTTTGTACAACATATGGATATGTATGGAATGTTTGCTATTTTTTTTTCTTAAAGTACATTTTGGGATAGTGGGTGTAAATGTTTTGAATAGTTTTAAAATTGTTACAATATTCAACATGGTAAAGAATATTCTATTACTTCTAAAGTAAATTAAATATTTATCTTTTGCAATGTTAAAGTACATTTTTTCTAAAGAAAAGTATTTAGTAATATATAGATATCTTAGATAAATCTATGTTAAAGTATGGAAGCAATAAATATAGTAAAAAAATAGATCATACATTTTATTTGTATTTTATTATTTTAAATAAAAAAAAATTATTTATTTACTTTAAATCTTATATCTAGATATCTTACATATCTTAAATATCTATCTAGAAAGACATAAATAGATTATACTAGTTATTTATTTTTAAATGAAGATAAATTGTTTATTTATTTTATATTTAGTATATATCTATCTAAAATATAGTTATTTATTCACTTCATAGTAAACTATTTTTTTACTTTATAAAAATATGGATATAAATTTTGCTTTTAATGTAAGATAGGGTGGATGTATTTAATGAAAATTAGTTATTAATATTTATAGACTATTATACCTATAAATTTTATTTCTACAACCATATTAGCTACCAACTTATAAATTTTATTTGTTCTTTCATAAATGAAATATATTGTGTATCAAATTTATATTTATTATAGATTTATTAGATGCAAAGATATCATTTTAAAGGTGGCATAAGTTAGATAGATGTATTTAAATATTAAATATTAATATCTATGTATAAAAGTGAATAAATGGGAGAACAATATATAGTTATTTATTCACTTAAGAGTAAACTATTTTTTTACTATATAAAAACATGGACATAAATTTTGATTTTAATCATGTAACATAGGTACATGCATTTAATAAAAAATATTTTTTAATATTTAGAGACTAATCTACATATTATTAGAAAAAATAATGGAAAAGATGTCTAAGACACCAATTTTATTTAAAGAAAAACTTTAGTAAACAAGTAAATAATTTTATTTTTATTATGGTCATTGTGCAGAAAATTATGTGAAATGGAAGTAATGGAAGCGCATTAATCGCTTATATCAGGTGAAATTTGTCTACCAATTAGATTGAAGAGAATTGATTTTTTAAATATGTTTTGTTATATAATTGCCATGTATACATTGATAATAGATAAAAGAAAATCAAATATAAAAGATGCTTGAGCTCTCATTGGTTAAAAAGAGAGTTATTAATAACTAGTTAAGATTTGGTCGTGCCTATAGTTCCCTGGCAGGAACTAATAAAGAGAATAGTGATTACAGTAATCCTCCGATCAATTCCATCATGTGTGTATCTCACTATTTGCACGCTTTTATAACTTTAGAGATAGTTTGTTGTTTTATCGAATCTAATAACACTTCACATCCGAAAAAAATTATTATGTGTTGTATTTGCCTTGAAAGTTTTGTTACTAGAAATGACAAATGTAAAATGTGACAGCAACCCAAACAGAAATGGAATTTGAAAAAAAAAAATTATTTATATTTTAAAAATATATATTTTTTATTATTAATTATATTTACTCTTAATATTTAGACATTATATCATTGTTTTAATTATATTAAAACTAATTTATAATTAAAATAAAAGTTTAAATTAATTTGTAAAATATTAATTAATTATATATTCAAAATCAAAATATAATTAATTCAAAAATAATATTAATTTAGAATTTTTTTTATATTGTATATAGAAAGAATAGAGATCTTTTATAAAAATAAAAATATAATAAAAAAAAATTTAAATTTTGAGAAGAAATGTTTATTTAGTCTAGTACTCAAACACAAATATTAGCACTTTTCAATATCAATCATTGATATTTACAAATAGATTTCAAAGAAAAATATTATTTAACTCCGACATAGTCTCATACACATTTTTTTTCTAATCTAATATTTAGCATGAAGTCACTTCTCTCTCCATAATATCATAAAAATAATACTCTCAAGAAAAACTATGCAACACCTAGAAATGACCATTAAAATAGAAATGGAATTTCATCATTTTTAGTGGGAAATGGTGGCCTCCTATTGCATTTCTAGTAATAGGGCTTAGAAGTGGTTTCTTAGAGTTTGTTCACAATAACCTAGAAAAGGTTTTCTATTTCAAGCATGGGATGGAATAAATGTAAACAAGAGAGTAAACTAAAATAAAAGGTGCATGAGTAACTTTAAGATGAAATCAAATCAATTTTAAATAAACTAGCACTTGCACTGGAAAAGGGGTGCAAGGGTTATGCCGATAGAAATTATATGCACTCAATATACAGTCATAATAGACTGAACCATGGTTATCATACAACAATGCTAATGCACATAAATGGAAGTGACTTCGCTACACAAAATAGTGTTGGAATTTCACCACAAAGAAAAAAGAAGATTTTCATGAGTTTTCAAAATATGTTAAATAGAAGCACACTCAGTAATAGCAATATGTTAGTCATACAACAAATGACTTCCATTTACAAATCTGGTCACATTCAGCCACATACAATTGTCAAGTGTGTAATCAATCCCCATAAGCTTGTGCAACATGTTCCTATAATACAAACATTTATTATAATCCTATTTATTATTAACTTTTTTTCCTCCATTTTTAAAGATATTGTTCGTATTCTCTATTTCTAAACTTTTGAGTGTCTTGGGAATGATTTGATTCACCTGTGGCACAATTTCCCTTTAGATGGATAGCTATATATATCAAAGAAAAAATAATTGTATTTCTTTCGTTGCAAATTATAATGCCCCTATTAAAGGAAAATATTTGTTGCAAGTTCAATTTTTTTTCTAGTCACGTGGCCAAGAATATTTCAACTATCGAGTAGTTGTTTTTCCACAGTGAGAACTGAAGAACCATGCCTTCATTTAAAATTAAAATAATAGATTATTTTAGAAAATTAAACAGGAAAAAGAGGAAGCCTGCAAATTACAGAAGCTACTAGAAACTTACTAAGCAAGGAATTATAGAAGGATCCCCATTACTCCCATCCTTTACCACTGAGTGGGGTGAGAGAATGAATGTAAGCTAGCTAACCCACCTCTATGACTTCTTTCAACCCCAACTAAAAAAAACCAAAGAAAAAAACACAATATCAGTGCCTTCATTGAACAAATAAAAACACGATTGTTTTAGAATGAAAAAAAATCCATTTGTAAAGAAATTCCAAACAAACACACTGACATGACTTACTTCAAGATTTTACACATTTTGTGTCATGTTGTCAACAAGCCTATTTAAAAAAATGGACATTTTTTGTAGGAAGAATATTACAAAACCCTACACAAAGTAGAAATATCTAAGATGAACCAAAATCAATCTCCCTATAGCTGATGATTCAATCTATTTACAACAAGTGAAAAGTAAATATAAAAGTATCGAGGATTTAGAACTATTTGATTCTTTAGCTTGAGAAAAGATGTTTGCAACCTATTAAACGAAAAAATTGGTTGCATTTAGATTTTAAGCCATTATTTTCTACCTCTAATTTTGATAAAGCAGGTGACAAGAAAATACGTTTAATCTAACTAATCGAGCCCTGAATTTGGAAGGCCATTGGTGATGAGAGTGATGAGGCATGTGCGGCCATAAAATTTGGCCAAGAAAAAAATCACATTTTCCTAAGAGTGTTCACTCTTTATCCACTCCAAGTACAACCTTAGAATGCACAACTCACTGCATCCTTTTCGCAGGACTTGCCAACCATTGCAACTCATCCTCATGAATTGAGGGCTAAACTGAAATCTTCTCTCCTTTATTTGCACAACATACACCAATAGCATTGATGTGGTCAACCCATCATCACACACAACATGGCCAAGAAAAAATTACTGGCAAAAGCAAAACTCAAAATATTTTTCTTTGGTTAATATTAGGTTCTGCCACCACATGGCAACCTTTTGAACTGATAAAAAAAAAAAAAATATTCTTGTTTTTGGATTAATTATCAAATAATTAACAATAACACATTTAATATTATCAAATTAAAATCTCATGTAATTGTAATTGAGATGCTTTAATTGAATGTGGGAAGAGAATATTGATTTTCTCTCTACTTGTAATTGTTATAAAAAATCTATGTTGTTTAATTAGAAAATGGGATTACACTATAAGAGAAACTTTGACCATATAATAATACTCACATAATAATAATTTATGAAGAAATTTTTTCAATTGAATTATTTTAATAATCTATAAAATAATTGTTTACATAAAGAAATTCCACTTTGTCAAATTGCATTCATGTAAATTTATACCTCATTTAAAACATTACAACTCAAAAATGTACTACAAATCTATTAAAGATAGACAGTAAGATATCTTTTAACATGTCATCACCTCATCAATTGTATTCAATTAATTTAACCACACTCTTTGATTAAAAAAATATCTTTTTAATAAATTATCATTTTTCTCATTAAGCTCTTTGCTTTCATCAATCACCTCATCAATTGTCAACTCTTTGATTAAAAAAATATTTTTTAAATAAAATATCATTCTTCTCCTTAAGTTTTTGCTTTCATCAATCACCTCATCAATTGTATTCAATTAATTGAACCACAACTCTTTGATTAAAAAACTTTTCTCCTTAAGCTCTTTGCTTTTATCCTGATGATGGATTAAGAGTGTGATCTGATATGTTGATGTAAAAATTCTCACACATTTAAATTCAAAAATCATTGAAAAAGAAAATTATTATTATTATTTTAAAAAGTGAGAAGTTGATGAATGCTAAATTTTCTTGTTTTCTTGGCAGTTGGCAATCCACAGGGATGGCTCCCCAAATTCAATTCCATTGAATAATTACAGATTTGACTATCTCTTCTTATTTAACACATATCGCCAAAAATAATTGCACTGAAAAATTTAACATTTAGCTAAGAGAAAGTAAAAGAAGTTAATTGCACTAAAAACTTTAACATTCAACTGAGAGAGTGTAAAAGAAGTTGTGACTGTTGAAAACGTAGCTCAAAAGATAAATCTTCTAGCCTAGAACCGTGTCACCCAAGATGGAGAGATTGGATAAAATTTCCTGCTTTTCTCCTTCTTATCTACAACACACTTGTTAGTTTGGAAAATTTCCTTTCAGCAACAACTCTGCTTTGTTTCTAAGTTAATCTTTGCTTTATTTTATTGATGGTGAATAAGAGATTATAAAAAGGAATTGATGTGGGTATTGTAGAGATAGATTGAAGGTTTTTGCAAAAAACAACACGAGAAGAAATGGAGATTGCAATGAATAAAAGGAGTTGAACATTATCCAAGTATGTAGTATTGCTATGGATGCCAAGTTCTGGGAGTTGTTGTAAATTTCTTATTTTCTGTAGTAATAAAATCTCTCTCGTTGAATGTTGGTTTTTCCCCAAAGTTAGGGGTTTTCTAGGGTAAATCATTGTGTCAAAGTGTGATTGGTTTTCTCTAATTTTCTACTGCGTTCAATATTTTTTTGTGAATGGTGTTGTGCATGCTTTAATTCTTTGTTTCAATTATTTGATTTTTATTATTCAAATTTCTAAGTTTAAACAATAGTGAATTTATTGTTGGGTTTCACATGTTCACCGATAGATGAGACATATTTTTCACATGGTATCATAGCTAATACTCTAAAAGAGAAAACTAGGACTTAATCACATAGGTGCAAGTTTTGATTTTCTTTTTTGTGTTCAAGGAGGTTTAAGTTCAAGGGTTTCAACAAGGTAGCAACTGGATTAAGAGATTTAGATAGACTTGAGGGGGCTTTAAACTTTGGCATGTGGAAAGTAAGAATTCTTTTGTTACTGGAGGAGAATGGTTTGAAGGAATACACAACCACTACCATTTATTTTTCGACAGATGCTACGCTACTGGCGACCTATCAGAAAGAAAATGCCAAAGCTAGACACATAATTATGGATGGGGTCAAGGATCAAAATTTTCCTCATATTACAAATTTAGACACTTGCAAAAAGATGTATGATGCCATACTCATCTATACTAGATTTCAAATTTGAATAGGCACCTGATTCTCTGGGATAAGTTGAGAAACACCAGAATGAAGAAAGGGGAGGGCGTTGTGGACTACCTTACTAGGATCATAATAGTAAAAGATGAGCTGGTAACTATCGAGGTAGCAATACTAGATGATGAGGTTGTCAGGATTGCATTGGTAGGATTCACAAAATAATGGGACATCTTTGTCAAATTTGTATCCAGACGGCAAGATATTCCTAATTGGGACCGTTTGTGGACTCATTTCACTTAGGAAGAGTTGCAAATGAGTTATGTTAATGGAGGTAGCAGCAGTGGTCGTAAGGGTGAGGTAGAAGAGAATGTTGCTCTTTCCAGTAAAGGGAAAGCCAAGAAAGGCTCAAGTAGTGAGTCTACCTCAAAAGGGGACAAGAAGAAAAAGAAAGACCTGAGAAAAATTAAATGTTATGGTTGTGATCAGATAGGACATTATGTCAATCAATGTCTGAATCAAAAGAAAGGAGACAAGAAGAAGAAGCAGACAACAACTTCAACGAATGTTGATGAGCTATCCTCTAGACTAGAAAATGAGTTTTCTCTTCTAAACTACTTATCTAGCTCAAACACTAAAGGGATCTTGTATATTGGTAGTGGTGCATCATGCCATATGATAGGAGTTAGAGAAAAATTCTCCAACTACAAAGTAGAGGAGATAGGCTTCCAAATAAAAATAGCAAACAAGTCAACATGCACTACAGTTGGGAGAGGGACTATTTCATTTAAGAGAGAGTCAAGCAGTGATATTAAGATCACAGATGTATTGTGTGTGCCAGGGATGTGTATGAATGTGATTTTAGTATCTTCCCTTGAAGAAAAAGGGTACAACATACTCTTTTAGGGATTGGTATGTGCAAGATCATCATGGAAAAAATAGGCCCTTTTAAGTGGCGATAAAATTTAGAAAAATCAGAGTTAGGCAACTTGACATAAAAAATTGAATAATTTATCTATATTATTTCAAAAATATGTAAGAATAGAATCAGTAGCAAGTTGAATGTAGTTTCTAAACTACTAGGTTTTTTTTTTAAATCTATTTGGTGAAAATTTCAAATTTCAATGTAGTAGCACATAAATTTTAGGGAAAAATAAGAAGTAGGTGTCTGTTCGATCACCCTAACCACAATAAAATGATAATTTATAATATTTTAGATATAAGTAGAGGACTCATTTCCTGATGTGATGCATATTTTTTTGTATTTTTTTCGAAGTAAATAATTAATTATGAATTTTTTATTACAAATTTTTAAAAATATAAAAACTCGTATGTCTGACCACCTTAACTTGGTCAAAACCTCATGAAATTCATTTTTTGTTTTTAATCCTATAGTATGTGAAGCATAGAATGTTATGCATATTTCAAATTCAAAAAATGTGATATTGTTTAAAAGCTATAGATGTTTTCAATCAACCTATCAATCAGGACTTTAGTCATAATTCAAATAGAAAATGAATAATAATTATTTATTAAATTCAAAGTAAAGCATAATTTATATTGGTGGAAAGTTGAGAATCTCCTTTAAAAATCATTTTTGTTTCATCAATTTTGGGTAAAAAATGTCGTAAGCCACATACCCTACACATACCCATCACATCGCCACTATTTGGCCCATCATGATCCTGCACATACCTAGATAGAAGGTGTATTTAAAACACAAGGACTAGAAGAAGGAAAATCCAATTGGGTTAGAAGTGACAATTTTTACACATTGCATTTTGAAACTCCAAAGGCACTAGTGAGCAGTAACAACAATAGGGAAATAGGAAAGCTATGGCATAAATAGATGGGACATTTACACCATGGGGCATTGAAATTGCTTAGAGAAACTGTGATAGGAATTCTAGAGTTGAGTGTAGAGAATAGTGAGACATATAAAGGATGTGCACTCGGGAAATTTTCAAAGGAAACCTTTCCTAGAAGTGACAGTAGAAGTACAGGTGTTTTTGATTTGACACATTATGATATTTTTGGTCCCATGTCTACTCAATTGATCTTTGAGGGATTATGAATATTATGTAACCTTCATTGATGATTTCTCTAGGAAGACCTGCATATATTTCTTGAAGGCCAAAGATAAGGTCTTCAATCACTTCCAAGAATTTAAAGCTCTTGTGGAGAATATGATAGGAAAGAAGATCAAGGTTCTTCGGACAGAAAATGAGGGTGAGTATAAAAGAAAATCCTTCTAGGAGTTCTGCACCAAAGAAGTAATCAAGAGAGAGTGGATTGTTCCCTACAACCCACAACAAAACGGGGTTGTTGAGTGTAAGAATAGGTAAATTATTGAAGAAGCTAGGGCCATGTTGTTTGATCAGGATCTACCTAAGTATCTTTGGGCAGAGGCTTGCAACACAACCTATAGTCTACATTCAGAATAAAGTACCTCATAAGATTTTGGGGAAAATGACACTAGAAGAAGCCTCTACAGGGAAGAATCCTGAGTTTGGGAATTTTAGAATCTTTGGCAGTATAGCATATTGTCACATACCATCAAAGAAATGAACCAAGTTAGATTCAATTGTAGGGAAATTTTTCTTTGTTGGATACAGCGAAACCTCCAAAGCATATAGGATCTTTATTCCAGATACGAGGAGGATCATAGTGAGATGTGATGTGAAATTTCTGAAGGAGAAAGCCTTTAGAAAATCTCATGATTTTCCAACAGTTGAGTAGAGTTAGCAGATTGAAGCTCCAAAAGTGGATCAAGAGTCTCAAATACAGGGCATTGTGATAGGAACAAATGCAGATACAGGTACCTTGGGTGAGTCAAGTCCATAGGATCAGGAGCAGCAAAATAAGGAACAACAAGCTCCATCTATTGGTGTATCCCCTACTGGTGGGAGAAGGACTAGCCAAGTGGAAACTCAGATTGCACGAGATGCTCAGGAGTTTATGGGAGCTCCAAGAACGAGTGGCTGGGAGAGGATACCACCAGTTAAATATTCATATTATATGGCATTAATAAGCGAGCTCATTGATAGAGAGCCTTCCAGTTATCAAGATGTTGCACAGGAGCAGGTTTGGTAGGATGCCATGGTGGAGGAGTACAACTCCATCATGAAGAACGATGTCTGGGAGGTAGTGCCAAGGCCTATAGATAAGGCTGTGGTTGGTTCTCACTGGATCTATAAGATCAAGCATGTTGCAGATGGTAGCATAGAGAAATACAAAGCCAAGTTGGTGGCCAAGGGGTTCTCTTAGAAGGAGGGAATCGATTATGACGAGACATTTTCTCTAGTGGTGAGATATGCCTCCATATGAGTTGTGATCTCATTAGCAACACAAATGGGATGGAAGATTCATTAGATGGATTTCAAGATGACATTCCTAAATGAAATCATAGAGGAGGAGGTGTACATTAAACAGCCAGAAGGTTTTTTGGCGCATGGGAGTGACTCTCATGTTTCCAGGTTAGAGAAAGAACTATACGAACTTAAGCATACACCCAAAGCATGGTATGAGCACATAGATAGCTACTTGCAAAGCATGGGATTCATGAAGAGTGAGGTAGACTCCAACCCTTACTATCTCATGGTGGGAGGTGAACCACTCATTCTAGTCTTGTATGTGGATGACTTATTTATGGTTGGTTCACCAAGGATCATAGAGGATTGCAAGAGGGACCTAGCAGTAGAGTTTGAGATGAAGGATTTTGGGTTGATGTACTATTTTATGGGACTAGAGGTGTGGCAGATAGAGGGAGAGATTTTCCTTGGTCAAGGGAAATATGCTACGAAAATCTTGAAGTGATTCATAATGTTGGACTGTAGACCCTTTTCTACACTGATGGTTACAAATTGGCAGAAGATCAATGCATCAAAGTAGGAGGTGGTTGACCCCACCAAGTGTATAGATAGCTTATTGGGTCATTGATGTATCTAGTCAATACAAGACTAGACGTTTGCTTTGCAGTCAACTCTCTTAGTCAATTCATTGTAGAACTAAAGAGAGTACATTGGACAACAACAAAGCATGTGCTGAGGTATCTATGTGGTACAGTTGAGTATGGGTTGAGATATACTTGGGGTCATGGCTTCAGGTTGATTGGCTACACTAATGCAAAATGGGTAGGTAATGTAGTAGACAGGAAAATCACTTTGAGGTGTTATTTGAATATGGCATCAGGGGTTGTCTCTTGGTATAGTAGGAAACAAAAGTCTATTGCATTAAGCTCTGTAGAAGTAGAGTACATGGCAGAGAGCATGGCAACATGTGAGGCCATATGGATTTAGAAGTTGTTAGTGGCATTGTTTGGTCAGGAGCTAGAATTGACCATCATTCACTATGATAATCAGAGTTGCATAAAACTCTCTAAGAATCATGTGTTTCATGATAGGTCAAAGCATATTAACGTTAGATATCACTTTATCAAGGATTGTGTACAACATGGATTAGTTCAACTACAATATATATCTACAGGTGAGCAAGTTGCGGACATCTTAACAAAGGCCTTGATGAAAAGAAAATTTGTCTTCTTCAAGGATAAGTTAGGTGTAGTAGAGAACACCTTCCTCGCTAAGAGGGAGTGTTGAAAACGTAGCTTGGAAGATAAATCTTCCAGCCTAGAAATTTATCATCCAGGTTGGAGAGATATAATAAAATTTCCTAATTTTCTCCTTCTTATCTACAACACACTTACCAGTTTGGAAAATTTCCTTTTAGCAATAGCCCTGCTTTCTTTCTAGGTTAATGTTTGCTTTATTTTATCGATGGTGAATAAGAGATTATAAAAATGAATTGATGTGGGTATTGTAGAGATAGATTGAAGGTTTTTAAAGGAAATGACACATGAAGAAATGGAGATTATAGTGAATAGAAGGAGGAGTTGAACATTATTCAAGTTTGAAGTATTGCTATGGATACCAAGTTCTGGCAATTGTTGTAAATTTCTTCTTGTTTGTAGTAATAAAATATCTCTCGTTGAATATTGGTTTTTCCCTAGAGTTAGGGGTTTTCTAAGGTAAATCATTGTCTCAAAGTGTGATTGGTTTTTGTTGATCATCAAAGCTTACACTTCTCTGCTAGTCATATGGGAAATTCAAGGAGTGGGGGACAAATTTTCTCTCACTGAATACCTCTAGGTTTTTTATAGAAAGTCAACTCTTCTTTTGGGGTTTTGAGATAAGGGGAGAAAGGAAATGTAAATATAAAACATAAAAGGCGATGCACCAAAGCTTTTACAAAATTTCAAACCCAAATTATTCCTATGATTGATATAAATAGACACAGAATGCCACAACCCCTCATTGTTGGAAAGAGAATGAAAAACAAAGGCTAACTTCAAGCATAGTGTAGAATTTCATATCTTTCTGCAGGCAGTTTTCATTAAGGTCTAATCAAACATAAATATTTCTTATGAGTAAAAGAATAATATTTCAAAAATCACAAGAACTCTATCTCCTAATACAACATAACACAATAAAATAACAACTTGAAGAAAATTAAAATAGTCCAATCATAGTCCAATTTTCCTGAGCCACTATTCTACCATACAAGTATAAAGCATAGAAATCCACTACTTAAACTATCTGGATACAGTTTGCAAGACACAGTGTTTCATTCAAAATGACAATATAAATAAATAAAGCTTGAAAAGACCATACATGCATAGTCTCAACAAATTCTCCTCAATAGTCTGTGCTTTAATTATAAAATGAACTTTGAAACAAAGGTTAGATGCCAATCCGACAATAGTTTAAACCTTAATAGATATAACATGCCAGAATAAAGTAGTTCTGTAACTTGTTTTCTGAAAATAATTCTAAAAACATTAAGAAAACTAAAGTAAACACTTCTTTTGACAAAGAAACAGTTCCTTGAAAAATCCATCTTTTTGTGTCGTCGCCCTCCTTATATAGCTGCCAAAAGAAAGAAACATTGCCTTCGTACATAAGTAATTGCCCTCAGCTGTTGACAGTTGATATCACATGATCCGATCATAGACCCTTGGTTAGGCCACAAAAGATCTTTTCTCATTAACTCTCAGCTAGTGCATTAATACTCTTTAGATACTTTAGCAAATATAGAAGCTCATACACGATCAGATCCTAAAAACAATAGTCTGGAAAAGGACCCAGTTGATCGATCACATCGCTCCTAGGAACCCTCTCGAAACTTCCATCCCATAAACTAAGGAAAAGAGAAGAAAAAGCCAGCCAACTCCAACAAACTCCTCAATCAGATAACTTTATAGGTGGTGCAAATAACCCAAACAACCCGTAGAGAGCAGATAATGTGTCAACAAGGCAAAAACTCTCGAGCTTGCAAATATAGCTCCCAAGGAAATACTTGACAAAGTAAACACATGTCTTGAACCGTCTCCCAAAAAGAAGATGAAAAGGTAAAAGCTATATAGCCACCACGTGGCGCATTGCACACCTTTCTAATGACTTTATTTGAGTGTGGGTGCATCCGATACTGAAGAAATTTATGCAAACCAAAAAAAATGACTGAAGGAAAAGTACTTCACAGTTCTGGCAACTCACATGGGTCTTCGCTCTGTGAAGATTCAAACCTAGGCCTTTGGTTATTCCTGGAGTTTGATGAAAGTAGTGCATTGAGCCTCCCAATCTACATCGGTTGGTAGAAAAATGGTTTGGATCTATCTGTATGCTTCTTCAAGATCAAAAGTCTCCTTAAAATAGATGACCTGCCATCTAGAAGAAATTACACCCAGGTGATAATAGAGCCAAGAAATAGGGTAGATTTCATGCTCAACATCATCCACTATGGGTACAACACTCGAGGTTGGAAGTTTTGTGATGGTTTGGATCTTGCGTCTGATTGCCTTATTTATTTTCTCCATCGTTAGTGCATCTTCATTTGGGGAAAGAAGAGGAGGCAACCCGAAACTAACCAGGATAGCAAAGTCCTTTTTTATATCAATGACCCTTTTATTCAACACCATCTGATGATCCTTACATTTTTCCACAACCACATGGTATTTGATGATCTCATTGGCTTTGATGGAGGTGACCCATCGATCGGGGATTCCTGCTCTTCTAAGAACTTGATCAATGGCGATGCTCAACTTGGAGATAAAAATTTGGGAATCCGCCACTCGGGGTGAACATTTTTGTATGCAGTGATCAAACCTTGGAATTCAGTTCCTGAACATCCCTTAAAAATTGTAAGGTGGGTCCCAGTACACACACACCAGTCACTATTTTCTCCCAATGCATAGCTATCAGCCTCCTCACTATAGGGAGGGATCCCGATCCTCTTGTAGCAATTAACTCCTAGTTAAAAAGAGACTCTCTTACTCTAGTGTTTTCTTCTATTTGACCCTTCTCCTGAAGAGTGTTTGTCAACTCAAAACTCAGTCTTCCAAATTCTTGTCTTGACTCTTCTACCTCAATTTGGATCCTCCGAAGATCATCAATATTTTGAGATCTGGCATCGCTTCACTCTTTCTTTAAATTCTCATTTTCAGCACGAAGCTAAACTTTCTCATTCCGGGCATCTGCAAGCAACTTGGACATGTCTCCTTGTTGGCCTTGAATTTATTTCATGCAAGGTACTTCAACATCCTTGGCTCAGACTTCATTCTGTTGTCTGCTCATTGTCCCTTTCACATTTTCCAACTCAACCTTGTGCTTCCTTAATTGTTTGTCCAGTTGTTCATAATCAACATATACCACCCCCTATGTGGCCTTGGCTAGGACCATTTTATCGCGTGGGAAAGTTTCACTCAAATCTAGGCCCATAGCATGAATGTTGTAGTCTTTCATCTTCATTTTTCCTTTGGGATTGGAAATGAGTAGCCTCATAGTGGTAATAAGAAGAGAGTTCCACTCTTCATTAAAACAGCCTTCAATCCTCTTGGTGGTAGGCCTCTTGGTACTTTTTGATAACATTTTCGGCTTCCTGGTCTTTCGGGCCTATTTGGTGACATTAAAATGACCCTAGAGAGTCTGAGGGACATCAAAACTTTAAGATACAATGGGAGTACTAGGGGGAAGTCCAAAAAAGTCAACGATAGGGGAAACTTCGGATGTGTGAGCATGGGGAGACGCAAAAGGTAGTGTGATCATAGAAAAAGGCGAGACACCAAACAAAGCAGGGGAAGAAACAATAGGGGGTAAACATGGAAAAAGTGTTATGGAGAGGTGCTTTCCTAGAAGTAGATGGGTTGGGAGTAACTGGAAAAGTAGTAGTTTCAGCAATTCCAATGGGGGCCTTTGATAAGGAAACTAATGACAACAACGGTCGCAACAGATGATGCTCCTTCGACGCACAAATTTTTTCTAGCAAGTTCATTCAAAATAGTAGACGGTACATCCAACATTACCAATTTCAGAACCGAAGATGGAGGATTACTTTCGTTAGGAGGAGGCAGGGCATTGACCAGAGATGCAAAAATAAGAAGAGGGGGAGAAAAACTTACTTGAGCCGCAGTTGATGAAACATTCCATAGGGTAGACTCCACCTCTTCTTCCTAATGGATCAATATATTAGGGGAACCTAGGTCTTGGATCCTCCTTCACTTCATATGATTAGGGCCAGCACATTCTAATCCCCTGCTTGCAAATTCCTCTGACATTTGACCCTTAGTGGCCACTGAGGATCCTCTTCGGGACCTTTAGCTCCCTATTCCTTTGCTTCAGGCACGAGACGTAGATGGGAATTGTGGACCCCATAGCCCCGAATCTCTTTGGTTGTCAAGTTCCTGAGGTCTAGGAGTTAAGGAGTGGAACTTGCTCCTCCTCAATTTCATGGCTCGTCTCAGGATTTCTATTGTCGAAATCAACCTCCTTATCATACGCGTCCTCAAATTCCTCATCAAGATGGAATCTGCTAAACACGGCACTTGGATTTCTCATTTCTTGTTGAAACCTCCAAAATTCTACTTTCTTCCTTTCCAACCATCCCTTACACCTCAGCTACACATTGAGAGATTTTTCCATTGGGAGATTCCTCTAATACTATGCTTGGGGCTCATAAAAACTCTGTTGGACTTAGAGAACATTGAGAGGGGGGGTGAATCAATGTTCAACAATATTCAAAAAATTACCTCTGATGTTAAACTATTTGCAGCACATGAATAGAAATAAAGATGCAAGCACATGAATAAGATAATCAAATCACCATAACACCAATATTTTTACATGGAAACCCTATTCTTCATGATTTATGTTGGTAACACACTGTCTTCTACATTTCTTGCTGGTATAAGTAGATCATAATCTGTAGACTGAGATAATGACTTCAGTTGCCATCAATGATGACACTAGAAGCCATAAACAATCTTCCCAAGCCATATTCCAACAATCTCCCCCTTTAGCATTGATGGCAACACTTAGTGAAAATGACTAAGTGTCAGACCCAAAACTTAGAATATCCAAACACATCAAAACACATTTATCATTGCTCTCCTCCCCGTTTGACATCAATGACAAATATATTCTTTACTAATCTCTCACTCCCCCTTTCAAAATTTCAAAATTTGAAGTGCAAATATTGGAAAAATTAGAAAATTATTTTATACTTATCTTTTACTTCTGGAAGAAATTTCTTCCAAGTATCTACAACAATCCCAATAATGATTAACAAACTTTTATTTTCTGATGTTTGGTTAATGATCTAGATAAGGGATTTTGGAATTGTAATTGCTTCTTCCAACTTCTCTCCTTTCTTCAGAATCTCAATTTATTGCTTCAATTTTCATTTAGTTAGATCCTTCACTTTCCAGAAAGTTTCCATAAGAGTGTTTCTCGCAAAGTGAACCTTTGCATGCTCAGCCTACAATTCATGATTTTTTTCTTTACTACTCCATCCTAGTCTTGAAACAGATTATAATCCTGACCAATTTTGATCAACTCACTCTCAATTTTCTCCAGCTTGTCCTTGTATTTACCAACCGCATGAGGCCACCAAAGACAATAATTGTAAACCTTATTTTTTGAGTCAATGCATTGCCTTAACACATTCATTTTCTTTTTTAGTTTGGCGAGAGATAGCCTAAACTGCTCCTTTAGATGTAAGATTACTTCTTATTCTTTCATATCCATAGACACAGAGGCCATAGCCTCCCTGATGCATGTAATCAATTCTTCTGGAAGTACATTCTTCAAACTTTCCAATTCAATTTTGTTGTGCAAAAAGTAATTGCCTAGAGTATCCTCAATAACATCTTGTTCATATGATGGTTCGTTTAATCATATGTCAGCAATCTTTTGCATTCCATCTTCCTCCTGAACAATTTGTAGTATCTTTGTCTTGAATAGAGCACCTTCTTCATCACTTTCTTATGTTATTATCACATCTAGTTCCACTGATTCTTGTTCATCTCTAGGAGTGTAATCATCAAAATCTTCATCTTGAATATCTACAATTACCTACTCTTTTCCTTTATCTTCATATTTTGGATATTTGAGTGCCGGGGAAATGTTATCTGCAAAATCTTAAGCCCTATTCTGCTTCTTCTCCACCTTACCAAAAGAGGACCCAACTTCAACTACTCTTACCAGAAGGGAGATGCCAACTATTCCAAACTTTCCCAACAATTATGTAAAGAAACTTTCATAAACTTGCTCATAATTTTTTAGAGTGTTGAAATTTTTATAAATTTTCTTACAAACGGGTTCATTTTCCTTCCACACCACATTATCATTCTAAGGCAATAAATTCAGAAAATACATCATAATGCATATAACTAGGGTACCAAACTTGAAGGCATAGTCTGCATCTTTCATCAATTGCACATTTTCCATTAATTGATCCTTTAACAATCTACATAGATCAAAGTCTCCATCTTCCATTATCATTTTGTTAGTGATATATATTGTGCCTACCGAGGTTGCACCTTCCCTATTTCGAAAGAAAATTTTATATGAAATTTCTTGTGCAATGTGCCTCATTATTGGATCTTTGATCATTAAAATCACTAGAGCCCTTTGATCTCCTGTTACTTTGATTACCTGGTTTCGACTTCAATGTTCCAAATTGACTTCTTTTTTAGAAAAACACCAATATTGCATAATCCTGTTAGATTTCCAATCACCTCTTTTGAAATTTGATAGGGTTTATCCTCCAAATGTCCAAATTCTTATGTTTCACACCTTCAAGCCAGTTCAATTCACCAGACGGCATCAAATTTCTTACATCCCTGATCTTCCTACTACTATTTTCATCCAAAGTTATTGTTCATTTGATTTGCTTCATTTTACTTTTTGTACCAAACAAGGTTTTTCTTTCAAACACAGGATTAGGAATTCAACAAGGATCAGAAGTACTTGGTGAATTCGCCACCAAATTTGCTTGACTTCTTCAAAATTTTGCTGCAGATGCTCTCCTTATCTTCTTCTTCAATGCAAGGTGACAAATGAGTGTTCCAAACACCCCTTTTATAACTTTGCACACCTAACTTTTAGCCACATTAAATACTTTTCCCTGGGAGTTCCAATGACTCTATTTTCTTAGAGAGCAAGAGAAAAATTCATCTGCAGAACCTTTACTTTTCATATTTCTACAAAAGTGATCACTGATGCATTTGCAAAATTCTATCACAACTACTAACAATTTCATGTATTCCGGTGCCAGCTACCGACAAGGGATCAATTGATTTTTCTTGAGAAAAACTCCCCCTAGGCCAAAGGCCTAGATCAATTTTTGAAGGGATTACCGGAGGCTGCTTCCTGTATGGGCATGTTTCCTTCATCAGATTCACTCTTCTTTACCCATGTTTTCTTCATCTGATCTTTTATTTCTTCCACAGACACTTTTCTTTTTCCTTTGTCATCTTTTTGTGAAATTCTTTCTCTGTATGCTAGACCTCTTCTATCCATGTTTTTGTTCTTGCATAATCTTGCAATGTGACCAAATCTATTGCAATAATAGCATACCAGATTTCTCTGTCTAGAACACTCATTCCATTGATTTCCTCTTGATCTGCATTGATTAGCAACATGCCCAAATTTTCCATAGGTGTAGCATTTAACATTCCTTACACTGATAGACATACTTTTTTATTCAACTAACTTGTGACCAAACTTATTACAACTAAAACACTGACCGGGAAATGATGGATTGTCTGAATTTATTTTACTTCTACAATGAGAAGTCATATGAAAAATTTATTGCAAGAAAA
>VDFB02168118.1:157277774-157298448 GCA_007258455.2 Sequoia sempervirens
AACCTTTGACTCTCCAAACTTAGGAAGATGAGCAATGATGGGTGGATACGTAAGTGTGCGTGGAATTAGGACCAACTGCTTGATACACATTATACATTGCTTGAAAAGCCTGCTTTTGATTTTGTGGACATCTTTGATGGATACTTTTCCCTTTTTTATTTTTCCCCATAGTTTCTTTGACTGATGGAGTTTGATAGGGATAATATTTCTTTGTATGTTTTTGTATCCATGCGTATTTGATTTGTCCATTATGCTTCTCAGCTTCTTTTGATTTGATAACATTATTTTTGCTTTGATTCAAATCTTTATTTTGACATTGGTCCCAATTCATGGATGGGGTGATGGGTGGATGAAGATTCATGACATGGCTAGTTGTAGTATTGACACTAGTTTCATCATAAGGACTCTTCGTACCCCCTATATTGATGCTTTCTTGAGACATAGTTTCCCCCAACATTGTGGAAGTAGTACGTTCATGCCTTGATTCTTCCTGTTCTGAGATGTTTATTTCAGTAAACATGCTTTGACAAATGACCATTGTAGATGACATTGTTTCAATTTTCCACTCTGCTAGCTCTAGATTATACTATTTTGTCTGACTTGTTTCCTTGAGCGGATGATGTTGGATATCTTTATTCATGATGTCCTCAGTTTGAGTTTGGGACATATCTGATCTTGATGTTGACAACTCTGTTTGGCTGTAGGAATTAATAACTTGCTCTTTTTGTGTAATAGAATCTTGTTCTAGCTGAAGATCATCTACGTGTCCATCCATAGAAAGCATCTCATGGGTAGATGGAGGAGTAAGTGCTATGTGAATATGATCATCTTGTGTGGATAGGAGAATATCCATTAGATCATTGTAGTATCTTGGAGATACAAATTTTTGATCTTGATTTATTTTGGGATTGCTTTCGACATGCTTTGGATCAAGTTCCTGACATGGGCCAGTTTCAAAGGATGGATTGCTTAAAAATGGTTCTTGGACATCATCATTAGGCATGGTAAATGGTTCAACATCCTCTTGATGTTTGAGTGAGTTTCGATCAAGACGATGGGAGGAGTTTCAAAGGATGGATTGCTTAAAAAGGTTTTGGACATCATCATTAGGCATGGTAATGGTTCAACATCCTCTTGATGTTTGAGTCGATCAAGTGTCGAGTTGAGGATTCTTTCAGTATTATAACCATGAGGTCAAAGGGGGTCAACATGTCTTGGAAGGGACCATTGCTAGACCTTGGTGAAATATTTTGATCATGATTTAAAATAAATTCTTGAGATATGTTCTCTAACTCATAAGGCAATGTAGAGACATTTTCAACATGATCATAGGTCAATGGATCATGCATTATGTCGATAGGATCAAACAATCCTAACACTCCTTGAAATAGATCACTAAAAAGTGGCTCTTGATGTATGGTGAGTTGATCATTGGATGGTGTAGAAACATCCTCAATGTGCTCCTTAATTGAGAGATTTTGAACATTGTTTTCAACAATTGTGGCAAAGATATTGTGAATGTCTTCAACCATAGGGTCAAGTGATGTTGACATTTCTTGAATTGGATCATTGTTGGGTATCGTTGGCGGATTTTGATCACAATTGAAAAGTGACTCTTGACCTATGTTGATTTGATCTTTGGATGAGATAGAAACATCTCCAATGTGTTCTTTGATGGATAGATCTTGATCAATGCTTTCAGTAATTGTGGTGGGGATATTGTCAATGCTATCACCAGTGGTTGAATGTTCATTAGCAACCCCAATAATTATCATTTTTCATGTTTGTGCTTATGTTTTTTAGGTAACTTGAGAGGCTTGGGAAGCTTGGGTAGCTTGAGCGGTGTGGGTAGCTTGAGTGGCTTGTGGAGCCTCCTGATATTGTTGAAGCACTTGTTGGTAGGCTTGATGTGCATTTAGTGTGATGCTACAATATTGACTTATTGCACTTGGTTTTGGTGGTAGTGGTGATGTATTTGGAATCGTGTTGGATGTAGTGACAAGTGGTTGAGATTCACTTGGATGGATCATGGTAGTGAGGGGTTGAGATATGATGGGTGTGATACGGGTGATTGGAGTGATCAAGGTGATAGGGATGGTTGGAATGACCAAGGTGATAGGCCCTTGGGAGACCATGTTTTGATTTGTTGGGATTGATGTTGTCATTTGATTAGATACTATCTATTGGTGCAATGTTGATGGTATATCCAAAGGATTTGATGTGATGACTTGATTGGTGTTAGGTGGATTGATTTGGATGGAGTGATTGGTGCTAGGTAAAGGGGGAAGCCCTAAACCAAGGAATGATGTTGATATGGGTAATGGAGGTGGAGATGTCTCTTGGTGAAATGACTCAACTATTTTGGTAAGTCTAGCAATTTGATCTCACCAAATTTGTTCTTGATTTCGATCCTGACTCCCTTGATATAGTTGATTTGGCTTTTGTTTAAGCAGATTTGGAGTGTGTACTTGTTTTTGATTTTGGACAATGTTCTGATTTGGGATGACACTCGGATTTGGCATGATAGGTTGAAATTGAACATTGTTGATGTTGGGAATCACATTGCCTTGACTTGGAGTTGTTAACATCTTGTTTGGATTTTGAGCAATATTCATATGATTTGCAACCATATTTATCCCAAAGTTTTCCGGATTCATGTTTCAAAAACTTGTATTTGGTACATTCTCATTTGGCATGTAGGGACTTGGTGGGATAGCATTGTTTGTTTGAAGGCTCATGCATTGATTGTTCGGTTGGAAAACTTGTAGGTTTGGATTTAGATCTACCATCAAGAATTGTGTTCCAATCTTTGATTTGGGAATACTCACACTTGTTGTGTCATTGACATTTGTAGAAGGTAATGATCCCATGTATGGATTGTATAAGTGTGAGTTTTGATAATCAATCGGTGTTGTAAGGCTTTGATAGTTGAATTGATTTGGATTACTCATGATGTGTGGATCAAGTTTCTATTCCATGTTCTCCTTGTGTTTTGACCTTGTTGCAAAAGTGACCTCTAAGGTTCCTAGGACCAATGATGAGATGAAGGGGAAATGATATGAGTGTTGAATGTTTGGGGACTTTAGATCAATGCTAGACTTAGGGTTTGATTTTGATTGTTTTGATCGGATTTGGATAATGAACTTGTAACCCCTAAGATGTTAGATGTGATCTTAGAATGAACTTGTTCAAAAGATTGCTGATTTAATTAGAGGTATGAGAAAGGATGCATTCCCATACTCCTAACTAAACAAGGTGATTTTTGGTTTGATGATTTACCCAAGTCTAGAATGATGTTTCCAAAACTCTAAAGTTTTTTGGTGGGATGGAGATGATAAATGTTCGGATGGATGAAGTGTTTTATTTTGATCCTAAATGAATCTAGGAAGGACTTGTTTACAAGACCAAGATAGTGAAGAACATGCCTTTCTCTAAAAGTAATTCAAAATCAAAAGATCAATGTTTGCATGAAAACCATACGACCAAAAGATTCCAAGCACATATGTGGGGTCCAATTGATTTAACCTTTTCTTAATGGATTATTTTTACCACAAACACGCTCTTGATTATATTTTGAATCTAGATGTCTAATGTCTCAACTTTCCCCTTATCCTACAAAGTGTATTATGCGGAAACCAAGGAATTTTGAGGCAAGAGTTACCTATTGTTGACCTTAATAGGAGCAAATTGAGATGAAATCCAAATGCTTAGAAGCCTCTAAGGATATGAATCCCAAGGGCAAGCAATAACATGTGAATTTTTTCAAGGATATTTTCCTCTCCTAAAGGGTTTGAGATTTGATGCTCATGTTGAATGTTGGTTTTCCAATGATTTCGATTAAAGCACTATGTTTTCAAAATGACTCACAAGCAATATAACACCCTAGCTCAATTGGTACATTTTTCTTGGTGGGCTTGCCTCATGCCCTTCATAGAAGAAGAGATGATTTTACATGCAACCAAGGAAAAAAATATAAAGGTATGTTAAGAATGAAGTCTTAACCTCTATATTTCAACCAAGATTGGACATGGCAAGTAACTTCTTGGAATCTAAGTTCCAATGCACCACTTCAATAAACTCGGTGAATGAGTTAATAGGCCACTACAAACAAGGGTTCTATTTTAGACTTTTCGTTCATGAAGATTGACCCATACGATGAGAGTCCCCTTTCGGATCCATCTCGTCAGAGCCAACTGTGTGATACTGGCGTTTACTCCAATACCCACATTTATATCTCAGTTGGAAATACTCTTGACTTTAGAATGTTATAGGTTGAGTCATTCCCTTGGGTGAGTACTTTTTCCCCAAGGTAGGCCCTCTAAGATAGACAAAAGTGAATAAACGTATCCATAGTTCAATCGACCCTTGTTTAGAAACAAAGGGAGAACACATGCAATAAGCTCACTCATACTCGCACAAGATTTTGTTCAATTTTTTAAACCCAAATTGAAGTGTGTGGACAATCTTTTATGCAGCTTAATGTCAACAAAAGGACTTTTGATTCTCAAGATCGCCATGAAGCACAAGAGAAGTGCATATGCCTTTTTAGATGAGATTACTTTGAATAAGAGATTACAAAACACAAAAAAAACATGTTCATTTTAAGACCCACAAAGAAATGATGAGGTCGTTTTAAGCACCAAAAATCAAATGTGAAGTTTGTTTGTTCAATTTTAGCCAAAATTGAAATCTAGTAGGTGTCTAAGGTTCAATTTTATCCCAATTCTGAAAGATCAAAACAATGGTTTAGTTTGTCTAAAACAAAAAATGAAAGCATAAAATGAAAACTCAAAGCATTAAAAAATGCTTTTGGGTTTCAAGTTTGATGCTTAAATCCTTAACTCCGATTTCACTTTCGTTTTCGCTTTATTTCAATGTTTGGTCTTGACATTAACCTTTTGCTTTTCCTTCTTTTCTTTACCTTCGTTAGCCTTTGTTACCCTTATTTTACCTCATTTTCCTATAAACATCACAAATAAAAGTTAGGCATGTATTTTGCAAATTGATAAAAACATATACAAGACTTATCAATCATTAAAGAAAGAAATGGAAATATAATAATTTGACCAAAAAAATGTCAAAATTATTTCAATTTGTACCTCCCTTCTTATCTATGACATAATTGATGGTCAACCTAAAAAGGATTTTCCTTTTGATCCAAATGTGTGATCCAATGACTAAAACACATAAGATTGTTTTCAAAAACTCCTATTGAATCGAGCCAATAGACAATAATGTAAATCGTGCCAAAAGTCACTTTTAAATGCTAGAATTCCAATGGATAATGAGCAATGACAAGGAGGACCAATGAAATCCATCAAATAAATGTCTTAAAAAAAAGTTCAAGCAACTACATTTGGTAAATATAAAGCTGCATCATAAATGCCATGTGAGGAAATTTCAAACTAATATAATGGCAGGTGTAAAAGTGCGCCCAAGGAACTTTGACCAACATTCTCACAGCCATGATAAATTTTCTTAGCTCAAGTAAGAAACTCTTATGCACCCCATGCAGAAGAGAAACATAGTACATTTGGCTGAGAGATACTTTTAGCCATGTTTGATAGTAATTGCAATATGACATGAAACCATTGGTTGACTGACTTACGAAAGGCCTACTTCCATTGAACCTCATCCACCTAACATGCAGCAACATAAATCAAGAAAACAAGTAAATGGTATGAGCAGGTGTAAGAAATAGCCGCGCTCAAGGACAGATGGACCAAAAAAAACAAAGCATAGCTCTCATAATGGCATCGATGCAATAAAAAAGCCATAAAAATATCTGCAAGACAACTATTAGTAGTAAAGTCTCGGTTGTTAAGAACGGCTGCACCATGGAAAGAACAATATTTAATGATAGCCAGCGGTAAGAAAGACAGCGATATTAAAATAAATTAATCTACCCACTTCTAAACGAAATTGAAAGACAGTCAAACAATTTTAAATGAAAGTTTGACAGCAATATGTTCATGTTAAATTCCAAGCCTATAGCACCTATCACCAGTCTCGATGAGAAAATGACAAGAGTCTTTCAGTGCCTATTCTTTGTTGTTCAGAGAGAAATATATGGATGTGCAGTTCATAATGGCGGAGAGGCTTACAATGTCAAATAGCAAACTAAATGTCATAGAAAGAACAATATTTAATGATAGGCAGCGTTAAAAAAGACAACAATATCAGTATCAGAAGTAGCAACGACATTAGTAGCAATTAAAGTAATCCAAAATGAGTAAATTATGGGAAGCGTACTTCAATTCAAATTATCTAACAGAATCCCTAGAAGAAATGTGAGGTGCAGACAAGGTATGTGAGCTGTTTGACAAAAAAAATATGTAAAGAAATGTCATCTCATGGAATGCATTGATTGAAGTGTTGACAAAGATGGATCTATTACAAAAGGTGCAGGAAATTTTCAATTCCTCAACCTTTGCGTAGCCATCCTCCCACCCTGTATGATAGTGAAAGCATAGAGAGGGTGCGTTTATATTATGTTTCCAACACGGGAAGTCAGTCTTCAATAGTTAGAGATGAGAAGAAAATAATGGAGTAGAAAATGTCAAATGACGGGGATCATGGGAAAGAAAGTCCCACCATTTATTTCTTCTACAAATTTTCATACAAAGATTTCGTGTTTTTCCCATGCGGTTTTGTACATAAAAAAAACACCAACCTAGTCACACAACATTTAAAATGGTGGTCATGACACGATTCTTCCCACTGACACAATTCTACCTTTTCTATGTTTCTTCGAATAGACAGAGGTGGAAATTGAATAGAGAGAGAGAGTGTGTGTTGATGTTTGTTATGGTGAGAAATATGTGTGACCTCACCACTCTGAAACATGGCACGATCAACCAGAATCAGAGATATTAAATATTTTGAAGCTGCTGTAAGAGAAAAGGTATGCTTATTTCTCCATAGTTTTAGTTAATACTTTTAATCTATTATTGATTTTGGAAGAGAAGCCAGTTACAGGAACATGCATAAATATTTCAAAAGAAACCAGGAGATTTAAAACCATGCAATTGTTGACACTATATCAAAAGTAAAGCACTATTATTGTTGTAGCAATCAAAACTATTTGATTTTATAAGATAAGAAAGTCTTAAATAAAGTGTCAACTTCTACAGAAATTACAGTGATCTCACAGAGTTTTCTACTTCATAATAATACTACTCAAAAAGATACTTCTTTTCAAAGATCAAACATAGCAGTCTAGGTACGTTTTCAAAAGTAAATAGAAAAATATGCCTCAAACCTACATTGTATTATAATCCCAGCCAATCAAGAATAGTATCACTCAGTAGCCTGTATACAAACCTACAAAAAATATAAAGTACGGTTGCCCTTGATGGACCCAACAATTAGAGAATAACACTATTCAACAATATTACACAATAGCATCCCTCCTTCTGGGGCCATAATGTGGATGCTAAATCTACAAATGGCTAAAATTTAAACATACATCATTAGCAACAAAGCAAGCATTCACATCCATATGAAATAAATCAACATGCTTTAATGATGTAATCAAAACAACAAAAGATTAGATAAACTAGATGAAAGCATACAATAAATCATGAAGTAAATAATATCTCATATTGGATTGGTGCTTCTATGGAAAGAAGCCCTTTCCCAATCCTTGCTTAATCTCCATGATATGAAAATGATATGTTGATGATCAAGATGATGAATGGGAAAAATCAATTCTCAAATGAGGATAGTGACTTTGCATAGGATTTGTGGATTTGTGGAGGATTTGATAAAAGATGAATCCTTCATTTATAGATTATTTTGATGAGAGAAATAGCCAAATGGATGAATGTGGGACAAAGAACAATCCAATGAAAAGAGGCCACTTGTCAACTTGTGATAGGATGAGGAATGAGCACATTTTGGTCAATGTGCCAAAGAGAGGGAGATTTCAAATTCGAATTTGAGAGTAAATGCTTAGTTTGACCTTTGCAAGGGACATGTAAGAGACATGTAAGGCCTCATAAATTCTTTGTTGGGTGTACATGCCAAATTGGTCGGAGATTCAAACTTGGAGAATATTCTCCCTTTATGCCAAGTTGAAGGTAAATAAAGATTTTGATAAATCAATTAAATGCAATTTCATGTGCAAGTGGCAAAATCTAGAGAATACAAGTGATTAGGATTAGCATTTAATCCTGGAGTAGATTAATTACGATGATGTTAGATGTTTTTGACCCATTTGACTTAGATTTAGGGATTTAAATCAAATCAAAGGGAGATGAAAGGTGATAAAGATTTAGTTAAATAAATATTTGATTTATTTAGCTAAGGGGGATAGTGATAGGATCAAATTAAATAAAGTTAATTTATTTAATTTTAGATGGACGATCCTTAGAGATTAATCAATTAAAATTGGTTTATTTAATTGACGAGCGAATATGATTAGTTAAATATGCATAATGTCAATTTGACATGTCTACAGGAATCATTCACTTTTGTGAATAAGTGCTAAAAATGTCAAATTGATGGGAATCTCATTCATACTCCTGCATAAGAACTACAACCATTCACGTCGACCTGGCCATTTTCTCAATGGAGTTTGGATCTAGTTGGAAAGATTCATCCTTCATCATCGAATGGACAAAATTTCATCATCACAGCGACAGAGTATTTTACCAAGTGGATTGAGGTAGTACCTCTCACTAAAGTCACCGACAAACAAATCTCATCTTTTATACTCAACTATCTCATTTTTCAGTATGGCATTCCCACCTCCATCATCACAGATAATGGACGACCATTCAAGAATCAAGATGTTGATGAACTTTGTGATCAATTTCATATTCAACATAGATATTCAACACCTTACTATCCACAAGGGAATGGCCAAGCAGAGGCCTCAAATAAAACAATATTGAAAATTTTGAAGAAGATTGTGAATGATGCAAGGAAAGATTGGCACATTCAACTCAATCCCGCATTATGGGCCTATAGAACTAGCATCAGAATGCCGATAGGAGCAACAGTGTTTGCTCTTGTCTATGGAGCAGAAGCCATCCTACCTTTATAGGTTGAGCTTCCATCACTCAGAGTATCTTTGAAAGGTCTAATCACAAATGATGACTACAGAGTTTCCTGACTAGAAGAACTGGAACTTCTTGATGAAAAGAGACAATGAGCAGCTAATCATTTGAAAGCATATCAACAAATGATGTCTCACAGCTATAATCACAGAGTCAAGCCATGTACCTTTCAAGTTGGTGATCTTGTTCTGAAAGAGAACCCACAAAATCAGTAAGATAGAGAGAAGAAAAGGAAGTTTGAACCTAATTGGTTGGGTCTGTATGTGGTCATAGCAGTATACGGTTTAGGAGCATACAAGCTGTCAACACCAGAAGGGGACCTGTTTGACGAACCCATCAACAACATGCACCTGAAAAAGTATTATGTTTGAAACAGTTATCATTATCCATAAAAGTCCTGAAAAATATAAAAACATCAAAAAAAGTCCTAAAGAAATACAAAAACATCAAAAAATGTCCTAAAAAAAAAATGTCATAGGGTGAAAACCTAGCAACAGGTAGTCTATTGCCAAAAAAAATGTAATAAAAACAAATAGTGAAAATCTGGCAAACAGACGCTATTTGTAGCTCTCCATCTATTATTTCATGTTCTGCACTTGGCTTCTTAGCCTTCATTTCATGCATCTTTCCATCATCTTAGGGCCATACTAGCATCATGCTGCCATCATTTTCCTAGAGCGATAACGTCTTACCATGGCTTGATTATTGTACATATTCATTTCAATAAGTTATGTTAATATTGGGGGCAAACGATGACATACTGGGGGCAACCAAATTTCAGGTTTTACAAAAATAGCTAGACAATGACATAAAATCCAATCATGCGAACAGACAATCAAATCACATGAACAACTATCCAATCATCGATCCGTATCAGAATAGTTTTCAGCAGATACCATATCATGACTCATATCTAGATGATCTAAAATATGAATAATGTTTGGCATAGTAGTACTAAATTTTGAACAATGGTTGTTTACTTTTCAATATCATCGCTCTGGAGCACACTCGATGATGTACTGAATTAGAGTAAAGAGGAAAGAGGATGATTTCTCTTTGTCTGTTGTCTTGAGATTAACTATCCATCTGTTGCAAATATGTCATGAGACATGATTTCCAAATTTTATCATTGATGACAGTTCCAAATTTGCATCAGAAGGTGGTTAGTCTTTCTCTGTTTATGCAAGAAATGCTCAGGTCATCTCGGTTCAATTATACCTCGATGCTTGTGTTTAATTGCTATATCAAAAATCATAAAAGTTGTACTCAAGTCATCATTGGTGCTAATTTACCCTCTGATGCTTGTACATACTTCCAACATTTTAAAACACTCTATGATGATTCAAGAAAGCTAACAAAAGGCTCAACAAATGGTTGGTTTCATTTAGTTGCATTTCATCTTGCTCATTGTACATATCTAGATACTGGATTTGCATAAGAGTTTTGAAAGGCTAACAAAAACATCGACTGGCATGTCTCTTTTGAGTATTTGTGGAGGACATTCAGACATTTGTTTCATCATCACCTTTCATCTTCATTATCATTTCATTAATCATTATTATTTCATCTAGGTCCTATCATTTATCATTTATCATTCATTTGCATATCATTTAGATCCTTTATCATTTCATATCATTCATCTCTTAGGTATTTCATATAACTTTTATTTTCATATTATCATTTCATTATCATTATCATTTCATATCATTTGAATTCCTCATCATTTCATATCATGAATTTATCCATTCTGTATTTTCATATCACCTTCATTTTCATATTATGTATCATCTTCATATCATTAACATCTCACTTATCATTTTCATATTCATTTCATTCTCATTTTGCACATTTGCATCCCATTTATCACTTCATTTCATTTCACTTATCACTTATCATTTCATTATCATATCATTTCTCATTTCATTATCGTTCATTTCATTATCCTCTCATTTATCATTTCATTATCGTTCATTTCATTTATCACTTCATTTCATTTCACTTATCACTTATCATTTCATTATCATCTCATTTCTCATTTCATTATCGTTCATTTCATTATCATTCCATTTCATTATCCTCTCATTTATCATTTCATTATCATTCATTTCATTATCATTTCATTTCATCATCATTACAAATCATTATATTTCATCACATATCATTTATCATCTTATCATACATCTCATTATTATTAATCATTTCACTTCATATCGTTATTCATATCATATCTTTAATCATCCTATCATTTTTCATATCAATTCATATTACAAATTCAGGATGCATATCGTAAACACAACATTCATTTTCCATCATATCATCATTATTTACTTGCATTTGAAAATCCAAAAACAAACATTCCATACATACATTTTCATATCATTTTCCAAACAAGATTTCTCATAAAACATATCAACTATCCCATGGCATATTTTCATAATCACATCATAAGTCATCCACCTGCATGACATCATTAGTACACATCATCAATCATTTTTCATCATCATCATAAACACAACATACTAAATCATACTACATATCATGTTAGTCATCAAATCATTCAAATACATATCAAAATCCATAACATATAGAAATAAATGCATATCACATAATCATCTCATAAAAGCACATCACATCATCAAAGTTCATCACTGCTGCATATCATCACTCATCAAAAATAATACAAATATCCAATGTCCAATGAAGCTAAAAATTCCAAAGAGAGATACATGAGATATGACCAAAATAACGTACATGCTCCAAAAATAATGTACATTGAGATGTGTGAATGAATCAATAATGATACATCAAAAATATCACATGAGTCTCATAACTCTAACTACTAGAGCCCCCTAATGGAGTTGGCCTCTCTGGTAGAATTCCACTACCTCCTGCGCCTCCTACCCCAAGATCTCTGTGTGGTCCTAACACATCTCGACTATGAAAAGGTTAATCACAATATCTCTATCTATCAATGCCTCACATCATGCAATCACAACCCATATATATCTAGCAAGTGACCCATATCGGCGACCCATATCAGTGACCCATATCAGTGACCCATAATAGTGACCCATATCAGTGAACCATATCAAGTGACCCATATCAAGTGAACCATATCAAGTTCTCTATCTAAGTGACTCATATCATGAACTCAATGCTAAATCAATCTATCTGAATATCAAATCAAGCTACTCTATCATCATTTTACTATTTTTTTTCTTTTTCAGGAAAGCAAATTTATCAATGATCAAATCATTTTCTTATTTGTACTTCAGTCATGAATACAAATATGTTTGAATCACATTATCTACTATTTGGTTTCTATCACAGAAAACAAATTTATCAGAAGTCATATCAAGCATCTACTCTTTGTTTTCTAAAAGCAAAGTTATCAGACAATCCATCAATCATTCTACTCCTTGTTTTTCATTCAAGAGAAACAAAGTTATCAGCTACCTACTCTTTGTTTTTCTATTTTCGGGAAGCAAAGTTATCAATTAATCGTCATTATTTCATCATTTCCATCAAAAAGGGCATCATTTCAACAGGGGCATCTTTATACATCAATTATCGGGAGCTAAATCACTGCATCACTCTCATCATTCGAATTTGATCATCAACTCAACATTTTTTTCTCATCATCAGTGATTTACCTCCCAAGGGGGCATCATCAATATCATCATCAAAAACATATCAGGTTCAAATCAGGGGCAAATTTTAAGAGAAGGAATATTTTCTTTGAAGCAATGTGTTTCACACATCACTTCAAAGAGGGACAAAATGTATACATCTAAAAATGGTCATGGTTAATCAAGCTTGTTAATTAATTAAATATAAATTATTTAATTAATCTTCTAAAGTCATCTACACATAAATAAATTTCATTATTTATTTATATTGTTCACTTTTCTAATTCTTCTACCTTAACTAAATAAATAAATTTATTTAATTATTACCATCTTCCATATTCCTCTTAATTAAATTAAATAAATTTTATAATTTATTTATATTAATTATCATGTTATTCTAAATTTGAATACTTGAATTCAAATAATGGAATATTCCTCCAAACACCCTCTTCATCTCATAGTTGAATTAAATATTATAAATATTTAATTTAATACCTTCTCTCATCTCCACACATAATTAAATATTTTAAATATTTAATTACCTTCCTTTTTTCATCTCTTACACATAATTAAATATTTCTAATATTTAGCTACCTTCCATTTTCCTCACTCTTCACATAATTAAATATTCTAAAATATTTAATTAGAAACTTTCCTCACTCTTCACATAATTAAATATTCTAAAATATTTAATTAGAAACTTTCCTGACTCTTCAGATAATTAAATATTCTAAAATATTTAATTAGAAAATTTCTTCACTTCATATTTAATTAAGTATTTTATATATTTAATTAAACGCTTTTCTATCATCTTCTCACACATAATTAGATATTAAATATTTAATTATCGAAACTTCTAAATTCACCATCACATGTAATTAAATAAATTTATTTAATTAATTATGAGACATATCTCCTACTCACTTCTCAAATGGCAACTTTCCCTTAGATCTGAAAGAGAAAATTTGTGTAGAAGGAAACATTCCATTTCTCTCTCAACTTTCAAAAATCTCTCATCGTTCATCTCGACAAGTTTGATTTAAACTGTTGATCACATCAGCCAATCAGAGTCTTTCGAAAACTCTATAAAAACCTCTGTGAATCCAAGCATTGGTTGCACTTGTATATACTTACATTAATGTGCACATGTTATTTTAATATCATCTAGCATTTATCAATTTTTTGCAATCATTACATTTAGTAATCTCATATTTTAGCTATCATTTTTAGTCTTGTTAATGGAATCTTAGCATAAACTTGCATTTATTTCAAATCTCATTCTCTAGGAGATCATTTTGTTGAGCCTAGCGTATAATCTGAGAGCAAGCTAGATTCATCGAAACACTAGAGATAGAGGACAATAGGACACTTTCGAAGGAGCTACAAGTTTAAAAGTTTGTTTTTCTTTTAAATTAGTTTCCTTTGATCTAATGTTTTATTGGTGTGTTTAGTTTGTTAAAAATATTTTACACTTAAAATTGATCACACATATACTATTATACATTCTTTCACAATGTCTATTCAAGAAATTTTCTTTAATGGCTTTAATATATGTGTTCTTTTTGGGAAACACTTAAAATATTCCATTGTATGCTTTTTAATCTCTATTGATTATAAAGAAATAAAAATTTCTTATATAAATTTAAGAATGTCAAGTTGCTTATTGAATTCAATTCCCAACATAACTTACATTTGAAATTTTTTTAATCTCTTTTCAACATGCATGTTTGCTAAATAAAGATGGTGTAACTTTACATCATGGTAAGTTACATTGATACCATGCATTTTTTTTATGTTTACTATCCTTTATGTATTTTTCAAATTAGTTTAGAAATTATATTTATTTTCCTATTTAATAGTAATGTAAGAGCTAATAATAATTTTCATGCACAATAGCAAAATGTCAGATCAAATTCATACAACATGGGCGTACAATTGGTTGTCAAAGTATCACCCATATCTTCCACCTAATGTCCTCTTTTATATAGAGGAACTGAGTGTTTGATATTGGGTGAGAGATGGGATGGTGAAGAGAATAAATAACAATGGACCAAAGAGTTCTGAAATAAAATTTCCCAATTATGTTGTATAATTTAAATCCATATATGGATCAAAGATCAAAATGAGCTTAGATGTCAAATTTCATCATCTACAGATTGAGATTATAGATTTTTGTGATTGGTCAGTTGCTCTTTACCATGAGATTCAAGATCTTTACCTCGTCGGATGCATATGGAAGATCACAATTAGACCAAAGGTAAATATCAAAACGCACACTCTATCTGATGAACTGAGTATGAAGTTCATGAGATTTCTGAAGGGACCATCCGAAATTAGTAATCACATGGGCCCACCTAAGGAATCAATTCTCACAACTCTTAAGTTTAGGTACTCCATTAGATTCATGGTGCATCAGGTAATGCCATCATTTAGGTTGTTACATGAAAACTATGGTATACCTACCTTGTCTATTGTGAAGTCCAACTTGATAATTAAAGTTCAAACTATTCTTGATGATACTGAAGATGGAGAGTTATTACTAGTGCATCCATGATTAATTAGATGAAATTAAATTGTACAAAAATTATGTGACAAATGTTCCCAAACTATATAAGCATTGTATCTATGAGTATATTCAATTTTTATAACATTTTAAAAAATGTGTGTTAGATTTATTAATCATGCATAAATGTTTAGTTAAGTGGAAATATTTTTAAATCTTTATTTGACAAATGTTTGCAAAATCAATCTTTAAACATAGTTTTTATGCTTGAATTTAATCAAATATAAATTTTAATTCTCTCTTATGAAATTTTATTTTTTGGTGGTATTTCAAACGATTTTGGTGACATCCCAACATACTAATCCATTTAATATGTTATTCAAATGGTTAAATTTTATATTCAAAAATCTAGTTGAATGAAATCAAATAATCTGCCAATTGCATGAAATCTTGTAAAAGTTTAGATAAAATTATTTATCAACTTCAACACATAATACATGGAAATTAATATACTAAATGATGGATAAAAGCAATCTAAATAATGCATAACAAACATCTAATGAAAGCAAATCTAATTTTTTTTATTTTTATAAATTATATTTGATGAAAAATTATGGATACTTTTGTTCTTATCATTCCCAAATGCTAACCTTAATTTTATTGTTCTTTTATTTTCAGTGAATAATCTAATTTAAAATGGGAGATTCACATAATGAATCAGAAATCATAGTTGAAAGTCCAACTACCTCTGTAAGGTCAAATGATTTCGTTGAAACCCTTGTTGACAAATGTGCAAGAACAGTTTTAGAGTGTTACAATAATATCATCAAAGAAATTGAAAATACAAGATTAATGATCGATGATAATGTCTAGGAACTAGAAATAATCACAATGCAAGTTACTACAAAAAATATTCATGAGGAATATACTTTAGTAGCTGCATTTCCAAATATTCTCAAAGAAGTATATGAAGATCACTATGAAAATAAAAGTCATAATACTGATTGCTGAAGAATTTGTAATGTATTTACACCATTACAATGATGCTATTAGTATAATCACTTCTTATATTTACGAACTTTGTACACATTGAGGAAAGGTTTATTAATTTTTTTTAACTTATATTATGATATTAAAAATAATACTTACAAAAAAAAATTGAATAGGATGTGTGGCAACATATAAGGCTTCCATTTCTAATATTTTTTATTTTGATAACATGTTTTGTGCTACTCATTATTTGTAATGTATATATTTTTTTTAAATGTGTGGTATTAAATATATTTTTTAAGTGGATATGTGCCAAATCTATATGAAATATTAATAAATGTTCCTCAAATATAAGTTAAATAATTTTAAGCAAATGCTTAAATTTTTTTTACACATTTTATCCAATGTTAACTTCAATTTTTAAATGATTTTAAAAAAATTGATGTTGTACAAATGATAATAGAAATTAAATAAATATATATATATATGAAATTTGATTTGATCTATCAAATTGAAAAATTGAATGTCTTATAAATATCCACACACTTTATATAAATTCAAATTTAAGATTTATATTTATATTTTTAAAAAATTATTTAATAAATGTTTGCAAATCAATCTTAACATAACCCTAATCCTGGCACTTGTCTCTTTGCCTAACCTAATCTTGGCCCTAACCCATATATTCCTAAGTCGTTATCTGGCCCTAAAGCCCTAGCCACACGTTGACAATTAATCTTAACTATGTCTCTGGCCCAAAGCCTAACTCACAAGCATAGCCACCATAGCAGTGTAATCATAACCCCTGTGTAATCCTAGCCTAGAGTGATCTTGCAAATCAATTTGTAGCCACAATCTCTGTCCTAACTCTAACCTAATTTTGGCTAGTCTTCATGCTGTCCTAGTCTAGCGTGAGCCCCAGAGCCTAACTGCTGTCTCTTGGCTTCCAGCCTGGCCATGATCCCTGAAGCCTAGAGCGATTAGGAGACATGGCTTCTGGCCTAGTCATGGCCTTGGCCCCAATTGTGCCCAAATCCTAGCTGTATCTGTGGCCCTGAAGCTTGGGCTGAGCCACCGTGTGGCTGTGTCCTGTGCTAGCCTAGCCTGAGGTGTGATGTGAACCCTTTACCCTCATCCTTAATGTTGGCTTTATTTCCAGAGCCTAACCTATGTCTCAACCTAGCCCTGTAACTATGTCTCTGAGTCCTAATCCTAGCTTTTGAGATCACAAAGCTAACTATATCTCTTAGCCCATCCTAACCATAATCCTAAACCCACAATCGCCAGCCCCTGTCTTGATGAGTAGCCTAACCTAGTGCATTACACAAGCCATGTCTCTCATCCTAATAGTAGCCCTAGCCTAACTATATATTATGTAGCCTAGCTATATCTCTGGGCCTAGCCTAGCCTTAGCTATGTCTCTTCACCATAGCCTTGGCTTTAATCCTAGCTAAGTATTGATGATATAATATTTTATGTTATAATGTTATAAAATGCTTAAATATGTTATATTTTAATGTAACATTTAAATGTTAAATTATGTATTTTGTTTTTTTTGGAAATAATGGCCAAAATATTATACTATCATATTATAATATGTTAATTATTATAATAATTTAATATAAAATATATAAATATAAAAATAATTTATTTAAGATATTACATGTTGCCTCACAACTGCTATCATATATATATTTAATAATATATATAAAATACGCCGAGAGATATCCTTCTAGAGGGGCCTATATATATATTCAAATTTTCACATAAAAATTGAATAGGTGTTTCAAGAAGATATCTCTTGGAGTATTTTATATATATTATTAAATATATATATGCTAGTATTAAATAATCACTATAATTAGAATTTAGTTGAATTTTAGAATGAAATCTATGTTTTGCAAATATTGTGGTGATTTGATTATTTATTTGCTTTATGATTGCTTTATAAAAAATATATATTATGGTAAGTTATCTATTTGAATTGAATGTATTGGTTCATTAGATTTATTTTAGTAATTATTTCTAATTAAAAAATATTATTTTTAAAAATGAGATAATATTTTTGTTAAATTACTAGACATAAAAAGTAGTTTCTAAAATTTAAATAATTAAGCATGAAATATTATTTTTAAAAAGCTACACAAAAAAAGAAGTTTCTAAAATTTACAAGCTTAAGTATGCAAGAACTTTCTTAAATTTACTATTTAATATGTTTCTAAATAATATATTTAAAAGATAAAAAATCAATACTTTTAAAAAAATTAGAAATATTTCAAAAAAAAAAATCATTAATATTCTATTTTACTCAAATTCAAAAAGGAAAAATCATTAATATTCTATTTTATTCAAAACTAAATATTATAAACTGAAAATTTAATCGGGTTTTTGTTATTCCAGAGAGTATAAAAGGTCCCCATTGTATGGTTGATGCAGCTTCACAACTAACATTTAGTGTAACAATCTGAATCCTTTGTTGGTCATTGTTTATTTCCGCTAAGCCATGGACAAGATTGGAGGTAAATTGTTGGGCACGATCATATTATTAGGGTTAATCTTACATACATGGGCCCAGGCACCATCAGCGGGTGGAGGAGGCGGCAACAGCACTGATCCTCTGGATATTATCTTGTTTCAGGTAAATAGTAGGCAGCCTAAAGCTGAACAATGTTAGATTTGATACTAATTCTAAAGTATGGAGCGAATGGCAGGGGTTCAATTGGGAGTCATCGAAGAGCGGTTCGTGGTACAGCGTACTGCAAGGGGCTGCAAAGGAGATTGCAGAGGCCGGTATAACAGACGTCTGGTTTCCCCCACCTTCTCAGTCTGTCTCTCCACAAGGTATGCGAGAAATAGTGTCCTAAGGGGTTTTCTTCTTTTAGGTATAGTTACAATGGCAGTAAGGGAGTTGTAACCGAGTCAATGGGAAAAATATATGCGGTAAAAATTCATTTTATCAATTTGTATAGGAACAGACTATGAATAATTCTGAATCAGTCCTTTGAATCCATAGCTGTCTTTGCTTAAGATGAAACCACTGCTAATGTAAACACTAATTAAGCCAACATTTGACTGTACAGGTTATATGCCGGGGAAGCTGTACGACCTGGACGAATCTAAGTATGGAACTTCCTCTCAGCTGCGGCAGGCGGTGGAGGCGTTCCACCAGAGCGGAGTGCGGTGTGTGGCCGACATAGTGATAAATCACCGGACAGGCTCAAAGCAGGACGACAAAGGCAACTGGTGTATATTCGAAGGAGGAACAGATGACAACCGGCTCGACTGGGGTGCCTGGGCCATTCCCGTCAACGACAAGCCCTACTCTTGCGGCTCGGGCAACGCGGACACCGGAAACGACTACGAGGCTGCCCCTGACGTCGACCACACAAACCCGCAGGTGCAGCGCGAGTTGTCTGACTGGATGAAGTGGCTCATGTCCGACATTGGCTTTGACGGGTGGAGGTTCGACTTCGCCAGGGGATACGCCGGGAACTTGCTTGCTCTGTACCTGCAAAGCACCTCCCCTGCTTTCGCTGTGGGAGAGGTGTGGGAGACACTTAATCTTGGAAATGGAGGAGAGGATGGTCATCGGCAGAGACTGGTCGATTGGGTTCACTCAACCGCCGATCGCTCTGCTGCTTTCGACTTTACTACCAAAGGAATTCTGCAGCTTGCTGTGCAGAACAACGAGCTCTGGCGTATGAGGGACTCCAACGGCAAACCCTCCGGCATGATCGGCATCTTGCCCGAAAAGGCCGTCACTTTCATTGACAACCACGACACGGGCTCTACGCAGAACTTGTGGCCCTTTCCTGCTGATAAACTTATACAAGGATACGCCTATATTCTCACTCACCCTGGAGTCCCCACCATTGTAATTTCTTATCTTGTTATCTATTGTCATTTAACTAATTTTTGTTGTGATTGTGATTATAATTCTGTTGGGTGACTGTCTGCGTGCAGTTTTATGATCATTTCCAGGACACGAATTTGAAGGAGGGCATAAAAAAGCTGATTGAAATACGAAAGAAAAACAAAATCAAGGCCAACAGTGGTTGCACCATCATGACCGCGGAGTCCGACCTGTACATGGCAAACATTGACGAAAGGGTTATCATGAAAATCGGGGCCAGAGATGATTTGGGAAAGCTATACCCATCAAAAGATTTCCAACTCGCGGCATCGGGAAACGGATATGCTGTCTGGGAGAAAAACGGTTAAACCTTCACCAAGGATTAATGTCATTTAATTTATGAGAATTTCTCTAATTCCTTAAATAAATAAAGATAATTACTTTATATGCCATCGATATTCTGTTATATTCTCTGCTTTTCTTGCTTAAATTATGTTAATTGTTTCGTGGCTTAAAATTTTGAATCACATGTTCTACTTTCAAAAAGCGAGTAAAGAATAAAGAGAACAGTGATTAAGGTAATCCTCCGATCAATTCCCTCATATCTGTATCTCACTATTGCACCCTCTTTAACTTT
>VDFB02168118.1:157298548-157386273 GCA_007258455.2 Sequoia sempervirens
AAAAAATCATCAAAAAGAATGTGAGATATTATCTACCCCTCCTTTTCCTTATTTAAAATTAAGTAGTACTTTTTCTTAAGAAAGATTCGTGGGATGTAATTTTATTCCTAAGTCTTTAGGTTTTAAAAGAAAAGCTTTCCTCTCCCCCCCCTTTTTTCCTCCCCTAAAAATTCCCCAATTCCAAAGTAAATCAAGGAGAAAGTTTATCGTAAATGGAGATAGGTGTCAATATCACAAATTCTAATTTACATCTGACAACCTTTTTACCCTGCTTAACCACCTAGAGGAAATTCTGCATTTTAGAGAATTTAGAAATCTATCCCCACTAATATTTTGATTGCCCGAAGCAAATTCATTCTTAATTTAATATTTTAACCGATAAATACATCATATTTAATTATCTCAAATAAATCTCTTACGGTGGTGAAAATTTTAATTATGTAATATATATATATATATATATATATATATATATATATATATATATATATATTTAAATTTACCGTTTTCAATTTCCGTAATGATTTTCACCTTCATTTTAATATTTTACCCCCAAAGATCAATTTATCACATTATTAAATTAAATTAAATTAAATTAAATACAACCCTACCACCATTTTAATAGTTTATCGAGTAAACATTAAGTCTATCATTCATCCCGAGATTTCTAAAAATATATTTATATTTTTGAATAAATTCTTAACAACAATTAAATAAATAACATTATTTAATTAACTTAACAATATTATTTAATAGCTAATTGAAAATTTACATAGCTGAAATTAAAATATTATTATTTATAATTAATAAAATTAAATACCGACAATTCAAATAATATTTTTTTAATTTTACAAACATCATTTAAAATTTTCAAATTAATCTAATATTTAATTAAATCTTTGGTAATCTCGCAAATAACCTTACTAATTAAGTTTGATGCTTAATTAAATTAATAACCATCACTAAATAATGATAACACATTAGAATCAAACAATTAACATATTAAGATTAACATGTAAAATGAACAACATAGGATAAAAATGATATCAAACAAGACGGGGTACTGACAGATGACATTGACAAACAACAATGAGATGACTGACACGGATGGGGATGCTTCCTTGTCAAATCCATTTTCAACTTCATACCCATTGGGATTTATGAGGCTCACCCTCTCCTGACAGTGCAGGTGGAATCGAGGCTTGGGTACCTGCAATCCTGCATAAAACCAAGTGTTGAAACAACATATACATCCAATTCCATACACATCATGAGAGGGAATTATAATGTGGCAGGGCGCTCACTAATGAGTGATGCAACATCATTCCTCTCACCCGAACCTTAATCAATAACCATATTCTAAACAACATCATCATTAAACAGTAAGTGAACAACTACATAAGCATAACATCAAACACATATGTCCACATGTCAAGAGTAACAGTGTCATAAACAACCAAGTCAGTAAGCAGAACTATCAACCAACCAAACAACATGATGAAATAGTCAACAATATAGTCTCGAGTATGCATCAAACATAAGCAATATTTGAATGGCTTCAATCACACAAAGAAAAGTATTATAGGAGTACAGTAACATGGGAGGCACTACATCTTCTTTGTTACTATTACTATTGTTGTTGCTTAGAAAACCTTCTTTTTATAACATCATTACTGTAAAAGAAATCTCAAAAAGTGTGACAAGACAAAAACAACACACAAAGATTTGAAGAAATTGAGCAAAACTCGATACATACCTCTAGATAACTTCACGGGATGATATTGTTTGACTATGCCTTCTACTCTATTGATCCCTCGAGTCGATCAAATTTGCTTCACAAATTGTGCAGAGAGTGAATAATAGAACAAAGTTACACAATTACAAAATATTAATTCTCGACGTGCATTCCTCATTTGAAAAGAAATGGCTTGCATGAAACAGTTTGCATGCCAACACCACTCTCCACTACCCTATCAATGTGATGCACATCTCTCATAAAATTTAATGAATTTTCATTCCTTCAGATTCAAAGACTGATAAATGCATGCCAATTTTTTCTTGAAGAGTTTTTATTGACATGGGTTGTTTGCTTTCACTTTAGACACCTCTCGACATAATTATCTTTACCAAAATCCATAAAAAATTCTTTTTCTTATATTATAATTTTGGAGCAAATGATTTCTTTTACCTTTAAATGTGATTTTTTTCTCTTCAAATTTTAATTTCTTCCACCTTTTTCAATGAAATTTAAATTCTAATAATAATTAATTTTCCTTCAACATTTAAATCATAATGTCCAAAAATATTCAATTTGACATTCTAATTTGATATACCTTTCACTATTTCATATACCAAAAAATATTTTTAAATAAAAAATTTCTTTGTAGTAATCTTCAACAATTTCTAGTACAAATTTCTTCACTTTTCCATTTTTCTCTTATCCACTCTAATACAATTGTAGGATCCAAAAATATGAAAGTTTACATTTGTAAAATGATATAAAATAAACACACAGTTGTAAGAGGAGAATCTGCAATCACTAACAATAGATAAAACATATCATATTAGTCATTGTTAGCAAACTCAAATAAACCACTCCCTATGAAATTGTTGATCAAACATAGTATAGAAATGAAAAATATCATGATCAACTAACTTCAATTCTTCTTTAGTCACCCTTTTATTAACCATTTAATTCCTTTGTTAATCAAATAAACCAAATTTATTTGATTAAATCATTATCCTCTTTTGATTAAATAAATCATTTTATTTATTTAATCCTAAAATCCCCCTTTAATTAAATAAATAAATATTATTTAATTAGCTTCTAAAGTTCTCCATTTAATTAATTAAATAAAAATTATTTAATTAAACCACTAACATCATCCTCTTTGATTAAATAAATCAAATCTTTGTTTAATCCAATCTTTATCATTTTGCATCTCCTTTTGATTTATTTTAATCCATAAATCTAAATCAAATAGGTCAAATCACCTGATCTTCACTTAAGTTAATCAAATCATGATTAAGGCTAAATCTAATCCATGTCACATCCTCTAGCTTTTCCCACTTGTACAAATAAATTAATTTAATTCATTTATTAAATCTTCATTTTCTCTCAACATGGCATAAAAGTGGAATATTCCCCCATTTCAAATCTCCCTCTCAAATGACTTGTCCCTTCCAACATAGCATTAAATCCCCTCTTACATGTCCCCCACTTGGCATTTAAAACCCCATCTTCTCCCTCCAACATGCCAAATTTCAAATTTAAAAAGCCACCTAATGTCATTTATTGGCACATTCATCAAAACATGCACATCTTTGGCCCATTCACATGGTGACAAGCGGCTCCTTCCTATTGGGTGGGTTTTTGTCCCACATCCATCCCTTTGTCCTCTTCTCTCATCAAATTCTTTTATAAATGGAGAGGCTTTCCTTCATTTTGATCATCCACAACTTCATGCAAAGTTACTCTCTTCATATTGAGAGCTAATTTTGTCCACTTCATAGCATTGCATCTTCATCATTGGCTTTTCAAGGGTTGGGAAAGGGCCACTTTTCATATCAAAGTGGCACCAATCCACTATGGAATAGGTATACTTCATGTTCTCATATGTTTTGATTATTGTGTTATTTTTTTGCGTTTTGAAGCATGATGCATTATTTCATAGGTATGTTGGATATTTTCTTTGTTTTGAAACACTAACCATGCTAATGTCTTTTTTAGAGTTTTAACCATTTGCAGATTTTCACATCCACATTATGGCACTAGAAGGAGGGCAATAAGCAGTGTCTTGTTGATAGTTTACACCAATCCTAATGCTTTCCTCTTTTCGTTTTGTGATTCAGTTGAGATTCACCTACAACAAAGAGAAATTAGATTTAATTATTTTTCTATTTTATAACAGCCATGACCTGTTATTTATTGAATGATTTTGAAACCAGTTATGCATGAATAGTTTAGCTTTTGCATAAAGTGTAATCAAATTGTGCATGCATTCTATGGTGAATTAATTTGTGGCATAAAATCGAGTATGACAATGTCTTATGTTTAGTTAAACATCATATAAATTTGCATTGTGAAAGAAATAGATTCATTTTTGTTTGTGTTTTATACACAGTTACGTATTTCATACATTGCTTTCTACCCAAGAGGTTGCTCCATTTACTCCATTTGTAGCCGAGAAGCCAGTCTGGCTTTTGTACCTACCAAATGCATTTTCTTGAAAGACTTTAAAGATCATTATTTGCTGCCATTTTAGGCACCTGTGCTTGAGAGTTCCTTACGCTTTCTCAACAAATCCATTTTGTGCATATCTTGTAGCCGCTGCACCATGATTTGAAGGCATTCTATTTAACAATCCACATGCCTTATTTATGCCTATGTGCTTTGTCTTTTTTTATGCTTGCATGTATGCCACAACATTTCCAACTATAACATCTAACAAAGGTCCCCTATGCGTCTATTTTGTTTTGGTCCACTCTTTTCCAAAACTAGCATTTTTTCTTTAAAAGAAGTATAAACACATTGTAATTGTCATTTTCCATGAATGCTGAGAGAGCTCTGCCCTTAACTTGCTAAGCTATTTTGTTTTTGTATGGGTGGTTGATTAGTACACTCAAATTTTGAAATTGTTGATTCTTTCTTAAAAAACTCAAACCTGCAACGTGGGATAAAATCACGCGATGTAATTAACAGATAATGAATTTTTTTAGTCATGAGCCTTCTAATTCTTCTGTTGACATTTGATTGGTGTGCAAACCCACTTTTTATGAAGGGATAAAGGAGGAGCATAAGATACATTTTAAGAAGAATATATAGCATGGTGTATTGGCTATTATATCATTCTTTTTTCAAGCCTACATTGAAAGGGCACAATGAGAGCCACGAATATATCTTTGTTTCCATTGAAAAACCACACAAAACCAGTGCTATTGTGTATTAAAAATGTGTCGAATTTCTCTACTATGATAAATTCTTCAGTACCAATGTACATGTCTCTATCACAATTTTATGAGGTGAATTCTTACGATTTTAAGCAGATTCAATGCATTTAATGCCAAAAGTAGCACACTCAAAGGGGATGGACTGAAAAAATATTGGCGATCAATGTGTAGAGATAGGTAAAATCAAAAGTTGGGGTCACAAACAAGATTTGGAATTTACTCGTGCCTTTTCTTGAAATTTACTTAACATATATAGATCTGTGCAATTGTCAATTCTTGCTGCAAAGATTTGAGGGTCCATGTGTCTTATTGTCAAAGTAGAAGTCTCTAGTTTTTTATAAATATGATTTGATTATTTGTAGGTGATCTCTAGTAGGGGCAGTAAATGTCATTTTTTTTTTTTTGAATACTCAAATCTCAAGACTGACTTCTAATGCTATTCACTTAAAATTTGTTGCATGCATTGAATAAACCAATACAAGTGCTTTGGTGTTAGGTTTGACCAAACAATTACCACTTTGTTATTTGATTAGATTTAAATACCAAATGCCAAATTTTATACTATTGTATTTAACATTTAAATAAATCTTATTTGTGATGGAATAGGAAGGAAGGAAAAGCGAGGAGGAAGGATTTTCGTTCAAAGGAGTTGTAACATTCGAAGATAAGAGGAGATCTTGGAGGAATCTTGGAGTTGAAGAAAATTGGGCATTAACACTTGAAGATTGACAAAATGTTTTTAAATGCTTTAAAGAGCTTCCATCCTATGCTTTAGTTTTCAGTTTTAGATCAACTCACATCTTTTTGGGCTCTTCAAAAGAACATTTCAATTTTGGCTACAAAGGGCTTACTTCGAGTGACCTGAGTTAGACCACTCTCAAAATGAATCCCATTGGGTCTGGCAGTCTCATGATTAATCTTCCTCCATTTTCGGAAGACCATCAAGAGGAAGGTGTCCAAGGAGAGGATCTTACTAATAATCCCTTTGGAATGTCACAATAAAACATCACCGAAATAGTTCAAAATCTAGAGAATCATAAGATTATCAACATCATGATGAGACTCAATCCCTCACTATACATGCTCGAATTAGCAAAGCAAGGGGTTAAACTCCCTTCCGATTTTGATGTGAGCACTATTGTGGAACCATCTTTTGGGGTCATGCCTCCAACCTCATCCAGACTCCCCATTTCATCCAGACATCTATTCCAAAACCTCACTCAAAACATCCCACAAATTACATCATCTATTGCTCCAACTCAACCCATTGTTAACAAGGGAAGCACATTTCTCAATGCATTGCAAACACACCCCCTTGTGAAAAAACAATATTTGGATGCAAACACCATCTTGGGACAATCCATACCCCAAAATCCATCACATCCATATGTCCCTCTCACTTTTCACAATCCAAATGACCCATCATCATCATTCCGCGTAACACCCCAAACCTCTCTCCCCATAACCTCGCAAGGAGAGGGTGACATATTTGGACTAGGGGGAATTTTTGACACTACACCATTTCCTCCAGAGATTACACCCCCCACATTTCCACCACTTCCACTATTGCCATCAATATCCACATTGCCTCTTGGTTTAGGAATTCCCCCTTTACCAAGCATCAATCAACAAAATCAGATCAACCCACCAAGCATCAATCGGAGCATCATTCCAAATACTTCCACCTTGCCATCAATATCGTAACAATAGATGGCAACCATCCTGATAATGCAAACCACCACCATCACATCATCGACCATCCCCCAAACATCTCAAAACATGGTCTCTCAAGGACCAACCATATCAATCACACCATCTACCACTCAAATTCCAATCATCAACATGATGGTGCCTCTCGTCACCACAACAAGCACCATTCCAAATCCACCACCACCACCAAACTTGAACACATCAAGCCAATACAATATTGCATTGCAAGCCACTCAGTGAGCTTCTTATCAAAAGGCATTACAGAAAATAAAAAACCAACAAGTTGCACAACTCTAGAGCTGCTCAGCAAGCCACCCAAGCTACTTAAGTCACACAACAAGTGCTACAAACACAACAAGCACAATAGGCTACACAAGCCCAAACTTTATTGCAACAACAACAACAAGTCGCTCAGGCTGCGCAAGCAACCCAAGCTACTCAAGCCACATAGATTGTATAAGTTGCTGCTCAATCACAAGCACTCACTCAAGCCTAAGCACAAGCTCAAACTCAGCCACAAGCCCAATACCAATCCCAACAAGCTCAAGCACAAGTGCAAGCACAAGCACAGGCACAAACACAATATCTTGCACAACAACAAGTAGCCCAACAACAAGCATATCAACAAGTGCTAAAACAATACCAAGAGTAGCAAGAAGCATCTTGATTAGCAACCCAAGAAAAAGAATTTTTGGTGCAACAAAAAGTGCAACAAAAAGCTCAACAACATGCACTAATAGCACAACAACAAAAGGATCAACAACAAGCGTTGTTGGTACATTGGGAACTGCAAGCATATTTGGCGCAACAGAATGTGCAAACACCATCCATCAACATACAAACCAATGCACCCATCCCACCAATAATTGAACCACCTTATAACACTTTCATCCCACCCCTTGATCCACAAAATGATGTCACAACACAAATCAAGTTGCTCTTAGAACAAGTGCTTGACCTTCAATCAGGGTGAACCACAAAAACACCCAGCAACTTGTGTCATTATCTGTTTTACAGGAGCCTTGTAATGAAACCATTCTCGAAGGGATTTGAAATCCCCAAATTTGACAAATACCGTGGGATGGGAAACCTTGAAGATCATATTAGGGAATTCCATTTTCATTGCATGGAAGTCATATATGATGATACCTATCTGATGCGGCTATTTCCTAGAAGTTTGGTTGGCCATGCCATCGAATGGTTCTCTCGCCTTCCTTCAGGCATCAAGAAGTTCCAAGAAATAGTAGACGCATTCATAAAAAATTATGCATTCAACATTAGAATGGATGTCAGTCTATAGGAACTGTCAGCTTTGAAACAAGGTAAGAATGAATCATTTGCTTCATTCCTACAATGATGGCGATCCAAGGCCAATCAGAGAAAATGGTTCATGCCTGAGGAACAAAAAAGTGTGCACTATCATATCCAACCTCGACGAAGCATTGGAATGCTATCTCAAAGTGCAAGGCATCACCACATATGACTAGTTGATCTATAAGGTGCTAAACATCAAACGAGCCCTTATAACAAAACCTGGAGGATCACTTGCATATCCTGAACAACAGAGCAATCCCCCATCCACTAGTTACAATGACAAACCTCACACATGGGAAAAGAACATAAACGTTACCCATGGTGTTGTCAACATCAAAGTTGTCATCAATGCCCCTCAAAAAAACACACTTATACCACAAGAGCAACCCAAAAACCACCATCAAAACAATCATCAAGCTAATACAAAAACACACCAACCAAATAATCAAGCGATCAACAACGTCAATGATCAAAGGGGGCCACCCCAGCGAAACAAGAACTCTGGCAAACAGAAGTACACTGCCCTTGGGGAACCACTCGAGGTCATCATGAAGAAACTAATAAATGAAAACCTCATCAAGGCTGCCACCTATGAAAATTACTAAGAACCAGATGTCAAACCACCTTGGTACAACGAAAATCAGCTCTGTGACTTCCACAAAATCAAAGGGCACACCACTAACAGTTGCATGAGGTTGAAAAACCTAATAGACCTCATTGATAAAAAAATCATAAATATGGAGCATCCAGTAGGAAATCAAAACCTCAAAATATACACAAATCTGATGCCTAACCATAACAATAAAGGGAACAATAACACTGATAAGGGGAAACGTACCTTCAAGAGTGTGAATCATGTGTACAACCATGTCGTCGCATCCCTGGATGACTACTGTGCTACCATCACCATCAAAGGAGCCCATGTCGATTGTGGAGTCACCACAAGAGGAGGAAAAATTACAATTGCAAGATCATCTCAGCCAAACAAAGCACCCACCCCCAACCCAAGATCTGTTCCCAGTAGCTATAATGTCCTTGATCAACTGAAAAGAACCCCAACACAAATCTCCACTATGGAGTTTCTAAAAATTTCATCTGCTCACAATAAAATCCTTGAGGAAGCATTGGCTTCATCCACTGTCCCCATGGATCTTGATGCAGAACAATTCCAAGCTATGGTCAGAAACATCATCACTCCAAATCTCCTTACATTCTTCGATGAGGACCCTCCCGCTCAACCATCTCACAATCGTGCACTCCATTTAGAGGTCCTAGTGCATAAAAATAAAGTCAAGCGAGTCTTGGTGGATGGAGGTGCAGGTTTGAATATTTGTTCCCTCAAGCTCACTAAGAACTTGAAAATCTCAAAGGATTCCATTGAAAAAGGAAAAGGTATTACAATCAGAGCTATCATGATCAAGAAAGAGTGTCACAAGGCACAATACAAATCCCTATTCAAGTAGGGCCAGCTATCATGGAAACTACCTGTCAGGTCCTGGACCTTGACTTGCCTTATAACATTCTCCTGGGATGTTCGTGGATTCATGCAATGCAAGCAGTAGCATCAACCTTCCATCAGTGTGCCAAATTCACATATGAAGGCCAAGAGGTCACTGTCCATGGAAATCCTGAACCATTCTCTTACTGCAAGAACCTAGAGAAAAAATACTACAAGATTCCTCAATTTCCTAAAAGTGATGAAGGCCCATCAACACCATACATTGATCCAGCCACTCTCGCTTCCACTTCTACACCAGAGACACCCACTACTCCCTCCATCCCCACCATCTCTTATATCAAAGTCATCATCTAAGACAATGGTTGCAGAAACTACACAATTCCCAAAAATTATTTTGTGGTAGGAGAGTTACCACAATCTCCCAAATCACGAGGATGACTGCAATCAAGTGAAGCCTCCACATCCCAAACATCCCTTGAAGGATATTTCAACTTTAGAAGTTGGGGAGATATCAATTGAGAGGTAATAAAGGAAGACCCATCCCATCTCTTGTACCAAGACAATAGATCAGCAACCAATCTACCAATGGATGTCAACAAGAAGGGTTTGCAAATGATGCTCGCAATGGGTTATGACAAAAACTAGAAACTGGGGCAAAGCAACAATGGGCTTCTAATATCCATTATTCTAGAGACATGAGTGAGAAATATTGGCCTTGGATGTATCCCTTTGAGTATAACCATATGTGGCCAAAGTCCTTCAGTTAGGAAAGTCAAAACTCCTCAGCAAACGATAGCCGAACTTCACTTACTCGTATCTACAGGTCGAGTCATAGACAACTTCACATTTGACATAACTAACATCTATAGTAGTGGTGATGATGAAGATCCCATAACTGACCTACCCATGCTCTTTGAGGACACCACCATTCTCATGATTAGCACCCTATCCTATGAGTCTGAAAACCAAAACCATGAAATCCGTCTAGTCTACCCACAACTCATCAATTATGACCAACGAGGACTGCCAATTCTTGACACATTCAAAAATAATGAGCTGCTCTTAGAATTCATGGGACTGCGTGATAATATTCCATGTGGGGATCACAAAGCAGGATTCATCATTGAGTTGGATACCCATGATGCATATTATGGGGAAACAATATAATCCCTCGGTCGCAAAAGTGAAAAATTGAGAATAATCTCTAGGTCCTTGAGTGAAAACCACACTGTGGCACTCTCTGACTTGAAAATAGTAAACAAAAAGGACACATCCAACGGTGAAAAAATCTCTGAGGCGCTTGAGGATGGGGGATTCAATATTCCTCTCAGAGCTTTACACCAAGAAAAATTAGTGGTCCTGGCCAAAAAATGCAATCTAGTTAACTTGGGAACAAAGGAGACCCTGCACATCACATTCTATGCAGAATCATTACTATCAAAGGAACAAGAGCTCCTAGCAACCTTCTTGAGAGAAAGACAAGTTAATTTTTCATGGAGCTATGCGGACATGCTTGGGCTCGATCCAAAGATTTTCATTCATCACCTAGTAGTCTACTCTAAGGCAAAGCCTGCTAGACAAAAAATTAGGAAAATGCATCCTTAGATTGCTTTATTGGTCAAGATGGAATTGGAGAAACTACTGGATGCAAGATTCATTTAGCCAATAGACTATTCAGAATGAGTCTCAAATCCAGTTCCTATTTCAAAACCTTATGGAGGGATCTGAATCTGCACAGATTTTAGAGATCTAAACAAAGCATGTCCAAAAGATGGTTTCCCATTGCTGAACATTGACATGATAGTAGACATGATAGCAGGACATGAAATTATTTCTCTAAAGGACTGGGTACAACCAAATAATGATTTCCAAAGAAGACCAACACAAAATGGTCTTCACTTGCCCATGGGGGACATACTACTAGAATATGATGCCATTCGGTCTAAAGAATGTTGGGGCTACCTACCAAAGAGCCAGGACACTAATCTTCCATGACATGATCCACCAAAATGTCAAAGATTATGTTGATGAAATACTAGCAAAATCCAGGAAGAGGAGAGATTGCATAGCAACCTTGAGCGCTATTTTCGATAGGCTAGAGGAATATAAAGTCAAACTGAACCGAAACAAGTGCATCTTCCACGTACAATTAGGAAAACTATTGGGATACATAGTGTCAATTAGGGGTATTGAAATAGATCTAGCAAAAGTGAAAGTAATCCTAAAGATGGAGGCACCCAAAACATTAAAATAGTTGAGCTCAGTCTCCAAGGCATGCTTTAGTCCATTCGCAGATTCATAGTACAATTGGTAGACAAGCAAATCCCTTATTCTCACCTACTCCACAAGGGGGTTAGCATACACATGGGATGACAAGTGTGAAGAAGCCTTCAATAAAATTAAGAATATCTATTCAAACCTCTGGTCCTCATGCCACCGATCCCAAGAAAGCCATTAATCCTCTATGTGTTAGCAACAATATTAGCCCTTGGAGCTCTCCTAGCTCAACATGATGAAAATGGGACAGAAAGGGTCATCTACTATATCAAGAGAACAATGGTTGGGCATGAGTTAAACTACTCATTCATTGAAAAAGCATGTCTAGCAGTAGTGTTTGCTTCACATAAATTTAGACATTACATGTTGGCACACAAAATCAAACTCATTGCCAAAATTGACCCTCTCAAGTACCTACTATAAAAAAATAATGCTCATAGGAAGGATGGCTAAATGGGTCATGATACTATTAGAGTATGACATTGAATATGTGGAGTGAAAGAAAATCAAAGGTCAAGTTATCATAGATCAACTTGCAAAAGCACTAATCTATTCAAAGAATCCACTCATATCAGAGTTCCTAGATGAATCCATCTTCAATCTCAGCATAGGTGACCACTGGAAAATATACTTTGATGGATCCTATACGTAGCATGGATCAGGAGCCGGTGTTTTCTTCATCACCCCACAAGGGGATTGTATACCTAGAGCCTACAAATTGGCATTTCCCTACACTAACAATATTGTAGAATATGAGGTTTTAACCATAGGTCTCATAATAGCAATGCAATGGCACATCATGACCCTCAAAGTATATAGAGACTCCCAGCTGATAATAAATCAAGTGAATGACAAGTACCAAACAAAGGATGATAAGTTGAATCCATACAAAAAGCTGGTAGAGAGCCTCAAAGAATCATTCATTGATATCACATTTGAGTAGATTCCCAAAGCAAAAATCAGAGTAGCAGACGCCATGGCAATGATTGGATCCCTATTGGACATCCCTCGCAACATCCCAAAACATGAATTCTTTGTAGAGCAGCTTCTCATGCCTGCATTCGAGGTACCAGCATCAAAATTTGTGTGTGAAATCATTGGTCTTGGGGATCCCTAGTACCATGAAATTTATACCTACTTGCGAATAGGGGTCCTACCTGCTAACTTACCCTCAAGCCTAAAAAGAACCTTTGTCAAGAAAGCATCTGGGTTTTTCATCCTAGGAAACACGCTTTATCGTAGGAGAATAGAAGGAACCTTATTATGTTGCTTAAATGCTGAGGAGGCATTGACTGTCTTAACTGAGGTGCATAATGGTATTTGTGGTTCACACTTGAGTGAAATGACCTTGGCCAATAAATTGCTAAGGACGAGGTATTATTGGCCTACAATAGAAAGAGAGGCACATGATTATGTCAAAAGGTGCCTACAATGTCAGCTGCATGGGGACCTCATCCATTCTCTGGCTCAAGAACTTCATCCCATCATCACACCATGGCCCTTTTTGTAGTGGGGACTCAATCTCATTGGAAAGATAACCCCCACCTCATCTAATGACCACAAGTTCATCATAACCACCACTGAGTACTTTACCAAGTGGGTGGAAGTAATCCTATGATATATATCATTGGAAAGCAGATATCAAAGTTCATCCTGAACTACTTAATATGCCGATATGGTGTTCCCTAAGTTATTATCTCAGATAATGGGACACCTTTCAAGAATCAGGAGGTTCGTGACCTATGCAATAAATTCAAAATCCAACATCACTTTTCCACTCCATACTATCCCCATGGAAATGGCCAAGTAGAAGCCACCAACAAAACCATTCTAAATATCCTCAAAAAGATAGTCAATGACACAGGTCGTGATTGGCATCTGCAGCTAAATCTTGCCCTCTAGGCATATCGAACCAGCATCCGTACACCCACCAGCGCCACCCCATTCTCCCTGGTCTATGGATCAAAATTCATATTTCCCATTGAGATTGAGCTCCCATCACTAAGAATATCATTGCAAAACCTCATCACGGATGAAGAATACCGAGTATCAAGACTGAATGAGATGGAGCTACTAGATGAGTGACGTATGGACGCTTTAAATCATTTGCAAGTCTATCAGAAACTTAAAAGGAGTTATGACAAGAAGATCAGGAGCAAAAGTTTCCAAGTTGGAGAACTTTTCCTAAAGGAGAATCAGAAGAATGTTCCAAACCCAAATGGCAAAGGAAAAATTGAACCCAACTAATTGGGGCCATTTGTTATCATAGTGAGCTACAAGTTAGGGGCATATCAGTTATCAATACCTGAAGGGGAACCTCTGCAAGAGCCCATGAACAACTCCCATCTTAAAAAGTTTTATGCCTAATCTTTCGAGGTATAGAACAAAAAATCTAGAAAATCAGAAAAAGTCCTGAAAAAATGGTTACCCTGATTAAAAGTTGGCAAACAGGCATCTTGGTGACAACAAAAATAAAGTATAAAAAGAAAAAAAGAAAAAAATGATAAAAAATAGTAGAGAAAAAATTGTCCTCTAGTGGAAACCACTTCGAGCCCATGAACAACTCCCATTTTAAAAAGTTTTATGCCTAATCTTTTGAGGTATAGAACAAAAAATCCAGAAAATCAGAAAAAGTCCTAAAAAATGGTTACCCTGATTAAAACCTGGCAAACAGGTGTCTTGGTGACAACAAAAATAAAGTATAAAAAGAAAAAAAAAAGAAAAAAAAAATGATAAAAAATAGTAGAGAAAAAAATTGTCCTATAGTGAAAACCACTTCGATGGCGCTTTGGGAAAGTACCTCAAGCGGTGAAAACCTGGCAAACAAGCGCCTTGTGTAAATAAGCATTATCCATCTACCAGGATCTTCGCGACTTGTTCTACACCATCTATCCATTACACATCCATATTTCGTCGCATTCCATATCTCCATCCATCATCCACTGTGTCTACATCATAGCTTGGTCCTATGTTCATGTCATGATCCCTCCTAGTACTACTCGTTCCATCCTCAAGGTCAGTTTGTCTTGCCTCTATCAGAGTAATCTATTGCTTCACGCTAGGGGCATGTTCTCATCGAATCAGATTTGTGTATATTCTTGAGGTCCCGAAATTAGAAAATCCAAAAACATTCACAAAATCAAAAAATCCAAAAATATCAAAAAAATCAAAAAATCCAAAAACATTAGAAAATAAAAATAAAAAATCCAAAAAAATCAGAAAACCAACAAAAATCCCAAAACATTCAAAACATATAAAAATCTCAAAACAGGTCAAAAAGTTAGTCAAAAAAGTCAAAAACAGAGTTGTCTTGTTGAACTACAGGTCTCTAAGCCTTGAACATAGGCAAGGTTGATCTTTGATCATCCCCCGAGACACTTAGGTCAGTCCTCTAGGAGTCTGTCATAATAAACTAGCAATGCATTTGTTCATATCTCATCAATAATCGAGTCTGTGTCAGTTGAACTATGTGATCTCTACATGTATAACGTAGGAAAGGCTAATCTATTGATCAACCCCCGAGGCCCCTAGGATAGATCTTTAGGTTAGGTCTTCGTCAAAATCTCAGAAAACCCAAAAACATTTAAAAATTTGAAAATCAAAACATTTGTAAAATCTCAAAAAATACCAAAAACAACCTCAAAACATTTCAAAAAGATCAAAAACATTCAAAAAACCCAAAGAATCCATTTATCTTATCTCACTTTTACCCACAATAAACATCGCTCACAATAAATCAATCGTCATTTTCAACCTTTGGTAAAACAATCAGAAACAAGTCTAGTAGTTTAAAATTGAAAACTCAATCGTCAAAATCTCAAGTCTAGGTCAATACATAAACACATTAGTCAACTCTATGTTTCAATAGCCTATCATCCAATCAATCCCATATCAAAATCATCTGATATCATCATGTCCTAGGATGCATCCTTCCTACAATGGACATCAACATTAGGCATCACCGTAGTTTAGTCTTGGCTAGCGGTATTGAAGAACATTAGCTTGTTTGTTTACTTCATCTTTCTCTTTTGATTTATGTTATTGCACTCATTCCAAGGACCTCTCGATGATGTCTAAACAAAAGGATTTAGAGAGATAGGAATGGGGCAATGATCAATATCTTTTTATCTGTTGTGCTTGTTGGATTTTCTTGTAATATAACCTCAATCATGCGTGCTTTATTTAGGCATAGGGAGGATGTTTTAAATATCTTATTGACCACATAGGAAGGCTTGGCTTTCTTTGTTCTGGTCTGAGATGTTTGAAATATTGAACTGCATTTTAAATGAGGTTTCATATGTCAGATGTGAACAGGATTACTCCTATTTGATTTTCAAGTCAAAGTCCATCACACTAGGTGCAATGCCATCCTAGTTCTTTATACCTTGATGCATCGTGCTTATGTGTGTTATCAAACATAAGGTAAGTGGCCCTTTTAAAGTCCCAATTCCTGATAAGCAAATCATCCATTTCTCATCATCATCTCTCATAAAGTTCGCTTGTGGAATCCTCTTGTCATCATCTCATTTCTTCTTTCTTCTTTTCCGCAACAACATCACATCATGATTAGGTAATCATCATCACCAATGCATCCATCTTGCATTCACAAACCATCAGCATACTGCATATCATATCATATCATATAAAAAACACTAATCATCTCACATATATTTTGATCATTGCATAATATAGATTTTTTAGTCTAAGCATAAATCATATATTTGCATAAACATCCATTGCATAATCATATAGGCATCATCACATCATTCATCTCAAATGCAGTATATCATCATTTAAGTTGTTTAGGATAATATAGATTGGTTATTCTAAGCATATTAAAACCATCTCATTTGCATCATCATCATAACAATCCATGCATCCATCTTGAACCTCTTTATCAAAAGATCGACCCTCAAATCAAATCTTTTCACTCGATCTTTCGAGGGTGCAATGTACGAGTGTACTTCTTTCTGCTGGGGCAACCAAACAAAATAATATTTTTAAAATTTTTTGATTATGGCTTGAGTTTATTCTTTGAACCAACGTAGCAAGTACATTGCTTCAAAGAGGGGCAAAATGTAGACATGAAAAATATCATGATCAACTAACTTTGATTCTTCTTTAATCACCCCTTTATTAACCATTTAATTAATTCATCTTAATTCCTTTGCTAATCAAATAAACCAAATTTATTTGATTAAATAATTATCCTCTTTTGATTAAATAAATCATTTTATTTATTTAATCCTAAAGTCCCCCTTTAATTAAATAAATCAATATTATTTAATTAGCTTCTAAAGTTCTTCATTTAATTAAATAAATCAAACTTATTTAATTAAACCACTAACATCATCCTCTTTGATTAAATAAATCAAATCTTTGTTTAATCCAATCTTTATCATTTTCCATCTCCTTTTGATTTATTTTAATCAATAAATCTAAATCAAATAAGTCAAATCACCTAATCTTCACTTAAGTTAATCAAATCATGATTAAGGCTAAATCTAATCCATGTCACATCCTCTAGCTTTTCCCACTTGCACAAATAAATCAATTTAATTCATTTATTAAATCTTCATTTTCTCTCAACATGGCATAAAAGTGGAATATTCCCCCATTTCAAATCTCCCTCTCAAATGAATTATCCCTTCCAACATAGCATTAACTCCCCTCTTACATGTCCCCCACTTCGCATTTAAGATCGGGTATGTGCAGGATCATCATGAAAAAAATAGGCCCTTAAGTGGCAAAAAATTCAGAAAAATCAGAGTTAGGCAACTTGACATAAAAAATTGAATAAGTTATCTATATTATTTCAAAAATATGTAACAATAGAATCTGTAACAAATTGAATGTAGTTTCTAAACTACTAGGTTTGTTTAAAAAAAAAAAAATCTATTTGGTGAAAATTTAAAATTTCAATGCAATGGTACTTAAATTTCACGGAAAAAATAAGAAGTAGGTGTCTGTCTAACCACCCTAACCACAATAAAATGATAATATTTTTTTATAAGATTTTATATATAAGTAGAGGACTCATGCCCCAATGTGATGCATATTTTTTTGTAATTTTTTCCAAGTAAATAATTAATTATGATTTTTTTATTATAAATTTTTAAAAAATATAAAACCCATATGTCTAACCACCTTAACTTGGTCAAAACTTCATGAAATTCATTTTTTGTTTTTTTAATCCTATAATATGAGAAGCATAGAATGTGATGTATATTTTAGATTCAAAAAATGTGATATCATTTGAAAGCTATAGATGGTTTTCAGTTAGCCTAACAATCAGGACTTTAGTCGTAATTTGAATAGAAAACGAATAATAATTACTTATTAAATTAAAAGTAAAGCATAATTTATATCGGTGTAAAGCTAAGAATCTCCTTTAAAAACCCTTTTAGTTTCATCAATTTTGGGTAAAAAAACAGTCATCAGCCACATACCCATCATATTGCCACTTTTTGGCCCATCATGATTGTGCACATACCCACCCTTTCTTTCTCCCTCTGACAAGCCAAATTTCAAATTTGAAAAGCCACCTAATGTCATCTATTGGCACATTCATCAAAACATGCACAGTGTTGGACCATTCACATGGTGACAAGTGGCTCCTTCCTACTGGTTGGGTTTTTGTCCCACATCCATCCCTTTTTCCTCTTCTCTCATCAAATTCTTCTATAAATGGAGAGGCTATCCTTTATTTTGATCATCCACAAATTCATGCAAAGTTACTCTCTTCATATTGAGAGCTAATTTTTTTGACTTCATAGCATTTCATCTTCATCATTGGCTTGTCAAGGGTTGGGAAAGCGCCACTTTTCATATCAAAGTGGCACCAATCCACTATGGAATAGGTATACTTCATGTTCTCATATGTTTTGATTATTGTGTTATCTATTTGCATTTTGAATCTTGATGTATTATTTCATAGGGATGTTGGATATTTTCTTTGTTTTGAAACACAAACCATGCTAATTTCTTGTTTAGAGTTTTAGCCATTTGCATATTTTAACATCCACACATAGAAGAGAAAACATGAAGCAAGGCATGCAACATAACTAACTAAATATGTAAATCTAATATGGATCAACCTAACCCTCATCCCATTTGGAGATTGGTGCTACTTTGATGTGTAAAGTAGCCCTTTCCAAATCCCCTATGATAAGCTCTTGATCAAGTGATGAGAAGATGCAAAGATTACTTTGATGCAAAATGATAATAACAAGAAGCTAAGATGGGATGAAAATGCAAGTGATGATTGCCTATAGTGCAACATCACAATAAGATGCCTTCTGAATCTATATGATGAAGGATGGATACCAATACATGGTCAATATAAGAATTGGATATCATGTGTGGAGGCATGGATGGTGTTGTGTGTTTAGGAATAGAAGATTGATTGGTTGATAGTTTGGAACCTTTGATTCTCTAAACTTGGGAAGATGAGCAAAGATGGGTGGATACGGAAATGTGTGTGGAATTAGGACCAACTGTTTGATATAATTTGTACATTGCTTGAGGAGCACTCTTTGGCCTTTGTGGACATCTTTGATGGACACTTTTCCCCTTTTTATTTTCCCCCATAGTTTCTTTGATTGATGGAGTTTGATAGGGTCAATATTTCTTTGTATTTTTTGGTATCCTTTTATATTTGAGTTTTCCTTCATGCTTTACAACTTCTTTTGTTTTGATAACATTCTTCATGCTTTGATTCACATCCTTCTTTTGATGTTGGTCCCAATTTGTGTATAGGCTGATGGGTGGATGAAGATTCATGGCATGGCTCATTGTAGTATTTGGATTGGTGTCATCATAAGGACTCTTCGTGCTCCCTATGTTGATGCTTGCACCAGATAAAATTTCCCCTAGTCTTATAGAGGTATCACTAATATGTTTAGGTCCCTTAATTTTCTAATAACCAAGACCTTGATGCTTAGGATTGCCTATAATTTGCATTGGTTCTAGGATACCCTATTCATGTAGGCCTAATCCTTTGCCTTGATAATTCATCTATTGAAACATTTTATTTGTGATAGGGTATGATTTTCCCTGGAAACAAGGTTCTAATCCTTCTCTACTCTGTTTTGGATCTTCAAAGGTGATAGCTTCTTCATTGATAAGATAGCTTGCCCTAAAAAAGGTAAGTGATCCAAGTTTATAAGTGATAGGATCCTCCATAAGTGGGATAATTTCCCGATTCATATATTTGTCTTGATCTTGTGAAATATGATATTTTAATGCTTCTTCAAGAGGTGTTGATGATTCACTTTCCATGTAAAATTCTTCCTCATGATTCATTTTTGATATGCCTTCATAGGATTTTTTTGGTTCACAACTTCTATAGAAGCCTTCTTCATGACCCATTTCTGATATGTCTCTAGATTTTTCTATATCTTGATCATGTGTATAAATGTTAAGAGTAGGAAACTCTTGTTCCTTGGTAATGATATCAAGAGTACGATACTCTTGTTTTTAATGAAGATCATCCACATGTCCATCCAAAGAAAGAATCTCATGGGTAGACACAGGAGTATGTGTTATATGGATATGATCATTATTTGCGACATCTTGTATAAATAGGAGAGTGTCCATTAGATAATTGTAGTATCTTGGAGATACGAATTATTGATCTTGATTAATTTTGGAATTGCTTTTGACATGTTTTGGATCAAGTTCTTGACATGGGTAAGTTTTAAAGGATGGCTTGCTTATAAAGGGTTCTTGGATATCTTTATTAGGAATGGGAATTGGCTCAATATCCTCTTGAGCTTTGAGTGAATTTGGATCAAGTGTTGAGTTGAGGATTTCTTCAATATCTGTTACCATGAGGTCAAAGGATGTCAATATGTATTGGAAAGGACCATTGCTAGACTTTGCTAAAAGATGTTGACCATGCTTTGGAATAAATTCTTGAGATATTTCCTCTAACTCATTCGGTGATGTAGGGACATTTTCAACATGATTATTGGCGGATGGATCATGGATTATGTCAATAGGATCAAATAATTCTAGCACTCTTTGAAATAGATCATTGTTTGAGGGGTTCTGGTCATGACTAAAAAGTGACTCTTGATGTATGTTGATCTGATCATTGGATGAGGTGGAAACATCTTCAAGGTGCTCATTGATGGATAGATATTGATCATTGTTTTCAAAAATTATGGTGGAGAGATTTTTATTATTTTCAGCCATAGTATCAAATGATGTTAACATTTCTTGAATTGGATCATTGTTGGGTATTGTTGGTGGATTTTGATCATGATTGAAAACTGGATCTTGATATATGTTGAGTTGATCATTGGATGAAGTAGAAAAATCTTCAAGGTGCTCATTGATGGATAGATCTTGTTCATTGTTTTCAAGAATTGTCATGGAGAGATTGTCACTACTATCACTAGTGGTTGAATCTTGATGATTTTCCTAAACAATTATTATTTTTTTATCAATAAGGTCTTGGATGATATTTTTGAGTTGAATAAAATTTGATGTTTTATGAATATTTTCTCTATGATACTCACAATAAGATCTACCCCTATTCCAAGGGAAGTCTAGGACATAGTTGAAAGCACTTACTTTTGGAAGAGTGATGAGTTTTGCATTAACTAGCTTTCTTAGCACTGATTCGATTGGTATTCCAAAAGGAGTGTATTCATGTTTGTGATTTTGTGAGATTTGTGCTTATTGAGGTGATTCTTACTATGATTGATCTTGGAGATGTGGTGATTTATCTTCGAGATGTGGAGATTTGGTTTGTTTTTTATGTTGTTGATCTTGATATCTAACCTCTTGACCTTGGAGATATTGTTCTTGATGTGGTTGTGGACACAACTCAATGCTTTGATGACATGGTTTAACCAATGGAAGAGTGTATTGATTTTGGGGTGTAGATGTCTCTTGGCACAATGAATCAACTATTTTGGTAAGTGTACCAATTTGATCTTGCAAAATTTGATCTTGATTTTGATCTTGACACCCTTGATATAGTTGATTTGGTTTTTGTTCAAGAATATTTGGAATGTATACTTGTGGTGTTTGTATGGAATCACGTGGACAAATTGATTTTGGACAATATTCTGATTTGGGATGATGTTTAGATTTGGCATTATAGGTTGAAATTGAACATTGTTGTGGTTGGGAATCATTTTTTCTTGATTTAGGTAACTTTGATTTTGCATGGTGTTACCTTGACTTGGATCAATACATGGAGTTGTTAACATACTGTTTGGATTTTGAACAACATTGGTGTGATTCAAAAACATATCTTTCCCAAAGTTCACCAAGTGTGGATTTTAAATGTTCATGTTTGGTAAACTTCTACTTGGTATATTCACATTTGTCATGTATGGATTTGGTGGGATAATGTTGTTTTGTTGAAGAATCATGCATTGTTTGTTTGGTTGATAGATTTGTAGGTTTGGAATTTGATTTAAATCTACCATAGGGAAAGGTGTTCCAAAATTTATATTGGGCATACTCACATTTTTTATACCATTGAGGTTTGTAGATAATGATCCCATGTATGGATTGTATAAATGTGATTTCTGATAATCAATCAACATTGTAAGGCTTGGATAGTTTAGTTGATTTATATTACTCATGATGTATGAATCAAGTTTATATTCCATGTTCTTCTTGTGTTTTGACCTTGCTAACCTCTAAGGAATTTAGGATGAATGAGGAGATGAAGGATGAAAGGGGTGAATGATATGGGTGTTGAACTCTTAGGCACTTTGAATCAATGCTAGACTTTAGGATTTTATTTTGATTGTTTTGATTGGATAATGAACTTGCAAATCCCAAGATGTTAGATGTGATCTTAGGATGAACTTATTCAAAGGGGTGCTAATTTAACTAAGTGTGTGAGGAAGGATTCATCGACACACACCTAACTAAACAGATGATTTTGATTTGGTTTGAGGATGTACCCAAGTCTAGATAATGATGTGTCCAAAGCTCTAAAGTTATTTGTGGGATGGAGATGATAAATGTTTGGGATGGATGACGTGTTTGATTTGATCCTAAATGAACCTAACAGGGACCTTTTTTACAAGACCAAGATAGTGAAGAACATGCTTTTCCCTAAGAGTGGTTCAAACCAAATGACCAATGTTTGCATGGAAAACCATATGACGAAAAGAGACGAAGCACATGTGTGGGGTTCAATTGATTTAATCTTGGTTAATGACTTGCTTTTACCACATCAACACTTCTTGCTTAGTTTTCAAATTGAATGTCTATGTATCACTTCCTTTTCATTCAAAAGGTCCATTATATGCAAATCAAAGAATCAATGGCATAGTTTTCCTAGGTTGACTTTAGAGAGACAAAATTGAGATATGGACCCAAATATTTTGAAGCCTCTGAGGATAAAATCCCTAGGGACGAGCAAAAATAATTGGACTCCTCAGGGGTATTTGATATTTCCAAAGGGTTTGAAATTTTAATGACCTGTTGAATTTTTGTTTTCAAGATTTTGGATCCAAGTATTTAACTGACTCATAGATTGCACAACCCTAGGATAGAAAAGGAAATATTTGTTGAACTCCCACTTGGATTTCTCCAACTATGCTTATTTAGATCGGATGATTAGAAGCTTGACCACGCTAGCTCCCCTCCACCAGCACTCGCTTCTATGGGTCATCCAAGCTTTGAGTTCTCATGAATCTCCCATAACAAACTCTTCATCTCTACTAAGAACCACAAGTATGTGGGACGACTTCAAAGGTCCGACCTCCTGACACCAAAAAATAGTAGGGATTGTCTTTTACATAGATTGGATTGTAATCAAGGTACCTATTCAGATGGAAACATGAGAGGAAAGATCAACCCATACAAAGAGTATCACCTGCTTCTTCGTAGGAGCGCCTATAATGATGAGTTTCCTCAACATTCAAATTTATATATTGGTTGGGATTCTAATGATGGAATTTAGCTCGTCACCAGTTTGAGTTGTTCCCTTGGGGTGAGTACTTTTCCCTCCAAGAAAGGCCCTCTAAAGGTAAACAACAGTGAAGGAATACATTTGTAGTTTGACCACCTAATGCACTTAGGAGGGAACAAACATAATGCCTTTTCTTCATGCTCACATGATTTTTTCAATTTTTAAACCCAAACTTGAAATGTGGAGGAAATCTTTTAGACAACCTTGATGAGCCCAAAATATGCTTATGATTTGGATATCATGGTGTACTTTTAAAACCTTTACTTTTGTTATTCATGGTTGTTTAAACTCTTTTGAAACCTTTTATTGGGGGATATCCTATAGCAATACACTTTCATGTTCCTACAGCCTATCATGTTGACATGTCTATATTTATTACCCCGTTTGACTCCCTAAATGACTGGTATAACGCATATACTTTTTGAATGATGAAATAGATTTAAATATATGATTAATGAACATATATTGTGTATGTGCCATGCGCCTTTTCTTTCGCATCTGTTACCTTGTGTTTCACAGGTTGTTGAAGAAAGTATGATCGAGTCAAGCGCAATCGATCTCGGCCTTGTAGTAAAGTCCATTTCCTACATGACTTTGAGGAAGCTCTGGCGAAGACTCTTTGACCGAAACTGTTGGGAAGGATTTTAAATGTCAGTCAATCTAGAAAGAGTAGAATGCTAGATTCTCTCTGGATCGGGTTGAACGGATAAAATCATTTATGAAGTATGTTCCTCGATTTTAGGATACATTTCACATCCATGTCTTTCTCTGTTAGGGTTAGTTAGTTAGTTGTTTTCCTAATCTTAAATAAGTGCTCCTCCTACGTGAGTGAGCAAGCATAGTGAGATAGGAAGGATATCTTGTAAGAGTTAGTATGATAATAAAAAGCAGAATCTATATGACAAGAGAAAGAGTTTGTTGTTAGTTTTCACGTGAACAGAACAATGTATACCATTCTGAGTTTATGAATAAAGATTGATGAAGTTCTAAGTTTAGCACTTGCGTAATTAGTTGATGCTTGCTAAGGGGGACCACTTAGTAAGTATCTGTAGTTAGTTAGTTAGTTGTTCCTTTTCTGTTGATCATCAGTTAGATTTCATCTTTGAAGTTTCTATACAAACTCAGTCTTATATTGTTACTGTAGCTTCGAGAATCCATCCTTGTGTCTGTTCCTGTAGCATAAGGCCAGTTCATAGTTTGTTGCTCAGTCGTAGCTGTTATGATTTCTGCTTTGGTTAAATTATGGTTGAGTTAAGAGAACTTTGCATTATCTTCCTATAGCATAGGTAGAATCTCTTTCCAAGTATTTATTTTTTGTTAAGTTGTGACTTAAACTAGTTGTTAGTGCACATATAGTGCTGCTCCATTCAAAGTATACATTCCCTAGTTTGACAAGTAAATAAACGACCATGAAGAGATATTAGTCACCTCCTCGTCAACCATACTAGCCTAACTATCAGAGCCCTCAATGGAAACTGCCTCAAGGAGGTTGGCAGTAGCCACAAGGACAATGGACTCCACCTCCAAGTAACTGGCAGCAGAACCCTCAATGGAGAAGCCCTTAGCAATGGAAAAACCAACCCCCTGGATTCCTGCAGTCTCAGCAGCCACAACCTCTGCCCCTTATGCCTCCTCTTGCAGAACCTACAACAAATACTATCCCTCCAAAACAAATTCCTATGCCTGCTCAACCATTGTCAAATCCTAATAATAAGCAGCAACAACAACAACCTATGTATTCTGTAGAAGCCAACCAGTATCTAGCTTATGCCCTGGATATCAATAATATCCGTCTTAGGTCCGGAACCACTCTTCATTCTACACAGTGACTTGTAATTACAAAGATTCCAAACTCTGCCGCTGAACAACTTGCTGATCATATAGAAGATATACCTGTACTAGCTACTGCCTCTAAGGAACCTAACCTGTAGCCTCAGGCTACACCACCTTTTCCTCAGAGATTGCAAATGACCACACCCAAGACCATTGAAGAGCCTACTTTTGATATTCTAGAGCAGTTGAAGAATGTTCAAGTTCAAATTCCTCTTTTTCAAGCTATTAAAGATGTTCCAGTCTATGGAAAATCCATTAAAGAGGCTTGTCTAAAGAAACAAGGAAGAAAGAAAAAAGATCCCCAAACTATCCATGTTCTAGGACAGTTAGCTGATATTATGTTGGGGAAGGTTGTCATTCTAAAATATACTGATCCTAGAAGTCCTATAGTCAAAATAAATATCAATGGTTAGGTAGTAAGAAATGTTTTGGTTGACCTAGGTGCAGCCTTTAATGTGATGACCAAGCACACTATGGAGAGTTTGAGTATCCCAAACATTCGGTCTACACTGACTGTCCTCCAGCTTGCTGACAGTTCCACGGTTACACCTTATGGAGTGATTGAAGATGTCATTGTCACCCTTGAATCTTGGGAATACTCACCATATTGTCCACTAAAGCAATCTTAGGAGGATATCCTATTATCCTAGGTAGACCTTGGTTAGCTACAACTGATGCCCTTATAGGATGTCGTTTAGGGGACATGACAATTTTTGATGGTCAGTCAAGGAAGAAATTGGCTTTATACCCACTTGCACAACCTCTGCCAGATTTGTCTCAACCAATTTGGCCAGATCTAGGAGAGGAAACTGAAGAAGTCAATTCATTAGCTCAGTTAATGATGCTACAAATTGATCCATTTTCCCAGCTTCAGAGTGAAGATAACCTGCTTCTACATATTTTGCAGTTCAGTTCTGGTTTGAATAGCCCATCTATTTTGGATAGCCATTCTCAGCAATGATTCCTGTAGCAACTGAATTCTTAAAGCCATCATGATTTTCTATTATGTGATATACATGCACCAACTTTATCAGCAACCTCAATAAGTGATCTCACCAAACAGATAGAAGTATCCCTAGGTTGTTGTCTACATATTAATAATAAGTTGCTTCCATTTCAAGAAACTATCCTAGCCTCAATGATGTAAGCCCACCACAGAGCTTTTGCATGGGGCTATGGGGATATGAAGGGTTTAGACCCAAAACTCTGTACACATCGCATATACATTAACAGTGACTTCAAACCTATCAGACAACCCCAAAGAAGAATTAATCCAGCTTTGAGAGAAATTGTTAAAGAAGAATTGCAGAAAATGTTAACAGCTGGCTTTATCTACCCAATCTCTGATAGTCAGTGGATCTCCCATTGGTCATTGTTCCTAAGAAAGGAGGAAAATGGAGGGTATGTGTGGATTACAGAGAACTCAACTTGGCAACAAAGAAAGATTATTTTCCTCTTCCATTCATTGATCAAGTTTTGGATAATTTAGCTAGAAACAAGTACTTCTCATTCGTAGATGGCTTCAATGGGTACAATCAAATCAAGATTACTCTTGAGGATTAGGAAAAGACTAGTTTTACATGCCCTTGGGGAACATTTTCCTATTCAGTTTTTCCTTTTAGTCTTTGTAATGCCTTGCAACTTTCCATAGGGCAGTCATAAGTATCTTCTGAGACATCTCATATGATTGCATGGAAATATACATGGATGACTTTACTGTTTATGGTATGACATTTGAGGAAGCTCAAGCCAACTTGGAGAAAGTACTACAGAGATGTGAAGATCACAACCTATCGCTGAATAGTCAAAAGTGCTTCATGATGATGCAGGAGGGAATAGTGCTCGGTCGCTATATTTTTGCTGCAGGAATTCAGGTTGATCCTGCTAAGATTGAGGTCATCTCTAAGTTACCCTTTCCTACTAAGCAGAAGGAGGTACAGAGCTTTCTAGGCTATGCTAGCTACTACAGAAGATTCATTAAGGACTTCAGCCAAAAAGCAGGCCCTTTATACAGTCTGCTGAAGAAAGATGCAAAGTTTTCTTGGACTGACAAATGTGAAAAAGTATTTCTTGACTTAAAAGTTTCCCTTACACAAGAACCTATTCTGAAAGTACCTGACTGGTCACTTCCATTTTATATTCATACTGGTGCATCAGATTATGCAATTGGAGTAGTGTTAGGGCAGAAGGATGGTTCGATAGAACATGCACTCTACTACATAAGCAAAAATCTGCAAGGGGCTGAATTCAACTACACTGTTACAGAAAAAGAAATGTTGGAAATCATCTACACCCTCAATAAATTCAGGCATTATATCACCGGTTATCAGATATTTGTTCATACTGATCATGCAGCAATCTGGTATCTTATGAACAAGGCCTCAATATCTAGGAGACTGGCAAGATGGTTATTGCTGATGCAAAAGTTTGACATTACAATTATGGACAAGCCAGGTAAAGCCAACGTAGTTGCTGATTTCCTTTCTAGAATTCAAAGGCAAGATGGATCTGCACTTATTGAAGATTCCTTTCTTGATGAGCACCTATTTGCAATTAAGGTTATTCACCCATGGTATGGTGATATAGCAAATTATCTGGCAACAGAAAGAACTCCTCCTCAATTCTCCCCTAAGGATAAGAGATTATTGGTAGAGAAAAGTTTTAACTTTTATTAGATTATAGATTGCATGTTTTATACAGGGCCAGATCAAGTTATGAGGAGATGTGTACCAGAGGAGGACACTCATGATATACTGCATGCAAGCCATGATGAGTCGTGTGGTGGACATTTTACTGTCAAAAGGATAGCAATGAAAATTTTAAATACTGTTTACTATTGGCCAACCTTGCATAGTGATGCAGCCAAATATACCAAGAGATGTGACAGGTGCCAACGGATGGGAAGACCAACTTGATCTAATGAGATGCCTCTATTTCCACAAGTTGTAGTTACAACCTTCGACAAATGGGGACTAGATTTTGTAGGACCAATTGATCCACCTTCTAATGGTAAGTCCTACATCCTTGTATACACAGATTATGTCACAAAATGGGTAGAGGCTAAACCTATGAAACATGATAGGGATAATAAAATGGTTGAATTCCTGTATGAGGAAATATTTACTAGGTTTGGTGTCCCTAGGGAGATAGGGACAGATCAAGGAGCATAATTTACTTCTACACTTATCACAACTTTAGTCAATAAATACAATATACGGCACAGGAAATCAACTCCTTATCACCCCCAGGCCAATGGCTAGGTTGAGGTCACCAATAGGGACATAGAGGCCATTTTGACTAAAACTGTAAATTTGCACAGGAAGGACTGGGCCACAAGGTTACCAAAAGCTATATGGGCCTACCGTACTACCTAGAAGACTGCTACAGGATATACACCTTTTGAAATGGTGTATGGTAAAATAGCTATAATGCCAATAGAATTTGAACATAAGACTCTAAGAACAACATTAGAGATGGACATGGACTTAACAAATGCACAAAAGAATAGAATCATGCAGCTCAATGCTCTGGATGAGCTCTGAAAGAATGCCCTGCAACACACTGAGATAATATAGAATCAGCGAATGAGGTGGCATGATAAATACATTAAGGAAAATAAATTCAAAGTAGGAGATTAGGCTCTACTTTATGACTCACGATACAAGAACAGTCCAGGAAAATTATAGACCCGATGGTTGGGCCCGTATGAAATTGAGAATGTATTTGATAATGGTTCGGTTCAACTTGTTACAATTGATCATGTTAGATTCAAGCTGTTAGTTAATGGACACCGCCTCCGGTTGTACCATAAACCAGTCTCAAAAGAAGAATTCATGCAGCAGTTCGTTCAGGATCCTGCCACTAATCTTCCTGCAGCTGAAGGCTTTAGCCTTTCTCCTGTAGCTTCATCGTAAATTTGAAATGCATGCTCATAATAAAGGTTTCCTTTTTAAGGAAACCCTTTTTCTTCATTTCCACTTGTCGCCACATCTCACTTCTTTATCTTTCGTTCCATCCATCCATTCCATCCATTCATCTTGTCCGCCCACATCACCCATCCACCTCATTCATCCGCACCACCCTTAACTATGATATAATTCGCAACTGTCACCTCATGCCAAAGCCATCATCTTTCTCAACACGTACAAGCATTTATTGAAAGGTACGTCGTATCTTTTGTTATCGCATCTTTGATTTATTTCATTTTATTCATTTACTACTATGTCTGTATTAATCATTATTACCCGATCTCTGCCTATTCTTTAGTACATGTGAGGACACATGTCATACTCTAAGTAGGGGGCGAGATAATCCACTTTTTAAACCTGTCTTTTTACCGCTGCCACAATTGCTCAGATAACCTTTCTTTATTATTTTTCTGGTACTTTCCAAATATGATCGCATGTCTTTTTCATTCCATGTTTTTCATTGTAAATTACAATTAAAACTACTTGTTCAAAAAATTCATTTTTGGAAAAGGAGAGAAAAGTGACGGCAGGACAGAAAAGAACCAGAACAGAAAGGGAAATAGAAGGGGAAATTTTTTGATTTTTAGCAAAGAGTTGAGTTCAGCTAAGGAAAAACTATGAACATGGGTGGTTAGCTGGTGTGACATGAGCCTGTAGCTCATGAGTTATTATTGCAAAATCCTCAAACAGTCCAGGCATTCAGCCTCTGTGGATGGTTGAATTATTTTTTGAGTTTAAATGCTTTCAATGCGGAGGTTGCAAGTGAATTTTTGAGAACCCTTTCTAAAGGAGAAGCTACAGTATGGGGTCTAATAGTTGTTGTAACTGAAGAAAGAATTGCAGAGGTAACCGGACTTCCAGCCATTGGAGAGAATTTTTCTTCAGATGCTATCTTTGCAAGGGTAGAATTTACAATACCCACTGATAGACCTTTGAAAGTCTCCAAGCAAGGATGCAAGTGAGTGTTGTTGCCTCCTCCATATCCAGAATACGCTGCTTTCATAATCAGGTACTTAACATGTGAAGGTCATTTCTCTTACCTGCATTCTTATCATTTCAAATTGTTAAGTCATATGAGGCATGGGTTAGCTGTAAATGTTATGAACTTTTTGTTAAAGTTTATGGAATAATGTGCCGACAAAACCCAACGGGGGAAGGATAATTCTTTTTCTCACCATGGCCTTATAAAATTGTTGATTAAACGTTCTTTGAGAGATGTATCACCTCTTTCCTGGCAACAATTTGTTGCCCAAAAGAGCCTGCAACTTCCAGAACCCCCTAGGGCACTTACCCCATGAGCTCAGAAAAAGAAAGAAGAAATAGTGTCTATCAGTAGAAGAACAGGGCAAGGGTCATCTACTCCTGCATCACCTGGTCCTACAGTTCTTATACTAGAGTCCTCTGCCTGGGTACAAACTAAGTATACCACTAGGAGAGAGAAGGGAAAAACAAAGGCAGGAGAGTCATATGGGGCGGAACAAACCCCAGAATCTGACCCTTGTTCTTAGAAAAGGGAATGCTCTTCTCCTGCAGCATCTTCCCCTACAACAAACTCTCCTACAGCAACACCTGTTGCCATCACTAGTTCACCTCATCCTGTAATAAGGCAGAACCCTCTAGATAGTTCCGAAAGAGGAAGGCTACGAGAACACCTCCTACAGCCGCACCATTGCCAAGAAGAGTTTCCACAAGGAAACAATGTAAAGCCTCCCCTGCTTCACCTCAACCTAAGGTTATTATAATTTTAGAAGAATCTGTAGAGTCTGAATATGATGTTTCTCAGAATGTGTCTGAGAGTGTTGCATAGAGTTCATTCGTTCCTAAAGAAGAACAAATTGAGACAGGGGAAATTGAGCATAATGAAAGGGGGTACCAAGTCTTGATGACTTGGTTGCTGCTACTATGCAAATTTTGGAGGAAGCACAGTCTTCTCCACTATAGCAACAGGAATTCATCCTACAACAAGAGGAGGAACAAGCTGAACAATTGGACATAGCCAATGAAGTTACATTTCCCCCTGCAACTTGTCAAGCTATTATTGTCTACAAAAAGACATTTTTGATTAAGTTTTTGGAATATGTCAAAGCTACATGGAAACTAGTTACATTGCAAACCCTGACTTTTCGCCACATAGCCCAGACTGAAATGCAACAAAGTCAATGGGAGGAAGAAAAGAAGAAACTGAAAAAGGAAATTGAAAGTTGAAAACAGGAAATTCAAGAGTTAAAAGAGAAAATAGATGAAATGCTGAAGGTAACTGGTCAGATGATGGAATGCAGACCACCACCTAGAGTTTATGCTTTGTGCCTCAAGGAACAATTCTTGTGGTTCCAACTAATGAGAATTTCTAGAAATCAAGATCCTATTATTCACACTGCTAAAGAATTCTATGATGCATACCAGGCAGCTCCTAATTGGCTAAGAAATTCTTTGTGTGAATTCTATTTACAGGGCTTTATAATTCCATTTGAAACAAAGTGGAATCCCCTTCTGTACATTGGCGATATCCATTTGAGATCACTTATGTCTTGGGTAGTAAATGAAGCAAATTATGGCAGGAAATGGGAAACATATGAAGAAGCCGAAAGGAATGAGCCTGTTCCATTGCGCCTTGAGAGTTCAGACCCCCATGCAATGTTGAAAACCTGGTTTACTCTGGCATATGGCTTTAATAATAATATAGCTAGGATGAAAATATTTGATCTCAGAAAATAGGTATATGATGAGTTTCAGGAACAACCATACTCATTTTGGAGGCTGTCATACTCTAGAATTGAGAAGAGGTGGGAGAGATTAATTGTTGGGTTAAGAAGGCCTGAGCCTCACAGTCCCCTAAATTTTATGGCAGCTCTCAAAAAATCAAGCAGATACATACAACTGGGACTTCAAAAGAGGTTTGAATTATGGTTGCCATTGACATTTTAGACCTCCTATGCTAATGTGGCCCCTTTATCTTACCAAGCTACAAATATCAATGAAGATACAAAAGCTCGTAGGTATGAAAGGTGGCAGAGTTTCAGAGGTTTTTGTTACAAATTTTGAACTGCATTTCAGAGTCATGCCACAACCACTGATTTCAGGGAGACCATCAAAAAGTGTAATGCTAGAGGACCAGCATTGGGTTAAGTAGGGGGAAAATGATAAGCTCAAAATATGCTCATGATTTGGATATCATGGTGTACTTTTAAAACCTTACTTTTGTTATTCATGGTTGTTTAAACTCTTTTGAAACCTTTTATTGGGGGATATCCTATAGCAATACACTTTCATGTTCTTGCAGCCTATCATGTTGACATGTCTATATTTCTTACCCCATTTGACTCCCTAAATGACTAGTATAACGCATGTAGTTTTTGAATGATGAAATAGATTTAAATATGTGATTAATGAACATATATTCTGTATGTGCCATGCACCTTTTCTTTTGCATATGTTACCTTGTGTTTTGCAGGTTGTTGAAGAAAGTATGATAGAGTCAAGCACAGCCGATCTCGACCTTACAGTAAAGTCCATTTCTTGCACGACTTCAAGGAAGCTCTGGCAAAGACTCTTTGACCGAAACTGTTGGGAAGGATTTTAAATGTCAATCAATCTGGAAAGAGTGGAGTGATAAATTCTCTCTGGATCGGGTTGAATGGATAAACTCATTTATGAATTTTGTTCCTCAATTTTAGGATACATTTCACATCCACGTCTCTCTCTGTTAGGGTAAGTTAGTTAGTTGTTTTCCTGATTTTAAATAAGTGCTCCTCCTATGCGAGTGAGTAAGCATAGTGAGATAGGAAGAATATCTTGTAAGAGTTAGTATGATAATAAAAAGTAGAATCTATATGACAAGAGACAGAGTTTGTTGTTAGTTTTCATGTGAACAGAACAATGTATACCATTCTGAGTTTATGAATAAAGATTGATGAAGTTCTGAGTTTAGCACTTGCGTAACTAGTTGATGCTTGCTAAGCGGGCCCACTGAGTAAGTATCTGTAGTTAGTTAGTTAGCTGTTCCTTTTCTGTTGATCATCAGTTAGATTTCATCTTTGAAGTTTCTGTGCAAACTTAGTATTATATTGTTCCTGCAGCATCAGGAATCCATCCCTCTGTCTGTTCCTGCAGCATAAGGCCAGTTCATAGTTTGTTGCTCAGTCGTAGCTATTATAATTTCTGCTTTGGTTAAATTATGGTTGAGTTAAGAGAACTTTGCATTATCTTCCTATAGCATAGGTAGAATCTCTTTCCAAGTATTTATTTTTTGTTAAGTTGTGACTGAAACTAGTTGTTAGTGCACATATAGTGCTGCTCCATTCAAAGTATACATTCCCTAGTTTGACAAGTAAATAAACGACCATGAAGAGATATTAGTCACCTGCTCGTCAACCATACTAGCCTAACTATCAGAGCCCTCAATGGAAACCGCCTCAAGGAGGTTGGCAGTAGCCACAAGGACAATGGACTCCACCTCCAAGTAACTGGCAGCAGAACCCTCAATGGAATCTCTTTCCAAGTATTTATTTTCTGTTAAGTTGTGACTGAAACTAGTTGTTAGTGCACATATAGTGTTGTTCCATTCAAAGTATACGTTCCCTGGTTTGAAAATTAAATGAACGACCATGAAGAGATATTAGTCACCTGCTAGAATGTCCAATTCCCAAGATAGGTTTTGACATGATTTTCATATCCTTTTGTGGGCACGACCAAACCTAATACCACTAAAATGCTTTTGATTCCCAAGATCATCATGAAGCGCGAGAGAAGTGTATTAACATTTGAATGGTATTAGTTTGTAAAGAAGATTACAAAAATAAAGTAAGCACAAGTTTGTTTTAAATCCTCAAAGGAAATAATGAGTTCTTTTTATAGCACCAAAACCAAATGTTGAAGTTGCTTGTTCAATTTTAGACCAAATCAAAATTCTAGTGAGTTTCTAAGGTTCAATTTTAACCAACTTTGAAAACTATCAATCACTGATTAATTTTAAACCCAAATTGATCTAGTTGGCCTAAACCAAAAAATAAAACCAGCAAGTGGATGTTCTAAACTATTACAATAAGCATTAAAAAATGCTTTTTTCAATTTCAATGTCCAATGCCCACTTTTCAAACTTAAATCTACTTTGGATTTATCCACCTTGATGCAAATTAGCAAGCCACAATAAATTTAAATTTTGTATAATAGCCCCCATAAAAAGAAATAAATAATGTTAGTTCAAAATCTCTCCACCAAATCCAATGTAATCAGACATAAACAGGCTGATAATATTATTTTAGCACAAAAAATCAGTTTGAATTAATTGACAATCCATCCAAAAAAGCACTCAAGTTCATTCCCTACAATGTATAATGATAAATTAACTACTTGCAAACATTTCAAACGAACATGGCTCTTTAGTCACTTGTAGAAGAAAAGTAGAGTATTTCAAAGAAAAATTGCATTCTACACTTCCATTATCAGTAGAGTATCATTAGAAAAGTACATTTTTTTTGCATCACTATCACTACAAAAAAGGAAATCAACAATTCTTTTTAAATGCATATGACAAGTGTATTAGTGTTTGCATTAATATCATGTGACAACAAATTCCATTCCTAGATAATCAATTTCTACCTAACTAAACATTCATTTATTGTTCTGTTTGTTATTCTGCCCTACATAAGTAGAATGGATGATACTCTATAATCAATGATGCTGATAGAAAATAAATTTTGGAAAAAAACACCATCATTAATGTAGCAAATATGGTTCAAAAGACCAACCCAAAAAAGGAATTAAATCAAGTGACTAAGAGAAAATTCCATCATAATCATAGTATTAAAGCAAATCAAATTACTTGAATGTGTATCAAGTCACTCATCCCCAATTTACCTCCTCTGACTAGAGAATGCCAAAATTTTGTTCTGTTGTGGAATTTCTAGTACTCACATTTACTAGCATCACTGACAAATGAATTTATCATGCCAAGCTTTCAAATATCAGCAATAATGTGCCACTTTTACTCCAACTTTAATAATAGATGCCTCTTGGAATTGAACTCTCCAACATAGGCAAAAGCATGCCGGAATGAGTAAAAGTGAATACTGTGGAAGGTGGCGTACTGCTTTAATCTAAGCTATTGGACCTGTGATATCATCAATAGATGAGAACAGAGCCATTGTTAACACCATTTTCTGAGAGTTTGTTGCCCAAGAGTCAAAAATATTGAATCATTGTCTAAAAAGATTAGCAGAGAAATTTTCTCAAAAAACAAGCAGAAGAATAAATGTTCAAGTAAGCCTTAACATAATTCAATGACATTCCACCATGCCAATTAAATGTGAATTGTTTGAATTATTTAATCAGTAAGATCATTTGAATTATGTGTGAGGTTTTTTTATCAATCAAAGAAACCACAAAAGTGAAAGTCGCACCAAACCTTTCATGAATTGAGCTTAGATTTGACATAAGCTTTTGATAAATTCTTGTGCCACCTCTAACAAATATTTCCACCCACAGGCTATTGAATCCCACCCTATTCATCAACGATGTTAAATTTCTAGCAATAATCTTAAATGAAAATCTAGAACATTTATTGCAAATCCTTTTAAAATATTTTTTGATGAAGAATGAAACAACAAACTCAAGAAGACATAGATGAGTCAAAAAAAATCAATTACACTTTGAAAAATAGAGATTGTAGATCTTATATGTGCGAATAAAGATGTCCCTCTGATCAATCTCCAGATAGCTATGAGTGTGAGGCTTCGCAACCCAAAAATTCCTTAGATGTTGCTCTTAAAAAGCAATTTTGAGACCTACACTCTCCATTTCATCCTAAACCGTCCAACTCTTTTTAATTCCATTGTCTTTCATTCAAAAAGTACACAAAATGGAATTCAAAGAAAATTTTTAGTATCATAATGTTCAAAAATAAAAAGATAGATTGATTCTTTAATAAGGTTGTGACTCATCTCATCCAACTAGTATGATTCTTCTACCCATGGGTGATCCCACAATAGTGGTTTACAATTTTTGGCCAAACTAGACACTGAAATAATTTTTTTTAACTAAATCTCCACTTTCGGGCACCTATAGCAGCTAAATTGTGAGGAATTTGAAGATGATGCAAACTAGAGTTTCATGACATTTTGTCTATAGATTCTAAATATTTTTTTTCAAAATTTTTGGAATCATATTGCACTTCATTTTCCATCTCCTTCAAAACTAGTTTTTTCAGAAAATAACATTTTTAAAAAGTGACGCTCACCCTATAACGCATAACTATTTTTCCATGAAGGATAAAATTCTAATTCTTTCAAATTTAGATTTGTAACTTTGACATCTAGTGCTTCCACTTGGTTAGATATTTTTTTATTGAATATTTTTTCTTTAATCAAGTTTCAAAGTCAAACTAATTACAATTCAAACATAGCGCGACCGTATAAGCCATAACTTTTTTTGTATGTATCAAAATTCTTTTTTTTTATTGTATCAAGGACTTCAATATCTGGTGCACTCATATTTTTCAAAATTTTTTTGACAATCTTTTATTTTTCAACATGTGCATAACAAAGAGTTTGATTTTTGGTGAAAAACCTACATTCACAAGAAATTAAAAATAAATATAATAATAAAATTAAATTTATTTAAAGTTATACTTTTTGGGAAGCTCATAATAAGGACTACATACTTAGAAAAAATAAATTTTAAATGAATTCATTTGATCCCCCAAAAGGTAGATCAAAAGTTATTTTTTATCAGCATTTTTATAGGTGTAAAGGAGACTCTGTTATAAGTATGGTTTAAAACTAGCATGGTTCTATCTAGGGGGGTTTGCTCTAAGGTAGTTTGATCAAACCATCTTCAATTGAAATGCTTTAAATGAAACTTTTAAAGGCTTAAATCATTATATTTTCTAAAAATATGTGATTTCAGCAAAAATCAAAATCTCCCAAAAATTGTAAACTAGCTTTGTGGGATCACCCCTATATGATTTTAGTTTCTATTTGTATGGTATTTGTGCTTATCATGGATATTACCTAATAATCAAGGCACTTTTTAAGGAAAGGAGAGGACCTCTAATGGATAACGTGCCTAGTTTTTTTTTACCTTCAATCCAGACAACATGTTGTGGTTATTTGAGCAAGGGAAGGACTGAAAGAAGGCACAATCTGGAAAAATATTTACTACAAGAAAATATCAATAGAAAGTGATGGAACTAATTTCTAGGAAAAAAAGCAACCATGACCCTTGAACCATCAATGCATACACAAATCAATGCATAAACAAAGGTAGTAGGGAATTTTCTAGATTCAAGACTTATTTAATGCTGAGGAAATGAATCATTTATTGACCACCATAGTGAAGAGACTTAACAGTGTGTAAGTATGGTGCAAGCGGTGCCTAATCTTCTTGTTCACAACAATACGCAGAAAGAAAATATTAAATATAAATACTTTTAATGCTAGTTGCAATCAAAGGAGGTCACTATAGGATATTCGTTGCTTGATTTGCACTCTAAATTTGATGATAGCCTTGCTACTTCTTTCTTAACTCCTTGAAATTTTATAATGGCTAGTAATAGATATAGATGTTATTTCTACAGGCACAAACATTTTTTTGTATATAGAATTTTGTCCTACCTGATAGCTCCTATTAACAAACTGTCATAACAAATCTCGTTCCTACAAATCAAGCATTTCAAAAATATATATATAGGCTAAACATCAGAGAACCAAGCTTGAAGAAAAAAGATCTAAGGAAATCATAAAAAACATATCACACAAAAGAGACAACCGTATAAAGCTGAGGCCAGAACAATATAAGAAATTCATACAACTTTCTTCCAAATGATTAAAATGCAACAACAACCACATAATCGGAGAAAATAATTTTTTTTATTACTTTAGAGATTTTTCAATACAAATAATAGTGAAAGGCATCAGTTAATAACACATCTGATAATACTTAAAATGTAGTTTCCAAAAGAAAATGTAATCAACAAACTTAATCGATGTTAAACTAGTTTTCAAGAATGTGCAACAGAAAAGTAATTGATAAATGTTAATTTCAACAAACTTAATCGATTGTAGTTGTGGGTTCGAGCCCCACAGTGGGCTCTAAAATGTAAGAGGAGAATCTGCAATCATGAACAATAGATAAAACATATCACATTAGCCATTGTTCGCAAACTCAAATAAACCACTCCCTATGAAATCGTTGATCAATCATAGAAGAGAAAACATGAAGTAAGTCATGTAACATAGCCAACTAAATATGTAAATCTAATATAAATCAACCAAACCTTCATTCCATAGGGGGATTGGTGCTACTTTGATGTGGAAAGTAGCCCTTTCCCAATCCCTTATGATAAGCTCTTCATCTTGATGAGAAGATGCAAAGATGACGTTGATGCAAAATGATAATAACAACAAGCTAAGATGGGATGAAAATGCAAGTGATGAGTTCCTATAGTGTAACTACTAAGATTGTGGATGATTTTTGGAGTAGAAGTGCCTTATATTTATAGGTTGAAGGTTTGAAAGATGGAGAGATGGGAGGAATGTGTGATAAAAGAAGAGCTAATGATATTGTGACACTTGTCACATGCCTAGTGGAGGAAGGTGGAGCACATTTTGGAGAATGTTCATGGTTAATGCATGTAGTTGAGGATTTGAGAGGTGTAAGAGAGATAAATGCATGCGGAAGAGGCATTAAATGCATATCGTTGAGATGTTTTGGATGGAAATGGTTTGGGAAAAAAAATTCAAATAAGTGGAGTAAATGAAGGAATGTTCCTTGTGAATATGCCTTGTGAGGGAAAATAAGGTATTTAGTTAATTAGAGAAATTGATTTTCATGTGCAAGTGGGTGGGTTAGTCAGGATTTAGGTTTGACCTAGGTTGAGTGAAAAGCTAGAGAAATGAGGGATTAGTATTAGGAGTTAATTAATTTAGGACTAATAAACTTGGATGAAATTAGCTGATTTATGACATTTAATTTAAATGTTTGGGTTTTAATTAAATCAAATGAGAGGATGTTAGAACATTAGGATTTTAATTAAATATATTGATTTATTTAATTAAAAGAGATGACAATAGTTAGTAGAAAGTGAATTAATCAAATAAACTTAGTTACTTGATTAATAGAAGAATTTGATGATATTTTGAGCATCTACAATAGCATATTATATGAGTTTTCTATTGACTAGCATATATATCTTAAATTTAATCTATATAAATTACACCGAGATTATCGAGGTGTTTATTTTTTCAATTTAATATATCTATATTAAAGTTGAATGATGAAAAATTAAATGCCTCGATATATCTCGATGTAATTTATATAGATTAAATTTAAGTTATATATGCTAGTAGCAATTGCGGTGCAACGCATAACACAAATTAATATATAATTATACAATATTATTTTATTATATTATTAGACAAATAATAATATTTTAGTATATTTAATATAAAAATTTAATATAAGTTATGGTTAGGGGTCAAACATGTTTAGGTTCAAACTTTTATTAGGGTTGAGGTTCAAGTTTAATTAGGGTTAGGGTTGAATTAGGGGAAATATTTGAGTTAGTGTTAGCGTTAAACTATGGTTAACATTCAAATAACATTAGGGTTAGAAATAGAATTAGGATTAGGCTTGGGATTAGTGTTAGGGTTAGGTTAGAGCTAGGGTTGGGTTTAGCATCAATATTAGGGTTAGCATTAGGATTAGAGATAAAATTAGGATTAGGGGTAGAGTTAGGGTTAGTATTAGGATTAGGATGAGGATTACGGTTAGGCTTACAAACTAAATTAGGGTTAGGGTTATGATTTGAGTAAGGATTAAGATAAAGGTTAGGGTAAGAATACAATCATAAATTTGATTAATTATATTTATTATCTCCAAAACTTGTATAGTCAATTTCATATGTAAAATAGATCTATTTAATTTTAAAAAATATTAGATTCTAAGATATTTTTAATGAAAAGTTAAAAAAATTGTACAAGCAAACAAATATTTTCATAGACATTAAAAGGAAAAGAAGAGGAACAAATGCATTTGAGAAAAAAATAAATAAATAAATAAAAGGAAAGAAAATAGAATAATTCTTTATAGGTGGGTTTTTTTCCTTTTTCAAACTCTAGTTTCTTTTTAGTAATTACTTTTGTTTTTATTTAACTTTAAATGAATTGTTGTAAATTTGTAATTCTTTTAATTATTTATTCATGAGATTAGAATTTAATTAATTTAATTTAGAAAATTATGATCTAGTTTAATTTTAGAATATAGAATGATTTGTGTGCAAACAAAAAATAAATAGAATCCAAAGATTGCTTTTATTATTATATTGTTGTTCTTGATCTATTTTAGAATTGTAATTAATAATTGTGAAATTATTTTAAAATAAATAATTAGTTGAATTGTATAGTCAATTTCATATGCAAAATAAATCTATTTAACTTCAAAAATTATTTTAAGATATATTTAATAGAAAACTAAAAAAGAAATTGTACATGCATTTCTTTAAAATTGGAACTATGTCTACATGCATTCATTTAAATTTGATCACTATAAAAGATAAATAGCACAAATGATAGAAAAATCAATCCATTAAATGATTTATTCATAGTAGAAGAATGTCCCTAACAAAATTATATTCAATTAAATTAGATTTCTGTTTTGCAATTCTAGTTTTGACAAAAGTATCTTCTTGCATACATAACTAATACAAAATGTCAAAATTTCAAAAACCAATATCTCTTCCTCAATAAAGAGTTTCTGGAAAGATTTAAAAATGTATTATGCTCAACAAATGATGTCTATGCTATCAAGCTATGGAGATGTAAAATACAAGAAGTGGCTCAGGTATGGATCTGATGTGGCACTAGGAAGCCTAGAAAATCAAACATGTAAATATAAATCAAACATCCAATCAAATCGTTGACATACCTGATGTAATACTCTAGGGAAAAAGGGTCAATTCAAAAATTGAACTACACTTTCGATTGAAGAAGGGGAATAAATGTATTTAACTAGCTCCAATACATTGTTCTAGACTCTGCAAAAAATAAATTTGTCATTATAACCTTTATCAACCTCCATCTAAATACATTTAATAGCCATTTAACACCAAATTCCAATCAAATAAAAAACATTGAAAAATCACAATGAAACTTTCCAAGTAAAAAAATTCCAAATAACTCCCCATTTAAATATGCAAATACTGATCAATTTACACTGGCATTGTGTTCAAAACTGTTCAGTTTTTTTTTCTAAAATAGAAAGAACACACAATTATAACAAGCAGTCGCATGCACCAGCATGCAACGATCAACCAATAGGGGTCCACCGCATATGGTTATTGAATGGGAGGCAAGGAAGAAACTTGTTTTTGTAATGCAATGTGAAGTATAAATACTAAGATTTATTTACAATTGTCCGAATGAGTCAAAAAAAGGAAAGCATGTTAATAAGCCAATATGTAATAACGCGAGGTTAGTTTATAGTAGGGGTTGAATCTTTTGATTTTGAATTTTATCGAGGAGAAGATTCGTGGAGTACATTGTAATGAAAATAGATGTTGGAAAATCAATTTATATATTCTTATGGATAATTAGATGGATAGATAAAGTAAAGTAAAACTATGTGTGCATTAAAAGATATGAATTTGACTCATCTAAATGAACATTTTATAAAGCACTTAAATTTGGTGAAGAAATTATATTATAAGTCTACATTTAATTGGAGCATTGTGAAACATTTTAAACCACATGTTATAGTCCACTTCTTTGTTCGTATCTCATAGGCAATGCATGGGAGATTAAGAACCATTTGCATAAAAAAGAAAATTCATGTTTGCGTTTCCACATCAATATTTTTTAGTTGGAAATTAATTATGCAAATGAAAAATAAAACCATAGGTCGCATTTATTATTTGTAATGTATCCATTAATTGCAATCTGAAGCAATTAATCATCAATAACTTTTTTCTTATTAATATGACATATTTAATTATAATTTTAATTAAAATAATTTTTTTAGAATGATTTAAACTAATGATCTTAAGAGAATGATTTTTCAATAAAAAAATTTCTTAATAAATTAGATTTCGAAAATTGAATACAATTTAATTTTTTTTACATAATTAGTTTTGTTAATAATAATAATTTCTCTCCAAAATTTAAGGAATGATATAATTTTATAAGTATTTTAGTTTAATAGTTGTTAGGCCTAGATGCACATCTATGTTTGACATTTTTGTCAAGGTTAATCAATCAATCAATTGATTATTATTTAATTATCTTAAGATAAGGCAATGCAGGGGAGATTAAGAACCATTTGCATAAAAAATAAAATTCATCTTTGCGTTTCCACATCAATATTTTTTAGTTGAAAATTGATTATGAAAATGTAAAATAAAACTGTAGGTTGTGTTCATTATTTGCAATGTATCCATTAGTTGGAATCTCAAGCAATTAATCATCAATAAATAATTTCTTAATACTTCATGTTATTTATTGTGATTATTTCTTATTTGAATATTAGTTATGATGGTCATCAATAATGATTTTTTCAAAAAAGAAAGATCTTTAATATTCAATACTTTTTATAAGTAGTATTTAGTCCATAATTTTGGAAATAAAAGCATTATTATTTATGTGGTTTATCGGTTAGTAATAGTAAAATAAAATGGTCACAAGTACAAAGGATTCAAAAGTAGTCAGTTACAAAGAAATTGAAAATAAAAAAATTTCATTGATTGATTCTAGTAAGAAGATGTTCTATAATTGGTGTATGACCAACATTAGAAGAACTTAGATAAAACTAAATAATAAATGGATGACCAAATAGAATAACTTGAATTGTTCTCCTAATAAAACCAAAAATCTAAATGCATTTATTCCACAAGAAAGTGAAAATAAATTTATATTGATAAATTTTATACCATTTGATGAGAAAAAAAAGGATTATATAGGGGCAAATAGCACTAATAGAGTAAATATGTTCATAGTCCAATGGAAGACTAAATTACACCATCTTTGATAAAAAAAATAATAAACAAACCTCATGAAAAGAAGAATGCGATGAAACAACACACATATTTTTCATTTTTAGAATATGCCTTGTTTTGTGGGAAAACAATCATATATTTGACTTCAAAATAATATTCTACTCAATCCATTCGAATAAAAAAGGAAGGATTAAAATTGAGTAAGTATATATTCAAAACCAATAAAGACAATGTGAGACTAAAAATAATTAATGGTATTTACAATTGGTTGACTGAATCTATTTATTGATATGAAAAAGTTATATAGTTGGTAGTGATGAACATATTTTTTTGGAGCAACCATGCTAAAATAAAAATTTATGCAACATGTAATCGACATGATCACCATGTGGAAAATCTGACACATGCACACTAAAGAACTCTTGGGATGCAGAGTATGTAGTCAGAAATGTTATAAAATCTATGGAAAACAACATAACTTATAATTTCTTGGTAAATGCCCTAAATTTTAAAGTCATGACAAATGCCACAAGTTTTCTAACATTTCCCTGCATTCTCTGTAGGCCAAAATAGCTGCTTTTGTTTCTTCATCCCCATGATTTTAAGTGAAATATGTGCTTCGCAAATATTTATACAATGAACTGCATATCCCATGACTATAATTATGCCGATTTGCACCTACAAAAGTAACATGTTCATCAACAAAAAATAGTTTCATGTTTATGAATTAAATAACATGTCATTCACTATGCTCATCTACCTATCTGGAAAACTAGATTCTTGAGGGAATTACATTCCAAATTTCAAAGAAAGCAAGAAAAATAATTAATAATATTTGCAATTGGTTCACCGAATCTATTTATTGATAATGGAAAAAATTTGTACTTACATTTCCTGTTGGTGGTGTTCAACAAAAGCAAGCAACATTGGATCAATTTGTTGGACCATCAAGGAATTTGAAATAGACAATTTTCAAAACACTAATTTTCTTGAATGTCTACTGTATCTGCTCAATATTATAAAGGAAATAATATAGATATAGAATAAAAGAGGTTAGCATTAGTCGTTGTAAATAGAAATAGATTAAATAAAACATTTTGAATACATGGGATCCTAGTAAAGAATTGGGTATAAGTAATTTATTGAAGAAGTTGAAAAGAGAGCTATGGAAGTAATGACAAATACAATGGATAAAATAGAGTATTTTTTTGGTGGACAAGTGGATGTGAGAATTTGTGTGTCCATGTATATAAGTAGCAACAAATATATGACAATGGACGCCAAAAGCACTAAAGCCATGCTCATTCTCCTCCTTACCATATTGGCATCATGAAGCCTTGTAGGCTCTAGCAAAACCCCCGAGCAAGAAAGAAAGGTAAGGTCCATGGAAAATATCAAGGAATCTTATCATATATCACACAATAAAAAAAAAAAAAAAATTCTAAAACAAATATTAGGAGAACACTTAAGAATCATAGGTAAGTGATAGATGGTCAGAAACCCACATTAAACAGATTGATACAAGAAAAGCAATGTACCTAACAGTTGGGTTGTTAATTCAAGGTTTGATATACATTATCTAGTACTGGATATTATAGACAAATAGAGAAATTATAAAAGAGATGTTAGAAAAACACTTAAGAACTTTAAAGTATGGAAAAAAAAAGAAGAGGAAAACTATGATAATGAGCATATTGTTATGGAAAACTAGGAAAAATGTATATTGTGATACATATTGAAACAAGCAAGTTGTGTAACAGTTGGCTTGTCAATTGAAGATTAGAGCTATATTGTTTGGTACTAAATATTATAGGCAAAAAGGGGAATTGTAAAAGAGCTATTATGGAAACACTTAAGAAATCAATTTATAGAAAATGTGAAATTAAAGATAATTAATAATATTTATAATTGGTTCACCGAGTATATTTATCCAAAAATGCAAAAGTTTTGTACTTACATGTACTGTTGTTGTTGTTTAACAAGGGAAAGCAACATTGGATCAAGTTGTTGAACCATGAAAGAATTTGAAATAGAGAATTTACAGGACACTAATTTTCTTGAATGTCTATTATATCTTTGCAAGACTATAAAGTAAATAATATCTGGCATTGTTTATAGAGGCACATTACCAAATGAAAACACTATAGCTGTGAAAATCCTCCTAAATAACAAATGAGTAATGGAAAGTTTCAAGAACACAACAATATGGGTTTGAATGCTAGATGTATGTGAGAATTTGTGTGGCCATGTATATAAGCAACAAAAAATATATGACATTGGACGCCAAAATCACTAAACCCATGCTCATCCTCCTCCCTACCATATTGGAATCATGAAGCCTCGCGGGCTCTAGCCAAACCCATGAGCAAGAAAGGTAGGTAAGGTCCATGGAAAATATCAAGGACTCTTATCATATATCACACAATAAGAAAAATAGAGAAATTCTAAAACAACTATTAGGAGAACACTTAAGAATCACAAGTGATAGATGGATGGAAACCCACATTAAACAAATTGATACAAGAGAAGCAATGTACATAACAGTTGGGTTGTTAATTCAAGGTTCGAGCTACATTATTTGGTCTTGGATATTATCTAGAAAAATAGAGAAATTGCAAAAGAGCTGTTAGAAAAACATTGAAAGCTGAATGGTAAGTGTTTGCTCATGCGAGGGTTAATGCATTCTATTGTCATTGTATGATGGGGGAAAAAAAAGTAAATGTAGGCAGATGAAGTAAGTGCAATATTGAATGTTGCAGTGTGGGAAAGTATACTTTGATTAAGTTGCATTGTCAAAACATCCATTGTGGTGTTACATATATATTCATATACATACATATACATATATATACATATACATATATATAAATATAGACACATATAAATATATACACATATACATGCATATACATATACATATACATATACATAGACATACATATACATACATATACATATACATATATATGCATATATTTATGTATACATATCTCTGAAATCTATAAGTCATTTTACATGGGTGTTGTAGTGTGGGAAAGTATACTTCGAAATGTGCCAAAAAAAATATTGATTAAGTTGCATTGTCAAAAGAGCCATTTTGGTGTTGGTTTGATAGCATACTATTCTAAAAAAATTTGGCTTCAGTTCTGTGGTTGGTTTGATAGGAGACTATTCCAATGGTTAGCAGATTAGATGATTTAACAAGTGTTGTGTTCTGCAATCTGCACTATCTCATCCCCCTATTGTTTTTGTAAGTTGTTTTCCCATTGTCTTTTTTTCCATTCCATACACATCTAACCACAAAAATATATTTTGATAGATTGAAATAAAATGTTGCTTTGCAACAATATGATGTTGGCCTCGATGCAAGCATAGATAGGCAAGGAGATATGAAGCCCATCTGTTAAACAATTGGTGCCTAAAAGATTCCCATAGCTATAACCATAATCAAGGTTTTTTTAATAAATTTATATTTTACTAACTTATACATTTACCCCTTTTCTTTCTACAGGGCTAGATATCCTCCAGTACATACCAAAGTTATACATTTACCCCTTTTCTTTCTACATGGCTAGATACGTTCCAGTACATACCAAAATTAGGTATGTTTATAAAGTTATTTGTATAGATTGTATGATTTGAAGCAAAACCTTTGCTATTTCTTTGATGTCTTCCTTTTAACAATATCTATCAAACAGACCAGTGAAAAGAAATTCACAAAACATATTGTGCCAGACAAGCTTAGGTAAAATACCCATGTAAAACGACTTGTAGAAAATAATTGTTATTCTAATACCTCTTATACAATTTCTCTATTTGTCTTGAATATTTATTAACAAAGAACATAGCTCGAATCTTGTATCAATATGTTTCATGATATTCATTTTTTCCTGATCTTCTTGAAGCTCCCTGGAACAAACTGCTCAGGTTTGTTTATGTAAGGGGTGGAGCTTGCTAATTACATGGGATGGAAGTGTCTTATATCAATATGTTTCATTATATTCTTTCTTCTTCATTTGTTTCAACTTCCCCACAACAAAATGTTCTTCATGATATTATTTTTTTTAGTTTATATATATATATATATATATATATATATAACATAAAGCGTACTCCAAAATGTGCGAGAAAATATATTGATTAGGTTGTATTGTTGAAAGAGCCATTGTGGTGTTGGTTTGATAGGAGATTATTGTAGAAAATGTGCCTCCACGTCTGTTTCAAGTTCCCCATAAAATATTGTTCTTCATGATACTCTTTTTCCTAGTTCCCTATAGCAGATTGTTCATTATCGTAGATTGCTTAAGAATCATAGGTAAATAAAAGATGACTGAAAACCGAGATTAAACATATTCATACAAGAGAAGAAGTGTATGTAAGAGTTGGTTTGTCAATTGAAAATTTGAGCTACATTCTTTGGTAGCAAACCCATATTTAATAGAACTTGTAAAAGAAATGGGTAGCAATAATATGTGCAAAATGGCTATAACGCCACAAAGTTAATTGTGATTTTGAGCTAGATTACCCAACACTAAATATTATAGAAAAATAGAGGAAACTTTCTTGGGGTTTTTTATGACGACATGGAGCTTACCTCTTGAACAAAGTATGTTGCTAAATGTGCCTCATTGGTTAATAAGAATTGCAAAAAAATTATAAATTTAGAATCAACAACCGAACTGATACATAGATTAATTGTCTTATATCATATTATGTTTCATGATATTCTTTTTGCCTCATCTATTTGAAGGTCCCTGTAATAAATTACTCTATTGTTCTTGTAAGAAGGATTGTTTTCAATTTTTTAAATTTTGGAATTTTTGCTGTGGTTATTTAGTTTGGATGGAACATGTTATATGTCTTGTATCGATATGTTTCATGATATTCTTTTTTCTCATCTATTTGAAGTTCGCGATAACAAACAGTTCTTCATTATATTATTTTTTTTAGTTGCCCATAACAAACTATTCATTATCGTAGTTTTCCTCTTCTATGCTCGATATTTTAAAGTTGAATTACGATCATCTGTTATTTTCTTGTGGTTCTTAAGTATTTTCCTAATAGTTATTTTAAAATTTACCTATTTGTCTATAATGTTTAGTGCCAAATAGTGTAGGTTGAACTTAGAATTAAGAAGCCAACTCTTAGATAGATTGCTCATCTTGTATCATTCAGGAAAACAAAGAGTCATAGGTTAATGACATATAATACAAAAACATACACACACCAAAGAAATTAAAAGAAGGCCAAAGGTTTTCGTCCATCTGTCATTTACACATGATTGTTAAATATTATTCTAATACCTGTTACAATTGTTACATTGGTTGATTTCCTTCTAACAATATGGGTATGTGCAGGATCATGATGGGCCAAAAAGTGGCAATATGATGGTATGTGGCTAACGATGTTTTTTTTACCCAAAATTGATGAAATGAAAAGGGTTTTTAAAGAAGATTCTTAGCTTTCCACTAATATAAATTATGCTTTACTTTGAATTTAATAAGTAATTATTATTCATTTTCTATTCAAATTATGAATAAAGTCGATTGATAGTCTGATTCAAAACATCTATAGCTTTCAAGCAGGTATCACATTTTTTGAATCCAAAACATGTGTCACATTCTATGCTTCATATACTATAGGATTAAAAAAATAAAAATTGAATTTCATGAATTTTGACTAAGTTAAGGTGGTTAGACATACAAGTTTTTTTTTTAAAGTTGTAATAAAAAATTTATAATTAATTATTTACTTGGAAAAAATTACAAAAAATATGCATCACATCGAGACATGAGTCATCTACTTATATCTAAAATATTATAAAAATATTATCATTTTATTGTGGTTAGGGTGGTCGCACCTACTTCTTATTTTTTCCTTGAAATTTAAGTACTCATTGAAATTTCAAATTTTCACCAAATAGATTTAACAAAAAACCTAGTAGTTTAGAAACTACATTCAATTTTCTACATATTCTATTCTTATATATTTTTTAAATAATATAGATAACTTATTCAAATTTTTATGTCAAGTTGCCTAACTCTGATTTTTCTAATTTTTTGGCCACTTAAGGGCCTATTTTTTCCATGATGATCCTGAACACACCCATATGTTCCATCATACATCAATAGTAGGATGCATTAACCCTCACATGATCAAACACTTACCATGCTATTTCCGCACACTGAGTCAACCAGCTCAACCACAGCCAACCCTTCTTTCCAATTTTTCTTTTTGTCTCTAATATTTAGTGCCAAATTTAAGTGTTATTCCAACACCTCTTATGGAATTATTCTATTTTTCTTCAATATATATATATACATACATATATGTATCAATCTATGTTTCCAACCATTGATTTTCACATACAGTTTACATTGTATGTATATATATATATATGTATGTATGTATGTGTGTATATATATACATGTATGTGTATATATATAGATATACACACACACATATATATATATATATATATATATATACACATATACATGCACTGTTGATGGTGTTTAACAAGGACAAGTTGCATTGGATCGAGTTTTTGGACCATGGAAGAATTTCAAATAGATAGTTTACAATAGACTAATTTTGTTGAATGTCTATTGTATCTATGCAACATTATAAATGAAACAATATATATATATATATATACAATAAAAGAGGTTAGCACTATCTATTCTAAATATAAAGAGATAAAATGGAATATTTTGAGCACATACCAAGTTGGGCAAAGAATTTTCAATAAGGGATCTATTTGGGAACTTGAAAAGAGAGTTGTGGAAAGAATGTCAAATGCAATTGATAGAGTAGAGTATGTTTTTCGCAGGAAAGCGCATCATAAAATTTGCGGGTCCATGTATATAACCAACAAGAAATATATGACAGTGGAAAGAAAAATCTCTAATGCACGGTCAGTCTCCTCCCTACTATATTTGCATCATCAAGCCTCACGAGCTCTAGCCAAACCCCTGAGCAAGAAAGTCACACTTATTGTAAATATTATTGACAAAAAGGGAAATGGTATTGAATTCCCTAAAACAAGAGAGATACATATATGCATATGTGTGTGTGTGTGTGTGTATTGAAATCCCCTTCATATTTAAAAATATACATATAGGTAGAAAATATATCCATATATATAGACCAAGACCACTGTGGCTCATTTCACAATGCAACAACAATCTATATATACACATGTACGTATAAACAATTGTGTATGCTATCTTTATTTATATTTATGTAGATTTTAATATAAAGACTTAAATATAGCATAAAATTTTAGAATTTTGAAAGTCAAAAAAAATTCTTGTCAAGGGGAGAATCTATGGGAATCAATAGTTTGTTACACGAAGCTTAAAATAGATGAGGAGAAGAGTATATCACAAAAAATATTGATAGAAGACAAGCAATCTATGTAACAGTTGGGTTGTCAATTCAAAATCCAAGCTACATTAGTTGTCACTAAATATTATAGACAAATAGGGAAACTGTAAAAGAGATTTTTGTGCATTTAATTAAGAATTGTGTCCTGATCCTTTTTTTTGCTTGCCATGACAATGGTATTGGTCTTATAGCAAACTGTTATAAAAATCATTTACTTTTCCTCTTTTTTATAGTAGATTGGAGGGTTTTAAAACTATTGTGCTCTAGAACCCGTGAAGCCAATGTTTGAGCACCTAAGTTTTCTATTTCTGCATATATTTGATCGGGTATGAGTTTTTTCATCCAAAAATAGAGACACAATCAAATATCCATAAATAAAAAATCTTAAGCATTATCGATTGTGGAAATCCCATAGCATTAACATGAGAATTTTCTTTAGTTGAAATCAGTGATATACATTTTTTTAAATATATATATTTGTATCATTTATGACAAAGAATTTGACATGTAGTTGTGAAATCAGATATGGCAGGTCATATTAAAATCAAAAGCATGGGAGCTCAATCAATGTGCGAATATATATATATATGTAAACATAGGAATAAATTACGTTCATATTTGTAAAACAGAAGCCTTAGATAAGATGTAGGCATACCTTCTAGGTGCAACTGGATGTAGTATGAACAATAGAAAATAAGGCATGCTCTCCACCCTGCCATATTGAGTCATGCAGCCTCATGGGCTTTCACCAAACTCCCGAGCAAGAAGATACATTGCCCACCACTATGATCAATGGTGAAGCCAATGTTTGGGCACCTAAGTTTGTTGTTTCTAGATATTTGATTGTGTTTGAGTTTTTTCATCCTGAAACAGAAACACAATCAAATATCCAGAAATGACAAATCTTAAAAGCATTATAGATTGTGGAAATCTCATAGTATTAACCTAAGAATTTTCTTTAGTTGAAATTAGTGTTATACATTTTTAAAAATATATATAGTTGTATCATTTATGACAAACAATTTGACATGTAGTCATGAAATAAGAGATGGAATAAAGGACATATAGCCTTACCTTCTAAATAAATATAATGTAGTTGCATCTTGTACACCATGCCAAACATGTGATCGCAAAGTTATTTAGTATTGCATGGAGGTGTACAGTTACAGTTGAGAATGTTTGCAATCTAAATAGTTTCAATCAGATATAGTTAGTCACAAGGAAATTTTGAATTTTAGTGCGGTGAACATGTGTAATTGATAGACAATATGTAAATTAGGAAATATAAATAGTTGTATGGTTTATAACAAATAATATGTAATGCATCTGCAATAGAAGAGATCACATAAATTAGATGCAGACTGTATATCTTGTACAGAGAGCGGGACAAGATCAATGAATTTACAAATAAATATATGCAAACATAGGAATAAATTATATTCATATTTGGGTATGTGCAGGGTCATCATGGAAAAAATAGGCCCTTAAGTGGCAATAAATTCAAAAAAAATAGAGATAGGAAACTTGACATAAAAATTTGAATAAGTTATCTATATTATTTCAAAAATATGTAAGAATACAATTTGTAGAAAATTGAATGTAATTTCTAAACTACTAGGGTTATTTTTTTGAAAACAAAATCTATTTGGTGAAAATTTGAAATTTCAATGCAGTAGTACTTAAATTTCAGGGAAAAAAGAAGAAGTAGGTGTCTGTCTGACCACCCTAACCACAATAAAATGATAATATTTTTTAATAATATTTTATATATAAGTAGAGGACTCATGTCTCGATGTGATGCATATTTTTTTGTAATTTTTTTCCAAGTAAATAATTAATTGTGATTTTTTTATTACAACTTTTAAAAAATATAAAAACTCATACGTGTAACCACCTTAACTTGGTCAAAACTTCATGAAATTCATTTTTTTTTAAATCCTATAGTATATGAAGTATAGAATGTGACACATGTTTCAGATTCAAAAAATGTGATACCGTTTGAAAGCTATAGATGTATTTCAATCAGCCTATCAAACAAGACTTTAGTCATAATTCAAATAGAAAATGAATAATCATAATTTATTAAATCAAAGTAAATCATAATTTATATTGGTGGAAAGCTGAGAATATCCTTTAAAAACCCTTTTCATTTCATTAATTTTGGGTTAAAAAAAGTCGTCAGCCACATACCCTACAAATACCCATCATATCACCACTTTTTGGCCCATCATGAGCCTGCACATACCCATTTGAAAAACATAAGTCTTAGCATCTCATAGTGAACATTAAAAAGGTAAGACACAATAAATAGACCTTAAGAACATGGAGAATAAAAGAGGTGAACTACAAATATGAATAATTTGTTATGGGCAAGTGGATATTGATACAACACAAGCAATCTATGTAACAGTTGGCTTGTCAATTCAAAATTCAAGCTACATTATTTGGCACTGAATATTGTAGACAAAAATGAGAAATTGTAAAATAACTATTTTTTTAAGTTTCAAAATTCTTAAATTTTGTAGATTGGTATAAAGTACAAACATGACATTCACCTGTACCTTTGCACTACTTTCAATTTTTTTTGTTTTGTGTATGTGTTATTTTGTTTGGATGTCCACATGTTATATGTTTTGTATCAATATGTTTCATGATATTCTTTTTTCCTCATTTGTTTGAAGTTCATGATAAGAAACTGTTCTTCATGATATTGTTCTTTTCAGGTCCCCATATAACAAACTATTCATTATTGTAGTTTTCCTCTCCTATACTCCATATTTTAAAGCTCTTTTTAATGTGGTTTGTTGTGTATAATATTTAGTAGCATGTTAGTGTTATTCTAATACCTCTTACACAATTCTCTATTTGTCTTCAATATTTACCACCAAAGGATGTAGCTTGAATCTTGTATCAATATGTTTCAAATTTTGTTAGTTGTGTATAAGTTTAAAGAGATGGGCAAGTTTTTCTTTCCATAAAAACATTTAGGATCACATCATATAATTGTTGTCATAACCTAAAGAAAATAGGTATCATCATAAAGAACCAGGTTTAAATAGTTGAATTAGCAAGCTGAAAAAGATAGCTCTATAAGCATGGAGGAATGTTTTCAGTAGAATATAATATGTTATGTATTTTTAGTGGCCAATGTATGATGGTGAAAGGATAAACCACAAAACCCATGCATGTTCTCCTCCTTGCCATATTGACATCATGAAGCCTCATGGGCTCTAGCCAAATCCCCGAGCAAGAAAAGTATACAAGGCCCATCAAAAATTTAATGGATCCATATCATATATCACACAATAGCAAAGCAGGGGAAATTTTTTTGGTTCCATATATGATTTCTTATATTGTACTATTTCTTTTCATGTAACAAATTTAAAAAGATGGATATGTTGATAAAGAGCTTCCTATAGATAATTTTTTCCATAAGCTAAAAAGATAATTGTAGAGACATGGAAAAATGGAATGTATAGAATAGAATAATTTTATTGTGGTCTAGTGCATGTAAGAATTCATGAATGTATGTATATCATATATTACACAATCATGAAGTTGAAAAAAAAATCAGTCTTGTCATAGATGATTTCCTTTTTTGCAATGACTTTTTTGCTACAATAAATTTAAGGAAAAGAAAATGCAGATAAAGAATTGGGAAAGATGGGACTTGTCTATAATGCTAATAAGTATAGGGAAAGAAGAATATATGGGAGGTCTTTTTTTAAAACAAAACCAATTCCGTGGATGAAATAGCCAAATATTGTTAAAAGGAAGACATCAAAGGAATATGAAAGGCTTTTCTTCAAAGCATAAATTGCACACAAATAACATTATAAACATACCTGACTTTGATATGTATTGGAGCCTATCTAGCCATGCAAGAAGAAAAGAGTTGAATGTATAACTTAGTAAAATATAATTTTATAAAACAATTTGTGTTTATGCTTACAACGACGGTCATCTTTTACGTAGCAATTGTCCCATACATGGGCTTCATATCTCCTTGTCCATCTATTCTTGCATTGAGCACAACATAATATTACTGCAAAGAAACATTTTATTTGAATCTATCAAAATGTCTCTCGCTTGTTAGATGTGTATGGAAGGGGAAAAAGACATTGCAACACAACTTACAACAACAATAGGAGGTCAAATGTTGTAGGGTGTGGAGCACAACACTCGTAGCACCCTCCAATTTGCTATCTGACAGAGGTGCATGGTACCATTTTTTGATAGTTTGATATCAAACCAACCTCACAGTGGGTCATTTTCACAATACAACCAAAATAATATACATCCTCCAACTTCACCTAAAAATACGACAATGTGAAACTTAAAATAATTAATAACATTTACAATTGGTTTACCGAATCTATTTTTGATATGCGAATAGTATATAGTTGGAATTGTTGGACATTTTTTGGAGCACCAATCCTGAAGTAGACATATACAAAACATTTAATGTGCATAATCATCATGTGGGAGAATCTGATGCACACACACCAAAACACCCTTGCCCTACTGGGTATGTAGTCAAAAGTGCTATAAAATCCATAGCGAATAGCATGACTTGCAATTTCTTGGAAAATGCCATGAATTATAAATCCATTACAAACACCACAAATTTCATAGCATCTATCTGTATTCTTTGTAGGGAAAAATAGCTCCTCCTTTTCTTCATCCTCGCAATCTCAAGTGCAATATGTGGTTCACAAATATTTGACCAATGAACTACATTTAACCCATGATTACAATTATCCAAATTTCTATCTGTAAAAACAACATGATCGCAAGGGAAAAATAGTTTCATGTTTCTCAATTACATACCATGAGCTTGATGCATAGAGGCTTCATGAAACATTTTGTACTCTTGACACCCTAGTCCTTAATCACATCAATTATTTCATAAAGCCTTTGTGCATCAATCTCATTTCTCCTACCATGAATGGCAAGTGCTTGCTCGCGCAAGGGTTAATGCATGTTGGTGTTGTTGTATGGTCACACAAAAGAAAGTAAATGTAGTGTTCAATGTTGTATTATGAAAAAGTATAAAAGCATACATGGGAAAATAGTTGAAACTAACATTGGGTTATTGATATGTGAATATTATATAGTTGGCAGCAATGGACAATTTTTTTTGGAGTAGTCATGCTAAAGTAGACACATACGCAACATGTAATTGAGATGATTATCATGTGGAATAAGGAACTCGTAAAGTGTCATGCCAAGAAAAACATATTGAAACATAAATAATAGAACAAGTGAACTACAATGATGAACAATCCGTTATGCACAAGTGGGGAAAAAACATCATGAAACATATTGATAGAAGACAAGCAATCTAAGTAATAGTTGGCTTGTCAATTCAAAATTGGAGCCACATTGTCTAGCACTAAATATTATAGAGAAGTAGAGAAATTGTAAAACAATTGTTACAAAAACACTCAAGACTAACAGGTAAATAAGAGATGACACAAAACCCACATTAAGTAGAACCTTAATAGAGGTATGAAAACATACACAAACACAAGAAATTGAATGCAGCCCAAAAGTACATATCAACACCATATTTGTAGTTCATAGAAGTCTACAAAATTTCAAAATTTACAAGAGGTAAACTATGCAAATGAACAATTTGTCACAGGGACCTTCAAGCAGATGAGGGGGAAAATATATGATGAAAGATATTGATTGAGGACAAGCAATCTATGTAACAACTAGCTTGTCAACTCTAAATTCAAGCTAGATTATTTGGCACAAAATATTATTGACAATCAAGAAAATTCTAAAAGAAATATTAGAAAGCACATGAGCACCACAAGAAACTGACACATGACCAACAACCCACATTAAACATACAATTATGATAATGAACATTTTGTTATGGGAAAAATAATATCATGAAGCATATTGATAGAAGCCAAGCAGTCTATGTAATAGTTGGCTTCTCAATTCTAAATTTGAGCCACATTATTTGGCACTAAATATTAAAGACAAATAGGGAGATTGCAAAAAGAACTATTAGGAAAACACTTCAAAACCATAGGAAAATGACAGATGATCAAAAACCAACATTAAATAGAAGACCATAGGATGTCGTTTATTATTTTAGTTATCTCTATGCAGTCTTTGTCGTTACACCCATTAACATAGGAGCAATTGCAGATTAACATAGGAGTGATTCCATATATATATATGCGCAAAGGGTTCGTGTTTTTTTTTAGACTACAGGAATCGGGTAGAACAACCCCCTATGCACAAAGGGTTAGTGGGAAAGCATAAATATATTGGAGATAAAATTAGTGTGGTGGATGTTAAGTATTATTCTTTCTAATATCTCTTTTATATGTTCAATTTATTCGTTTCAAGTTTCCATCAAGATTTTGGTCAACCCAACCGTGAATAGGATTTTTTGTGTAATAGCTCTTTTACAATTTCTCTATTGTCTATTGCTATTGCTTTATGAAACGAGCCACAGTGGTCTTGGTCTATATATATTTCTCAATTGTAAATTCAAGCTGCATTATTTGATACTCAGTATTATAGACAAACAGGGAAATTGTAAAAGAACTATTAGTTAAACATACATACATACATATATATATATATACATATATACATATATATAGACATGTATATATATATTACATATATATATATACATACATATGTATATATTTACATACAATGTGAATTGTATGTGAAAATCAATGCTTCAAAACATAGACATATACATATAAGCATATATATATTGAAGAAAAATAGAGTAATTGTATGAGAGGTATTAGAATAACACTTATTCGCTACTAAATATTATAGAAAATAATTGGAACTAAATATTAAAGACTAATAGGGAAATTGCAAAAAGAACTCTTAGGGAAACACTTAAGAACAATACGAAAATGACATAACTCGAGACATAGAAAAGAGGTTTAGACTAGGAGAAGATCATAGGATGCACTATCAAGAGGACATTTTTTGACCATTTCATAGGATAGAAAATACTCAGAAAAGCCTTTGTTGTTGCTCATATTTCTTTTGTCGAACCCAATTCAAAACAAAAAGGGAAATTAGAAAATAGCTATTAGGAAAACACTTAACAATAATAGGAAAATAATAGATGCTCGAAAAACCCATATTTATATTACATATATACATACACACACACACACACATATACTTACATATATTTATACATACAATGTGAACTGTATGTGAAATATCGATGTATTGCATTGATTTCCTCACGGCATAAATAAAATGTATATATGTTATTTTAAACCTTTTTAAAATCACAGTGTACATTAGTACAAATAAGAATAGTATACACATTTTTTTAGATATACAAATCCTTATATAAATTCTTGTTGCATTGTCAAACAAGCCACAGTGGTCTTTCTCTGTATATATGGATATATGTATCTTCCTATATGTATATTTTGAAATATGGATCGGGAAAATCAATAGATATGTATATGTCAATATGTATCTTTGTATGTATCAGGGAATTCAATACAATTTCACATTTTGTCTATAATATTGAATACCCAATAAGTATTATTCTAATACCTCTTATACAATTTATGTATTTTTCTTCAATATCTACTATGAAAAAATGTACCTCAAATCTTATATCAATATGTTTCATGATATTATTTTTCTCTCATATGTTTCAAGCTCCCTACAACAAACTACCCAGGCCTACTTATGACAACAGTGGAGCTTGCTATCTGCATGCGCTAGCAGTGGTCGGGCTGCTTACCTTGAAATACAGAAGTACAAGGGTAAGTGTTTTCCCGTGTGGGAAATTTTGAATTGAAAAACTAACTCTTATATAGACTGGTTGTCTTGTATTAATATGTTTAAAGTGGGCTTTCGATCATCTGTCATTTACCTCTGATTCTTATACTATTTTTCAAATAGTTCTTTTACAATTTCTTAAATAAAATAATTGTATAAGAGGTATTAGAAGAACACTTATTCGGTACTAAATATTATAGATAGGAAAATGATAGATGTTCGAAAACCCACATTAAATAGAACTTTAAAATATGGATAATATAAGAGGAAAACTACAATAATAAATAGTTTGCTATGGGGAACTAAAAAAAGAATATCATGAAGAACAGTTTGTTATGGGGAACTTCAAACAGTTGAGACAAAAAGGGAAATCGGAAAAGAGCTATTAGGAAAACACTTAACAATCACAGGAATATGATAGATGTTTGGAAACTCACATTAAGTAGAACTTTAAAATATGGAGAATAGAAGAGGCAAACTACAATAATGAACAATTTTCTATGGAGAACTGATAAAAAGAATAGCATGAAGAATAGTTTGTTATGGGGAACTTCAAAAAGTTGAGAAAAAAATAATATCATGAAACATATTCTTACAAGAGACATAACATGTTCCATCCAGTCAAAATGATCATAACAAATAATAGTTATTTATAAGGAGCTTCTACACAAATAGAGAAATTCTAAAAGAGCTATTAGAATAACACTTAACAACTTTCATACTAACCCTAGGTCTGCATATATATATATATGCAATCACTGCTCTATTAATCTGCAATTGCTACTATGTTAATGGGTATACCGCCAAACATGCATAAAGATAACTACAAACAATAAATAAAGCATGAAAAAATTACTAACCCTAACCATATTTTTTGACAAAAAAAAGAACATTTAACTACAATAAATCCATCCATACAGAGCCATAATCTCTTTGAAGTCTCCAAAATGGGTATAATGGAAAAGATACAAACATCTAACAAGGAACAATAAGTAGAGAGCGAAAGAAATGAACAATAAATTAATCATTTACGCTAAATACCCATGTAAAACAACTTACATATTTCAGAGCACATTAACCACAAACAATAAATGAAATGCAAAAAAATTACTAACCTTAACCATACTTTTTGGTGAAAGAAAGAAGATTTAACTGCAATAAATCCATCCATAATCTCTTTGAAGTCTCCAAAATGGGCATAACGAAAAGATACAAACATATAACAAGGAACAATAAGAAGAGAACAAAAGACATGAACAATAAATTAATCATTTATGCAAAATGCCCATGTAAAGTGACTTACAAGTTCTACAGAACAACAGTCTTAAAATCCTCCAATATGCTATAAAACAGAGCCAAAGGTGATGATTTTTACAATAGTCTACTATCAAACCAACACCACAATGGCTCTTAATATATTTTCTTGCACATTTCACAGCACATCAATGTTAAAACCCTCCAACTTGCTATCAAAAGGAACAATAAGTAGAGAATGAAAGACATGAACAATAAATTAATCATTTATGCATAATACCCATGTAAAATGACTTATAGATTTTGTAGCACAACAGTTTTAAAACCCTCCAATCTGCTAAAAATTGAAGCTAAAGGCGATGATTTTAAAAATAGTTTCCTCTTAAACCAACACCACAATGGCTCTTTCAACAATACAACTTAATCAAAGTATGCTTTCCCACACTACAACATTGAATATTGCATTTACTTCATCTATCGTCATCATACAAATATGACATGATGCATTAACCCTCGCGCAAGCTAACACTTACCATTCAACTTCTGCGTACCGAGGCCACAAACTCCACCACCACCAACCCGCGTAATTACGAAGCTCCACATCACCATAAGAAAACCTGGTCAAGTCACCGCCAACTAGGACATCTTCGGTGCCGACAAATCCAATTCATGACTAGGCTGATGAATATCTTGGTGGAAACTTCAAACAAATAGCCTATTGGCTAATTATCAAGTATGCTTAAGAAGAGTACCTTTGTGTTTGCATCTCAACAAATTTTGATGCATAAAATATCACACCCCATATATATTCAATGAAAATACTAATAATTAAAATTCTACCAACTTTGATTCTCATTCCCCACATTTGCTTGGAAGCTCACAGGCAACGTAAATGTAATTGTTCTTAGTTCTTCTTCCAAGGGAGAGGCATGCATGAATAGCCCAAGGAATAATTTTTTTCAGCTATTTATTATTTTGGGAAAATGCATCCAAGATGCTGGATAGATATTACCTTTTGTCAATCCCTTTAAATAGGTTACCTCAGGGAGGGTGGAACTCTTCTAGTATTTTTAGGTCTTCCCAGAGTTTTTAGCCTTCTAGAGTTTTCTGCATTTTTAGTTTTCTATTTGGCATTGGGTTTCCATGGTTTTCGCAGGAGGGGAGAAACAACAATAAAAATTAGCATTCTCAGATCAAACGCTATCGATAAATCTCTTATTTTTCAATCGGATTTTGTATTGGTCCATTGTTTGAAGGAAATATGTTTGATCTTGTAACCGCAAGATTGGTGGGTGTGGGGATCGATATTTTAATCAAGGAGATCCTTTACTACATTAGCGTAGCCATCCGGTTTAGGAAAGAGTTAGAAGCCCTCAAGGATCTTCTAATTAGTCTTCAAGATATAAACCTTGTCCTGTAGAACTATCAATTGGCTCTAAGCTCCGGTCAATTTAGCTCTCATGAGAAACTTATCCCCTTAGCTGTCAATATCTGACTACAAAAGTTGAATATGCTTTTGCAACAAGCAACTAAAATAATTCAAGAGTGCACAACACCAATACTAACATTTGATGTCTTTTCTTGTTATAAAAAGAGAAAAAGAATTAGTCACACTATTTCAAGCATCAAGGAACACTGAGAAAATGTGGAGTTGATTAGCATTACCACTCAACTTGTTTAGTCACTTAACCATCTTCAATGTTCCAGCAGGGAAACTAAAACATCAAAAAGCTCGGTTGCGCCTAGATTCAAAGTGTTAATTTTTGTAGCTTGGACAGGCGTCTCCATTCCCAAGAAATATTTAATTAATTGATTGATTTTTTTGGAGACTTCTAGAAACGAGTTAGTTAGGGTTTGTTAGAGTCTAATTAATCTTAGCCATTGATTGAGATTAAATCATGGCCATTGGTTTTTAAATGAGATAAGTATAAAAGAGGATCAATGGGAATTTGGAGAACACACACTTGAGAAGAATTTGTAGTGATAGAAAATAGTTTTGTAGTGATAGCAAGGGTGCAGTGATAGCGTTGGGGACAACAATTGTGAAATTTCAGGAGGAGAAATTGAGGGAAGATTTTTCGGAGGAGAATATTGCTAGAGCTCTGCCAGTAAGAAGCAAGCAGTTTATGTATCTATTAATTTGTTGAATTTTAATAAAATTCCTCATTTGTAGTACTGGTTTTCCCTTTGGGGTTTTCCCAGGGACAATTTGTCCAAAAATATTGTGTTCATTATTTTTCATATTTTTGTATGGTTTTATTTGTGAAGTTTTAGTTGTGTTATTTTTCAATATTTGTTGTGAATGAATTTTTGGAAATCAAATAATTTATTTAGATAGGAGATTAATAATCAGTAACTGTAATAGAATTTTCACATGGTATCAGAGCTGATCTGAGGGCAGAAAAGTCTTAGCGCAATCACAGGAAGGAAAAATTGAGGGTTTATAAAACCCAGTTCTACCTCTTCATATTTATCATCATGATTATTATTATTATTTTTTGAGATGGCCTCAATAGGTTTAAGTGATTAGGACAGATTGGATGGAGCCTCAAATTTTGGTGTCTGGAAAGCCAAAATTTCTTTATTGCTGGAAGAGAATGGTATCAAGGAATATGTGACCAATGTTGTAGTTGTACCTACAAATCCAACATAGCTCTTAGCATATAAGAAGGAATATGCCAAGGCGAGGAGGCTAATTCTTGATAGTGTCAAGGACCATATTGTTCTACATATCGCAAAGTTAGATACAATGAAGAAGATTTCAGACGTCATTTTGAATCTATACGAGAATGCTACCACTAACTGGAAGCTGATTCTCAAAGAAAAGTTGAGGAATACCTGAATGAACAAGGGAGAAGACGTTACAAGTTACCTCACCAGGCTTAGATTTGTCAAGGATGAGTTGGCATCTATTGGACATAAACCAGATGATGACGAGCTAGTACTGTAGACACGTAAAATGTATTGATTGACATTGTGCATCTAATCCTAACCACTAATATCATTTCATCCTGAATCATCCTATGGTCTAACCATTTAATCATATACCCTTATCTGATTAAATTCATCAATATTCCTCTCTTAATTGAATAAATCAGTTATCCAATTAAGTCACCTCTTCTCAATAATTAAATTAACCATTTTGATCTAATTATCTGATTTAATTAAATACTTAATTTTATTTGATTAGATCTCTTATAGTCTATCTATTAAATTAAATAAATTAGAACCTTATTTGGTTTAATCTAACAATCATCCCTTTTAATTAAATAAATCATGAATCTTTATTTAATTAATCTCTTATTACATTCCTCTCATATTTGATTTAAATAAATCCACAAATTTAAGTCAAATAGGTCACATCATTTAATCCCCTTCATTAAATTAATTAAATTTGATTAATTTAATCTCCTCTCATGTCCCATCCTCTAGCTTTTACCACTTGCACATGAAAATAGATTTAATTGATTTATTAAATCTCTATTTTCCTCAAGAAGGCATCTTTTGGGAATATTCTCCAAGTTTGAATTCAAAATCTAAGTTGACATGTACATCCAACAAGGCATTTACTCTCTCTTATATGTCCTTTTCCTTGAGCCAAGTGGCATTTAATGCATTCTTTGTTCCCTCTTGCATGTCATTTCAATAAATTCAAAATTCAAAAATAGGCTTTTATTGGCACAATCCTCAAAACTTGCACATCCTCCATCCACTCATAGGTTGACAAGTGGCATCTTTCCATTGGATGAATGTTAGTCCTACATTGCTCTATTTTGTACATTCATCCATCTTGTCATTCTATAAATAGGAGGCTTCATTCCTCATTTTAGCATCCACAATTTGAGTAAACTTACTATGCTCAAATTATTAGCAAATTCCATCCATTATCATTGAATCTTAGCTAGGTTATGCAGATTTTTCCCATTGGAGCACTCATCAAACATCAACATTGAAGTGGATCATTCATCAACATTCATCAAGCTTGTATCATAGGAGTTGGGAAAGGGCCAATTTTCACATCAAATTGGCACCAATTCCCCCATGGGATCAAGAGTTTGCTTGTTTAATTAGGATTCAATCTCTCTTTTATTGATTTCTTATTGTTTTTTTCATCTCTTTTCCTAATTTCAACTATCCTAATGGATTTCATGGGGAACACTTTTTCTTACTTGCATTTCATCATCTAATGTGTTTGTTCTTATTTTTTTGTAGGTATTAGGATTGGGGTTCAAAATTTTGGCACTAGAAGGAGGGCAACATCTCATTTTTAATCACATTTTTCTAAAAATTTAGTGTTTCTATTTTGTGCATAGGAAAATTCCAATGTTGGAAGCTCAGCGTCGCCATATAGCACCGCTGGCTCTCTAGCATCGCCATATAGCACTGCTGGCTCTCTAGCATCACCATATAGCACCGCTGGCTCTCTAGCGTCGCCATATAGCACCGCTAGCTCTCCAATGTCACCATATAGCACCGCTGGAAAGTCCAAATTGTGATGCTTTAGCCTTCCCACCTAAAATTTTTTGAATTTGAATTTTAAACAGCGACACTGGTGAAAAGGGTGACACATTTGAGCTCACTAGTTCGGGTACAGAGAACCACTAACTGGTAAGCAGCACTATATAGCACCGCTGGAGAAATCAAACTGTGACGTAGTCATGGGTTGCACTGCTAGCAGGGAATAAAAAATTGGAATTTCATTTTAACATGTGCCTTTTGTCAAATGATAAGTTTATCTTCTATTTTCTACTTTTTAACCTCCGTGTTTTGTAGAGTCTGACTGATTTTCTTTCTTGTAGGTTGGATCAATTAAAAACAAAAGAAAGAGAAACATGATGATGGTATTTCACAAAGTCAAAGTGTTTTTAAACATTTTAGTGTTTGTTTAACACTCTTAGGAAACTGTTATCTCTTCTTGCTTAGGAGGCTAATTTCGTTTGGGATTTTAAAAAAGAACCTTTTCAAAAAAATTTTTGCAAAGGCTTAAAATGAACATTAGGACTACAACTTACTAGATTTTGTTTTTTTGGTTAACAATTGAACAAAACAACTCTCATTTGTCCTTTGGTGCTTTAAAAACAACTCACAATTGCTTTGTAGCTCTAAAATGAGAATCAAAAGGCCTTTTTTGTGATTTTAGGTTGAGACAAAGCAATCACCTCCACATTTCATTTTGGATTTAAAATTGAACAAAAAATTGTGCGAGTGTGAGTAGAGCATTATTGTGTACATTCTCTCTCTTTGTGTTGCAAACAAAGATTGATCGAGTTACAGATATTGTCTTTACTCGCTTTTGTTTATATTAGAGGGCCTGCCTTGGGGAAAATGTACTCACCCAAGGGAATGACTCAACTGGTTACACTCTAAAGCAAAGAGTATTTCCAATGGGGATATAAATATGGGTATTGGAATAAACGCCAATATCACGCGGTTGGCTCCGATGAGATGGATCTGAAAAGGGACTCTCCCTGTATGGGTCAATCTCCACAAATAGAAAGTCCTAATTAAAACCCATGTTTTAGAATTGCCAAAATCCTTGATCTATTTGTTGGTGCAAGAATGGTCGTTCTGAAGCCGCCCCACACTTTTACGGTCTTTTAGTAGAAATGGAAAGCATGCCATGGGATTTTCATGGGTGTTGATGCTTGGCTGCCCTGTATAAGTGAGTGTCATGGAGGGGAGCCAGTGGGGTCAAGCATCTAACCATTTGCTAAAGATAACTGTAGCTGGACTTGTCCAAGTGGGGACTCAACAAATATAGTCTTTCATATCCATAGGGTTGTACTTATTCTTGGTTACGAAATGCTTTGCTTGTTCACAAAAATATTGGAAACAAACACTTAAACATCATCATCAAAATTTCAAACCCTTTAGGAGACAAATACAATTGACCCAATTCATGTGTTATTGCTTGCCCTTGGGATTATATCCTTAGAGGTTTCTAAACACTTGGATTACATCTCAATTTTTCTACTAAATTTAAACAATAGGTAACCCTTGCCTTGAATTCATCAAATTTCCACATAACATACTTTGTGGGATTCAAAGAAATTAAGACATTGGACATCTAGTTTGGAAAACTAATCAAATAAGTGTGTGGTAAAATAAAGCCACTAAGCAAAGATAACAAAATGAACTCTCACATGTGTTGAAACCTCACGATTTCCAAGAAAGTCAAATCCCAAAATGAAAGTCCTTGGTTCAAAATCGGAAAATGTATGCTCAAATTAAACCACTTCTTGGTTATAAAGGTCTATAGAAGCATTGCATGTTCTTCAATACTGAGGTATAGGTAAACAAAGTGTCTTTTTTAGGTTCATCCTAGGATCAAAAGAAATCAAAAAAAAAAAATTCACCCATCCTTCAAACTTAAAATCATCTCACCATCACCTTTTGAGAAATCTTGAAACTATCCTTCATGCTAGGCTTTTTGGAAAAAAATCAAAATCATCAAATCCTTGAGACAAAATCCTTGAAATCTTTATCCAATCATCTTTGACTAGGCATGTGTAGATGCATCCTTTGGCATGTGCTTAGTCAAAATTATCAAATCATCTTGTTTATCTAGGTATATGTAGATTCATCCTTCTTCATATACTTGGTTAAATTATCAACTTGTTTGAATAGGTGTGGGTAGATGCATGCTTCTCCCTACACATATTCAAATTATCATCCTTTGAGAAAATCTACCCCTTAGATAAACATCCAACATCTTAGGGTCTATTTGTTCAATCAAAGCAAATCAAAATCAATCAAGTCAAGGACAATCCAAAATAAAATAAAAAATAAAAATTCAAGCATATCCAAAAGTCCCAAAAGTCTAGCATCCCCCTCAAGATTTATCAAAAGATCAAAACATCCACATCATCCATCTCTTGCATCATCATCATATCACCTTTTGATCCTCAAGATACCCTAAAAATTTATCTTTTGGGCATAAAATAAGATCAATCCAAAGAATTAGAGATTCATCTCCCATATTCTTGAAAATTGATCCTTGTTTTATGGTGCAAACTAGATCTCAATACAAGAAGAACATGGAAGCCGACAAAGAAACACCCACTTCAAGTGACCTAAGCCAAATGAACGTTGAAATAAATCCAGTCAAATCAAGCAATCCTTTGACTATCTCATCATCACAAAATCCACAAGAGGAAATTTAAGAAGAAGATCTTACCTTTGGGATGTCACATGAAGAAATAACCAAAATGCTCCAAAATTTGGAAAACCGTAAGATCATCAACATCATGATGAGGCTTAACCCTTCACTATACATGCTTGAACTAGCAAAACAAGGGGCCAAATTACCTTATGATATCAACATGAGCTCTATAGTGGAACCATCTTTGGAGGTTATGCCTCTAATTTCATCCACACTCCACATCTCATCCACACCCCCATCCCAAAACATCACTCAAAACATTCCGCAAATCACAAAATCTTTTGCTCCAACCCAACCTAATGTTAATAAGGGAAATGCATTTCTTAATGCTATTCAAACACACCATCTTGGAACAAAACATACCCCACAATACGTTACATAAGAATTTCCCTATCACTTTCCATAATGATCCATCATCATCATCCTTCCATGCAACACCTCAAACTTCTCTCCTCACAAATTTGCAAGAGGAAGGTGACATGTTCAGACCTGGGGGAATTTTTGACACCACATCATTTTCTCAAGAACTCACACCCCTCACATTTTCACCCCTCCCACCATACCACCATTATCCACACCTCTACTTGGCTTGGGTCTTCTGCCTTTACCAAATATCAATCAAACTAACATTCCAAACACCAATCAAAACATCATGCCAAACTCTCAAAACATGTCATCGATATCGCAACAAAAAATGACAACTACACAAGGAATCACAACATCATCAACCACCCCCTAACATCTTAAAGCATGGTCTCTCAAGGACCAACCACATCAACATCACCATCCACCACTCAAATCACCAACACGACATCACCACTCACCACCACCACAAACGCCATTCCAAACCCACCACCACCCCCACCAGCACCAAACTCCAATTTATCAAACCAATACAACATGGCATTGCAAGCTGCTCACCAAGCTACTTATCAAAAGGAATTCCTACAAATGCAAAAGAAAAAAGTCGCACAAATAACTACCCAACAAGTTGCACAAGCAGCGTAAAATGCTCAAGCCACCCAAATTGCGTAACAAGCACAACAGGCTGCACAAGCCCAAGCTTTATTGCAACAACAACAAGAAGTTGCTCAAGCAGCCCAAGCTGCATTACAAGCACAAAATGCTAGCGAAGCCCAAATTCTATTGCAACAACAAGCGGCACAAGCCCAAGCCCAAGCTTAGGCGCACGCCCAATATCAAGCACAAGCATAAGCACAACTTCTTGCACAAAAAGACACAACACAACTATAGGCATATCAACAAGCAATAAAACAATATTAAGAGCAGCAAGAAGTAGCCCAATTAGCAGCCCAACAACAACAAGTGTTTTTGGAACAACAAAAAGCGTTGTTGGAACAACAAGCACAACAACAAGTACAACAAGCAATCCTAGCACAACAACAACAATATCAACAACAAGCGTTGTTCATACAGCAACAAGTGCAATCATACCTGGCTCGGTAGAATGTGAAAATACCATCAACCAACCCACCCATCCAACCCATAATCAAAACACCCCAGAACACCTTCATCCCACCCCCTAATCCACAAAATGATGTAATGACACAAATTAGGTTGCTCTCGCAACAAGTGTTTGATCTTCAATCAGGGTGAACCATAAAAACACCAAGCAACTTTTGTCCCTATCCATTTGACAGGAGTCTTGTGATGAAACCATTCCCCAAGGGATTTGAGATCCCCAAGTTTGAAAAATATCGTGGGACGGGAAACCTTGAAGATCACATTAGGGAATTCTAGGTTCATTGCATGGAAGTCGCATATGATGATACTTATTTGATGCGGCTATTCCCTAGGAGTTTGGCTAGCCATGCTATGGAATGGTTCTCTCACCTACCAACAGCAATCAAAACCTTCCAAGAAATTATAGATGCATTCATTAAAAACTACGCATGCAATATTACAATGGATGTCAGTCTAGAAGAACTCTTAGCTCTGAAACAAGGTAAGAATGAATCATTCGCTTGATTCCTACAACAATGGAAATCCAAGGCCAATAAGATAAAATGGACCATGCTTGAGGAACAACAAGTTTGCACCATTATATCCAACCTTGACTGCATCTTGGCATTTCATCTCAAGGTACAAGGGATCACCACATATGACCAGTTGATCTCCAGGGCGCTCAGCATTGAACGAGCCCTTATGATACAACCCGTAGGATCAACTTCATACCCCAAACAACAAAACAACTGCCCACCTGCCAATTACAATGATAAACCTCGCATGTGGGAAAGGAACAAAAATGTTACTAATGATGGTGTTGTTGACGCTAAAGTGGTCATCAGTGCCCTGTGCCAAAATAAACCCACAACACAAATCCAAATCCAACACCAAAACAATCATCAAGCAACAAAACAACCAAACAACAATCAGGCAATCAATAATCTAAATGATCAAAGGGGACCACCCCAACGGAACAAGAATTACCCCAAGCGAAAGGACACCACTCTGGGGGAACTACTTGAAGTCATCATGAAGAAGTTGATAAATGAAAAACTCATCAAAGCGCCCACCTATGAGAATTACCAAGAACCGGATGTGAGACCTCCTTGGTATAATGAGAATCAACTTTGTGACTTCCATAAAATCAAAGGGCATACCATGAATAGTTGTATGAGGTTAAAAATCATAATTCAAGATCTCATTGATCAAAGGATTATAAATGTGGAACAACCAACAGGAAACCAAAACCTTAAGATATACATGAATATGATGCCTAACCATGGAAATAAAGGGAATAATACCACAAATAAGGGGAAAGAAACCTTCACGAATGTAAATCATGTATATGAAGCTGTCATTGCTTCCCTAGAGGAACACTACGCTACCATAATCATCAAAGGAGCCCATGCCGATTGTGGAGTCACCATAAGAGGCGGCAAGGTTACCATCGCAAGATCATCCCATCAAAATAGAGTCCCTACACCTAGATTTTTCCCCAATGGCTACAATGTCCTAGATCAGTTCAAAAGAACGCTAGTGCAAATATCCATCATGGAGTTACTAAAAATCTCATCTGCCCATAAGAAAATCCTTGAGGAAGCATTGGCTTCATCCACTGTCCCCATAGATCTTGATGTGGAACAATTCCAAGCTATGGTAGGAAATATCATTACACCAAATCTCCTCACATTCTCTAACCAAGATTTCCTCACTCAACCATCTCACAACTATGCACTCCACTTAGAGTTTTTGGTGCACAAAAGAAAAGTCAAATGAGTCTTGGTGGATGGAGGTGCATGCCTGAATATATGTTCTCTCAAGCTCATCAAACAATTAAAAATCTCAGAGGATTCAATTGACAAAGGAAAGGGTATCACAATAAGAGCATATGATGACAAGAAAGAGTGTCCCAGGGCACAATCAAAATCCCTATTCAAGTAGGGCCATCTATCATGGAAACCACTTGTCAGGTCTTGGACCTCGACTTGCCGTATAACGTCCTCCTAGGATGCCCATGGATTCATGCGATGAAAGCAGTAGCATCAACTTTCCATCAATGTGTGAAATTCACACATGAGGGACAAGAAGTCACCATCCATGGGGATCTCAAACCCTTCTCCTATTGCAAAATCCTTGAAGCAAAGTACTATAAAATCCCCCAAGTACCAAAAAATGATGAGGGTCCATCTACACCATACATTTATCCCGCACTCTCTCATCCACTTCTGCAACAGAGACACCTGTCACTCCCGCCATTCCCACCATTTCTGACATTAAGGTCATCATCCAAGATAACGATTGTCAAAACTACATGATCCCTAAAAATGATTTTGTGGTAGGAGAGTTACCACAATCTCCTAGATCATGAGGATGTATGCAAATAAATGAAGCCTCCACATCCCAAACATCTCTTGAAGACTATCCCAACCTTACAAGTTGGGGAGATCTTGGCCAAAAATTTATTGAGTCAGATCCATCTCATATGCTATACCAAGATGAGAGACAAGTAGTTGATTTACCAATGGATGGCAAAAGAAAGGGTCTGCAAATGATGCTCACAATGGGCTACGACATGAATCAAAGACTTGGGAAAAATGATAATGGGCTTATAATACCTATCATTCCAGAGACACGAACGATAACAAATCTTGGTCTTGGATGTACCCCTCCGAGTATAACCATATGTGGCCGAAGTCCTCTAGTTAGAAGGGTTAATAATCCTCCTCAACCAATCATAGCCAAACTACACTTACCAGTATCTACAGGGCGCATCATAGATAACTTCACATTTGACATAACCAACATTTGTAGTAGTAGTGATGATGAGGATCCTACGACCAACTTACCTAGGCTATTTGAGGATACCACTCTTTGCATGATTATCACCCTATTGTTTGAATTAGACCATCAAAATCATGAAATCTGCCTAGTATATACCCAACTCATCGACTATGACCAACGAGGAGCACCAATTCATGATACATTCAAAAAAGATGAGGCGCTCTCAGAATTCATGGGACTACGGGATAACATTCCATGTGGGGATCACAAAGAAGGGTTCATAATGGAGCTAGATACACATTCCTATTATGGGGAAATGATTTAATCCCTCAGTCGCAAAAATGAAAAATTAAGAATAATATCTAAGTCCTTGAGTGAAAACCACACTATGGCACTCTCCAACCAGGAAAATGTAAAAAGAAAGGACTCATCCAACTATGAAAACCTTTCTAAGTTGCCTGAGGATGGGGGATTCAATATTCCTTTTAGAGCTCTTCATTAAGAAAATTAGCAGTCCTGGCATAAAGGTGCAATCCGGTCAATCTAGGAACAGAGGAAACCCTGCACATCACATTCTATGTGGAGTCATTACTATCAGAGGAACAAGAGTTCATAACAGCTTTCCTAAGAGAAAGATAGATAAACTTCACATGGAGCTATGCTAACATGCTAGGGCTTGATCTAGAAATCATGGTTCACCACGTAGCAGTATATCCAATTCTAAACAAAGCCTGTTAAACAAAAGCTTCAAAAAATGCACCCTCAGATCACCTTATTAGTCAAAATGGAGCTAAAAAATTTATTAGATGCAAGATTCATCAGATCGATAGATTATCTAGAATGTGTGTAAAACTTGGTACCTGTCTCAAAACCTGATGGGGGCATCAGAATCTGCACAAACTTTAGAGACTTGAATAAAGCTTGTCTGAAAGATGACTTCCCACTTCCAAACATTGACATGATCGTAGACATGACAGTTGGACATGAAATGTTGTCACTAATGGATGGATTCTCAGGGTACAATCAAATCATGATAGCTAAAGAGGACCAACATAAGACGACTTTCACTTGTCCATGGGGGACTTACTGCTGGAATATGATGTCATTCAACTTAAATAATGCAAGAGCAGCATACCAAAGGGCCATGGCATTGATATTCCATGACATGATCCATAAAATGGTCGAAGATTATGTTGATGACATTCTAGCCAAATCCAGAAAGAGAAAGGATCACATGGCAACATTAAGTGCCATTTTTGACAAGCTAGAAGAGTACAAGGTCAGATTAAACCCAAATAAGTGCATCTTCAGCATATAATCAGGAAAGCTGTTAGGATACATAGTGTCAATGAGAGGCATCAAGGTAGATCCAACAAAGGTAAAAGCAATCCTTGAGATGGAGGCACCCAAAACATTAAAGAAATTGAGAGGTATCCAAGGTAGGCTTCAATCCATTCAAAGATTCATAGCATAGTTGGCAGACAAACAAAACCCATACTCTCACCTACTTCACAAGGGAGTAGGGTACAAATAGGATACCAAGTGTGAAGAGGAATTCAATAAAATCAAAGAATATCTACTTACACCACTAGTCTTAATGCCACCAATCCCAAGAAAACCATTAATTATCTACGTATCAGCAACAACAGCAACCCTTGGAGATCTCCTAGCTCAGCATGGCGAAAATGGAATAGAAAGGGCTATCTATTACATCAGTAGAACAATGGTTGGGCATGAGCTAAACTACTCATTCATAGAGAAAGCATGTTTAGCAGTAGTGTTTGCATCACAAAATTTTTGAAATTACATGTTGGCACACAAAATAAAACTCATTGCCAAAATCGACCCTGTCAAGTACTTATTGTCAAAAATAATGTGCATGGGAACAATGGCCAAATGGGTGATGATACTGTCAGAATATGACATTGAATATGTAGAGTGAAAAGCAATCAAAGGCAAAGTCATTGCAAATCAACTTGCAAAAGCACCAATCTATTCAGAGAATCCTCTCATCTCAGAGTTTCCAGATGAATCTATTTTCAATCTCAATGTAGCTGACAACTGGAAATTGTACTTTGATGGCTCATACACACAACATGGATCAGGATTTGGCATCTTCTTTATCACCCCACAAGGGGATTGCATACCAAGGTCCTACAAACTGGCATTTCCCTGCACCAATAACATTGTAGAATATGAGGCTTTAACCATAGATCTTAGAATAGGAGTGCAGTGGAACATTATAGCTCTCAAAGTATATAGAGACTCCCAATTGATAATAAATCAAGTGAACGATGAATACTAGACCAAGGACGACAAGCTCACTCCATACAAGAAATTAGTGGAGACTCTCAAAGAATCCTTCGTCAAAATTACATTTGAGAAAATTCCCAGAGCCAACAATAGAGCAACAGACACCATGGCAACAACTGGATCCTTACTAGCTATCCCCCACAACATTCCAAAATATGAATTCTTGATAGAGCAGCTTCTCATGCCTGAATTCGAGGCACCAAAATCAGAATTTGTGTGTGAAATCGTTGGTCCCAGTGATCCTTGGTACCACGACATTTACACATACCTACGAATAGGAGTCATACCCGTCGACTTACCCTCAAACCTAAAATGAAACTTTGGCAAAAAGGCATCCCAATTCATCATCCAAGGAGATACCCTATATCATAGGAGCATAGAAGGAACCTTACTACGCTACTTAAACGCTGAGGAGGCATTGACTACTCTAACTGAAGTACATAACGGTATCTATGGTTCACACTCGAGTGGAATGACCATAGCCAAGAAACTACTAAGGATGGGGTATTATTGGCCCACAATGGAAAGAGATGAACATGACTATGCCAGAAGGTGTGTACAATGTCAGTAGCATGGGGACCTCATCCATGCTCTAGCTCAAGGACTCCATCCCATCATCACACCATGGCCCTTTTCCTATTGGGGACTCGATCTCATTGGAAAAATCATGCCCACTTCATCTAACGGCCAAAAATTCATCATAACAGCAACGAAGTAATTTACTAAGTGGGTGGAATCCATACCCATGACATATATAACTGGGAAGCAGATATCAAATTTCATCCTGAACTATCTCATTTTCTGCTATGGTGTTCCACAAGCCATTATCTCAGATAATGCGACACCATTTAAGAATCAGGAGGTTCACGACTTATGCGAAAAATTCAAAATCCAACATCACTTCTCTACCCCATACTATCACCAAGGCAATGGCCAAGCATAAGCTACAAATAAAACCATTTTAAAAATCCTCAAGAAAACAGTCAATGATGCAGGTCGTGACTGGCATCTATAGCTTAATCCTGCCATCTGCGCCTATCGAACTAGTATCCACACACCCACTGGTGCCATCCTTTTCTCCCTGGTCTACAGATCAGAAGTAGTACTCCCCATTGAGATCAAGCTCTCATCACTTAGGATATCACTACAAAACCTCATCACAGATGAAGAGTACTGAGTATCAAGATTTGAATGAGTTGGAGCTACTAGATGAGTGACATATAGATATAACTGGATCATTTTGCAAGTCTATCAGAATAAGGAGCTCCAAGAGGAGCTATAATAAGAAAATCGAGGCAGGACTTACAATTGAGAACTAGTATTAAAGGAGAATGGAAAAGTTATCATTGGCTTAACGAGGAGGTTGGAACCCGGTTGGTTGGAACATTATTTATCACAACAAAGTTATAAGTTAAGGGCATGTCGGTGCTCGACACCTAAGGAGAACCTGCGGTCAGCTTCTCATCTCAAAAAAAGTTTTATACCTAAAATATTTCCAGGTATGGTAAAATCCCAAAAATTAGAGAATGTCAGCAAAAATGGTTACTTGATTTGAAAGCAGCAGAGACTGCTGAACGACAACAAAAAATCAAAAGCAAAAAATCCAAAAAAATAAAAAAAAAGGATAAAAAAAATAGTAAAGAGAAAAATCATCCTCTAGTGAAAACTACTTCGGTTGCACTTTGGACAGGTACCTCGATGAAAAACCTGGCAAATAGGCACCTTGTGTAAATAAGCATTGTCCATCCACTAGGATCTTTATAGCTTGTTCTACATCATCCATCCATTACATTTCCATCATCCATCGCATTTAGATCTCCATCCATCACTCATCCACCTGCATCTACACCATAGCTTGGTCTTGTTATCGTATCATGATCTCTCCTAGTACTACTTGGTCCATCCTCAAGGTCAATTTGTCCTACCTTTATCAAAGTAGTCTATTGCATCACAATGGGGGAATGTTCCCATTAGATTAGATTCATGCATATTCTTAAAATTCCTAAAAATTAGAAAATCCAAAAACATCAAAACGCTGAAAAATCCAAAAACATCAAAAAATCAGAAAATCCAAAAACACCAAAACATATCAAAATCCTAGAAAAATAGGTCAAAAAGCCAGTCAAAAAGTCAAAAACGAGGTCATCTCGTCGAACTACGGGTCTCTGAGCCTTGAATGTAAGCAAGGTTGATCTTTGATCATCCCCCGAGACACTTAAGTCAATCCTTTAGGAGTCTGTCATAATAAACTGACATTTCATCATGTGTATCTTCATTTGTAAATCAGTCAAGTCGTTAGTCGAACCACGTGGTCTCTGCGTATATAATGTAGGCAAGGATAATCTGTTGATAAGCCCCCAAGGCCACTAGGATAGGTCCTTAGGTTAGTCTCTTGGTCAAAATCTTGGAAAACCCCAAAACATAAAAAAAACCAAAAATCAAAACATTTGAAAATATTGAAAAATACCAAAAATAACCTCAAAACATTGCAAAAACTCCAAAAACATCCAAATATTTTAAAAAAATCCATCTGTCTCATCTTCCTTGCACCCACAATAACCCCACTCATAATAAATGATCGTCATCCTCAACCTTTGGTGAAACAATCAAAAACAAGTCTAGCAGGTTAAAAGAGAAAACTCAAAACGTCAAGTCTTAGGTCTAAGTTAGTATGTAAACAAGTGGGTCAACTCTTTGTGTCGATAACCCATCATCCAATTGATCCCATATCAATCATTTGAAAGAACACTTTGGATAAATGAAATGACGTGCCACCATCCACTAACATGTTCTAGGATGTATCATTCCTACAATGGGCATTATCTTTTGGAAATAGTTTCAGTTCTTATCCTTAAAAATGCATCCCCTTTTTGTTAGCGGTATTGAACAACATCAACTTGTTTGTTTACTTTATCTTTATCTTTTGACTTATATTATTGCACTCATTCCAAGGACCTCTTGATGATATCCTGGCAGAGGATTTAGAGAAATAGGAATGGGGCAATGATCATTATCTTTTGTCTGTTGTGCTTGTTGGACGTTCTTGTAATATTACCTTGGCGAATACTTGCTTTGTTAGGTATGTATGGAGGAAGTTTTGGGCAACTTGTTGACTATTGTATTGATAGGTTATACCTTTCTGTGTTTTGGTCCAAGGTGTTTGAAACTTCTAAAGTTCATCCTAGCAAGGTTTTTGTATGTCAGGTGTTAACAAGGATACTCCTATCTATTTGTCAAGTCAAATTCCATCACACTAGGTACAACATCATCCTGGTTCTCTATACCTTGATGAATCATACCACGTGTGTCATCAAACATAAGGAAATTGGCCCTTTGAAAATCCTAACTCCTCGGCAAGCAATCATCATCATTTTTCATGTTCATCATCTTGTGCCTTGTTGAAATGAATTCTTCTCTTTCATTCCTTGTCGCTCATCGCACTAACAAGGTATTGTGACATTTGATCATCATCATCATCATCATCATCATCGATCCTGCATCTGCAAATAATTAGCATATTGCATAAACATATCATATAGGAAACATACACATTGCATTTCCATCATCATATAAACATGGTATTATAAGCATGGTATTACCCGTTTGACCCTTTATCAAAAACATGGTATTATAAGCATTTTTCATAAATTAGCACACCCCTTTCTCACTACATTTCATCCATTTTCTGCATCACATTACATTCATCACATAAATCACTGCATAATATTCTTGTGCATAGACATTTCATAAGTCATTTCACATTACCACCTACTGCATAATCATACATAATAAGTATATAAGCATTATAGATAATCCATTGCATACATACTCACATAACATTATAAAGTCATCTCCCACATTACGTTCATTTTACATTAAGCATCATCGTACCATTTTACATCATCATATCATTGCATATAGTACATCACAGTAAATGCATCACATACATTACATTATCATTTAACATGTTTAGGATAAAAATATTTGTTATTCTAAGCATATTAGAAAACCATCTCATTTGCATCATCAATACACATCATAAAAAACACTACCATTTCATTTACATTGCATTATGTCGTCCATTAATCATCCATATCATCTCATAAATAGCATCACAATCATTTTTTTACATTTCATTGCATAAATCATTCCACATCATTATAAGCATAAATAGAAACATAAAAATCCATTAAATGCAAAATGTAAATTCATCCATAATCATTTGATATATATAAGCATGATTCACACCATTTCGTGTATACACCAAAGATCATTTCCATATCATTTTGCATATTGCATATTACATATCATATCATTTCAAATCATCATATAGATTCCAACATCATTACACATCACATAAATGCATCTGCATATCATAAGTCAACAACATAATATAGATTTGTTAGTCATAATCATTACATAATGCATATATCATCGGAAATACATACATCCATAAATACATCATATAACACCATAACATCATTGCACAACATATAGAAGTAGAATCATCCATACATGCATAAATAAATGATACACATCACATCATATCAAAATCATCATCTCATATATATCATCATCGAATAACTGTACATGTATGTCAATCAGTACAAAAAGGCCCATCAGGCTATCAAAAAGGAGCCCATAGGGCACAAAAAATGATATCATCTCAATCAAAAGGAGACCTAACCCTCCTATCTGCTACCCTCACCCCTGTCACTGTGATCCTATGCTAGTCTGAAACTGGTCCGCTACGAGTACTCTGGGACCCATGCTGCTCTAGGTATGGCTTGATGATAATGCATATGATAATAATCTACCTCTCGTACGGGCTCCCTGTAAGATCAAATGGACACTATACTATGAGAGGAGGAGGCTTCCATGCTCTCCAACTAATGTCTTCAGCCCATCTTTGTGGCTACCTGTAACTCTGCAACCTGTCTCTACAGTATGGCCTGGTCCCTCTTGGCCCTGACCTGGTCCCTCTCAGTCCGCGCCTGATCTCTCTCCCCTATCAAAGTCTACACCTAGCCCTATAGTTGTGCAATCAATGTATCCCGAGGGTCCACCTGCTCTGCTGGATGTACTGGTGGGGGCTGCACCTGGGGTTACACATGAGGTTGATCCTCACCCCCAGCTCATGGTGGTACATCTGCCTAAACTTGCTCCTGATCCAGCATCAAAACATCGTCTTGACCTGGTTGGGCCAGTTGAACTGGAGCCCTAGCCGGCTGGTCCTGTTGTACACCATCTCTTTGTCCTCGTCCTCCCCCTATGCCTCTTGTCCTCCGCTGATCGGGGACTGCTCCTCAAAATTTCAAACATAGTGGAGGTTGGAACCAGTCCTTGTATGCCTATGCGATGGCTAGATCCACAAGCCCTTGATCATAAGCCCATGGCCGAGCCACCAAATGTCTAAAATTGTCACCAACCTTGGAAGTAGGAATGTATCGCCCCCATGAAACCTGTGACATGGTGCAGGAAAATAATACGAACACATAATTATCATCTGGCCGATCCTGAGGCTCACTTAACTGGCACTGAATGCGCCTAGGCAGATATCTCTCTATCATCGTGTGCTCTTGCCCCTACATGAATTGGTCCTGGCGGGCAAAGAAAATCTGATCTGCATCGTCGGCCCATCCGAGTTGACCAAGGTATAGACGCCATATAAACACTTGCATCTCATCTAGGACCCTCCTCCAATAGGGAATCATGTGCTCGCCCATGTGTGTGAAGGACACACCACCTCTGTAACGCCATACGAGGGGATCATCAGGCCCCATCGATACTGCAACAACCCACGACCGAAAGACAACAATGTACTCCCATGCCCATATGTGGAGGAGGGTGACACCTACTCCAAGTGCTCTACCATCTAGGTAGACGTACTCGTGAAGATCTCTATATAGTGACCCAAGAAGAACCAGCCCCCAAGCAAAATGAGTAGGCCTATCACACATCACCATGTGCTCCCAATAGAGTCCCCAACTAGGACTGAAGTACCGGCCTCGTCGATCTTGGGCAACAAGACCTGAAATAATGGCCGCAACAACCAAGTGGGGGGGAGGGGCTAGAGCCCTGGGATGTTCAAGCTTAATCTACCCCTCGCAAATGGAAATGTCCTCTGTGGCGAGGACTATGTGATAGGAATTCCGCCCCTCATCTATATCGAAAATAACATTCCAACCATGAATCAAAAATCTTAAGATGCGCCAAACGTCCTCCAAGGTGATGGTGACCTCGCAGATGGGAAGGTGGAAAGAAGAGGTCTCATTGTGCCATCTCTCGGCAAGCGCTAACATCATCCCAAGGTGGGTGTGCACGGGCACTGCGTAGGCAATGTACGACAACCCCATGTCTCGTAATCGATCTTGATTTCTGTCACTAAGGTCTCATAAGTAACCAAAGAGATTCCACAACTTGTGCTCTTGGGAATAGAGCTCCCTCACCGTGTCCTACATCGGGAAGGGTCATCATGTTAAAAAGTTTGAATTTTTTTTTGTAGGGCATCCAAGAAACCACTCCAGCGTCGCTATTCGTGAAGGCGTCGTAGTTTGATTTTTATCAAACTACGACGCTGGGGCACAAAATGTCGAAAGCGCACCACCATAGTGCACTTTCCTTCCAAGCAGCGTAGTTTGAAAAGATTCATGTCATTAAGGCACCACCGCGTCGCACTTTGGAAATGACCTCATGGGCCATGACCTCAGCGTCAGATTTTGGAATTTATTTTCAAACTCCAAACTCCACTGCCACGGTGCAATCTAACACTGAGCGACACAGTTTGATTTTTGAGTGGCGCTATAGAATAACTAACTTTGAAAGCAATAAATGAATGCTAAAAATGAAAAATAAAGGTCAAGTAAGGATCACTTACCGGTGCCCCAATACTGGGTGGCCGCTGGTATGTCTGAACTCAGTCGAAAATGTGCATCGGGAGCTATTGTTGTGCCATATCATTAGGAGGTCAGAGCTCAAATCTCAAGGTTGCTAGATGGCTGTCTGTGAAAATGAATTGAAAGTGACCCCTTGGAGCCTTTTTAAGCTTGAAAATTAGGTTTTTTTCACCCTAATTGGCTATCCTGCTAGGGTTTTGGACCCATGAACCTATTTTTGTCTAGTTGAGGCCTGTTTTACATCATTTTATTGCGTTTAGACACGTTTTTAGCCTCGTGGAGCCTTTTTGGACCTGTCGGACACCTTGTCCTCTTCTTTTCGCGAGATCACTAAAAAATGTAAATTTTCATCCAATCTTTCGAGGGGGCAATATATTGGCATGTTTTATCTCACCGGGCATCAATGGGGCAAGATTTTAAAAATGAATTTTTTTGGATTTAATCGAGATCATTTATTCTTTGAACCAACGCAACAAGTGCAGTGCTTCAAAGAGGGGCAAAATGTAGACACTTAAAATGTACCAATTAACATTGTGCATATGATTCTGACCACTAACATCGTTTCATGGACAGCATCATCCTTCAGTCTAACCATTTAATCAAATACCCTTATCTGATTAAATTCATCAATATTCCTCTCTTAATTGAATAAATTAGTTATCCAATTAAGTCACTTCTCAATAATTAAATTAACCATTTTGATCTAATTATCTAATTTAATTAAATAATTAATTTTATTTGATTAAATCTCTTATAGTCTATTTATTAAAATAAATAAATTATATTAAAACCTTATTTAGTTTAATCTAACAATCATCCCTTTTAATTAAATAAATCATGAATCTTAATTTAATTAATCTCTTATCACATTCCTTTCATATTTGATTTAAATAAATCCACAAATTTAAGTCAAATAGGTCACATTATTTAATCCCCTTCATTAAATTAATTAACTTTGATTAATTTAATCTCCTCTCATGTCCCATCCTCTAGCTTTTACCACTTGCACATGAAAATAGATTTAATTGATTTATTAAATCTCTATTTTCCTCAACAAGGCATCTTTGGGGAATATTCTCCAAGTTTGAATTCAAAATCTAAGTTGACATGTACATCCAACAAGGAATTTACTCTCTCTTACATGTCCTTTTCCTAGAGCCAAGTGGCATTTAATGCATTCTTTCTTCCCTCTTGCATGTCATTTAAACAAATTCAAAATTCAAAAATAGGCATTTATTGGCACAATCCTCAAAACTTGCACATCCTCCATCCACTCATAGGTTGACAAGTGGCATCTTTCCATTGGATGAATGTTAGTCCCACATTTCTCTATTTTGGACATTCATCCATCTTGTCATTCTATAAATAGGAGGCCTCATTCCTCATTTTAGCATCCACAATTTGAGTAAACTTACTATGCTCAAATTATTAGCAATTTTCATCCATTATCATTGAATCTTAGCTAGGTTATGCAGATGTTTCCATTGGAGCACTCATCAAACATCAAAAAAATGGATCATTCATCAACATTCATCAAGCTTGCATCATAGGAGTTGGGAAAGGGCCAATTTTTACATCAAATTGGCACCAATTCCCCCATGGGACCAAGAGTTTGCTTATTTAATTAGGATTCAATCTCTCTTTTATTGATTTCTTATTGTGTTCTTCATCTTTTTTCCTAATTTCAACTATGCTAATGGATTTCATGGGGAACCCTTGTTCTTTCCTGCATTTCATCGTCTAATGTGTTTGTTCTTATTGTTTTGCAGGTATTAGGATTGGGGTTCGACAAGTACGAATAGCCCTAAATGGGTTTACTACGTAGTGGGATGTCTTTGTTCAAGTTATCAATGGATGAGACACCTTATTGAGTTGGGATCGACAGTGGAGTGACTTCACTTAGGAGGAGCTTAGACTAAGTCTTGTCAGTGGAACCAGTAGTAAAAGTTAGAAAAGTGAGGGAGAATAGGAAAATCTTGCCCTAGCAGGAAAAGGGAGAGTGAAGAAGGGGTCTAGCAAAGGATCAAATCCACAAAGTGAGAAAAAGAAGGACTTGTCTAAGATCAAGTGTTATGGATATCATGAGTTTGGACACTATGTCAGTGATTGCTCGTAAAGGAAGAAGAGCGAAAAGAAAAGCAAGAAGCAAATGACAGCTTCAACAAGTGTAGATGAGCTCTCTAGTAGAATGGAGGATAAGTTTGCACTCATAGCTTGTATGGTTAGATCAACCTCACCAAGTATTTGGTATATAGACAGTGGGGAATCATTTCATATGACAAGAGTTAGAGAGTACTTCACCAGTTATAAGGAGGAGGACATCAAAATCCAAATTTCTATGGGGAACATCTCCAAACTCAATCCAGTTGGGAAAGGGACTGTTCTATTTCAAAGGGAGAATGGCAAGCTAATTCCCATTTATGATGTGTTGCATGTGCCAGGCTTGGGTATGAATCTGATTTCCTTATCTATCCTTTAGGATAAAGGTTGTAATATACTCTTTAGAGGGGTGAATGTGTTAATAAAGCATTGATTCAAGGATTTGAAATCACCCATAGCTATTGGAGTTAGGAGCAGATGGCTTTATAGGTTGCAGTTAATACTTAAAAGGCACTAATGAGCAGTAGTAAATCTAGAGATCAAGAAGATCTATGGCATAGGACAATGGGCCATATACATCATGGAGCACTTAAATTGCTTCGTGAAATAGTGACAGGTGTTCTAGATGTGAGCACAAAGCATGATGATGTATGTAAGGGATGTGTGTTGTGGAAGTTTGTGAAAGAAACTTTTCCAAGGAGTGACACCAGATCCAAGGGTGTTCTTAATCTAGTACATTTAGATATATATGGACCAATGTTGACGAAGTCCCTCAGAGGATACGAGTACTTTGTTACTTTTATTGATGATTTCTCTAGGAAGACCTAGATATACTTCTTGAAGACCAAGGATGAGGTTTTTCAATTGCTTCCAAGAGTTCAAAGCTCTTGTGGAGAATTTGACAGGCACAAAGATAAAGGTTCTTCGATCAGATAATGGAGACGAGTACAAAGGGAAAGAGTTCCAAGAGTTTTGTACTAGGGAAGGAATCAAGAGAGAATGGACTATTCCTTACAACATGCAACAAAATGGGGTTGCTGAGATGAATAATTGGTCTATATTGAAGGCAGCAATGGCTATGTTGTATGACCAAGATATACCATGTTACTTATGGATAGAGGCATGCAGTACATCAGTATACATTCAGAACATGGTTCCACATAAGGTATTAGAAAAGATGACACCAGAGGAGGTGTTCTCAGGAAAGAAGTCAGATGTCAACCACTTCAGGCTATTTGGGATTTTGGCATATTGTCACATTCCAGGGCCTACACGATCCAAGTTAGATCAGACTGTAGAGAGAAGGTACTTTGTGGGGTACAGTGAAACCTCAAAGGCATATTGGATATTTATTCTAGGGGATAGGAGGATTATAGTTAGGTGTGATGTCAAGTTCATGGAGGACAAGTCATTTAGGAGGTCCAAATATTTTCCAACAAATGATCAGAGTGAGCAGCCACTAGAAGCTCCAAGGATCGTGCAATTGAATCATGGGAAATCAAGCTCGAGTATAGTTACTAGTAAAAGCACAGGCTCAGGTGCTGAGATTTCACATAGTATGGAGCAACAGATGCAACACATCCAAGAGATGCATTAGGAAGAAATGGAGGTTGATACTTCATCCTCTACAGTTGGTAGTAGGAACCAACAGACACATAGGGATACTCAGGAGTTTGCGAGAGTTCCTAGGATGAGTAGTAGATAGTGGAGGCAACCAACCAGGTATAATGACTATATGGCATTAGTTAGTCAGTTAGTAGATAGTAAGCCTTCCAACTATTAGGAGGCCGCACAACAACAGGTGTGGCAAGATGTGATGGTTGAGGAATATACCTCAATAGTGCAGAACAATGTGTGGGAGGTTGTTCCTAGACCAACAGATAGGGTGGTGGTTGGATCATGTTGGATCTATAAGATCAAGCATGGTGCAGATGGTAGCATCAAGAAATACAAGGCAAGGTTCATGGCCAAAGGGTTCTCTCAGAAGGAGGGAATTGACTATGAGGAGACATTCACTCCAATGGATAGGTAGACTTCTATACAAGTAATGATCTCACTTGTAACACAAATGGAATGGAAAATCCATCAAATGGATCTCAAGATGACATTTTTGAATGGTGAATTGAAAGAGGACGTACACATAGAAAAACTAGAGGGCTTTGTAGCACACAGTAGTGAAACCCACGTGTGCAGATTCAAGAGAGCATTGTACAAACTCAAGCAGGCTCTAAGGGTGTGGTATGAGCACATTGATAGATACTTGCAGGGAATGAGCTTCATGAAGAGTGAAGGAAATGCTAACCTGGTGGTTGGGGGTGACGTTCCCATTCTTTTTCTATATGTGGATGACTTGTTTTTAACAGGTGTATAAGAGTGAATTTGCACCCTAGGTGCAATTCACCTTTTTTCCTTTATGCATTTTAGAAAACCTAATTAGTAGGCTTAATTATACTTAAGCCCACTGATGGTAGTCCACTTGGCACCAATTTTCTATGTTAGTGGAGACGTTTATGTCGGGGAGGCCCGTGTGATGCATAGATGTTCACACGGTGTGCTTATGTCCCTGGCAGATTCTTGCCGCTGAGCCAACAGAAGCGTTACTCTTCCCATTGGCAGCGAAGTTGTAATGCCTCCTTCAGCCACCTGACCTGAATATGGATGTTTTCCTTCTCACTCCCTCATAATCAATCTTTGAACTTGCATTAGGAGGTTGGATGAAAGATTGGAAGAACTCTACACCTCATCAAGCTCTCATACTCTCATTCACAAGCTCATTTTCACTCACTTCCAAGCATTTCATAGTAGCAATATCACACTCCATCACATCAATAGAGAAAGTTTGGGACCACACTATTGTAGTAGAGGCTTGAGTTCCTCTCATTTCTCCTCCAAGTAGCCTTGAGTGCTCTTGGTAGAGGTGGTAATCTTCCCTCTCCTCTCCTCTATCATTTGGTTGAGTAGCATAGTACTGTTTGTAGTGCTTATGTTTTTGTCACTTCTTTATCTATTTTCCATTGGTTGTCCATGGAGGTGGGAACACCTAAATAGGGGTCTAATTGAGGCATACCCCTATACAACCACCCCGCAACATTCTCTTTCTTGCTGTGTGTAGGTAGACGCATTCCAAGGAGCTAGCTGGCGAATAGGGTTTTCTACAAGATTGTCTTCATCACATTAGCTTTGGTATATCTACTTTATCACCTTTGTTTGTACTTTTGTATTTCATAATATTATTTTGTCCTCTTAAAATTTGTTAAGTTAGGTTGTTAGTCATTTTGATGAGTCCAACCTTGTCTCTACTATAATATGACCATATGAACTACAATGTGTTTCTGAGATGCTAGCATGCCATGCTGTCATCCAAAGTCCGCGCTGACATCCTCAGTTAGAGAGCTCCCTAAGGCATAGAGTTGTCCCTGAGGTGCAGAGTTTGACCTAAAAAGTGACTCACCTAGCCCCACCTTGAAATTCAAGATTGTAGAGTGATTGTAGGACATCATAATCCTCATCATTGTCATCCTCACACCCTAAAAATACACTTAGCTAAGGTAAGTTAGGGCAACCTCTCACGTCTTGACCCTCGATGACCTGAGGTCTTGCATGCGGTGGTCCCCTCTCTTACATTTTTGGTGAACCTGACATGAACCATTTTGGTTCCATTCTTGTGATACTGACAATCCCTTTCCTCGTACTCTAGGAATGTTGTAGGTGTGAGTGTTGTAAGGATGTCACCTTGCAACCCAACTTGTGACCCCTAGGTGGCATAGTTGGAAGGTTCCAAAGATATTGCATGACGAAACCTTAATTGGGTCACTATCCTATCCATTAACCTTTGGGGATTCTATGAAAGCACTGACTAGTGTGCGTAATGGCCTCCTTCCTGCATCAAACCATCCCCTCTATGCAACCTATGGAGAAAAGTGTTGGCATAACCTTTACTTCACAGGACTTGTCGATGGGCTTTAATAGGGAACCATCTTCCCTCTACATTCCTGCATGGATCAATGGGAATATTGTAGCAGGTGTTCTCATTGACTCAACATAACAAGTAAATATAATAATAGAGGAGATTATGCTAATTAACTTCTTACATAAGGATGGATATGATTCTCTTAAAATTTTCATTCGCACACATGACGGCCTTTCCGTTTCCCCTATTGGTAGCATTTCCCTATCAGTCTTAGTCGGGCCTAAGTCTGTAAACCTCTTGTTTGACATCATCCATGGGTCTAAACTCTTCCGTGTAAATTTGGGTATCCCTTGGTTGGTAGTGATGAACGCGGTACCCTCCATTGTGCATAAGTGTCTAAAATTTATCCACAGAGGTTCCATACATGTGATCCACAACATAGGCTATCGACCATCGGTCGCACGTGGCAACTTCTCCCTGGATCACCCATGGCCTACATCTGTGTGTCCCCTTCCACCTAGGATGGACCTTTTACATAAGACATATTAGAACTATAAGAAAGGACGTCTGAGGCTGAAGGTGAGGTATCCTCCCTCGCCCTATTCTATCTCACATAGGGCTTGTTTTAAGGCCGACAATGATGTCATTAAGGATCGAAAGAGGAAAGAAGAGAGGCAGTCTTGTGACCCTCCTTCTTCCTCTTTTGCTGCTCAATCTAATGCTTCCTCTCGCTCAGCTGTGGTACCCTCGGGTTCTGCTCCTCATTTGTAGGAGAACCCTTTGATGCCCGCTTCACAAAAGCCCAAGCATCCCTCATTCAAGCTTCCTATCCTATTGACGGAGCCTAGAACCGTTTAGTACGAAAGGAAGAAGATCCTTTGAGGAGAGTCCTCCTTGTCTCGACCGTCGCGGCCTCCTACTACTCCTGCTCCTAAGGTAGTGAGCAAAAAGAGGCCCAATGCTCGAGTTGACTCCTCCCGTCACTCCTCAGCTTGCTCTCTTTGCTCCTACATAGGAACCTGTTCCTCGACCCGAAACGGCTATAGTGGATGTTCCTATGATTGAGAAAGAACCTCCCATCCCTTCGCAAGCTCCATCTTCTAACTCCAAGAGCCATAGGAACCGCCTTACATGAGTGCACAAGCACTAGCGAAAGGCTCTTTTGGCCGAGCAGGCTACTTCACAATAGAAGGAGGAAGAAACAACCACCC
>VDFB02168118.1:157386373-157525179 GCA_007258455.2 Sequoia sempervirens
CAATTAAATTAAATTTTAATTTGTGCATAATATAAATGTGTGGTAGAAGCTTGCACATCTTTTTCTATTTTGTAGGTTTCTATAGAGCATTTAGTAAGGAGCATACATGAATAATTTAAGGATGGCCTATTATTTTATATAAATTCTATATCATTTTATAGGTGTCTAAATTTCATTTTCATTTGTAATGAGAAAGAACTCATATACTTTAAAATACAAACTCAATCTAGACTGACATGTACTTCAACAAATAAACAAAATGTAATGGTAAAATTAACAATACTCATGCTTATTCCCATATAGTTTTGTGCCCATCTTGGTGAATATATTTAATAGTCACATATTGACCAAGGGCACAATAGTGTGTTAATTTTATCTTATTCCTTGATCCCTATCCATAGTAATTTTCTTCAACTTACACTCATTCACAAACATTCACTATATATCCATACTTTAGTATCTCCATTCACACTTACCTTAATGCATTCATTGTTTGCCTCAAAATTTACCATTCTGCTACCTAGGATTTTTTTTTGTTTCTTGGGATTGATCTTGTGATGAATGGGAATTGAATTTAAATTTAAATATATCTTTTCTATCCCTTTTCTCTAGCTATTTCTAGTGAACTTGGTATATGTTTTGTGATAATATTGTTATCTCTTGGTATTTGAGGATATTCAATGTGTCATTTTAGATTGATGTGCAAAATAAGGAATAAATAGCAACATAGGGAGAAATCTTTATAGACCATGTCAATATTTAAAGGGACAAAGAATCAAATCTATATCATTTACTTATTGGCTACCTTAGATGTTTTTCATTTTATCACTAAATATTTTCATAGGATTGTAACATTAGTTGAACTAAGTATTTGAGCTTGGATAACTTGACCCTAACAATTTGATAGAGGTTTTCATATACATTGTAGTCCTTACAAGTGCATCATATATAAGAGATCAAAGCAAGTAGATTTCATAGTTTGTGTTTTACCAATTCAAATCTTTGATGATCAAGATTGAACTTGGGATAGAGTCTTTGAATTTTTTATGTTTATTTAGATCCCAAGATCATTCACAATTTTCAAGACAAAGATAAATTAATTCTATGCATCATCATCATTATCTCCACATCATCATTCTAAAAAAAATAAAAATATAAACGTTTATAATTTGTCAAATGGAACGAGAATTTGTTAGTAAAATCTAAACGACTTTGAGGGAAGAATTACCTAGAATCACATGTTGTACTTTCAGAAAGCGAGTAAAATATATTTCATCATCCTCCCACCAATTCCATCATATCTATAGTTTGCTGTTTTTTGTCGGATCAAACAACATTTCACATCGGAGAATCTTTATTCCGTGCTGCATCTGACTTGGAAGAGGTTTCGTGGAGTTTGTTCACATTAACTCAGAAAGAGTTTTCTATTTTGAGTGAGGATGGAATAAATGTAGAAAAGGGAGCGAAATCATCTGAGCAGTTAAATTGGAAGCAACAGATTGCCTTTAATAACAGTTCTAATATTAGAATTTGCGGGATTCGTAATATAATGGAAGAAGCTCATAAAACATGAAACTCGTTTTAGAGGCAGGGGTGCAATATCATCTTTTTTTAATTAAAAAAGTTTTCAAATTCTTTATTAAAATAAAAAATATTATAATTTTTTAAATAATTTTATTATTTATAAAAAGAGATTGTAAATGTAATAATTTGTATTTGAGGTGTAGTAATGTATTTGAGGTGTAGTAATTTGTATTTAGAATTAAAAGAATTGTAAAAAATATAATGGTGTGGATGTGTTGATGAAAATTATTAAAAAGATCACAAATATTTAAGAAATAAACTGAAATTATTAAATTACTCTTAAATTTGTAACTCATTTGTTTTCTAATTGACCAATACTTTTTTAAAGCTCAACTTTTAGATATCTATGTAAGGCTTCCTCATCTTTAGTTGACATTTTTGGTGGGGAAGAAATTTTAAAATCTTGAGAGACCCTTTGTTTATAATTTAGAAGGTTGATTGTAATATTTTAATCTATGATGCATCCCTGCGGTTTGGCAGTGGCCAGAATCTGAATGGCTCTCTGCATGCCTATGGGGGTCGAAAGACCTAGGGACGTAGATCTGCATTTTTGTCAAAACCATTTATTTGGCTTTAAGCCTTTTACTTAACCAAAAATAAAATAAAAATTAATCTATGATATAATTACCCAATATTGAGCAAAGGGCACACATAATGAGTAGAGAGTGCACTTAATTTCTCACCATTCTTAACTACACTTTAAATCATTTCTAGACATTATGTGAAAATTTTAAAGCAAATGGAAGACCTCCCAAAGAATACAATTCCACTATTCTTTAATTTGGTACAAAATTTAGCATTCTTCTTTGATTTTATCGTAATATTTTCTTAAAAAAACATGTTTTGTATAAATGGTTTCTTTTTTTACTTTTCTCATTTATCTAATCTTTGTGATATTGTGTTGACAAGGAAATACAATGTAAGAGTATATAAGCAACTTCAATACGTCATCATTATCATGTCAGTTTGTGAGATTTTTTCACTTTGGAATTGATATGGTGATAAAGACAAAAAGTATTGTTTGTTTCAATTGACGTACTAATTGACACCTTTTGAAAATAGAGAAGATGTGTCATGTGGATGTGGTCCAGATTTTTTGAGTAGATGGCTAGTAAGGGGGAATAGAATAGAAGTAAATTCATATGTATGATAAAGTATAAATAATTTCTTATATACTCATTTTAATTCAGATTTATCTCTATGTCTAACAAAAAAAAAAAAAATCATTCACTACAATCATTTAAAACCACCGTTGACAATAGCCTCTTATAATTTTATAGGTCCAACATTTTAATATTTATATGTTTGAAGTTAGATGAGAAGATTGTCTCCAAGAATATCTATAAAATATTTCATTTCTTTTCATATTGAAATGGAGATTAGATTTTACTTTTGTCATATCTAAATTTATATAGATTTGAGTGACACTTTTAATAATTCTTAATGTCATTCAAGTAGACAAAGAGTATTTACAGCGTTAAAATTTTAACATGTGTAAATTGAAAACCAACAATGCAATAATTTTTTGTATCTACTGAAATAAAAATTAAAAAGAACAACAATAATTCTTATTTTAATTCAAACAAATAAAAAGCTTTCAGAGAATTGAAATTTTAGTACATATAATTTAAAAATCAACAATACAGTGAATCTTTGTGTTGATTGAAATGAAAATTAAAATATAACAATAATTTGTAGTATAATTCCAAAAAAAAAAAAAAAAATTATAAAATTTAATTTTAACACATAAAAATAACAATAATTTCATTTACTATAACTGTTCACTACATAAATAAATAGAAAAGTAGGTAAAAAATATTTTAAAAATATTAAATACAAACTATAACATTGTTACTTTAAAATTTAATAATTTACTAAATAAATAAATAAATAAATTGCATCCAGCAGGTGGCTGAGTATTCCGCTTCAACGGAACCAATAAATAAGAGAGAGATCGAATAGAAAGCTTTTTCACACTATCAAATTATGTTGACAACCAGTCCGTGACAACATAAATTGAAAAATCACCGGGCAGTGGGAACGAAACGAGTTTTATCGTGTAAAGTGTCAACATTTTCTGCCGTGCACGACTAGCCTAACTTTCGAATGGACGTACCAAGTCTTGAAAATATGTCCGAATACGTCTGAGCATATGTTTCCGTCCTGTTTATTTTTCAGCCGTGACTCACGATGGCATCTTCGACACGGCTCGTTTTATTTTGCATACTTATCCGTTGTTAAAAGAGGCATAGAGAATTAATTAATTAATAGTGGGTTAGAAAATTCAATCGGGTTTTTGTTATTCCAGAGAGTATAAAAGGTCCCCATTGTATGGCTGATGCAGCTTCACAACGAACATTTAGTGTAACAATCTGAATAATTTGTTAGTTATTGTTTATTTCTGCTGAGCCATGGACAAGATTGGAGGTAAATTGTTCGGCACGATCATATTATTAGGGTTGATCATTCATACCTGGGCCCAGATACCATCAGCGGGTGGAGGAGGCGGCAACAGCAAATCTGATCCTCTGGATATTGTCTTGTTTCAGGTAAATAGTAGGCAGCCTAACGCTGAACAATGTTAGATTTAATATAATTCTAAAGTATGGAGCGAATGGCAGGGGTTCAATTGGGAGTCATCGAAGAGCGGTTCATGGTACAGCGTACTGCAAGGGGCTGCGAAGGAGATTGCAGAGGCCGGTATAACAGACGTCTGGTTTCCCCCACCTTCCCAGTCTGTATCTCCACAAGGTATGCGAGAAATAGTGTCCTAAGGGGTTTTCTTCTTTTAGGTATAGTTACAATGTCAGTAAGGGAGTTGTAATGGAGTCAATGGGAAAAATATATATATGGTAAAAATTCATTTTATCAATTTGTATAGGAATAAACTACGAATAATTCTGAATCAGTCCTTTGAATCCATAGCTGTCTTTGCTTAAGATGAAACCACTGCTAATGTAAACACTAATTAAGCCAACATTTGACTGTACAGGTTATCTGCCTGGGAAGCTGTACGACCTGGACGAATCTAAGTATGGAACTTCCTCTCAGCTGCGGCAGGCGGTGCAGGCGTTCCACCAGAACGGAGTGCGGTGTGTGGGTGACATAGTGATAAATCACCGGACGGGCTCAAAGCAGGACGACAAAGGCAACTGGTGTATATTCGAAGGAGGAATAGATGACGACCGGCTCGACTGGGCCGCCTGGGCCATTCCCGTCAACGACAAGCCCTACTCTTGCGGCTCGGGCAAAGCGGACACCGGAGACGACTACGAGGGTGCCCCTGACGTCGACCACACAAACCCGCGGGTTCAGCGCGAGTTGTCTGAGTGGATGAAATGGCTCATGACAGACATTGGCTTTGACGGGTGGAGGTTCGACTTCGCCAGGGGATACACCGGGAACTTGCTTGCTCTGTACCTGCAAAGCACCTCCCCTGCATTCGCTGTGGGAGAGGTGTGGGAGACAATTAATTTTGGAAACGGAGGAGAGGATGCTCATCGGCAGAGACTGGTCGATTGGGTTCACTCCACCGGCGATCGCTCTGCTGCTTTCGACTTTACTACCAAAGGAATTCTGCAGCTTGCTGTGCAGAACAACGAGCTCTGGCGTATGAGGGACTCCAACGGCAAACCCTCCGGCATGATCGGCATCTTGCCCGAAAAGGCCGTCACTTTCATTGACAACCACGACACGGGCTCTACGCAGAACTTGTGGCCCTTTCCTTCTGATAAACTTATGCAGGGATATGCCTATATTCTCACTCACCCTGGAGTCCCCACCATTGTAATTTCTTATCTTATTAAATATTGTCATTTAACTAATTTGTGTTGTGATTGTGATTATAATACTGTTGGGTTTAACTATCTGCGTGCAGTTTTATGATCATTTCGAGGACACGAATTTGAAGGAGGGCATAAAAAAACTTGTTGAAATACGAAAGAGAAACAAAATCAAGGCGAATAGTGGTTGCACCATCATAACTGCGGAGTCCGACCTTTACATGGCCAACATGGAGCAAAGGGTTATCATGAAAATCGGAGCCAGATATGATGTGGGAAAGTTCTACCCATCAAAAGATTTCCAACTCGCAGCATCGGGAAACGGATATGCTGTCTGGGAAAGGAACGCTTAAATTTCCACCAAGTATTAATCTCATTAAATTTATGAGAATTTCTCTAATTCTTTAAATAAAGATACCTAATTACTTTTATATCTCATCGATATTCTGTTATATTCTCTACCTTTCTTGCGTAAATTAAGTTAAATGTTTCGTGGCTCATAATTCTGAATCACATGTTCTACTTTCAAAAAGCGAGGAATAAAGAGAACAGTGATTACAGTAATGCTCCGATCAATTCCATCATCTCTGTATCTCACTATTGCGCCCTCTTTTAACTTTAAAGATAAAACTTTATTATGTGCTTATCTGTGTTGAAAGTTAAGTTACAAGAAATGAAAAATGTAAAATGTGACAGCAAGGCAAATAGAAATGGAATCTGAAAAGGTTGTGTATTTACATTTTAAAAATACAATATTTTTACAATTAACTGTATTAATTTTTATTATTATTAATATTATAGAAATTATATCATTATGTTAATCATATCAAAAATAATTTTTAATTAACATAAAATTCTAAATTAATTTTTACAATATTGATTAATTATATATTCAAATTAAAATATAATTAACTCAAAATTAATATTAATTAGATAATTTCTTATATTGCACATAGAAAGAGGAGGTATTTTATAAAAATCAATATATAATCAGAAATCTAAGAAGACATGTTTATTTAGTTCAATATTCCAGCACAAATATTCACAAAAAGATTTCAAACAAATCTAATATTTAACTCCTACATAGTCTCATTCACATTTTTTCTAATCTAATATTTAGCATGAAGTTGCTTCTCTCCATAATCTCATAAAAACAATACTTTAGAAATAACTATGCAACACCCATAAATGACCATTAAAATAGAAATGACATTTCATCCTTTTTTAGCAAGAAATGGTCGTCTCTTATTGTATTCTTGATAATAAAGCTTGGAAGGGGTTTCTTAGAGTTGTTTACAATAACCTAGAAAAGGTTTTCTATTTAAGCATGGGATGGAATAAATGTAAAAAAGGGAGTGAAATAAAATAAAAGGTGCATAAGTAATTTGAAGATGAAATCAAATTAATTTTAAATATGTAAACAAAAATTAAATTCAAGTTTTCTTCATGTTTGCCTTATGTACATGCTTGATACAGTTTTGAAGTCTTCTGTTGTGAAGCACTGCTTTCCTGCTCAGTGTTACATTCTATCTTGACTAGGATATGGTTCAAGAATTGGTGGCATTTTGTTCCTCTCAGTTCAGGTATCGGCTTCGTCGCTTACATGCTTCCTTGGAATGTTGTTTTGTGGCTAAAGTGAGGTCTTTGTTCAAGGAAATCAGGTTTTTGCATAGGCATATGTTGGAAGATGCCTTCTAAGAGCCATATCTTGCTCCCCCCACTGATCTTACTTCATTGGTCGAGAGTGGTATATACTAGTTTTGGTCTAGATGGTTGTTTTCTTGGGTCTATTTTGTAATCTTCTATGTCTTGGTCTATACAAATGTTGGTTCTTTTGTATCCCTCATCTGTAAAAATGGCCAATGGTGGGCTTTGAAAGTTTATGTAATCTCTTTTGGGAGGGCTAGGAAGTTTTTTGTAATGCTGATGTCTCTCGATGTTATGCTATGTATCTTGTAAATCTCATTGGCAGATCTCTGTGGCAATCTTGGCTTGAGACATTTTTGCTACCTCATGTAAATTTCTTTTTCAATTAATAGAATCCTTATAGTGGCTTGCCACTTTTATCAACAAAAAAAAAAGTCAATTCAAGTTTTTAAATGAAGTGAATTAATTACAACCATTCATTTCTTCATCCAAAAAATCATAAATCTACCTCTCCTCTCACAAATTCAATCATCTTTGAATAATCTTGGAATATCTTTTATTCTTTTAACTATCACATTGTATCAACATATTATGTTGCAAAGATATTACACAATCATTTGAACAACAACATTCATAATCACATGTATATCTTCTATAAAGAGAATACACTTAATCAAAGGTTTGCATTATTTTTAGATTGTAAATATTTTGAATTCATTATTTCTTTCTTTTATTAATATAAATTCTCATTTTTACACATGTTGAAAGTTATGACTATATATATATGGACGATCTATATGGAGGCCCACATATATTAGAGATCTATAAAGAGATCCCAATATTGCAACTAAAGGCATCAAATTTTATAATACATATAAAACTAAACTACTACATATACAATCCTATCAAGGGTGGAGTAAGTAGATCCATAGAAAACATATATAAAACTAATTAAATACCATAAACTATAACCGCCATTGGGTAAAAATGCAAAATTGTGTCACACTTTTATAAAGTAAATAACCAACACTGATCCAACTTTTAAACTTGAATCCTAAAAAGTGATATATATGTTTTGAATTTTGAAATGATATAAACTAATAAAATGTGTATTTTTTAGTACATTTTAAATTTGTATTTTAAAAAAAAGAAAAGAAATTATTTGAATATAGTTTTTTATAAATTGACACTATAATTTAGTTGCTCTTAAAATGCTAAAAAACGAAGTTACATGAGATGTCAATTTTTATATGATTATTTTTTTCCTTCAAATTTTTGTGTGTATTTATAACTTGAAACATTAGTGCATGGATACATCTTTTTTCCAATTTTGATATATATATATATATATAAATAAATATTAAAATGTGTGTGTATTAAAACATAGTTGTTTTTGGGGGTGACCCTTTGGTGAAATGGTGGGGCTTCTTTCCTATAGAGCCAACAACCAAGGTTCAAACCTCGTGGGGTTGCTCTCTACCACATCAAAAATTGAGTATGTTTACCCTAGTGTTAAGGGGAGGCTCCTTGGTGAATTGGTGGGGCTACTTGCCTATAGTGCCAACAACCAAGGCCCAAACCTTAATATCACTTAAATTTTGTGGGTGGCTAGGAGGGCACCCTTCCACATAGGAATTTGTGGAAGGGTTAGGGTCCTTTTGGGAAGATTGCATGTCTTGTTTGCAAGTCGAACTGGACCTCCTTGTGGATGGTGGGTTGGATTTGCTTCAAGTTTGATGTCAAAGTTTTTTGTACTGTCACTGGGTGGCGATGCAATGTTTCATTATTGCATCAATCATTTAAATGTGCCTTTCACATCGACATTCACAACCTTATGATGAGAAATTTTTAAAGGCACTTAGAAGGATACATATTGCCTCCCTATTGGTGAGCCATGATACGACATCTTGCACATTTCTTGCCAGCTGGTGTGATCACACAAAATTTGGATGGGCATGATCGCTATTGCACAACGTCTAGTAAGTGTGAATTGTTCTAGGGATTTAAATGTTGAAAGGTGGCTTGGATTTGGCACGACTTTGGTACATTTTGGTTTTAATTCTCTAGTGTAGCTTTGTTTGTAAGTATGGAAGAAAAGTCAAAGTTCATTGTTGAGTTTTCATCAAAGGCTCTCATGAGCGTGGGGCTTGATACCCCCATCCAATTGGATTGCAAGACCCAACAGACAACCTTCAAGGTGATCACAAACCATCGTCTAAAGCAGATCATGCTACGAATAGACTCTCATGCGATTGTGGTAGTTAAAATTGTTTTAGGCAAGGGTATGTGCAAGATCATTATGGGAAAAATAGGCCCTTAAGTGGCAAAAAATTCAAAAAAATCAGAGTTAGGCAACTTGACGTAAAACTTTGAATAAGTTATCTATATTATTTAAAAAATATATAAGAATAGAATCTATAGAAAATTGAATTTAGTTTCTAAAATACTAGGTTTATTTTTTCAAAAAAAAAAAATCTATATGGTGAAAATTTGAAATTTCAATGTAGTAGTACTTAAATTTCAGGGGAAAAATGAGAAGTGGGTGTCTATCTAACCGCCCCAACCACAATAAAATGATAATATTTTTTTATAATATTTTATATATAAGTAGAGGACTCATGTCCGGATGTGATGCATATTTTTTTTGTAATTTTTTTCTAATTAAATAATTAATTATGAAATTTTTATTACAAATTTTAAAAAATATAAAAACTCGTATGTCTGACCACCTTAAAACTTTGTCAAAACTTCATGAAATTCAATTTTTATTTTTTTAATCCTATAGTATGCCAAGTATAGAATGTGATGCTTGTTTTGGATTCCAAAAATGCTATACCGTTTGAAACCTATAGATGTTTTTCAATCAGCCTATCAATCAGGATTTTAGTCATAATTCAAATAGAAAATGAATAATAATTATTTATTAAATTCAAAGTAAAACATTATTTATATTGGTGGAAAGTTGAGAATCTCCTTTAAAAACCCTTTTCATTTCATCAATTTTGGGTAAAAAAAAGTCGTTAGTCACATAGGTACCCTACAAATACCCATTATATTGCCACTTTTTGGCCCATCATGATCCTGCACATACCCACAAGGAAAATTTATCAAACCGAGAGAGTTTTCATGTTAACACCCACATTGTCCCCAGGTTTCTAGCCTTAATTCTTGATGTTCGTACTCTAAAAGCTAAGGCGTGGGTGATAGTATGCAAGCTCTTCAAGAAAGAGCTCCTGGGTGGACTGAATGAAATTCTAAGAATGAATCTTTTGGGTTGTGTGCTCCTTAGTTGAGAGACCTCCCTTTGGTCAAGGTCCCTAGTGAGGTAATTAAGGTTTACCCTTTGCTTCTAGAGCTGAAAAGCATGGCCTTGGTAAGGCATCATCAGATTGCTACTTATGGGGTGAGTTTTCTAAAGAAGTTGTTAATGGTTGAGCTAGTAAATAGTTTTGAATGGGCCTCTGAATTCGACCAATTTGCTAAGATGAATGGTTTCTAGGCTGGGGTAGGTTGTTTGGAAAGTTTTTAATGTTTATAGGATAATGCTTATAGTTATCTTGTAGTAGGTAACTTGTACTTTTCATAAGCTAATATATTTTTTTGGCTTGTTTCGGCTCTGGTTGGATACTGGTTTTTTGGGGGTCTTTGGTTACCTGGTGTCGAATGAAATTTTTTGGGCCACTCCTGTGTTGTTTTTTGGTAGCATCTCTACTATTGTATGGGCATTAGTTGTTGTTTGGGTGGTAGGTTTGGTTTTTTACTGAGGTATTTCTTCTCCATATCTCCTGCTATGTAGATGTTTGTACTAGAACTTTAAATATTAATAGAAATTTCCTTATGAATAAAAAAACATAGTTGTTTCCATTCGACGTCAACTTTCATATTAATTATTTATCTAAAATAGAAAAAAAATATACCATCTTGATATAGATTATTTTTATAGTGTCATAAATTGTCACCCTTAACAATTCCACACTAGATTTTGCTCTCTTTATCTAATTGGACTTAATTGTATGCATAATTTCATAAATTATGCATCTCATGGCATATTTTAAATTTTTTCAAAAAGAAAAATGTACAGGACCCAAATATACATCTAATATTTTCCCCTAGCACTTTAGATCCTAAAAAATGAAAGATCTAGACTAGAGTGTCCTTGTGCCCCAATCCCCTTAATGTGGCCCCAAATTTCAAAGTGTTGGCGGTAGTAATTTATTATTTTAAATTCAAATTTTGATTGTCAACTATCAAGATTAAATTTTTAGAAATTAGATCAATTACATATAAATACATAGTATTTTCATAATTTTAATAGACAAGAAAGAATAAGAAAAGAGAAGAGTGATTGTTATACTTCAAAAATTAGTTAAGGGTAGTCAAGATAAGAATTTTGTAAAGTTATTGTAGCATTTCATCATCAAAGAATCATGTCAAGTTTTATGTGAATTTTTCCATGTTTATGCATGAATTTTGCTTGTGAGTACAAATGCTTGTAGGTTTTAAATTCAAATCAAGCTAAATTGCAATCAATCCTTGAGATGATGTGTATGACTTTAGTTCTTCAAGAATATCATATCTAAGTGGTGAGTGGCAACGAGTTATTGATTAATCATTCATTTATCATTTAGCTTCTATCCCTTAAAAGGATAAGCTCTCTTCATCATCGTTTTTTCCATTGTGGAGGTGGAAACACCAACACAAGGTTTCATTGAGCCAAACTCCTATATGGCATAACCTTTTGTCCCCTTTTGAATGTCTAGGTACATCTCTGAAGAGTATTGGAGGAAAATTTGAAGATAATTCACTCATTCATGCATTCAAGCCTTACAACTTGACAAGATATGAAAGTTGTACAATATCTCAACAACAGACGAGGATTTGACCACATGATCTGAAAGGAAGAAGCTACAAACTAGAGCTCTGAGGACTATAAATCCTATTTCAAATTTAGACACCTAGACTAGGTGTCCTTGTGCCCTAGTCCACCAAAAATTAGCTCATATTTGAATTAGAGGTGCATGCATGTCTATTTTATCCATTTCTAGTCCCTAAATTTGACTGCTAGTTTCCAATTTCTCTACATTCATATTAGAACAATGCATTTTTATAGTTAACTAGTTGCATCATTGTATTTAATCAAAGATACATTTCAAAAACCCTAAAAGAATCAAATTTGACAGTTGATTGACTCAATTTTTAGGTTGTAATTTAATCTCATACCCTTGCTAATCTCAATTCTAATATTTTGTAAGTGAAAAGTAATTAATCCTAGTTAAACCCTAAGGAGTCACTATTCCTATAAAGTTTTTGGTGAACCTGATATTTTGAACATTAATTAGGTCTTCTATTTTTTTTTTAGTATTAATTATAGTATAATAAATGTTGCATGATTATGCCAGTGGAGCTTTTAAACCATTATGAGAAACTTATAGATGTATTACAAAAATATGGACCACAATATAAGGATTTGATGTACTCAACAGACTATCTATAGGTATATAGCTAGAGCTATATTAACTTTTCTATCAAAATTCACATTTTTTGTTTCATTTTATACAGATTCATATACACCATTAACAAAATATAAAAAGGTATCATTAGGAGATAAGACTACTGCTCATGGCCACCCTACTGCTAGCTTCATTATCACCTTGGACATCTTCTCCATCAATTCATTATGCATTATACATGACCTCTTTTGCATTTTCATTTGTAATATCCACTCCTTGGGGGTCAATTTTTTGTGGAACTCTTTGTCTTCTTGGACTGGCTACTTCATTTACTACTCTTTAGAGTTCATTTAGGGCCCTTAATAATATTTCAACTTCATCATTGCTTCAGTGGCATGCATGACTGCATATCTCTTTCTCCTTGTTGACTATTACAGTTCCTTCCCTTATGAGCCTCATGAATTTCAACATTGAAATGTCCAAGTGGACTAAGACCTATAGAGCAATATTGAAAAATGTGAATATTTTGGAAGACTTAGCAAGTGCCCTCTTATTCCCTCATCATTTCTTGCTTTCCAAATGTGCCACATGATTTCAGTACATAAAAAAATCTAGAATAGCTCGCAACCATTTCCAATATTCAAATAAAAAAAAAGACATCTTTCCACATAATTTTACCATTTTCATTTCAAAATTCTAAATTATGACAAAATAATCTCCAAATTTCTTAGGCACAGAAATAGTCAAATAAGATGTGCTTAACTGATTTAGGTGTCCTACATATACTACAAATGTCAACATTAGATGATTAATCTTAAAATGGATTTTATGCAATAAAACAATCCATTTAAAACAAGCCTTCTTAGGCTCCATAGAATAGTGCCAGACAAGAGAGAAAATTTCATTCCATTCCTTATTATTCAAGGATAACCCCTAACAGCTATTTACATGCTCAAGAACAAAAACTTTACTAATTAGATTACTATATAAATTATCTTTTCTTTAATATTAGACATAGTAATTTACCATCCTTCCATACAATATCACTTGTAAGCTATAGCTTCTTCTCCACATTCTTGGGAAAGCTGGCGTATTTGCAAGCCTCCAGAAGTGAAGAGTAAGTTCTCATATTAGAATTAGGAAGATTAAATTTAATACACAAATTATTTTAAATTTTCAAATTCCCATTGGTTAAAACATCCCCAAAGGTTTTAATGCCTTTTTATTCCAATTCTTAGCAGAGCAACCTTGTAGCAAGGCAAGAGTTTTATTATTATGTTTCAAGTTCCACCAAATGGAACTTTAGGATTGACATTTCAAATTGTTTTTAAGAGTTATATTGTTAGTGTTGAATTGAAATTGTGTTTTTTTGGCTCCCAAGCCTTCCAAAGGCTTTTGAAAACTAAGGACCCCACTAGGATCATAGGGTGTTTACTGAGGAGGATGTCACTTAGGGGCAACAGTTTCCAATTCCTAATCTACTTAGGAACTTCCATTTGTATGTTATTCCTCACCAAATTATTTTAAATTTTCAAATTCCCATTGGTTAAAACATCCCCAAAGGTTTTAATGCCTTTTTATTCCAATTCTTAGCAGAGCAACCTTGTAGCAAGGCAAGAGTTTTATTATTATGTTTCAAGTTTCAAGAAATGGTGTTATTTGTGTTCGGTTTAAGATGTCCAAGCTAATGTAAAATCTAATTAAGCCAACATTTTACTATACAGGTTATCTCCCTAGGAAGCTGTACGACCTAGACGAATCCAAGTATGGTTACCTTTCCCATTTGACCATTAAAAACCCCTTATTCTTTTTTGAATATCATTGACTTGGTAGCTACAAAAGAGCTATATTGAAGTGAAATAGACACTATAGGAGGATAAGATCTTTTTCCATACTTAAATTATGCCTACCAAGGAAAGGTATTGCCTATTCCATCATCCTAGATTCTTATCAATTTTGGTTCTAACCCAATTCCACATGTCTTTGAGATTGGGACTAACAACAAATGGGACCCCCAAATATCTTACCAGTTTATTGGGGTCACCCAACTAAAACCCATACTTATCTATCCATTATGGAGGTGAGTCCTTCCACCCAAGAAAAAATTATTTAGCTTTGGATAGTCTTGTACTCGAGGCTTGACAAAATAGGTCAAGTTTTTTTATCAAAGACTCCAAGTTGTCTTGTTAAAGCTTCACAAAGATAGAGGTGTCATTAGTAAACTATGCATTAATGAACTAATTTTGATCATGAAGCTTGATCCCTTAATTCTAGGAGAGAAAGTGTGATCCCTCAACATGTAAAAGACAACATCCTAATCTATGACAAAGAGTGCAGGGGCCAAGGGGTAGCCTTAGTAGATAGATCTTTTTGAGATTACTTCTTGTGATAGAGACCCATTCAAATCTATATGAGAGGAAGAATCTTTTAGTAGAGTGTCTACCATATTATAAAAATTACCAAGAAATCAAAAATCTTGTAGGACAACCCTCAAAAAGGCCCATTCCATTTGGTCATACACTTTTTCAAAGTCAAGCAGGAGCATTGCTAAATTTTGGTTAGATTGTTTGGCCCACTCCAACGCCTCCAAACTTGTTATTAGATTTTCTAAAATATATCTACCTATTATGAGGCTGATTTGAGTGTTATTAATAAATTTTGGAAGGATGTTGACCAACCTTAAGATAATTACTTTTTCCAAGATATTATAAGAGACATTTAGTAATGTTATTGGTCTCCAATTATTGTCTAGGGTCTTATCATCTACCTTTAGGAGGAGTTTAACTACTCTATTAATACTTTTACCTAGAGAACCCTTATCCAAGGCCTCCTTATAGACTTGCAAAATATCATCACACACCCAGTTTGAAAAGACTTTATAAAAATCCATAGGTAGTCCATCACATCCAAGAGATTTTTTGTTGCTCATAGATAGTATGATGTTCATTATCTCATCCTTGGTTATATCTGCATCAAGTTTGGAGGAGTCCTCCTCTACAATTTTCTTTGGGATGAGCCTTTTGATGAGAGATCTAACACTCAAACTATCCTCATTCCCACCTTTAGATGTGTTATGATTAGGTGTTGTACACCTTGCATAATGTTTGTAATGTTTTATTTATTATTGTGTGTGTGGTGCACCTAGGGGTTCCTAGATGGACGTGCATCACAAGGAGTTATAATGTTGGGGCCACTTTGTTGTATGTAACATTGGGACATAATTGTCAAATGTAATTATTTAATATTGGGGGAATAATAAAATATCATAAAGTACCCAATATTAAATGTGGGGTCACATGATGTAGTATTTTTGGGCACATGGTTTATGTAATACCACTTGGTGGTTTTGTGGGAGCTTGTTTCTATAAAAGCAACCACAAGGGTAGTTGTTAAGTGTTGACAGTTTGCTGCAGGTTAGCAGGTTGAGCTTGTGCATGTGTGAGGGTTTGAAGCATGGCATGGGATGTGTGGATTCATGCTTGGTCACATGGAATGCATGGATAGCTTGTGCTTCAGAAGTGTTCATGGAGTCTCTGCAGATGTATTGTAATGGGTTTTCATTGCTGAATAATACATGGAGTGTGGATGCTTTTGGAGGCTGGGTTTTTCACTCTTGAGGGTTTTCCCAGGGTATATCTTGTGTCATATTTGATGGGTATGTTGTCTATTCTCTTGCATGTTGATGTTGAGTATTTTACTTGCATTTTTTCAGATTTGGGTTATGTGGAAATTGTCATTCTATGGCTGCAAAGTTTCCTTACAAGATGTGAACAACTCTTTGAAAAAGGAGTGAAATTGTCCTAGGAATTCCTCTTGAGATGTGTGAAATTGGGCCCCATCCCAAATTTGACCTATCTATTCCTTCACATTATTTTCTTTTATATAATTGAAGAAGTTAAAACCCTTGTCCCCATAGTTGAGCTAGTTTAACTTAGCTCTGCTCTTTTTCCCCTTCACCTTATTAGCCTAGATCTTCCTTAAACATTTTTTGGCCAAATTCAATGCTTCACAAAGTACCTTATCATTTGGAGTTTCCTAGAGCCTTGATTCTACTGAAAAAAAATAGTCTTGAAGGTCCCTCTCTACCTTCCTATTGTCCATGGCTTTTTTCTTGCTAATAATTTGGAGGAGGGTCCTGTTGATGTGTGTTTTGGCACAACAACATGCAAACAGAATATTGCTACTCTATTTCTCTTGAAAGAGAAAGACAACACATGGATGTCTTAGCTCCCAAGGTCTTTATAGTTGGTTCTAAACTGTGCTAATGTTGCTCAATTGGTCAATGTAATAGTAATGTTCAAGGGGCTTGTTGGTGTTGAGCTTCTGGATAGTTATAAGATCAAGCATGAATTTAAACATACTCTAACTAGGGGTTTTAAAGAAACAACAAAAGATAGGTCAGGGTTTTGGAATAGAAAAAAACAATGATTCATCCAATGCTAACCAGACTTGTTAGCTTCAAGGAACTGTAAACTAAAACCGAAGAACAAGATTAAATTGTGATTAACACACAATTGTATTCATTCCCAGTGTTGATTTGATAGCAGATTGCAATTCATTTATTCAAACAAAACATTTTCATTTCTTGAAGACTTCACAAATCAAGTGATTAACTCAAGACAAACACCATTTTGAAACACAACATGAAATAGATTTTAATCTGGTTGCTTGTACTGTTGGTGAAATAGATAAGCAACATTTGCAAAGCTAGCACAATCACTAGTGTATAGATAATCTATGATTTTTAATTGTTTCCATTTACACTAAGGAAACTGAAAGGTACATTAGTCTATTCTGAATCTGAATCTAAATCCTAACCAAGAAGACAGAAGAAACTCCTATTACAAAGAATCAAGAGGCAACTCTATCTCCTTTTGTTAACTTACTAATTCCTAGATTTTCTTCTAACTATCTATTCTAACTCTAACTGTCTAACCTTAGAAATTCTCTAAAAGTTCTAACCCTTTACAAAGAGGCTAGAAGGCCATATATATATAATGTATCGAAAGAATGTGCTGTCCCCATATTAGGGTTTTCAAAAATATCTCCTGACTACAAGAGGGTCGACTCTTAGATCTTTCTGAGGAGGGTCAAAGTGGCATTCAATGTGAAGCCCTGTTGTCCATGCTGATGAATGATTTCTATCCCCAAGAGAAGCCTTTTTAGATCTTTTTTGTAGCTACAGCATTAACTCTCCTATCTTCATGTCCACCTTCGAACTCTGTTGGGGTCGCCTTGAATGCTCATAATATCTCCATTAATGCTGATCTACCACCTTGCCAGTAGTCACTATAGCTGTCCCTGTGAGTCACAATTTCTTCTTTCCTTCGGCTTCCTTTCTGTTTTAGACTTCTCTGCACGTTGATCGTCCTCTGGAAGCACCATCGGCCCTTGTTGCAAATCTGAACAAAGTCACCCGAGCCAATCCATCGTCACCCATTGTCAGAATGAATCCATCTTGTTTGCATTGTGTTAGTCTTTTCCACAGGGGCGGTCAATCGGTCAATGGCCCACTTTCGCTCCTTCTGATTGGACGATCACATGCCACGCCAGATTCTCGAGTAGTCAAGAGAGGTCTTCCTTAAATTGAATGTCAGTGAGAAACTTATTGTGTCTCCCTGATGCGATTTTATCTTCTAACAGTTATCGGCATAGCGCAGACTAGTCGATGAGACCTTTCGACAAGCTGTAGAAGTCATATCGAGCCCACAAAGACCATTGGCAAGACAACTGCTAGTCGGTGTGACATGTCGGCGAACCTCTGAATCCTTTGGCGAGCTCATTTTTCATGTCAGGGAGAGTCCTTAAGTCGGAAAGACCTCTCGTCGATCTCCTCTTTTCTTGCCAAACTCATTCTACATCTTCGGTGGGGTCCCCTGATAGCATTCTCTTGTTGCTAAGACATCATTGGGTCGGCAAGACATCTTACCGAACTTGTTCCATTCGTTGAGAGTCTCCTTGAGTCCCTTCCATTTCCACGAGCTCTGGCCTTTTTCTTCGGCGTGACCGTCACGAGTTGGTGAGAGATTACACCGAGCCCTAGATCCTCCGGTGATTCAGTTTCATTCCGGCTAGACCCTGTTGAATTGGCAAGAGATTATGCCGATATTACTTCACGTCAGCAAGACTTTTCCTCTTTTCCAAGACCTTATACCGATGGGGTAATCCTTCAACGAAACCTTCAATTGTCGAGGAGATATTTCCTCGAAACAAATCCGTCTTATCGGCAACACCCTCTCATGTTGGTAAGACATCTTACCGAAATTATTTCATTCTCCCTGATGACAACCTTCTTCGGTGTGACTTCCTTTTCTTAGCCAGACATTATGCCAAAGGAATCATCCTTTGGCAATCTTTCCATTTAGGGGAGACCTTTCTGTAGTCATATCGACATGTATTCTTTTGTTCCAAATGTGTCATTGTAACATTCTTTTGTCGGGGAGATGTCCTATAGATACATCATGTCTCGGTGAAAGCTTTACAAGTTCACTTTTTTGTCGCTGTGACATATTGATTCTCTCATCAAAGATCACTGATAAAATCCCCTTGCACTGCATCGGTGTGATCAGAGCCCCTCGGGGAGATGTTACCCTGATGCAGTTGGGTCTTTGATACTACTTTGTTGGTAGTCGGTAAGACATTGCAGACTCACTGAGACTTCATACCAGTGAACCGATCTCTCTGTGATGGGAAATTTTCACCATCATTCGGCAAGACCAAAAGACTTCGCCAAGACCACATGCTGAATGCTGATTGTTTGGCTGAGGCATTCACTTATGAACTGATCGATGAGATGCAAAATACTTGGGGAGACCCTCCACTAAAAAGATAAATCCTGCCAAAGTGTTACCCCAGACTCTGCTGGTCGGTGAGACCTCGTGAAGTCACCAAGACTTCACCCAAATTCAAAATTTCATGCCGAAGGGAAGCTCCTAGTCACCGTGAAATCGATTGATGTCTTGTCGATAGTCGACTGCACATGAATTTTGCTCGCTTTGACATCTCTGGGGTCTTGCTGACTTTTGCCTTAACTAATTTTTAGGACCAACTGGATTGAGGCATGCATTCCAGCTAAGCTCCCTTGGAAAATATCATCAAGTGTAGGATTTAATCCTACAAAATAAAGGTCTGCATTAGTCCTTAGAAGCAAATAAGACATATTATAATAAATCCACCTTTGCTTATAATTATTTTATTGAATTCCTAGCAAGAAGAAAACCAACTTAGGTTGAAACAAAACCAAGATTAAATCAGATAGATCAAAAGTAAAAATTAGGAGGAAAACATAAGAATTTCAAAGAGGAAAGAAAGTAACCAAAAGCAAAAAGAAACCAGAAAGAGAAAGGGGGACCCATTTTGTTCCAACTCAAAATGGCGGTAGTTATGCAAGGCATAACAGGTCCTCCATCCATCCACATTTTTTTTCCACCTCTCAATGGCAATTGTATCTTCAACATCCATTGATTTATCTCCCTAAGAGAGGAAATGGCTTCTTGGAAATTAATATCCTCCAGTAAATGGGTGTAAAGGATGAATCCAACATTTTTCCTAGTTTCCTCGAGTCTACCTTCGTACAAAATGAGATTTTCCCTAAAAGGATGATGATTAGAGCAGTTGTAAGGATAAACCTACACCTTAACATGACCTTCATTTGGGAAAATGTTAAAGAAATATTTATTTGCATATATCCTGTCCAATCTACAATAAATCATGTTGCCACCCCTTTGGGTATTGCACCAAGTGAACAAAACCCCTTTATAATATTTTATGTTTCCTTCCATAGGGTCGACGAATGTGAGCTTATTTTTAGCCTAAGCCAAAAATGTTTCTCATTTCCTTTCCATGACATGTTGATCCCTCCCCATTTATCTTCCATGCACTCTACCATGTTGAAATCTCCTCCCAAAATCTAGGGGACATCTTTAATATTAGTCATCCACTGCCAAATCCCGATCCTTTCCCTATGATCGTTGGGCACATAAATATAATAAACCCCAAACGCTACTCACTATGTGGAATTTTTAGCTTTATGCGTTTTCTCATTGTTGAATTCATGGTAGTACAATCTTAAGTGCAACCATATTTCATCCATGGAAGCAACATGATATTATTTTGTGTGGTTGTATTTTCCTTTAACAGTTGTGGTCAAGGATAACTAGTTTTGGGAGGTGTGTATTCTTTTCAAGGATCTCCTCTTCCCATTTTCTTCCTTAAGATACCAACATAGCAAGCATGTTGACATTTTAAGGGGGAAATATCCCCTAGCCATTCCATATACATCTTGTGACATTTGACTTATTGACATACCCATTTAGTTGTGGTGTTGTTATAATTCCCTTGAGGCATCATTATCAATTTGTCCCCAATGATGTTAAGGATATTTTCATCCCCCGTGACATTAAACTTTGTGCACCCCCTGTGGTGATTTTTGTGTGCTCCTTGAAGCATGGTTTGCATAGTCCTACCATAATGGAGTTTGTTGGTCTATGAGTTTAGATCATTTTTAACATGGCCACCTAGCATTTAACATAGCTTTATTGTTAGTGGATCAATGTGTTTCATGAGATACCAAGCATAACAAAGCTTCCTAACCTTGTGAAACCCATCATATTGCATGGAAACCTAGCATAACCCAAATTTCTATCAAGTAGATCTATGTATTTCATCAGTGATTTTAAATCCTTATGAGGGAATAATTTTGTTTAGATAGCACATTCAATGGATGGCATTTGGTACTTTAGATAAATTTAAGACTAAGGCATCTTTACCTTACCAACTCGAATCCTTTAGTATTAACCTTGTGTTTGTGTTCTTGTTTTTGTTTCTTAGGTATGACATTATTTCTCATTATGTTTACACTATATTATGCATTGTGTTGTGTTTTTAATGTATGTTTTGTGTTGTCATGTTGCATTACATATATGTGTGTTCCTTTTTCCTTATGTTTTTGAAAAGGAAAAAACAAGTTTTATAGGGACCTGAAACCACAAAGTTTAAACATACAAAGATAGAGCAAAAAAAGTCCAAGAGAACAGACAGCTGTCCCAAAAAGAAATGATAGCAACAAAGAGACAAAAAGGTCCAAAAAAGGACCACCAAAAATCCAGAGAAGACAACAACAACACTACTCCATGAAGTTCAAAAACTCCTCGGCTTCCTTCTCAACTTCACTCATTTCCTGTATTCCCTGCTTGAGGATTTGAACCATATGTGTAGAAGCAGGGACCTTCCTCTTCGTGTTAGCCTGGGTACGAGTCAAAATCCCTTCAACAACATCTCTGCTACAACCTCTGTCCACATCCAAGTCCACGAATAGTGAGCCCTTTTGATTTTTTCCAACTTTTCCACCATAGCATTAATGATAATGGTGTTATGCTTGGCAATTTTATGATTATGCACCACAATGGCCCTGATATTTTGGCCAATCTTGGACATATTGCTCTCCAGCCTAGACAATCTTTCCTCCTGCAATTGTTGTCTTTTCTCCATTAAGGAGGTGTTCTGTCCATCAATCTCCTTACGGCTCTAGCTCACCTTCTGCTCCAACTCCATGACTTTGTTGCTAAGATCTTGTGGCGAAAGTGGTTCAAAATGGAAAAGTGATAACCATACGCCCTGGTGAAGTGCCCATCAACCATGATGTACTCCATAATGACTCTCAAAACTTTCCTCCAAATTGATTTAATGGACTCCACATCAAAGTAGCTATTGGAAACCTTAACCAGCTTAGCCTTCTCCTTATCTTTCTTAGGAAATCTAATAACTGCTTCATCAGAGAACCGGCGGTCCCGATAAAATTTCACACCCTCAGTCGAAAGACCAATAATCTCACTAATGATTTGCTCATTCAGCTTAACATTCCTACCAAACAACACAATCTCACTATTTTTCTAGTTTTTGGCGAAATAGTCCAGCATCATCTCATCAGTACCATGGAGCTTTTCCAAGAATGGAACTAAACCTCCCTTTTCAATTTTTTTCCAAGCTTTAACATTCTTCCTGTGCTCTTGAATCCTTTTTCCTTATGTTGGTTTGCCATGGGATCTTGAATATTGGGAGCTTGTGTGCTTCCCCTAGATTCATTACTATCCCATCTCATCAACATTTGGATAATTGAACCCCTCTTGAGAAATTTCTTACTTTAGCGTGAGTTTGAGCATAAGTTCATTATCCCACTAAGGTGGGGGCTAAATATAGAATCGCAAATTGTCATCCTTGACAATTTCACTCTAGATTTTTCTCCCTCCTATGTGATTTGACCTAATTGTACACCTAATTTCCTAAATTATGCATCCCATGATTTCTTTTAACATTTATTAATATATAAAATGTGCAAAACCTAAATATACATCTAATATTTTTCTCCCAACACTTTAGATCCCAGAAAATGAGGGATCTGGACTAGGGTGTCCTTGCACCCTAGTCCCCTTAATGTGGCTCCAAATTTTAAAGTGTTGGAAACACTAATTTATTATTTGAAATTTAAATTTTGATTGTTAGAGCTATCAAGATTTAATTTTTGAGAAACTAGATCAATTACATATAAATACATAGTATTTTAAAACAATCTTAATGGACAAGAAAGAATAAGAAAAGAGAAAAGAAATTGTTATACTTCAAAATTTAGTCAAGGATTGTCAAGAGAAAAATTTTGTAGAATTTTTGGAGCATTTCATCATCAAAGCATCATGTCAAGTTTTATGTGAGTTTTTTCATGTTTATGCATTTTTTTTTTGTGAGTACTAATGCTTGTAGGTTTCCAAGTCAAATCAAGCCAAATTGCAATCAAGCCTTGAGGTGATGTGTATGTATTTAGTCCTTCAAGGATATCATATATGAGTGGTGAGTGGAAACAAGTAATTGATTCATCACTCATTTATCATTTAACCTCTATCACCCAAATGGATAAGCTCTATTTATCATCAATTTTTCCATTATGGAGGTGGAAACACCAACACAGGGTTTGACTAAGTCAAGACCCTATATGGGACAAAATTTTCTCCCCTTTTGAATGTGTAGGTACATATATGAAGATGCTTGGAGGAAGACTTGAAGACAATTCACTCAATCATGCATTCAACCCCTACAACTTGACAAGATACATAAACTATAATATCCCAGCAACAAAAAGAGATCCAACCACACAATCTAGAAGGAAGAAGCTATAGACTAGAGACCTAAGGATTGTAAAATCATATTTTAGTTTTAGACACCCAAAATTAGCTTAGAATTGAACAACATGTCCATGCATATATGATTTATCCATTTGTGGTCCTTAAATTTGACTATCTATTTCTAGTTTCTATATATTCATATAAGAATAGTTCATTTTCATAGTTAATTAGTTGCATCATTGTATTTCATCAAAGATACATTTCAAAACTCCAAAAAAATTCAGATATAAGGGTTGATTGAGTCACCTTTCAAGCTGTAATTTAATCACATACCCTTTCTAATCTCAAATGTATAATTGTTTACTAGGTTTTAGTATTTTTTCTTTACATGGTAGTCAACCTAATATTTTTGTGTTGATAACCTACTTTTAGTAAAAATAAAAACTAAGATATAAATAATAATTAAACTATTGAAATATTTTATTTTTGAAAACTACACTTATGGATCTACAAAAGGATATTTTTATACTTAAAAAATATGTTATTTACATGAGTAGTAGTTGTTGAAACATCAAGTTTGTCAAATAATTTCTTTTTTTTTTGTTGGTAAATTGGACTCAAATTGGCGCTACATATGCATTTAGCTAATAATTTTAGTTGGAAAAGTTGTGGACATATATAACTTAGCTAGAATGAATCTTATTAGATAATATGTTTGACCAAATTTTTTTTATTTAGAAATTCTAAAATTCACCTATGCTAATGAGTTGTTTGAAAGTGTGACACAACTTTGTACTTTTACCCACAAGAAACCATAAGTTGTTTCCAATTTAATTAACTCAAACCATGAGCCAAGTATTCAAAATGAAAGAGGTGAGATATAGAGGGGGAGAGAGGTGGGTAATGAGACAAGGAGGGATAGACTGTGAGATGGGGACAAAGAGAGGTTGGAAGGGAGAGGTAGCAATTGAGAGAAAGGAGAGAGATGGGTGAGAAATAGTAACAAAGGGAGATATAAGAAGAAAGAGGTAGTGAGGCAAGGATGGAGATGGGGTTAAGGAGGGAAGGGAAGGTAGAGAGGGTGGGAGAGAAGTAGAGAGGGTTGAGAAAAAATAGGTTTAAAAATATTGGTCTAGGTGCAAGGAGGCAGAGAGGGAGTGTAAGGTAAAACCATGGATATCCATCATCGATCATAGACCATAAACTCTAAGGCTTATCAAAGTGGGGTAGAGAGGAACAAATAAAAAGTGAAGTTAGTTTTTTTGTCAATACAATCCATTTGGCACTTTCCAAATGTAATGCAACATTTGGAGAGTGCAAAATATTGCATTACATTTGGTGAGTGCCAAATTTGGAACTCGCCAAATGTGCTGCATTGGGAAATACCAATCCGAAGGGTTGTATTTTGAGGCTTGGATGACCATTTCATGCCAAGGACATGCTTTTTAAAGTGCAAAAAAATTTCACACATTTTACCATACTAACCATCAGGTTTGCACATCTTTTAATGCAATTTTATAAATAGCCATGATGATGTTAGGATCTCTCTTACCTATATAACCATATAATTTTTTTAACGTTTTGATTATGTAAGGTTTTCATCTATAACTTCTCTTGTTAGTACCTCTGATTGTTTTCAAAAACCAACATGTTCTAGTTTTGGTATAGGTTTTTACTTGTTCATCAAATTTTAAAACAAATTACATTTTTATAAACAAGACTCCATTCTACACATAATAAAAAAAGGTTTTCAATTAGTTTTCAAAAAATTTAGGGGGTAGCATGCTCAAATTTCAGCTTTTTAGGATGTGTCCACTTTGAAAATTCATTTAAAATATTATATAAATTCATTTAAAAATTAACTGAAAAAATTGGGATAAACTACATGGTGTTAGCTAATTTCTCACCATTCAGATTTTTGAAAAAAAAAAAAAAACCTAACTTTTTAGGGAGGCCACAACAAACTCTATGTTGTTTCTTTTGATAAAATAAGGGCCACTTTTGGTGGCCTCCCTTTTTGGAACCCTCAATCATTATTAAAAAAAAAAAAAAATCTTAGAAAGTAGATTTAGAGCACTACAACTCTTATCCTTATTGCACCTTCCAATTTTGAGCACAACTATCTTCATTTTCTCATGAACATCAGACTTTGTTGATTTCAGAAAAAAGTGGCATCTTAAGAGCCATTTTTGTGTCACAACTTGGTGCTCTTACCCTCATATGCATGTATAAGGTGAACTATAACCTATAGCCAAATGTTGGTTTCAATGTAACTTGGATGTTCAAAATTATACAGGTCACTTGAGATTATTTTATTTAACTTGTTCATTATTAAATTATTAAATATAATTTATATCACAAAAGTTAAACCCTTCGCTTGAGTATGTCAAGTTTGAGCTACATATGGAGTGACAAAGTTAACATGTATTCCATTCATTTATTTCTCAATTTGGTGGACAAGTACAACATTGTCAATGGTCCTATACGTAATAATGACAATAGAGAATACATAATACTACTATTAGCAATCCTTTGAACAGTAATGGCCATGAAGATCTTTAATTGTCAACACATCCATGATAGGGTGGTGGCTACAATATATTTAATGCACATCATAGAAACAAGGTCTAAGATAACCACAGGTTACTAGGAGAGCCAATTAATACTAGATCAACTCACATGAATGTTTTAGCAAGGAGTTCCCTCAACATAACTTCCAATCAATATTCACAATATAGAACTTAGTGTCAATGTATTACCATATCCTATATCTCAAGGGTAAGTTGTACAATGACAAAAAACAAAGCCAACAAGAAGATACAAGGAACATTCTAACTAAGTCTTGATGAAAACCCCAATTCTCATATCTAGTTAAATCAATTTATCAAACAAGTTGTGAACAAATTATCTATATGACCATAAACTATTGACAATAAAACCTCATGGATCAGATCTATACCTTTAATAACCATAATCCAATTCATTATTCACCATAAAAGAAATACACCTATTTATTGAGATGAAAGGATCAAACAAAATAATAAACTACAAGGAAATATCAAATAACTAGACTTTTGAACCTTGGATTCCTCCTATAAGTCCATTTGAGAGCCAAATCATGAGCTAGAAACAAAGTAACAACGTAGGATAAAAAATAAACCCTACCATATATCCCCTACTCAACTAGGGTGCGAAGCTAGAATATTTAACAAGGAATAATTTTACTTATATTTTTTAATCAAAAACTAATACTTTGCACCCAACATTCCAAGTCGAGAAACAACCTATGAAAAGCTTACCAAATGATTGCACTTAGCTCTTGCTCACCTCTATTCTATGGCCAACTTTTCTCCACCAATAAGTAACTCCTTTCTCCTTCTCTTTCCTAAATCCTTGCCAAAATGATCTATTTTAGGAGGTCAGGTAGGGCTATTGTCTTACACACATGTCCTCTTGTTCTCTAGTGTGAAGATTGGATGACATTGGGAGGGACATCATACCTTATTTATGGAATGAAAACCCCTTATCCATCATACACTACCCTTAGGATCAATGGTTCTCTCCCAACCATATGAGCGAGGGGTTTTCCCTCATTATTTCTTCAACTTCTTGATCAGCTTGGCTAAAATGCCTCAACCGTTCTCCCTTGCTTGTATGCATGCTTTCTTTCTTTAATTTTCTTTTTTCTAATATTATTTTCTATACACACATCTATATGTATGCATGTATTATTATTACTATTATATATTGATACATATATTTATATTTTGTTTTTATTTCGGGTTACTTCAAAAAGATTGATAGATTCTAGAATATGGTTATCAATACTCAATCAACTAAATTTTATGGATCAACTAATTTTCTAAAGGTGATTTACATATAGAATGTTTAGGAGGTGGAAAGGAATAATCAATGGTCACTCCTAAACATAGTGATCAACTAGAGCTCATGGCCACAACAAAAATCTTCGCAAAATAGTAACAATCAAATGATCCTTCTATTTGTAATTTGACCTTAATTGTACAAAAAAACATGATTAAATGATATAATAATAATTCTTATGATAAAGTTGCTAAGTTTCCATTGTTTGCACCCTTGTACCTTTAAAACCATTCAATTTTCTCACACATATTTCACAACAAGAGCATTAATATCTAGTTAGTCCAATAACACACATTTAAGCAAGCCATTCCATCAATAGATACTAAAGCCAATTAGGTCATATAATTTTTTGTTTACTCATCAAATTTGACAATTAACAATCAAAAGTGTTAAATCTATAGCATTTATTATTGAATCCATATAAACATTCAAAATCATCATGTATAATTAATGTGCAAACATTAGAGTTCCTGCCTTGTCCAAATTAAATAAGGACATTATAAGTTTACCACACAAAAAATGAAAACATGGTGTTTGTGGAGATGAGACATATTACTTTCATTGACTACTTCAACATCCACCATAATTTTTCTAAGTCAAACTCCAAATTTTGTAGCTTCCTTTCCTTGTCTTTTATTTCTACCTCATCCTTTGTTTGATTTCTTCTTACAACTAGGTTATCATATTTTTCTCATAACAACTCTACTTCTACATCCATAGCCATACCCAAAACTCTAATTTGAACTACTATGAACTTTTCTCACAAATTCACTACTCCTAAGACTTTACTCCTACAAATTAAACTCCAAAAAAATACTCCTTGCAAGTTAATGCTCTAAACTGTGAACTGTATCAAACATATCAAAAGAAACAAATGAAGAATCATGTCAAACTCATGTCAAAACATAATACAACAAATCCTTTAACTCATTAACTCAGATCTAAAACATACACAAAACAAACAAAAAAGAAATGCAACATACAGAAAGATAAATAACCAAAAAATTAATCATCCAATATAGATAATATCTTGTTTATATCAGAAGGAATATTTCCAAACTATTTAACTCTATCTAAATCTATCCAAATGAGTTGTTATATATAATCATAAAAGGCCTGCAATTAAACAACTCAAAAGTAAGTAATTAAATTGAGCAATTACAAAGTACTAAATTTAGTAAAAACAGACTCCTAAAACTCCATTACAACACTTATGAATCTAAACATGAAAGTTACTATATTAAACAATTCGACCACAAAAATGATAGAAGTGATAGGAAATGTACTGAAGGTCCTCCTTATAAATAGTAGGGTAGGGTATTAGAGAACTAGAGTCTCCACCATGTTGGAAGGAATAAAAAAGGCTTGCAATTTATGTTGCGGTTCAAGAATATTGTTGAAGACAGACTTTTCTTTCATGGTTGAAAAAACACTATCGATTAAATAGAAAGTGAAAAGTTTCATACAAAAATTGAGAGAGTTTGTTTGACCAAAATTCAGTGTAACTCATATATTTTCTTCTTTCAACCATTTCTCCCCTCTGAAACAGGAACACTTTAGTTTCTGAGGTAGACACGGTTTGCACCTTTATGTTTGTCTGAATAAAGTATTATTGAACCATTGACCAATCATATACTCTTATTTTATGTAGTCTCTGTAAATTCAAATAACTCTCTGGGAGCATCTTTAATACTCACACTACATTAGCATAAAGGTTGCAAGTGAATTCATGGCTGCTTCCTCCACTACAGGCAATTCATGTAGCTTGTATAGCTAAACCAATGAAAATACCTCTAGCATAGGAAAAGATCCCCTCTCACCAAATTCTTTGGGTAACATCTCTAGATTGGAGCAAGCAACGATTTGTAGATGGATAAGACTCACAAGCTTAAGCAAGTCAGGTAACTATGTTAACATATGACAATGGTTCAAATTAATAAAGCTTAAATGTTGAAATCGACAAATTGTAATTTCCACTTTGTTTAGTTGAGGGCAGTTTAACCAAAGCATTCTCAGTTTTGACATTGCAATTATGTCTTGTGGTAAGATTTCCATCCTTGCTAGACATAATTGCAAAAGTTCCATTTGCTTCATTCTTACTAATGTTCCTTGCTTTATTGTTTCCTCGTTGTTTTTCACCTTCAACTTTTGGAGTTGTATTAAACTGCCCAATCATTTATTGAAAGCCGATTTCTTCTGATCTTATTTGGATTACATCTTATTCATGCATTTGCTAAACCAACTACACCAAATTATTCCAAAGATTCAAGCTTAGAGATTGTATATGGTAGAGACAACAATTCTTTACAATATCTAATGTCCAGACTTTTCAGAGAGCAAAGCTTATCAATGTTGGACGATGACTCCCTAATTCTAGATCTAGCAAGACTAATGATCTGGAGATTTTTAAGAGCAGTTATAGAATTAGGCAGTCTCTTGATGGGGACACACTGTAGCCTAAGGCAAACCAGATGTTTCAAGCATCCTAGGGTTTGTGGCAGTGATAGGATGGACGTATGTGATAGATCCAAGACCCAAAGAGAGGACATACTCACCACCACCTGCTTTGGAATTTATCTGAAGTTAATATTTCCCCCAAGTAACGACAAGTGGATACAAGGGTCTCTGAATCTATCGGTTACACTTGTCAAGCTATTGTACATCAATGACATTCTGATGTATCCAAAGCAATTGTTGGTTGGAAATTGCTGTAGACCTCTGCCTGCCTGAAAGAAGCAATTCTCTTCTCTTTCAAAAATTTGTTGAACTAAATTGTGTAATAGATTGTGTACCCTAAAACAGATCACATGCCCATACAAATCTTTCCAAACTGTTTCAATGAGACAATGGTTGACTAACAGATTTACGTATGTATATGCAATTTGGAGTGGATTGTGCCCTGCCAATAGCCCCTCTCCAATCCATAACATGCTCACATGTGGAGTATATAGGATTTGGTCTTCCATGAAGACAACTAGGTAGAGAAAGCACTATTGCGAGGAAATGTCAATGCCATCGAAAGCGTCAAAGCTTAATTGTAGCAGACCATGAAATGACTCTGTAAACTATTTGATGGCTTTCGCATTCTGTAGCTTCTTGAGTATTATTTCCCATTCATCTTGATGGGTGATGCCTGTCATCGCCCCCCCAATTACTTTGATGGCTAAAGGAAGTCCCTGGCACTCTTTGTAAATGCTTTGAGCAATTTCTTCCTATATGCTTGTTGATAAATTTCCAATATTATGTAGAAAAGCATGAGAAAGAAATAACTGCTAGCTATCATTCTTCATTAACTCTTGTACTTGGAAAGTTGATGAGTTTGGAATCCCCATCTCTAAGAGTGCCCTTTTATTTCTGGAACTCACTATAATCACATTTGAGTCGCTATTGGAATTACAAGTGAAAGGCAGGGGCACACCCAACTCCTCCAAAAAATGGGCGCCTATGTCCCAAACATCATCTAGAAAAAAGGTGAATCTTTGTTTCCTCAATCTCCTACTCAACCAAATTTTAACATCATCTTCACTCCATAATTGGTTAAAATCCTCATTTTTTTAAGGCTATTTGGTTACCAAGATCATTTCCAAGTCTTTGCTAAAAATGGAGGCTGTGAAACAGTAAGCCAAAGCAATAGGCTACTACCAAAGATATTTTGTACCTAATGGCCATTGAAGAATCTTTTCTAGGAGAAGAGTCTTCCCTGCACCTCCCATACCCACTACGCCTATCCGAGAATCATTTTGTACCAACTCTTCAAGTTTGGTAAGGGCCTTATCTTGTCCCACAATAAGTAGTTCCCCTAGTCACACCCATAAAAGGATATGAAAATCATAGTAAAACCTTTCCTGGGAATTGGACATTCCAACAAGTGACTAATATCTCTCTATGGACGTTCATTTACTTTTCAAACCAGGGGACGTATACTTTAAATGGCGCAGCACAATATATGCACTAAGAACTAGTTTCATTCAAAACTTAACAGAAATAAATACTTGAAAGGGATTCTATCTATGCTACAGGAAGGTAATGCAAAGTTCTTTTAACTGAACTATGATTTGATTAAAACAGAAACCATAACAACTATAACTAAAACACAAACTATGAACTGGCCTTATGCTGCAGGAACAGGCACAATGATGGATTCCCGATGCTGCAGGAGCAATACAAGACTGAGTTTGTATGAAAACTTCAAAGATGAAAGCTAACTGATGATCAATAGAAAAGAACAGCCAACTAACTAGCTATAGATACTTACTAAGTGGGCCCCCTTAGCAAGCATCTACTGATTACGCAGGTGCTGAACTCAGAACTTCATCAAACTTTATTCATGAAAAACAAAATGGTATACATTGCTTTGTTGATATAGAAACTAACAACAAACTTTATCTCTTGTCAAACAGATTCTGCTTTTCATTATCATACTGACTCTTACATGGTATCTGTTAACTTTCTATCACTATGCTTCTATCTTACTCTAACTATCATCTCCTTTCTCACTCACGCAGGAGGAGTACTTTATTTAAAATCAGGAGAGCAACTAACTAACTAACCCTATCAAAGAAAGACGTGGAAGTAAAGTGTATCCCAGAATCAAGGAACAAACTTCATAAATGAAGTTATATGTTCAACCCGATCCGGAGAGAATCTAGCGCTCCACTCTTTCCAGATTGACTGTCATTAAAAATCTTTCCCAACAGTTTTGGTCAAAGAGTCTTTGCCAGAGCTTCCTCGAAGTCGTGCAGGAAATAGACTTTACTGCAAGGCCGAGATCGGCTGCGCTTGACTCGATCATACTTCTTCAACAACCTACGAAACAAAAGGTAACAGATGCGAAAGAAAAGGCGCATGGCACATACACAATATCTATTCATTAATCACATATTTAAATCTATTTCATCATTCAAAAACTATATGTGATATACCAGTCATTTAGGGAGTCAACGGGGTAATAAATGTAGTCAAGTCAACACAATAAGCTGCAGGAATATGAAAATGTTTTGCTACAGGATATCCCCATAAAAGGTTTCAAAAGAGTTTTAAACAACCACAAATAACAAAAGTAAAAGGCATTAAAAGTTCACCATAATATCCAAATTATGAGCACATTTTGGGCTCATCACTACCCCCTACTTAGCCTAATGCTGGTCCTCTAGCATTAACTTTCTTGGTGGTTTCTCTAAAATCAATGGTTACTGCATGACTCTGAAATGGAGTTCCAAACTTGTAATAAAATCCTCTGAAAGCCTGGCACCTTTCATACCTACGGTCTTCTAAATCATCATTAAGATTTGTAGCCTGGTGAGGATAAAGGGGCCACATTAGCACAGGAGGTCTGAATGTCAATGGCAACCATAGTTCAAATCTCTTTTGAAGTCCCAACTGCATATATCTGCTTGATCATTTAAGAGCTACTGTGAAATTTAGGGGACTATGAGGTTTGGACCTTCTTAGCCCAACAGTTAATCTTTCCCACCTTTTCTCACTTCTAGTGTATGACAGTCTCCAAAATGAATATGACTGTGCCTAAAATTCATCATATACCTGTTTCCTGAGATCAAATATTTTCTCTCTGGCTATAGTATTATTAATGCCATATGTTAGAGTAAACCAGGTTTTCAACATTGCATGGGGGTTTGAACTTTGAGAGCATAACGGAATAGGCTCATTCCTTTCAGCTTCCTCATATGTCTCTCATTGCCTGCCATAATTTACTTCATTTGCTGCCCATGAAATAAATGATCTCAAATGGATATCACCAATATATAGAAGAGGATTCCATTCTGTTTCAAATGGAATTAAAAAGCCATGTAAATAAAATTCACACAGAGAATTTCTTAACCAATTAGGGGCTGCCTGGTATGCATCGTAAAATTCTTTAGCAGTGTGAAGTATAGGATCTTGATTTCTGGAAATTCTCATTAGTTGGAACCATAAGAATTGTTCCTTAAGGCACAGAGCATAAACTCTAGGTGGTGGTCTACATTCCATAATCTGACCAGCTACTTTTAACATTTCATCCATTTTTGCTTTTAACTCAGAAATTTCCTGTTTTTGACTTTCAATTTCCTTTTTTAGTTTCTTCCTTTCTACCTCCCATAGACTTTGTTGCATGTTAGTCTAGGCTAGGTGCCAGAAAGTCAGGGTTTGCAATGTAACTGTTTCCCAGTTAGCTTTGACATATTCTAGAAACTCAATCAAAAACATCTTCTTATAAACAACAATGGCTTTACAAGTTGTAGGGTGAAACATAGCTTCACTAGGCACATTCAATTGTTCAGTCTGTTCCTGCTCTTGCTGCAAGATGAATTCTTGTTGCTGCAGTGGAGAAGACTGTGCTTCTTCTGAGAACTGCATAGCAGCTGTAGCCAAGTCATCAAGACTTGGTAACCCTTGCTCCATTTCCTTTGTCTCAACTTGTTCCTCTTCAGGGACGAATGAACTCTGTGCAGCATTTTGAGACACATTATGAGAAACATCAAATTCAGACTCTATAGACCCTTCTAAAATTACAATAACCTCTGGTTGAGGTGAAGCAGGGGAGGTCTTACACTGTTTCCTTGTGGAAACTCTTCTTGGCACTGGTGCAGCTGCAGGAGGTGTTTTGGTAGCCTTCCTCTTTCTGGTCTACTTAGAGGGCTCTGCCCTGCCAAAGGATGATGGTGAACTGGTGTTAGCAATAGGTGTTGCTGTAGGAGAGACGGCTACAAGGGAAGGTGCTGCAGGAGAAGAGCATTGCCTTTTCCGAGAACGAGGGTCAGACTCTGGGGTTTGTTCCGCCCCAGACGACTCACTTGCCTTTGTTTTTCCCTTCTCTCTCCTAGTGGCAGACCTAGTTTGTACCTGAGTAGAAGATTCCGGTGGGGGAGCTACAAGACCAGGTGCTATAGGAGTAGATGACCCTTGCCCTGTTCTACTGGTAGACATAATTTTTTTCTTCTTTTTTTGAGGCCGTAGGGTAAGTACCCTAGGGGGTTGTGAAATTTGCAAGCTCTTTTGGGCAATGAATTGTTGCCAGGAAAGAGGTGAGACATCTCTCAAATAGCGTTCAATCAGTAATTTGATAATGCCATGATGAGCAATAGAATTATCTTTCCCTTGTTGGGTTCCATGGGCACTTTGTTCCATAAATTTTAACAAGAAATTCAGAATATTTATAACTAACCCATGCCTCATATGACTTAATAATTTGAAGTGATAAGAATGTAGGTAGGAGAAACGACCTTCACAGGTTAAATACTTGATTATGTAAGTGGCGTATTCTGAATAAGGAGGAGGCAACAATACCCGCTTGCATCCCTTCTTGGAGACTTCCAAAGGTCCATCAGTGGGCATTGAAAACTCAGCCCTTGCAGCGGCAGTATCTGAAGAAAAATTTTCTCCAATGGCTGGAAGCCCAGTTACTTTAGCAATTCTGTCTTCAGTTGCAACAACCGTTAGACCCCACACAGTAGCTTCCCCTTCAGAAAGGGTTCTCAAAAATTCTCCAGCAGCCTCCTCATCAAAAGCATTTAAACTCAAGAAGTAGTTTAACCATCCACAGAGGCTGAATGCGTGGACTGTTTGAAAATTTTGAATAATAATTCATGAGCTACAGGCTCATGTCGCACTAGCTGACCACCCATGTTCATAGTTTTCTCCTAGCTGAACTCAATTCCTTGCTGAAAATTCAAATTGTTTGTTTCCCTTTCTGTTCTGGTTTTTCTTCTGTCATGCCGTCACATTTCTTTCTTTTCCAAAAATGAACTTTTTGAACAAGTAGTTTTGATTGTAATTTACAAAAAAAAATGCAATAAAAAGGACATGCGATCATATTTAGAAAGTACCAGAAAAATAATAAAGAAAGGTTATTTGCACAGTTATTGCAGTGACGAAAAGATAGGTTTTAAAAGGTGGATTACCCCGGCCCCTACTTAGATTATGACATGTGTCCTCACATGTACTAAAGAATAGGCGGAGATCAAGTAATAATGACTAGTACTGTTATAGCAGTAAATAAATAAAATAAAATAAATTAAATATGCGATAACAAAAGATATGGTGTACCTTTGATAATTGCATGTACGTGTGAAGAAAGATGATGACATCTTCATGAGGTGACAGTTGGGAATGATATCATAATGAAGGGTGATGTGGATGGATGAAGTGGATGGGTGATGTGGGTGGATGAGATGAATGGATGAAATGGATGGATGGGATAGATGGATGGAAGATAAAGAAGTGGGATGTGGCAACAAGTGAGAATGGAGAAAAAGGGTTTCCTTAAAAAGAAAACCTTCATTATGAGCATATTTTTTCAAAATTATGGTGAAGTTGCAGGAGAAAGGCTAAAGCCTTCGGCTATAGGAAGAGTAGCGGGAGGAACCTGAATGAACTGTTGCATGAATTCTTCTTTTGAGATTGGTTTATTGTACAACTAGAGTCGGTGGCCATTAACTAGCAATTTGAAATAGACTGGATCAATTGTCACTAGCTGTACAGCTCCGTTGTCGAACACATTCTCAACTTCATAGGGACCAAGCCAGCATGTTGTAAGCTTACTTTGGTTTTCTTGATATCTAGAATCATATAACAGAGCCCAATCACCAACATAAAATTTCTTGGTTTTTATGTGTTGATCATGTCATTTCTTCCGTTGCTGTTGGACTGCTTCTGTATGCTCCAGGGCGGCTTTTCTCATTTCGTCCAAAGCATTTAGCTATAGGAGATGGTCCTTCTGTGCTTCAGATATTTCCATATTGAATTCAAGAGCTGTCCTCAAGGTTTTGTGCTCAAATTCTATGGGTAACATGGCTGTTTTCTCATAAAGCAGTTCAAAAGGTGTAAACCCAGTTGTTGCCTTTCATGTAGTTTTGTACGTCCAAACTGCTTCAGGAAGTCTATTGCTCCAATATTTTCTATGGAGCTGCACTATCTTTGTTAGGATTGCCTCAATTTTCCTATTTGTAACCTCCGCCTGACCATTGGCTTGAGGGTGATAGGGGCTGGACTTCCTATGTTTGATTTTATAGTCATTCATTAGTACAGTGATCAGATTCGATGTGAACTAAGCTCCCTGATCAGTTACAAGCTCTCTCGGAATTTCAAATCTAGTAAAAATTTGTTCATACAGAAATTTAGCAACCTTGTTGTCTCGAGCATGAGTCATAGCTTTTATCTCAACCCACTTTGTTACATAGTCCGTGCAAACTAGAATGTATGACTTTCCATTTGATGGTGGATCAATTGGTCCCACAAAATCCATTCCCCATTTATCAAAAGGGGTGACTATTACCTATGGATATAGTGGTATTTCACCTGACTTGGTTGGTCTTCCTATACGTTGACATCGGTCACATTTCCTTGTATAGGCCACACCATCCTTGTGTAATGTTGGTCAGTAGTACCCTATTGTAAGAATCTTCATTGATGTTCTCTTTGCTGCAAAATGTCCCCCACATGGTTCATCATGGCAAGCATGCAATATATCATAAGTCTCATCTTTTTTTACACATCTTTGCATCACTTGATCAGGTCCAGTATAAAATAGACAATTTGCAATCCATGAAAAGTTAAAACTTTTCTCTATTAACAATTTCTTTTCTTTTGGAGAAAAGTGGGCTGGTATTCTGCTTGCTGCTAGATAATTGGCAATGTCTACATACCATGGTGTATGTGCATCAATAGAAAATAAGTGTTCATCTGAGAACCTATCATCAATGACCTCATGTTCAACAGGTGCAGCTAATTGAAGTCTTGATAAAAATTCAGCTACAACATTAGCTCTTCTTGGTTTATCAATGATTGTAATATCAAATTCTTGTAACAACAGGAGCCATCTTGCTAATCTACCAGAAATGACAAGTTTGTTCATCAGATACTTGATTGCTGCATGGTCAGTATGGATGAATATCTGATAACCTGTGACATAATGCCTAAATTTATTCAAAGCATACACTATTGCGAGCAATTCCTTTTTTGTAACAGTATAGTTGAGCTCAGGACCTTGAAGGTTTTTGCTGATAAAGTAGATAACATGCTCAATTGAATTTTTTTTTTGACTTAAGACTACTCCTATGCTAAAATCAGAGGCATCAGCATATATGTGAAAGGGAAAATTCTATTTTTGACCTTGAAGAACAAGGGCTTTAATAAGCAAGTCCTTTAGTTACAGGAAAGATTTTTCATAGGCCTCTGTCCACTCGAATTGAGAATCCTTAGTTAACAAGGCATAAAGTGGGCTGGCAATTTTACTGAAATATTTTATAAACCTTCTACAATACCCTGCATGGCCAAGGAAATTTCTGACATCCTTTTGTTTTGCAGGAGTTTGTAAATTCTGAATAACTTCAATTTTAGTAGGATCGACCTAAATTCCATTCTTTGAAATATGATGGCCTAGAACAATACCTTCTTCCATCATTAGAAAACATTTTTCACTGTTTAGAGACAAATTTTTCTCTCTGCACCTTTTTAATACTTTTTCTAAATTAACCAGTGCTTCTTCAAATGTGACTCCATAGGTAGTGAAATCATCCATATAAATCTCCATACAGTCATGAGATATATCAACAAAAATACTAATTACTGCTCTCTGAAATGTTGCTGGCGCATTACATAGACCAAAAGGCAAGAATAAGTAAGCAAATGTTCCCCATGGATAGGTAAAAGTGGTCTTATCTTGATCTTTAGGGGAAATTTTTATCTAATTGTACCCACTGTAACCATCCAAAAAAGAAAAATATCTCTTGCCAGACAATGAGTCTAGTACTTGGTCTACAAAAGGTAGTGGAAAGTGATCTTTTTTAGTGGCATTGTTCAACTCTCTGTAATCTATACACACTCTCCATTTTCCACCTTTCTTGGGGACAATAACTAATGGAGAAACCCATTGACTGTCAAAGATTGGATAAATAAAACTAGCATCAAGCAAATTTTGAAGTTCATTTTTAACTATTTCTCTAAGTGTTGGATTTACTCTTCTTTGAGGCTGTCTAACTGGTAAACAATCTTCTTTGATATAGATCCTATGAGTACAAACTCGAGGATCTATTCCTTGCATGTCCCCATATTCCCATGCAAAAGTTTTATGCTAATCTTGTAGCATTTTTAATAAGTCAGCCTGTTGAGAATGTGACAACTTGCTATTGATATTCAAACAGTGACCTGGAGACAATTCTATCTGCTTAGTGAGATTACTCATAGAATCTATAGGTGATGTTTGTACCTCTTGTGGAAGCAAGTTATGAAAAATTGTAGAAAGTTTAGGCAACGAACTCTCAGAATTTAGTTGTTGTAGGAAACATTGTAGATGGCTACTATTTGGATCAGATGAATTATCCATATTAGAGTTAAACTGTAGAATTTGAAAAAGCAAAGCATCCTCATTCTGAAGTTGTGAGAATGGATCATTTTGAAGCATCATTAATTGAGCCAATGAATTGGCTTCTTTAGTTTCTTCCCCCATATCTGGCCAAATAGGTTGGGACAAATCTGGAAGAGGTCTAGCAGGCAGATACAAAGCCAATTTTTTTGTGGACTATCCATTAGAAATGGTCATATCTCCAGAATGACATCCTATAAAAGCATCAACAATTGCTAACCATGGTCTACCAAGGATAACTGGATACCCTTCTAAAGTTTCCTTAACTGATAATATTGTGAAATCAATTGGATACTCCCAAGATTCAAGAGTGACAATTACATCTTCCACCATTCCATCAGGTTTAACTATGGAGCTATCTGCAAGCTGCAGAACTGTAAGTATAGACCTAATGTTTGAAATGTTCAAGGAGTCCATAGTATGCTTTGTCATGACATTAATGGTAGCACCTAAGTCAATCAAAACATTTTTCACAATTTGGCCATTTATATGTATCTGCACTACAGGACTTTCAGGGTCAATATACTTTGGGATGACTACATTTTCCAACATTATATCGGCCAATTTTCCTAAGACATGAATTGTTTGGGGATCCTTTTTCTTCCATCCAGGCTTTTTCAAACAGGCCTCTTTAATAGCTTTTCCAAAAATGGGAACATCTTTAATAGCCTGAAATAAGGGGATTTGAAATTGTACATTTTTGAGCTGATCTAGAATGTCAAAAGTGGGTTCTTCCATGGATTTAAATACAGTACTTTGCAACCTCTGAGGAAAAGGTGGTTTGTCTTGAATTTGCAAAACAGGCTTCTTAGAAACCGTATCAGGTATAGGCATATGCTCAGTAGGATCAGCAGGTGCAGTAGATTCTTCAAGGGGAGAATCTGGTATTTCAGTAATTAGAGGCAGTTTTGGAGAAGGTAAAGTGGTTCCAGACCTCAAATGGATGTCATTAACATTTAAGGCATAAGCTTGATATTGGTTGGCTTCGGCAAGATACGTAGGCTGCTATGGCTGCTGCTGTTGCTTATTATTGGGATTTGGCAATGGCTAGGTAGGCATAGGCGTTTGCTTTGGAGGGCTAAGATTTGTGGCAGTTGCTGCAGGAGGTGGCACGAGGGCCTGTGGTTGTCGCTGTGGAAGCTGCAGGAATCCAGGGGACTAGTTTTGCCATTGTTGAGGACCTCTCCATTGAGGATTCTACTGCTAATTACCTGGAGGTGGGGTCCATTATCCTTGTGGCTGCTGCCAACCTCCTTGAAGAGATTGCCATTGTGGGGTCTGATAATTAGGCCAACTTGGTTGAGGTGGATTCCAAGGTGGTGGTGGTCCATATGCAGGTTGCCATTGGTTATTATGGCCAGAATAAGGATTACCAAAAGTTAAAGGATCTTGAGACATACCTTGTCTTTGGGCCCATGGTCTCCTTTATGCAACAAAGAACACTTAATCATCACCACCTTCTACTGGCTTGAAATCAGTAGGTAGTTGCTTAGCTTCCAAATTAGCCACCATCTTGCATCTATAGTCACGCTTCTTCTGTCTGCAGTATGGACATAACTCGGCCAAAATTGCCTCAGCTTCCTCATGTTTCTTCCGAGTTTGCATAGTGTCGAGTTGTGTAGACATATTATTAATGATGTCCTGCTTGAAGTCAGTAAATTTTTTATCTCCATCCGAGAAACTCCACCAGAAGAAGACTTCCCCACTGTAGCATGATGACCTTGACCTTTCTTAACTATTGCTCGAGAGTAGTTAAGACATATTTTCTTTATATCATCCCAAGGCAGTTGGGTTATATCACCTCTTCCCATCAGGTCTAGGGCGTCTATATAGGCATCACTGATTCCCTTTAGAAAGAGTAATTTATGAGTCTTCATTGAAAGTATGGTTTGAGTTCCTTTTTAGTGAAAACAAGAACCTTGAAATATAATCTTCTAGACTTTCATCATCCTTCTGCTGAATTCAGAATATGTCATCACCTTTACTGGCACTCTTACAATATTCCTTATACTTCTCAAGGAATTTCATTTGCATGGCTGACCAACTATCAACAAAACCTCTTCCCAGACTCATGAACCATCTGAGAGCTCCCTCCTTCAAGGTGGAAGGAAATAACATCAGTTTATGAGTGTCTGAGTTGTAGTCATAACTGCAACAGAGGACATCAAACTCAAATACAAAAGTTTTTGGGTCCTCCGTAACTAGGCCATAAAACTTGGGAAGCAATGAAGAGGGAATATTTTTAAGATTGTCATTATCTCATTGGGGAACAATGAGAAACTCAAAAGTAGGAGGTGGATTATTTGCCATGTTTGGTTGCTGGAATAACAGAGTGAGTGAATTTTCCTCAGGTTCTTGTCAGCTGGGTTAAATGGTAGTTCAACAAAAAGGTTTTCAGGGAGGAACCTTCCCAGTGCATCTCTTCTTCTTCTATGCATGCAATACAATGAATGGTGTCTTGAAAGATTTTGAAAATTTTGACTAACAAACTAAACTAATACTAAAAATGACTTCTGACAAATCCTTAGCTTGACGCCATCCTCGACAACAGCGCCAAAAATGGTCGTGCCCACAAAAGGATATGAAAATCATAGTTAAACCTTTCTTGGGAATTGGACATTCCAACAAGTGACTAATATCTCTCTATGGATGTTCATTTACTTGTCAAACTAGGGGACGTATACTTTAAATGGTGCAGCACAATATATGCACTAAGAACTAGTTTCAGTTAAAACTTAACAGAAATAAATACTTGAAAGGGATTCTATCTACGCTATAGGAAGGTAATGCAAAGTTCTTTTAACTCAACTATGATTTGATTAAAATAGAAACCATAACAACTACAACTAAAACACAAACTATGAACTAGCCTTATGCTGCAGGAATAGGCACAGGGATGGATTCCCGATGCTGCAGGAGCAATACAAGACTTAGTTTGTATGAAAAATTCAAAGATGAAAGCTAACTGATGATCAACAAAAAAGAATAGCTAACTAACTAGCTACAGATACTTACTAAGTGGGCCCCCTTAGCAAGCATCTACTGATTACGCAGGTGCTGAACTCAGAACTTCATCAAACTTTATTTATGAAAAACAGAATGGTATACATTGCTTTGTTGATATAGAAACTAACAACAAACTTTGTCTCTTGTCAAATAGATTCTGCTTTTCATTATCATACTGACTCTTACATGGTATCTGTTAACTTTCTATCACTATGCTTCTATCTTACTCTAACTATCATCTCCTTTCTCACTCACGCAGGAGGAGTACTTTATTTAAAATCAGGAGAGTAACTAACTAACTAACCCTATCAAAGAAAGATGTGGAAGTAAAGTGTATCCCAGAATTAAGGAACAAACTTCATAAATGAATTTATGCATTCAACCCGATCTGGAGAGAATCTAATGCTCCACATTGACTGTCATTAAAAATCTTTCCCAACGGTTTCGGTCAAAGAGTCTTCGCTAGAGCTTCCTCGAAGTCATGCAGGAAATAGACTTTACTGCAAGGCCGAGATCGGCTATGTTTGAGTCGATCATACTTCTTCAACAACCTGCAAAACAAAAGGTAATAGATGTGAAAGAAAAGGAACATGGCACATACACAATATCCGTTCATTAATCACATATTTAAATCTATTTCATCATTCAAAAACTGTATGCGATATACCAGTCATTTAGGGAGTCAACGGGGTAATAAATGTAGTCAAGTCAACACAATAAGCTGCAGGAATATGAAAATGTTTTTCTATAGGATATCCCCATAAAAGGTTTCAAAAGAGTTTTAAACAACCACGAATAACAAAAGTAAAAGGCATTAAAATTTCATCATAATATCCAAATTATGAGCACATTTTGGGCTCATCATCCCCTATAAATTTCACCGATTCCTTCATGTGAAAATTCTATTGCAATTACTAATTATTAATCTCCTATCTAAATAGATTATTTGACTGCCAAAAATTAATTCACAACAAATATTGAAAAATAACACAAATGTAACTTCACAAATAAAACCATAGGAAAATATGAAAAATAATGAAAACAATATTTTTTGACAAATTGTCCCTAGAAAAACTTTGAAGGGAAAACTAGTACTACAAATGAGGAATTTATTAAACTTCAAAAAATTAAGAGATACATAAATTGCTTGCCTCTTATTGGCAGAGCTTCGACAATATTCTTCTTTGCAAATTCTTCCTTCAATTTATCTTGCTGAAATTCCACAATTGTTGTCCCCAATGCTATCACCGTGCCCTTGCTATCACTGCAAAACTATTTTCTATCACTGCAAATGCTTCTCGAGTGTGTGTTCTCCAAATGCCCATTGATCCCCTTTTATACTTTTCTCATTGAAAACTCAATGGCCTTGATTTTATCTCAATCAATGGCTAAGATTAATTATACTCTAACAAATCCTAACTAACTAGATTCTAGAAGTCTCTAGAGGAATCAATTAATTAATTAAATAATTATCTAGACAACTAACTCCTTTCTAGAAGTCTCTAGAAAAATTAGTTAATTAATTAAATATTTCTTGGGAATGGAGACACCTGTCCAAGCTACAAAAATTAATCCCTCTTAGTGAGGAAGGTGTTCTGCATGATACCCAACCTATCTCTAAAGAAGATGAATTTTTCCTTCCCCAATGCCTTTGTCAAAATGTCTGCTACCTACTGATCTATAGGTATATACTATAGTTGAACAATCCCCCACTATACACAATCCCTGATGAAATGATACCTGATGTCTATATGCTTAGACCTATCACGAAACACTAGATTCTTAGGCAATTTGATGCAACTCTGATTGTCATAGTGTATCATGGTAGTTCCAACCCTTTGACCAAATAAGGCCACCAGCAACTTCCAAAGCCATATCGCCTCACACATCACCATGCTAGCTGCTATGTAGTCTGCCTCTATAGAACTCAAAGCCATGAACTTTTGCTTCTTGCTGATCCAAGAAACATCTCCTAATCCCAAGCTAAAGCAACACCCTGAAGTTCTTTTCTTGTCCGTTGTACTACCTGCCTGATCTGCGTCAGTATATCCTATCAACTTGATACCATCACCTTGAGCATATCTGATCCCATACTTGATTGTACCACACATACCACAACACATGCTTTGTTGTTGCCCAATGCACTCTCTTCAACTCAACCATAAACTACTAAGAGAGTTTATTGGAAAGAATATATCTAGCCTGGTGTTGACCAAATACATGAGAGATCCAATCAACTGCCTATATAAGGTGAGGTCTACATCCTTCTCCTTGGATGTTTCTATCTACTTCCAATTCATGATCATAGGTGTGACATGGCTCTACAATCCTCCATCTTGAACCTCAAGATTTCGATGCAGTATTTCCCTTGTCCAAGGAAAATCTTTCTGTTTGTGTGCCATGCCTCCATGCCTAGAAAGTAGTGCATAAGCCTCAAATCCTTCATCTCAAAATTTGTTGCAAGGTCCCTCTTGCACTCCTCTATGAGCCCCAATGACCTATTAAAAACAAGTCATCCACATATATAACAAGAATGAGAACCTCACCCCCAACCACCAAGTAGTAGAGGTTAGCATCTGCTTAACTCTTCATGAAGCTCATTCCTTGCAAGTATCTATCAATGCACTCAAACCACGCCCTAGGAGCCTTCTTGAGTCTATACATTGCTCTCTTCAATTTGCACATGTGGGTTTTACTACTGTATGGTACAATGCCCTCTCATTGTTCTATGTATACCTCCGCTTTCAATTCACATGTAAGAAATGCCAACTTGACATCCATTTGATGGATCTGCCATCCCATCTGTGCTACAAATGAGATCATGACTTGTATAGAAGTATACCTAGCCATTGGAGTGAATGTCTCCTCATAGTCAATTCCATCCTTCTGAGAGAAACCCTCGACCACGAACCTTGCCTTGTATTTCTTGATGCTACCATCTTTACTGTTCTTGATCTTATAGATCCAACATGATCCAACCACTGCCCTATCTATTGGTCTAGGCACAACCTCCCACACATTGTTCTATACTATTGAGGTATATTCCTCAACCATCACATCTTGCCACACCTATTGTTGTACGGCCTCCTAATAGCTGGAAGGCTCACTATGTACCAACTGACTAACTAATTCGATATAGTCATTATATCTAGTTGGTTGTCTCTACTATCTACTACTCATCCTAGGAGCTCCCACAAACTCTTGAGTGTCCCTGTGTTTGTTGATTCTTGCTACCAACTATAGAGGATGAAGTATCAACCTCTATTTCTTCCTGATGCATCTCTTGGATCTACTACATCTATTGTTCCATACTTTGTGAACTCTTAGCAGTTGGGCCTATGCTTGTACTAGTAACTATACTCAAGCTTTGTTTCCCATGATTTTATTGCACAATCCTTGGAGATTCTAATAGCTACTCACTCTGATCATCTACTAGAAAATATTTGGACCTCCTAAATTCCTTGTCCTCCATGATCTTGACATCATGCCTAACTATAATCCTCCTGGCCCTTGGAATAAATATCTGATATGTCTTTGAGGTTTCATTGTACCCCACAAAGTACCCTCTCTCTACAGTTTGATCTAACTTGGAATGTGTAGGACCTAGAATGTGACAATATGCCAAACTCCCAAATATCCTGAATTGGTTGACATCAAGCTTCTTCCTTGAGAATGCCTCCTTTGGTGCCATCTTTTCCAATACCTTATGTGGAACCCTATTCTAAATGTATATTGATGTACTACATGCCTCTACCCATAAGTAACGTAGTATATCCTGGTCATACAACATAGCCCTTGCTGCCTCCAATATAGACTATTTTTTCCTCTCAGCAACCCCATTTTGTTGCGGGTTGTAAGGAACTCTCCATTCTCTCTTGATTCCTTCCTTGGTATAGAACTCGTAGAACACTTTCCCTTTGTACTCACCTCCATTGTTTGGCCAAAGAAACTTTACCTTCCTACCTATTGAATTCTCCACAAGAGCTTTGAACTCTTGGAAGCAATTGCAAACCTCATCCTTGGTCTTCAAGAAGTATATCCAGGTCTTCCTAGAGAAATCATCAATAAAAGTAACAAAGTACTCGTATCCTTTGAGAGACTTTGTCAACATTGGTCCATATATATCTGAATGTACTAGATCAAGAACACCCTTGGATCTGGTGTCACTCCTTGGAAAAGTTTCTTTCACAAACTTCCTCAATGCACATCCCTTATATACATCATCATGCTCTGTGCTCACATCTGGAACACTTGTCACTATTTCACAAAGTAATTTAAGTGCTCCATGATGTATATGGCCCATCCTCCTATACCATAGCTCTCCTTTCAATTTCTAGATTTACTGCTGCTCGTCAGTGCCTTATGAGTATCAAACAGCAACCTATAAAGTCATCTGCTCCTAACTCCAATAGCCATGGGTGATTTCCAATCCTTACATCAATGCTTAATTAACACATTCACCCCTCTAAAGAGTATATTGCAACCTTTATTTTGAAGGAAAGATACGAAAATTAGAATTATACTCAAGCCTAACACATGCAACACATCATGAATGGGAATCAACTTGGCATTCTCCCTCTAAAATAGAATAGTCCCTTTCCCAACTAGATTGAGTTTGGACATGTTTCCCATAGAAATTTGGATTCTGATGTCCTCCTCCTTATAACTGGTGAAGTGCTCTCTAACTCCTGTCATATGAAATGAGGCCCCACTATCTATATACCAAACACCCAGTGAGGTTGAGCTAACCATACAAGCTATGAGTGAAAACTCATCCTCCATTCTACTAGAGAGCTCATTTGCACTTGATGAAGCTGTCGTCTACTTCTTTCTTTTCTTTTTGTTCTTCTTCCTTTGTGCGAAATAGCTGACATAGTGGCCAAACTCGTGATATCCACAACACTTGATCTTAGATAGACCCTTATTCTTCTCACTTTGTGGATTTGATCCTTTGCTAGACCCCTTCTTTGCTTTCCCTTTTCCTGCTAGGGCAACATTTTCCTATTGTGCCTCACTTTTCTGACTCTTACTACTAGTTCCATTGACAAGACTTAGTCTAAGCTCCTCCTAAGTGAAGTCACTCCATAGTCCATCCCAACTCGATAAGGTGTCTCATCCATTGATAACTTGAACAAAGACATTCCACTGCTTAGTAAACCCATTTAGGGCTATTTGTACTAGCTCATCATCATCTGGTTTATCTCCAACAACTGCTAACTCATGCTTGACAAGTCAAAGCCTGGTAAGGTAACTTGTAATGTCTTCTCCCTTGTTCATCTAGGTATTCCTTAAATTTTCTCTAAGAATTAGCCTCTAGTTAGTGGTAGCATTCTAGAACTGATTCAGAATGGTGTCCCACATCTTCTTCACTGTATCTAACTCTACGATATGCAAAATAATATGGTCCTTGACACCATCAAGAATTAGCCTCCTTGCCTTGGCATCTTCCTTCTTATATGCTAAGAGTTGTGTTGGATATGTAGGTACAACCACAACATTGGTCACAAATTCCTTGATACCATTCTCTTCCAACAATAAATAAATTCTGGCTTTCTAGACACCAAAATTTGAGGCTCCATCCAATCTATCCTGATCTCTTAAACCTGTTGAGGCCATCTCAAAACAAAAAACTAATAATAATAATGATAAATCTAAAGAGGTAGAACTAGGTTTTATAAACCCTCAATTTTTCCTTCCTGTGACAGTACTGAGCCTTTTCTACTCTCAGATCAACTTTGATACCATGTGAAATTTCTATTGCAGTTACTGATTATTAATCTCCTATCTAAATAGATTATTTAACTACCAAAAATTAATTCACAACAAATATTGAAAAATAACACAACTACAACTTCACAAATAAAACCATAGGAAAATATGAAAAATAATGAACACAATATTTTTGGACAAATTTTCCTTTGAAAAACCTCGAAGGGACAACCACTACTGCAGATGAAGAATTTTATTAAACTTCAACAAATTAAGAGATACATAAACTGTTTGCCTCACACTGGTAGAGCTCCGATAATATTCTTCTCTGAAAATTCTTCCTTCAATTTCTCCTACTAAAATTCCATAGCTAATGTCCCCAACACTATCACTACGCCCTTTCTATCACTACAAAACTATTTTCTATCACTACAAATGCTTCTAAACTGTTTGTTCTCCAAATTCCCATTGATCCCCTTTTATACTTTTCTCATTTAAAAACCAATGGCCATGATTTAATCTCAATCAATGGCTAAGAATAATTAGTCTCTAACAAACCCTAACTAATTGGATTCTAGAAGTCTCTAGAGGAATCAATTAATTAATTAAATAATTATTTGGACAACTAACTCCTTTCTAGAAGTCTCTAGAAAAATCAATTAATTAATTAAATATTTCTTGGGAATGGAGACACCTATCCAAGCTACAAAAATTAACACTTTGAATAGGCGTAATCAAGATTTTTGATGTTTCAATTTCCTTGCTCGAACACTCAAGATGCTGCAATGAATGAACAAGCTGAGTGGTAATGCCAATCAAGTCTGCATTTTCTCAGTGTTCATTGATGCTTGAAATAGTGCAACTGATTCTTTTGCTCTTTTTATAATGATAAAAGACATTAGATGTCAGTATTGGTGTTGTGCACTCTTGAACTATTTCAATTGCTTGTTGCAGAAGCATATTCAACTTTTGTAGCCAGTTATTGACAGCCAAGGGGATAAGTTTCTCATGAGAGCTAAATTGATTGGAGCTCAGAGCCAATCGATAGTTCTGTAGGACAGGGTTTATATCTTGAAGACTCATTAGAAGATCCTTGAGGGCTTCTAACTCTTTCCTAAACCAGATGGCTACGCTGATGTGGTAAAGGATCTCCTTGATTACAATATCAATCCCCACACCAACCAATCCTGTGGTTAGAAGATTAGACATATTTCCTTAAAACAATTGACCAATACACAACTCACTTGAAAAAGAAGAGATTTGTCAATAGAATTTGATCAGAGAATGCTAATTTTAGTTGTTGTTTCTCCTCTCCTGCGAAAACCATGGAAACCCAATGCTAAATAGAAAACTAAACACACAACAAACTCTAGAAGGCCAAAAACTCTGGGAAGACCAAAAAATACTAGAAGAGTTCCACCCTCCCCGAGGTCACCTATTTAAAGGGATTGAAAAAAGGAAATATCTATCCAACATCTTGGATGCATTTTCCCAAAATATTAAATAGCTAAAAAAGAACTATTCCTTGGGCTATTTGTGCATGCCCCTCCCTTAGAAGAAGAACCAAGAACAATTACAATTACCTTGCTCATGGGCTTCCAAGCTAATGTGGGGAATGAGAATCAAAGTCGGTAGAATTTGAATTATTAGTATTTTCATTGAATATATATGGGGTGTGATATTTTATGAATCAAAATTTGTTGAGATGCAAACATGAAGGTACTCTTCTTAAGCATAATTTATAATTAGTTGATAGGCTATTTGTTTGAAGTTTCCATCGGGATTTTCATCAGCCCAGTCATGAATTGGATTTTCCAGCACCAGAGATGTCTCGGTCGGTGGTGACTTGACCGAGTTTTTAATGGAAACATGGAGCTTCGTAATTATGTGGGTTGGTGGCCTCGGTATGTGAAATTTGAATGGTAAGTGTTTTCTTGCACGAGGATTAATGCATCATGTCATTGTTGTACAATGACAATGGCTGAAGTAAATGCATTATTCAATGTTGTAGTGTGGGAAAATATACTTTGATTAAGTTGTATTGTTGAAAGAGGCATTTTGGTGTTGGTTTGATAGCAGACTATTATTAAAATCATCGCCTCAGCTCCATTTTTTAGTAGATTAGAGGGTTTTAAAACTGTTGTGCTACAAAATTTGTAAGTCATTTTACATGGGTATTATGCATAAATGATTAATTTATTATTCATTTTTTTCATTCTTTTCTTATTGTTCCTTTTGATAGCAGGTTGGAGGATTTTAACACTGATGTACTACAAAATGCGTGAGAAAATATATTGATTAAGTTGCATTGTCAAAAGAGCCATTGTGGTGTTGGTTTCATAGTAGAGTACTATTGCAAAAATAATTGCCTTTGACTCTGTTTTATAGCATATTGGAGGGTTTTAAGACTGTTGTGCTTTAGAATCTGTAAGTCATTTTACATGGGTGTTTTGCATAAATGATTAATTTATTGTTCATGTCTTTCACTCTATGCTTATTATTCCTTATTATACATTTGTATCTTTGTCGGGTAAACCCACAAAAGTGGTTTACAATTTGAGTGAGGAAGGAAAAGTGGCAAAAAATGACCCCATACCAAAAATTTTGTTTTTTGGGGTTCGAATTAACCCTTTGGTTTGAGTGAACCAAAAATGGGTTTGAATGAACCCTTATTCATGCAAACTAGTTAAATGCAAGGTTGATCCCATCCCACAAAAAAAAATGAAAACCCCTTTTTGAAAGGGGGTCCCCTGGGGGTTCGCTAGAACCCTCCCTGGTTCTAGCCAACCCCCCTTTTCCCACTTCCCTGCTCTCTGGCATAAAAAAACCAAATTTTTTTCCCTTCGAAGCTCGAGTTAAGGATGAAAATGGAGGAGACTTCACAAACCCAACTACAATTAGGTAGTCCTCAGAATGAGCTATCCAATGAATATAATTTTAATATGTTTTGATTTTATTATGTGTTTTTTTTAGTTTTATTAAACATAGGTTTTTCATAAAAAATGAAGGTCTCTATTTTGCACATGTGGAAAAATAGCATATTATCAAAAAAAAATTGAAAAATATAAGTGCACTAGATATTGAAGTCCTTGATACAATAGAAAAAGAAAATTAAATTTTGATAAATACAAAAAAAGTTACATGTTATATGGTCACACTATGTCTGAATTGTAATTGGTTTGACTTTGAAGCTTGATTAAAGAAAAAATATTCAATAAAAAACTATCTAACCAACTGGAAGCACTAGATATCAGAGTTACAAATCTAAATTCAAAAGAATTAGAATTTTATCCTTCATGGAAAAAAAATTATGCATTATACAGTGTGCATCACTTTTTAAAAATGTTTCTTTTTTTGAAAAAACCAGTTTTCATGGGAGATGGAAAAAGAAGTGCAATCTGACTCCAAAAAATTTGATATATATTTTTTTAGAATCTATAGACAAAATGTGATGAGACTCTAGTTTGCATCATCTTCAAATTCCTCATGGTTTAGCTGCTATAGGTGCTCGAATGTGAAGATTTAGTTAAAAAAAATATTTCAGTGTCTAGTTTGGCCAAAAATTGTAAACCACTATTGTGGGATCACCCGAGTTATACCCATTTTGGAGACTTCAAATAGATTATGAATCTGTATGGATGGATTTATTGTAGTTGAATATTCTTTCTTTTACCTAAAAGTATGGTTAGGGTTAGTAATTTTTTCACATTTCGTTTATTGTTTGTAGTTATTGTGCTCCAAAATCTGTAAGTTGTTTTACTTGGGTATTTTGTGTAAATGATTAATTTATTGTTCATGTCTTTCACTCTTTGCTTATAGTTCCTTGTTATATGTTTGTATCTTTTCCCTTATACCCATTTTGGAGACTTCAAAGAGATTATGGCTCTGTATGGATGGATTTATTGCAGTTAAATGTTCTTTCTTTTGTCAAAAAATATGGTTAGGGTTAGTAATTTTTTTTTGTTTCGTTTATTGTTTTTAGTTATCTTTATGCATCTTTGGCTGCATACCCAATAACATAGGAGAAATTGTAGATTAATATAGGAGTGATTGCATATATATATGCAGAGGGTTAGTATGAAAGCTGTTAAGTGTTATTCTAATAGCTCTTTTAGAATTTCTCTATTTGTGTAGAAGCTCCTTATAACAAACTATTATTTGTCACGATTATTTTGACTGGATGGAACATGCTATGTCTCTTGTATGAATATGTTTTATGATATTCTTTTTTTCTCAACCGTTTGAAGTTCCCCATAAAAAAGTATTCTTCATGCTATTCTTTTTTTCAGTTCTCCATAGCAAACTGCTGATTATTATAGTTTTCCTCTTCTATTCTCCATATTTTAAAGTTCTACTTAATGTGGGTTTTCGAACATCTGTCATATTCCTATGATTGTTAAGTGTTTTCCTAATAGCTCTTTTTCAATTTCCCTTTTTGTCTCAACTGTTTGAAGTTACCCATAGCAAACTGTAGACATGAAAAATGTCTTAATCAACTAACTTCGATTCTTCTTTAAATCATCCCTTTATAAACTACTTAATTAATCCATCTTAATTCCTCTATTAATGAAATCAATCAAATTTACTTAATTAAATCATAAATCAATCCTAAGGTCCCTCTTTAATTAAATAAACCAATCTTATTTAATTAACTTCTAAAGTTCTTCATTTAATTAAATGAATCAAACTTATTTAATTAAACCACTAACATCATTCCCTTTAGCTAAATAAATCAAAACATTTATTTAACTAAGTCTAAATCACTTTTCATCTCCTTTTGATTTATTTTAATCCATAAATATAAGTCAAAAAGTCAAATAATCTAATCCCTCATTAAACTAATCTAATCCTAATTTATTTAATCTAAACTCATGTCACATTTTCTAACTTTTCCCACTTGAACAAATAAATCATTTAATTCATTTATTAAATCTTTATTTTCCCTCAACAAGGAATCTCTAGAGAATATTCCCTCAAATTTGAATTCAAATCCAGGTGGGATGAGTCCTTCCAACAAGGCATTTATGTCACCTTACAAGTCCTTTTGCATTGAGCCAAGTGGCCATTACTCCATTTGACTCTCCCTCCACCTTGTCATTTCAACATTTTCAAATTTCAAATATATGCATTTATTGGAACATTCATCAAAACTTGCACATCCTTGGCCCATTCACATGGTGACAAGTGGACTCTTCCTATTGGTTGGGTTTTTATCCCACATTCATCCCTCTTTTCTCTTCTCTCATCAAAATTTTCTATAAATGGAGAGGCTATCCTTCATTAAATCACACACAATCTTATGCAAAATCTTATGCAAAGTTACTCTCTTCACATTGAGAGCTAATTTTTTCCACTTCATTTGTCCATTATCATTGCACTTTCATCATTGGATTATCAAGGGTTGGGAAAGGGTCACTTTTCACAACAAAGTGACACTAATCCACTATGGGATAGGTATGCATTGTGCTTCTTTGATACTTTCAATTAGTTTATTTTGTCATTTTGTTTATGAAGTATGGTGTATTATCTCATAGGAGAATTTGTAGGTTTGCATGAACTAAACCATGTTATGGAGTTTATAATGTGTGTAGATTTGTAGGTGCTCACATATGGCACTAGAAGGATGGCCTGAACCTCTGATAGTTTAAGCATTATATTTCATTTGTTAGAAAGTTTTTAAAATCCAACTTGATATCTTTTATCTTATTCTTTGTCTGCGAGTTAGAAATTGTTTAAGAAATGTAATTGAATCTCGTTATAAGTAGGTTGACAAGGCTCATGTCCAAACTAGTCCCTTCCTAGGACAGCCAATTGCTATGTGTAGGATCTCTAGCCGTCTCATGATGATCTTGGTATAAGACACATATCAATACCAGTATCATTCCCTGGATAAGAGGCATTGTATATCTTCTATAGCACTATAAGTATCTTATTATATCTCTTCTTTTGCGTTGCATATCTTCAATGACGCTGTTTATCCCTGTCATTTCCAATTCAAACCCGGTTTTGCATGCTTTTACTTGTGTGGAGCATCTTGTAGAAATACTTCTGTTGAAGTCACTGTCACACCACATTAATGTATTTAGCTGAGGTCAAACTGAGTTTTTTCCAATACTATTCGATATGATAAAGATGAATATATAGTTGAATCATGTGATGTCGATCATTCAATCTTTAATATTGATCATTCTTGAGTTTGGGTATGCTCATAACTAATAAATTTTCATGTCATCACATTCAACCTACCTTAATATTTGTTTTTTTTTTGTATTTTATCCTTGGTGATGATTTTGTTTTATCGGATAAGTGATGAGTGCATGTCCTATCACCATTTATGGTCGCTATTCAAAGTCTTTAAGAACCTACTCATCAATGAATGTTTCTTAGATGTAGTAAGATGATTTTAGGTGGGATAAGTCCAAGCCACTCAGGCATATTAGGTTGGTCATTAACCATAAGCCAGGTCATCACTACCTGTAATGTTGTAGAAACTTGCAAGCAAAAATTTGACTCAATTATTTAATGTATTTTCTTTTCAAATCTCCCTGTTACTTGCTAATTTCTTCCCTCCACTTGTGTGGAAAGAATTGAACCCATGTTCACCTCCAAATGGCCCATGACATTCCTTGAGTGTTCCCTCTTAGTAGGTTGCATCGACAATATAGAAGCTTGTTCTTGAATGATACCGCGAGCTTCGACAAGTTGTGCTTCCAAATCTAGCTTATGTTCATTGACTTCACAAGTGACTTGGGGCTCCCTTTTGCACTTCCGTATGGTATTAAAATAGATAAATTTATTTATTTGATATTTTTGTTTGTTGGTATATGCATTTAATCAGATATATTTATGAATTTGATATTATATGTCATGGTATGTTCTTATCCCCAATGTTTTTCAAGCTAGAAAACAATGCATTAATTCTTTATCTAACATGCTTGAGATAGGATATTTTAACAGGATTTCAATTCTCCCTATCATCGTGCTTGTTTTGATATTAATGAGCTTAGAATAATAGATCAATTCTATAGAACATTGAATACTTGACTTTGACTATTTGTTTTAAGTTTAAGCTTGGTTCTTAGCACGCTTGGGCATGTCATGTTCTCTATCGTTAACAACTAATGTAAGATGTCGACGACTTTTAAAACTATCCCTTCTATCATTAAAGACATTCTATGTTGCATTGCTTATAAAGTCAATACCATATTTGAACTGTAGATATATATATATATATATATATATATATATATATATATATATATATATATATATATATATATATATATATATATATATATATATATATATATATATATATATATATGTGCTTAAACTTTCTAATGTCTTGGGATGCATCATCTATTGATCTAGAAAAAATATAAATTCATGAGCACAATGGGATACACTGGTATTCTGGTTTCTTCATAACATGCAGTTATTACTTCACAAGAGTCAATACTATCTGAATTTTACTTTATACTTGCCAAGTGCATCCGCTTTAAAAGCTTTTATCTGCTATCTTTTCATACACCTATGAATTTACATTTCATATATGCAGATTGTGTTATGTACTTTATCTATCATTAATATCGTTGTTTCCAATTGATATCATATCACTGCTTCCATTTGATATATGTGGAGTGTGTTATGTGCTATTTTAAATGAGCAAAGAGATCACTGTTCGCTGCTAACATATTCATAATTATTGCTATCGGTATAGGCAGATTGTATTCTAACAAGAGTTGAATGCCACAACATATCATAAATTTTGACTCATCCAAATCTATTCTAATGCTTGTGAGATCGATATTCCCATAAAATCCATGCTAAGAAATTTGAGGGCAGCCAAAAAGTTGTGTGTAGGTGTCTAATCATCATCTTTAGAGACTCACACCCATTTCCACTTTTTGACTTTCTTAGAATCTCAAACCTTATAGGAGAAATCTTTCTTTAATGATACATTGTTTAAATATGTTGACCTTGCTGCTTACTAATTAAACTAGGTACTACTAATGTGAGATAGTGTCTGTTCTAAGCTTTCTACTTAATTTTTTCTTGGGTTTTGATTGTATGATGATAATTGTGAATTTGATCTCTTCTTTTATAGTTGTTACAACATTTGAGAAATTGTCTTGCTTCAAGATATTCAACAAGCATGAAATACATTGGAATAATCTTGTAGTATTTGTTGATCTTAGTGCAATTGATGCAACTTTTTGAACTAATGGTCATAATTGTCCTTTCTCTAAGGTGGATGTGAATGGAAAAGGTCTCAACATTTGGAAATTTTATTGAGTTATAATTTCATGAAAGGTAACTCATAGGTTTTGCCAATCCTTTTTGTTCTAAAAAAGTTTCATCAAATAGTGGATATGCCTTGTGCATCCTTTTATAGTTTTTCAATGAGTGCATACTTCTAATTTGTAATAAATTTATGTTTATAGGTGAAGGTTGACATCAAAATCAAGCATTGGAATCAAGCGAAGAACAAAAGAAAGATTGGAGTTGATGAATTGACCATCAAACTTGAGATCCACTAAACGTTTTTAAATGCTTTAAAGGGCTTCCATTCTATGCTTTAGTTTTCTGTTTTAGATCAACTCATATCTTTTGGGCTCTTAAAAAGGACACTTCAATATTACCAAAGGGATTAAAATGAAATTTAGGACACAAACTTACTAGAGTTGGTTTTGGATTTAACAATTGAACAAGGCAATTCCACATTTCATTTGGTTCTATAAAAAGAAGTCATTATTACTTAGTGGGATTAAAAAGAACATGTGCCACTTTGTTTTGTGATTTCTTACTCAAACTAACACCATTGAAAAGACGTATGCACTTCTCTTGCACCTAACGACAATCTTGAGAATCAAAAGTTTTTTTGGTACTCTTAGGTTGGGATAAAGTGATTTCCTCCACACATCATTTTGGAACTAAAATTGAACAAAACATCTTGCGAGTGTGAGTAAACATATTGCATGTATTCTCTCTTTGTTTCTCAACAAAGATTGATCGAGTTATAGATATGTTTGCTCAATTTTGTTTATCTTAGAGGGCGTGCCTGGGGAAAAAATACTCACCCAAGGGAACGACTCAACCAGTAACACTCTAAAGCCAAGAGTATTTCCAACCAAGATATAAAAGTGGGTGCTGAAACAAAGGCCAGTATCATGCAGTTGGCTCCGATGAGAAGGGCAGCAATGGTCTCTCACCACGTTGGCTCAACTCCTATGAATGAAAAGTCTGAATTAAAACCATTGTTGTAGAAAGGCCAAAATCCCTATCTATTTTTTGGTATAAGAATGGTTGTTCTAATGTTGCCCCACACTTTTATGGTTTTTATTAGAAATGGAAAGTATGCCATGGGAGTTTCATGGGTGTTGATGCTTGGATGCCCCATATAAGTGAGTCCCATGGAGGGGAGCTAGTTGGGTCAAGCATCTAACCATTCACTAAAAATAAGCGTAGTTGGACTTGTCCAAGTGGGGACTCAACAAATATAGTCTTTCATATCCATAGGATTGTGCTTGTTCTTGGTTACAAAAAACTTTCCTTGTTGGAAAACATTTGGAAACAAACATTTAACATTGTCATTAAAACTTCAAACCCTTTAGGAAGCAAATACAATTGAGCAAATTCATGTGTTATTGCTTACCCTTGGGATTTTATCCTTAGAGGTTTCTAAACACTTGGATTATATCTCATTTTTCTTACTAAAGTTAACAATAGGTAACCCTTGCCTTGATTTCATCAAATTTTCACATGATATGCCTTGTGGAATGAGAAGAAATTGAGACATTGGACATCTAGTTTGAAAAGTTAATCAAGAAGTTTTGTGGTAAAACAAAGTCATTAAGCAAAGACTAAAAAAAAATTGAATCCCACACATGTGTCTCCAATGATTTCACGAAAGATCAAGATCAAGAAACCAAAGGTAAAAGCTCTTAGTCCAAAAGATCACCAAAAGCGTCTCTCAATGCTATATGAATTCAAACAAAGATTTCTTTTTAACTTTTATAAAAAAGCTTCAAGAAACAATCCTGGTTTGTACTTGTTCTATTATTTTCAAAACCCAAATCTTTTTAGGGACTTTGAGCATCTTGTTTAGAGAAAAGCACATTCTTCAAAACTGAGGTCTAGTAAGCAAGTGTCTTTTTAGGTAAACATAGGATCAAAATCAAACATTCATCCATCTTTGAACATCAAAACCAAAATCATCTCATCATCAAATCTTTGAAAATATTGGAAAAATCCTTCATGTTAAACTTTGGAAAAATCATTTGAAACCAATCGAAAGATCACCTTGTTTGATTACATGTGTGTAGATGTATCCTTCTACACATATTTAGTCAAATTATCAAACCTTGTGGAAACATTTATCCCTTGATAACATACAACATCTTGGTATTTAGGAGTTCATTATCCAAAATCAAAGTCAAACCAATCAAAACCATCTTGTTTGGATAGGTGTGTTTAGATGAATGCTTCTTCTCACACCTAGAAAAATTAACATCTTTTGAACAAAATATACTCTAGGAAAACATCCAACCTCTTAGAGTTTATGAGTTCACCATCAAAATCCAAATCCAAAATTAAAATCAATGTCAAAGAAAACATCAAAATCAAGTCCTAAAGTTTAACATACCCTTCAATATTTTCTCAAGAGTTCCAATCATCCATCAAACATCCATCTTACATCCATATCATTATCATCCTAAAAATTTATCTTTTTGTACCTAAAGATATATCATTCTAAAGAATTAGAGGTTCATCTCTCATATTCTTGAAAAAATGATCCCTATTTTATGGTGCAAACTAGATCTCAACACAAGAAGAACATGGAAGCCAACAAAGGAACATCTATTTCGAGTGACTTGAGTCAGATCGCTCCCAAAATGAATCCCATTGGTTCTGGCAGTCACACACTTAACCTTCCTCCATTTTTGTAAGACCATCAAGAGGAAGGTGTCCAAGTGGAGGATCTTACCAATAATCCCTTTGGAATGTCACATGAGGAAATCACTGAAATAGTTCAAAATCCAGAGAATCATAAGATTATCAACATCATGATGAGAATCAATCCCTCATTATACATGCTCAAATTATCAAAGCAAGGGGCTAAACTCCCCTTTGCTTTCGATGTGAGCACTATTGTGGAACCATCTTTTGGGATCATGCCTCCAATCTCATCTACCATCCCCATTTCATGTACACCCCCATTTCAAAACATCACTCAAAACATCCCGCAAATTACATCATCTATCACTCCAACAAAACCCATTGTTAACAAAGGAAGTGCATTTCTCAATGCATTGGAAACACATCCTCTTGTAAAAAATTAGGATTTGGATGCAAACACCATCTTGGGATAAACCATAACCAAAAATACATCACATCCATATGTCCCTCTCACCTTTCATGATCCAAACGACCCATCATCATCATCATTTCGTGCAACACCCCAAACCTCTCTCCCCATAACCTTGCAAGGAGAAGGAGATATATTTGGACTAGGGGGAATCTTTGACACTACATCTTCATCATTCCCTCAAGGGAGTTTTCCACTTATGTTTCCACCACTCCCCCACTTTCCATCAATATCCACATCACCTCTTGGTTTAGGACTTCCCACTTTACCAAGCATCAATCAACAAAATCAGATCAACCCACCAAGCATCAATCAGAGCATCATTCCAAATACTTCCACCTTTCCATTGATATTGTAACAACAGATGGCAACCACCATGATAACATAAACAACCACCATCACATCATCAACTGCCCCCCTAAGATCTCAAAACATGGTCTCTCAAGGACCAACCACATCTATCGCACCATCTACCACTCAAACCCCAATCATCAACATGATGGTGCCTCTCATCACCATAACAAGAACCATTCTAAATCCACCTCCACCACCACCACCACCAAACTTGAACACATCAAGCCAATGCAGTATTGTGTTGCAAGCCACTCAATGGGCTACTTATCAAAAGGCATTATAGCAAATCCAAAAATGACAAGCTGCATAGCTAGCCGCTCAACAAGCCACACAAGTAGTGTAGGTTGTGCAAACCACTCAAGCCGCATAGCAAGCACTACAAGCACGACAAGCACAATAGGTTGCACAAGCACAAGCCTTATTACAACAACAACAACAAGCCACTCATGCTGCACAAGCTGATCAAGCTGTATATATTGCACAAGCTGCCGCTCAGGCCCAAGCACAGGCTCAAGCTCAATGTCAAGCCCAACAAGCTCAAGTACAAGCACAAAAACAAGTGCAAACACAAGAACAAGCACAATATCTTGCACAACAACAAGTAAGACAACATCAAGCATATCAGTAAGCGCTGAAACAATATCAAGAATAGTAGGAAGCAACCCAATTAGCAGTTGAACAACAAGCATTATTGGATTAACAACATGCCTTAATAGCAAAACAATATTAGTAACAACAACAAGCATTGTTGGTGCAACAAAAATTGCAAACATACTTGGATCAATAGAATATGCAAACATCATCCATCAACATACCAACCAATCCACCCATCCAGCCAAAAATTGAACCACCTTAGAACACTTTCATCCCACTCCCCAATCTACAAAATGATGTCTCAACACAAATCGAATTTCTCTCACAACAAGTGCTTGACCTTCAATCAGGGAGAGCCATGAAAATACCCAACAATTTGTGTCCTTATTCATTTAACAAAAGCCTTGTAATGAAACCATTATTGAAGGGATTTGAGATCCCTAAATTTGACAAATACTATGGGATGGGAAACCTTGAAGATCACATAAGGTAATTCTAGGTTCATTGCATGGAAGTCAGGTATGACGATACCTATCTAATGTGGCTATTTCCTAGGAGTTTGGATGACCACACCATGGAATGGTTCTCTCACCTACCTACATGCATTAAAAAATTTCAAGAAATCATAGACACATTCATCAAAAACTACTCATGCAATATCGCTATGGATGTCAGTCTAGAAGAACTATCAGCTCTAAAACAAGGGAAGAATGAATCATTCACTTCATTCCTACAATGATGGTGCTCCAAGGCCAATGAGAGCAAATGGATCATGCCCGAGGAACAACAAGTGTGCACTATCATATCCAACCTCGACGGAGCCTTGGAATTCCATCTCAAAGTCCAAGGTATCACCACATATGACCAGTTGATTTCCAAGGTGCTTAGCAACAAAGGAGCCCTTATGACACAACTTGGAGGGTCAACTTCATATCCTGAACAATAGAACAATCACCCATCCACCAGTTACAATGACAAACCTTGCACATGGGCAAGAAACAAAAATGTTACTAATGATGGTGTCGTCGATGCCAAAGTTGTCATCAATGCACCTCGACAAAAAAAAATTGCACCACAACAAAAAATCCAAAACCATCATCAAAACAATCATCCAGCTAACACAACAACACAATAACCAAACAATCAACAGAACAACCAAACAATCAAATGATTAACAAAGTCTACAATCAAAGGGGACTGCCCCAATGAAACAAGAATTCCACCAAGGGAAATTACACTGCCCTTGGGGAACCACTCGAGCTCATCATGAAGAAACTAATAAATGAAACGTCATTAAGGCTCCCACCTATGAGAATTACCAGGAACCAAATGTGAAACCTCCTTGGTATAATGAAAATCAGCTCTGTGACTTCCACAAAATCAAAGGGAACACCACTAACAATTGCATGAGATTAAAGAACCTAGTCCAAGACCTCATTGATCAAAGAATCATAAATGTGGAGTAGCTAGCTGGAAATTAGAACCTCAAAACATACATGAATCTGATGCCAAACTATAACAACAAAGGAAAATATAACAATGACAAGGGGAAGGGATCATTCAAAAGCATGAATCATGTATACAACCATGTTGTTGCATCCTTGGATGATTATTACACCACTATCACTATCAATGGATCCAACGCCAATTGTGGAGTCACCATAAGAGGTAGAAAAATTACACTTGCAAGATCATCTCAGTCAAATTGAGCACCCACACCCAACCCTAGATATGTTCCCAGTGGTTACAATGTCCTTGATCAGCTGAAAAGAACCCCAAAATAAATCTCCATCATGGAGTTGCTAAAAATTTCATCCACCCACAAGAAAATCCTTGAGGAAGCATTGGCTTCATCCACTATCCTTGTGGATCTTAATGTGGAAAAATTCCAAGCTATGGTCAGAAACATCATCACTTTGAATCTCCTTACATTCTCTGACTGGGACTTTCCCGCTCAACCATATCACAACCGTGCACTCCATTTAGATGTCCTAGTGAATAAAAATAAAGTCAAATGAGTCTTGCCAGATGGAGGTGCAGGCTTGAATATTTTTTCCCTCAAGCTCATTAAGAACCTAAAATTTTTAGAGGATTCCATCGACAAAGGAAAAGGTATTACAACCAGAGCGTATGATGATCAAGAAAGAGTGTCCCAAGGCACAATTCAAATCCCTATTCAAGTAGGTATATATATCATGGAAACTACCTTTCAGGTCTTGGACCTCGACTTGCCTTATAACATTCTCCTAGGATGTCTGTGGATCCATGCAATGCAAGCAATTGCATCAACCTTCCATCAATGTGTCAAATTCACATATGAAGGACAAGAGGTCACCATCCATGGAGATCCTAAACCATTCTCCTACTACAAGAACCTAGAGGCCAAATACTACAAAATCCCTCAAGTGCCTAAAAACGATGAAGGACCATCAACATTGTACATTGATCCAGCCACTCTCGCTTCCACTTTTGCAACAGAGACACCCACCACTCCCACCATCCCCACCATTTCTGATATCAAAGTCATCATCTAGGACAATAGTTGTGGAAACTATATGATTCCCAAAAATTCTTTTGTGGTAGGAGATTTACCACAATCTCCTAGATCATGAGAACATCCGAAATGAAATAAAGCCTCCACATCCCAAACACCCAATGATAGATATTCCAACTTCAGAAGTTGGGGAGATCTTGGCTAAGAAGACATAAAGGAGGACCCATCCTATCTCTTATACCAAGACAATAGACTGACAACTGATCTACCAATGGATGACATCAACAAAGGTTTTCAAATGATGCTTGCAATGGGCTATGATAGAAACTAGAGACTTGGGGAAAGCGACAATGGGATTCTAATACCCATCATTTTGGAGACATGAATGAGAAATATTGGCCTTGGATGTACCCCTCTGAGTATTACCATACGTGGTTGAAGTCCTCTAGTTAGAAAGGTCAATAATGCTCCTCAACAATTAACATCCAAACTTCGGTTACCCATATCCACTGTTTTTCTTAAACAACTTCACATTTGACATAAATGACATATGTAGTAGTACTGATGATGAAGATCCCATAACCAACCTACCTATGATTTTTGAGGATGCCACCCTTCTCATGATTAGTACTATATCATTTGAGTCCACTGACAATCAAAACCATGAAATTTGCCTAGTCTACCCACAACTCATTGATTATGACCAACGAGGATTGTCAATTCTTGAAACATTCAAAAATGATGAGGTGCTCTCAAAATTTATGGGACTACAGGATAATATACCATGTGGGAATCACAAAGCAAGATTTATCATCAATTTGTATACACATGCATATCATGGGGAAACGATTGAATCCCTCAGTCGTAAAAGAGAAAAATTGAGAATCATCTCTAGGTCCTTGAGTGAAAACCACATTGTGGCACTCTCTAATCCAAAAAAAGTAAAAAGAAAAGACACATCCAATGATGACAACCTCTTTAAGGCACCTGATGATGGGGGATTCAATCTTCCTTTTAGAGCTCTTCATTAGGAAAAATCAATGGTTCTAGAAGAAAAATGCAATCCAGTTAATCTAGGAACAGAGGAGACTCCACACATCGCATTCTATGCAGAGTCATTATTATTAGAGGAACAAGAGCTCCTAGCAGCCTTCTTGAGAGAGAGTTAGGTTAACTTTGCATGGAGCTATGCAGACATGCAAGGGCTCGAACTAGAAATTATAGTTCATCACCTAGCAATATACTATAAAGCAAATCCCATTGGACAAAAGCTAAGGAAAATGCACCCTCAAATCACCCTGCTAGTCAAAATGGAAATGAAAAATCTACTGGATGTGAGATTCATTCAACCAATCGGCTATCCAGAATGGGTGTCAAATCTGGTTCTTGTTTCAAAGCCCAATGGGGGCATTCGAATCTACACAAACTTTAGGGACTTAAACAAAGCATGTCCAAAAGATGATTTCCTGTTGCCCAACATTGGCATGATTTTAGACATGATGATGGGACATGAAATGCTTTCCTTGATGGATGGTTTCTTGGGATACAACCAGATAATGATTGCTAAAGAAGACCAACACAAAACAACCTTCACTTGTCCATTGGGGAGCTACTGCTAGAATATGATGCCATTCGGCTTGAAGAATGCAGGATGCCAAGGAGCCATGACATTAATCTTCCATGACATGATCCATAAAATTGTGTAAAATTATGTTGATGATATACCAGCCAAATCCAGAAAGAGGAAGGATCACATAGCAACCTTAAGCCATTTTTGACAGGCTGGAGGAATACAAGGTCTGATTAAATTGAAAGAAGTACATTTTCAACATACAGTCAAGAAATTTGCTAGGATACATAGTGTCAATGAGAGGTATTGAGGTAGATCCTACCAAGGTTAAAGAAATCCTTGAGATGGAGGCACCCAAAACATTGAAACAATTAAGAGGCCTCCAAGGAAGGCTTCATTCCATCCAAAGATTCATAGCATAACTAGTGGATAAACAAATCCCTTATTCTCACCTACTTCACAAGGGAGTAGCATAGAAGTGGGATGAAAAGTGTGAGGAAGCCTTCAATAAGATCAAAGAATATCTGCTTACACTGCCAGTCCTCATGCCACTGATCCCAAGAAATCCATTAATTATCTATGTGTTAGCAACAATAGTATCCCTTGGTGCTCTTTTGGCTCAGCACAATGAAAATGGGATAGAGAGTATATCAGTAGAACAATGGTTGGGAATGAGTTAAACTACTCATTCATTGAAAAAGCCTATCTAGCAGTAGTTTTGCTTCACAAAAATTTAGACATTACATGTTGGAACACAAAATCAAACTCAACGCCAAAATTGACCCCCTCAAGTACTTACTGTCAAAGGAAATGCTCAGAGGAAGGATGGCTAAATGGGTCATGATACTATCAGAGTATGACATTGAATATGTAGAGCAGAGAGCAATCAAAGGTCAACTCATCATAGATCAGCTTGTAGAAGCACCAATCTATTTAGAGAATCCTCTCATCTCAGAGTTTCTAGGAAAATACATCTTCAATCTCAACATAGCCGACCACTAGGAACTTTACTTTGATGGCTCATACACATAGCATGGATCAAGAGCTGTTGTCTTCATTATCACCCCACAAAGGGACTGCATACCAAGATCATATAAATTGGCGTTCCCCTACACTAATAACATTGCAGAGTATGAGGCTTTAACCATAGGTCTCAAAATAGCAATGCAGTGGCACATCATGGCCCTCAAGGTATACAAAGACTCCCAGTTGATAATAAATAAAGTGAATGGTGAATACTAGACTAAGGATGATAAAATGACTCCATACAAAAATAAGGTAGAAAGCCTCAAAGAATCATTCAATGATATCACATTTGAGCAAATTCCTAGAGCAAACAACAAAGTAGTAGATGCCATGGAAACGATTGCATCCCTACTAGACATCCCTCATAATGCCCCAAAATATGAATTCTTCATAGAGCAGCTTCCCGTGCCTACATTTGAGGTACTAGAATAAGAATTTGTGTGCAAAATCGTTGGTCCTAGTGATCCTTGGTACCATTACATTTAGACCTACCTACAAATAGGTGTCCTACCTGCTGACTTACCCTCAAGCCTAAAACTAAATTTTGTCAAGAAAGAATCCTGGTTTGTCATCTTAGGAAATACCTTGTATCGTAGGAGCATAGAAGGAGCCCTATTATGTTGTTTAAACATTGAGGAGGCATTGACAACTTTAACTGAAGTACATAACGATATTTGTGGTTCACACTCAAGCGGAATGACCCTGGCCAAGAAATTGTGGAGGATGGAGTATTATTGGCCTACAATGGAAAGAGAAGCACATGACTAAGCCAAAAGGTTCCTACAATGTTAGCAACATGAGGACCTCATTGATGCTCTAGCTCAAGAACTTCATCCTATTGTCACACCATGGCCCTTCTCGTAGTGGGGACTTGATCTCATTGGAAAGATAACTCCCACCTCATCTAATGGCCACAAGTTCATCATAACCACCACTAAGTACTTTACCAAGTGGGTAGAAGCCATCCCCATGACATATAACTAGAAAGCAAATATCAAAGTTCATCCTAAACTACTTAATATGCCAATACGGTGTTCCCCAAGCTATTATCTTAGATAATGGGACACCCTTCAAGAATCAAGATGTTCATGACCTTTGTAAAAAATTCAAAATACCACATCAATTTTCCACTCTGTATTATCCCCAAGGCAATGGCCAAGCAGAAGCTACCAATAAAACCATTCTGAAGATCCTCAAGAAACCAGTCAATGACATTGGTTGTGACTAGCATTTGCAGCTAAATCTTTCCCTCTGTGCCTATCGAACCAGCATTTGCACACCCACTGGTGTCACTCCCTTCTCCTTGGTCTACGGATTAGAGGCAGTATTACCCATTGAGATTGAACTCCCGTCACTAAGAATATCACTACAAAACCTCATCACAGATGAAGAATACCGAGTATCAAGACTGAATGAGTTGGAGATACTAGATGAGCATCATATAAATACTTTGAATCATTTGCAAGTCTATCAAAATAGAGTCAAGAGAAGCTATACCAAGAAGATCAAAAGTAGGACTTTCCAAGTCAGAGAACAGGTGCTAAAGGAGAATCAAAAGAATGTCCCAAATCCAAACAACAAAGGAAAATTTGAACCTAATTGGCTAGGATCATTTGTTATCACAATGAGCTATAAGTTAGGGGCATATTAGTTATCAACACCTGAAGGGGAACCTCTGTAGGAGCCTATGAATAGCTCCCATCTCAAAAAAATTTATGCCTAATATTTCAAGGTATAGAACCAAAAAATCAAGAAATAAAAAAAATGTCCTGAAAAAATGGTCACCCTGATGAAAACTTGGCAAACAGTTGTCTTGGTGACAACAAAAAATTAGAAAAGAAAAAAATCCAAAAAAAAAAAAAATGGATCAAAAATAGTAAAGAGAAAAATCGTCCTCTAGTGAAAACCACTTTAGTGGCACTTTGGGCAAGTACCTTGGTGAAAACCTGGCAAATAGGCACCTTGTGTAAATAAGCACTATCCATCTACTAGGATCTTCGGGACTCATTTTGCACCATCCATCCATTGCACATCCATCATCCACCACATTCCATATCTCCATCCATCATCCATTTGACATCTGCATCATAGCTTGGACCTATGTTCATGTCATGATCCCTCCTAGTACTGCTTGACCCATTCCCAAGGTCTGTTTGTCACGCCTTTATCGGAGTGGACTATTGCATCACGTTGGAGGCATGTTATCATTGGATCAGATTTGTGTATATTCTTGAAAGTCCTTAAATCAGAAAATTCAAAAAAATTCACAAAATCAAAAAATCCAAAAACATTGCAAAATCAAAAAATCCAAAAAACATCAGAAAATTAGAAAATCCAAAAACATTCATAAAACCAAAAAAATCCAAAAACATTCAAAACATATCAAAATCTCAAAAATAGGTAAAAAATTCATCAAAAAAAGTAAAAAAACAAAGTCGTCTTGTCGAACTATGGGTCTCTGAGCCTTGAATATAGGCAAGGTTGATCTTTGATCAACCCTTGAGACATTTAGGTTAGACCTTTAGGAGTCTGTCATAATAAACTGACATTTCATCATGTATATATTCATCTGTAAATCGATCAAGTCATCAGTCAAACTACGTGGTCTCTGCATGTATAACATAGGCAAGGCTAATCTGTTGATTAGCCCCTGAGGCCCCTAGGATATGTCCTTAGGTTAGTCTCTTGGTCAAAATCTCAAAAAACCCCAAAACATTTGAAAAATCTCAAAAATACCAAAAATAGCCTCAAAACATTTCAAAAAAATCCAAAAACATCCAAATATTTGAGAAAATCCATCTATCTCATCTCGCTTTCACCCGAAATAAACATCATTCATAATAAATCAATCATCATCCCCAACCTTTGGTGAAATAGTAGGAAACAAGTCTAATAGGTTAAAAGTGAAAACTCAAAACGTCAAAGTCTAAGATCTAGGATAGTACATAAACAAGTTGGTCAACTCTTTGTGTCAATAGCCTATCACCCATTCAGTCCCATATCAAAACATCTAATAACATCATGTCCTAGGATGTATCCTTCCTACAATGGGCATTATTTATTAGAGAGAACACTTTGGATAAATGAAACAACATGCCACCATCCACTAACATGTCCTAGGATGTATCCTTCCTACAATTCACATTATCTTTTGGGAATAGTTTCAGTTCTTATCCTTTAAAAACACATTCCCTTTTGGTTAGCAGTATTGAAAAACATTAGCTTGTTTGTTTACTTTATCTTTGTATTTTGACTTATCTCTTTTCCCTCATTCGAATAACCTCTCGATGATGTCCAAACAAAAGGATTTAGAGAGATAGGAATGGGGCAATGATCATTATCTTTTTATCTGTTGCGCTTGTTGGATGTTCTTGTAGTATAACCTTGATCATGCTTGCTTTATTTGGGCATAGGGAGGATGTTTTAGGTATCTTGTTGACCACATAGGAAGGCTTTCCTTTTTATGTTTTGGTATGAGATGTTTGAAATATCTGAATTGCATTTTAAATGAGGTTTTGTATGTTAGGTGTGAATAGGAGTACTCCTATCTGATTGTCTAGTTAAAGTCCATCACACTAAGTGCAATGCCATCCTGGTTCTTTATACCTTGATGCATCGTGCTTATGTGTGTTATCAAATATAAGGTAAGTGGCCCTTTTAAAGTCCCAATTCCTGATAAGTGAATCATCCATCTCTCATCATCCTCGACTTGTGTCTTGTTGGAATCTCTTACTTTCTTCCATCTCCTTTCGACGCTAACATCGTCAGCATTAGGTAATCATCATCACCAATGCATCCATCTTGCATCCACAAACCACCAGCATACTGCATATCATATCATATCATATAAGAAACACTGATCATCTAACATGCATGTTCATCATCATAATATAGATCTGTTAGTCTAAGCATCTCGTAAACCATGCATTTGCATAAAAAATCCATTGCATAATCATATAGTCATCATCACATCATATCATCATTTAGGTTGTTTAGGATAATATAGATTGGTTATTCTAAGCATCTTAAAACCATCCCATTTGCATCATCATCACAACCATCCATATGTCCATCTTGAACCTCTTTATCGCGAGATTGACCCTCAAATTGAATCTTCTTGCTCAATCTCTCAAGGGGGCAATGTACCAGTGTACTTTCTATTGGAGAATTTGAAAAAATAAAAAACTTTTTAAATTTTGATTGCGGTAAGTTTATTCTTTGAACCAACACAACAAGTGCATTGCTTCAAAGAGGGGCAAAATGTAGACATGAAAAATGTCCTAATCAACTAACTTTGATTCTTCTTTAAATCATCCCTTTATTAACTACTTAATTAATCCATCTTAATTCCTTTATTAATCAAATCAGTCAAATTTACTTATTTAAATCATAAATCAATCCTAAGGTCCCTCTTTAATTAAATAAACCAATCTTATTTAATTAACTTCTAAAGTTCTTCATTTAATTAAATAAATCAAACTTATTTAATTAAACCACTAGCATCATTCCCTTTAGCTAAATAAATCAAAACATTTATTTAACTAAGTCTAAATCACTTTTCATCTGCTTTTGATTTATTTTAATGATAAATCTAAGTCAAAAATTCAAATCATCTAATCCCTCATTAAATTAATCTAATACTAATTAATTTAATCTAAATTCATGTCACATCCTCCAGCTTTTCCCACTTGCACAAATAAATCATTTAATTCATTTATTAAATCTTTATTTTCCCTCAACAAGGCATCTCTAGAGAATATTCCCTCAAATTTGAATTCAAATCCAAGTGGGGAAAGTCCTTCCAACAAGGCATTTATGTCACCTTACAAGTCCTTTTGCTTTGAGCCAAGTGGCCCTTACTCCATTTGACTCTCCCTCCACTTTGTCATTTCAACATTTTCAAATTTCAAATATATGTATTTATTGGCACATTCATCAAAACTTGCACATCCTTGGCCCATTCACATGGTGACAAGTTGCTTCTTCCCATTGGTTGGGTTTTTTATCCCACATTCATTCATCTTACCTCTTCTCTCATCAAAATTTTCTATAAATGGAGAGGCTATCCTTCATTCAATCACACCCAATCTTATGCGAAGTTACTCTCTTCACATTGAGAGCTAATTTTGTCCACTTCATTTGTCCATTATCATTGCACTTTCATCATTGGCTTATCAAGGGTTGGGAAAGGGTCACTTTTCACAACAAAGTGACACCAATCCACTATGGGATAGGTATGCATTGTGCTTCTTTGATCATAATTTCAATTAGTTTATTTTGTCCTTTTGTTTGTGAAGTATGGTGTATTATCTCATAGCATAATTTGTAGGTTTGCATAAACTAACCCATGTTATGGAGTTTAGAATGTGTTTAAATTTGTAGGTGTTCACACAAACTGTTCTTCATGATATTCTTTTTTTTAGTTCCCCATAGCAAACTATTTATTATTGTAGTTTGCCTCTTCTAATATTTTAAAGTTCTATTTAATGTGTGTTTTTGAACATCTGTCATTTTCCTTTCTATAATATTTAGTAGCGAATAAGTGTTATTATAATACCTCTTATACAATGATTTTATTTAGATAAATTGTAAAAGAACTATTAGAAAAATAGTATAAGAATCAAAGATAAACGACAGATGATCGAAAGCCCACATTATACATATTGATACAAGAAAACTAGTCTATGTAAGTGATAGCTTGTCAATTCAAAATTTCCTGCATGGGAAAACACTTACCCTTTTGCCTTTGTGTGTCAAGGAAAGCAGCCCGACCACTACTAGCTCATGTAGATAGCAAGCTCCACTACTGTCATAAGCAGGCCTAGGTAGTTTATTGTAGGGATCTTGAAATAGATGAGAAAAAAGAATATCATGAAACATATTGATGTAAGATTCGAGGTACATTTTTTCGTAGTAGATGTTGAAGACAAATACATAAATTGTGTAAGAGGTGTTAGAATAACACTTATTGGGTATTCAATATTATAGAAAAAATGTGAAATTCTACTGAATTCCCTGATACATACAAAAATACATACACACACACACATGCATATATATATATGTGTATTAAATTTCCTAATCCATATTTCAAAATATACATATAGGCAGATATATATATCCATATATACAAAGAAAGACCATTGTGGCTTGTTTGACAATGCAACAAGAATTTATATATGGATTTGTATATCTAAACAAATGTGTATACTATTCTTATTTGTACTAATGTACACTGTAATTTTAAAGAGTTTAAAATAACATATATATGTTTTATTTACGTTGCGAGGAAATCGATGCAATACATCGATATTTCACATACAGTTCACATTGTATGTATATATGTATGTATGTATGTATGTATATATATATGTATATATAAATATAAATATAAATATATATATATGTAATATAAATATATATATATATATATATATATATATATATATATATGTAATATAAATATATATACATGTGTATATATATGTATATATGCAATATAAATATGGGTTTTTTGAGCATTTGTTATTTTCTTATTATTGTTAAGTGTTTTCCTAATAGCTCTTTTCTAATTTCCCTTTATGTTTTGAACTGGGTTCGACAAAAGGAATGTGAGCAAAAACAAAGTATTTTCTTAGTATTTTCTATCCTACGAAATGGTCAAAAATGGTCCTCTTGATAGTGCATCCTATGATCTTCTCCTAGTCTAATCCTCTTTTATATGTCTCAAGTTCTCTCATTTTCGTATGGTTCTTAAGTGTTTCCCTAATAGTTCTTTTTGCAATTTCCCTATTTGTCTTTAATATTTAGTTCCAATTATTGTGTATAATATTTAGTAGCGAATAAATGTTATTCTAATACCTCTCATACGATTACTCTATTTGTCTTCAATATATATATATATGCATATATGTATTTGTCTATGTTTTGGAGAATTGATTTTCACATACAGTTCACATTGTATGCAAATATATATATATGTATGTATATATATATGTATATATATATATGTTTATATAAATATAGAAACATATATATATATATATGTCATATAGATATATATGCATATATGTATATATGTATGTATGTTTAACTAATAGTTCTTTTAAAATTTCCTTTTTTGTCTATAATACTGAGTGCCAGATAATGTAGTTTGAATTTAGAATTGAGAAATATATATCCATATATATAGACCAAGACCATTGTGGCTTGTTTCACAATGCAATAGGAATAGACAATAAAGAAATTGTAAAAGAGCTATTACACGACAAATCCTATTCATGGCCAAGTTGACCAAAATCCCGATGGAAACTTGAAATGAATAAATTGAACAAACAAAAGAGATATTAGAAGGAATAATACTTAACAACCACCAAAATAATTTTAGGCTTTCACACTAACCCTTTGCGCATATATATATATATATATATATATATATATATATGGAATCACTCCTATGTACAATTGCTCCTATGTTAATGGGTGTAACGACAAAGATGCATAGAGATAACTAAAACAATAAATGACATCCTATGATCTTCTTCTATTTAATGATGGTTTTTGATCATCTGTCATTTTCCTATGGTTCTGAAGTGTTTTCCTAATAGTTATTTTTGCAATATCCCTATTTGTATTTAAAATTTAGCGCCAAATAATGTAGCTCAAATTTAGAATTGACAAGCCAATTGTTACATAGATTGCTTGGCTTCTACCAATATGTTTCATGATATTCTTTTTTCCATAACAAACTGTTCATTATCATAATTATATGTTTCATGTGGTGCTCATGTTCTTTTCTAATATTTCTTATAGAATTTTCTTGATTGTTGATATGGTGCCAAATAATCTAGCTTGAGTTTAGAATTGACAAGCTAGCTGTTACATAGATTTATTTTTCTCAATCAATATATTTCATCATATTTTTTCTCCCTCATCTGCTGGAAGGTCCCTGTGACAATTTGTTCATTTCCATAGTTTACCTCTTGTAAATTCTAAAATTTTGTAGATTGCTATGAAATACAAACATGGTGTTGATCTATACCTTTGGGTTGCATTCAATTTCCTGCATTTGTGTATGTTTTTGTACCTCTATTAAGGTTCTACTTAATGTGGGTTTTTGGTCATCTCTTATTTACATGTCAGTCTTGAGTATTTTTGTAATAGTTGTTTTACAATTTCTCTATTTCTCTATAATATTTAGTGCTAGACAATGTGGCTCCAATTTTGAATTGACAAGTCAATTGTTACATAGATTTCTTGTCTTCTATCAATATGTTTCATGATGTTGTTTTCCCCACTAGTGCATAACAAACTGTTCATTATCATACTTCACATGTTCTATTCTCTATGTTTCAATATGTTTTTCTTGGCATGACACTTTACGAGTTCCTTATTCCACATGGAGATCATCTCGAGTACATTATGCGTATACGTCTACTTTAGCACGGTTGCTCCAAAAAAATATGTTCATTGCTGCCAACTATATAATATTCGCATAACAATAACCCAATGTTAGTTTCAACCGTTTTCCCATGTATGATTTTATAATTTTTCATAATACATCATTGAACACTGCATTTACTTCCTTCTGTGTGACCATACAACAACACCAACATGCATTAACCCTTGCACGAGCAAGCACTTGCCATTCATGGCAGGAGAAATCAAGCTTGATGCTTAGAGGCTTTATGAATAATTGATGTGATTAAGGACTAGGGTGTCAAGAGTACATAATGTTTCATGAAGCCTCTATGCATCAAGCTCGTGGCATGTAATTGATAAACATGAAACTTTTTTCCCCTTGTGAGCATGTTGTTTTTGCAGATAGAAATCTAAATAATTGTAATCATGGGTTATGCAATTCATTGGTCAAATATTTGTGAACCACGTATTGCACTTGAAATTGTGAGGATGAAGAAAAGGAGGAGCTATTTTTCCCTATAGAGAATGTAGGGAGATGCTATGAAATTTGTGGTGTTTTTCATGAATTTATAATTCATGGCATTTTCCAAGAAATTACAAGTCATGATATTCGTTATGGATTTTATAGCACTTTTGACTACATACTCTACAGGGCAAGAGTGTTTTGGTGTGTGTGCGTCAGATTTTACCACATGATGATTATGTGTATTACATGTTGTGTATATGTCTACTTTAGGATGGGTGCTCCAAAAAATATGCCCATCAATTCACACTATATAATGTTCGTGTATCAATAAATAGATTTGGTAAACCAATTGTAAATGCTATTAATTATTTTAAGTTTCACATTGTCATATTTTTAGGTGAAGTTTGAGGATGTATATTATTTTGGATCTATTGTCAAAATGACCCACTATGAGGTTGGTTTGATAGCAAATTATTGAAAAATGGTATCACGCACCTCTGTCAGATAGAAAATTGGAGGGTGCTACGAGTGTTGTGATCCACAACCTACAACATTTGGCCTCCCATTGTTGTTGTAAGTTGTGTTGCAATGTCTTTTTCCTATTCCATACACACATAACAAGTGAGAGACATTATTATAGATTCAAATAAAATGTTGCTTTGCAGTAATATTATGTTGCACTCAATACAAAAATACATGGACAAGGAGATATAAAGCCCATATGTGGGACAATTGCTGCATAAAAGATGACCATCATTGTAAGAATAAACAAGGATTTTTTTATAAAATTATACTTTATTGTTATATATTCAACTCTTTTCTTCTTGCATGGCTAGATAGGCTCTAGTACATATCAAAATCGGGTATGTTTATAAAGTTATTTGTGTGCAATTTATGCTTTGATGCAAAACCTTTCATATTCCTTTGATGTATTCCTTTTAACAATATCTGACTATTTCATCCACGAAATTGGTTCTGTTTTCAAACAAGACCTCCCATAATTCTTCTTTCCCTATACTTATCAACATTATAGACAAGTCCCATCTTGCCCAATTCTTTATCGACATTATCTTTTCCTTAAATTATTGCAGCAAAAAATGCATTACAAAAAAGGAAATCATTTATGACAAGACATATTTTTTTTGCAACTTCATGATTGTGCAATATATTATATACATACATGCATGAATTCTTACATGCACTAGAGCACAATAAAAATATTCTATTCTACACATTGCATTTTTCCATGTCTTACAATTATCTTTTTTAGCTTATGGAAAAAAATTATCTATAGGTAGCTCTTTATCAACATATCCATCTTTTTAAAGTTGTTACATGAAAAAAATAGTACAATATAAGAAATAATATATGGAAACAACAAAATTTCCCCTACTTCACCATTGTGTGATATATGACATGGATCCATTAAATTTTTGATGGGCCTTGTATACTTTTCTTGCTTGGGGGTTTGGCTAGAGCCAATGAGGCTTCATGATATCAAGATGGTAGGGAGGAGAAAGAGAATGAGTTTTTTGGTTTATCCTTTCACCATCATACATGGGCTGCTACAAATACATAACATATTGTATTTTGCTGACTGCATTCCTCCATGCTTATAGAGCTATCTTCTCAGCTTGCTAATTCAACTATTTAAATTTGGTTCTTTATGATGATACCTATTTTCTTTAGGTTATGACAACAATTATATGATGTGATCCTAAATGTTTTTATGTAAAGAAAACTTTTCCCATCTCTTTAAACTTATACACAGCTAACAAAATTTGAAACACATTGATACAAGATTCAAGCTACATCCTTTGGTGGTAAATATTGAAGAAAAATAGAGAATTGTACAAGAGGTATTAGAATAACACTAATATGCTACTAAATATTATACACAACAAACCACATTAAATAGAGCTTTAAAATATGGAGTATAGGAGAGGCAAACTACAATAATGAATAGTTTGTTATATGGGGAACTGAAAAGAACAATATCATGAAGAACAATCTCTTATCACGAACTTCAAATAGATGAGGAAAAAAGAATATCATTAAACATATTAATACAAGACATATAACATCTAGAGATCAAAACAAAATAACACATACACAGAGCAAAAAAAATTGAAAGAAATACAAAGGTATAGGTGAATGTCATGTTTTTACTTTATACCAATCTACAAAATTTTAGAAGTTTGAAACTTAAAAATTATAGTTCTTTAACAATTTCTCATTTTTGTCTACAATATTAAGTGTCAAATAATGTAGCTTGAATTTTGAATTGTCAAGCCAAATGTTACATAGATTGCTTGTGTTGTTTCAATATCCACTTGCCCATAACAAACTGTTCATTGTTGTAGTTCACCTCTTCTATTATCCATGTTCTTAAGTTATATTTATTGTGTCTTGTCTTTTTAATGTTCACTATGGGATGCTACGACTTCTATTTTACAAATATGAATGTAATTTATTCCTATGTTTGCATATATTTAGTCATACATTTATTGATCTTGTCCCACTCTCTGTACGAGATATATGGTCTACATCTTACTTATGTGATCTATTCTATTGTAGATGCATTACATATTATTTATTATAAACTATACAACTATTTATATTTCCTAATTTACCTATTGTCTATCAATTACACATGTTCGCTACACTAAAATTCAAATTTTCCTTGTGACTAACTATATCTGATTGAAACCATTTTAGGTTACAAACATTGTCAATTGTAATTGCACATCTCTGTGCAATACTAAATAGCTTTGTGATCACATGTTTGGCATGGTGTACAAGCTACAACTACATTCTATTTATATAGAAGGTAAGGCTATATGTCCTCTATTCCATCTCTTATTTCATGACTACATGTCAAATTCTTTGTCATAAATGATACAACTAGTTATATATATTTTAAAAAATGTATAACACTGATTTCAACTAAAGAAAATTCTCAAGTTAATACTATGAGATTTCCACAATCTATAATGCTTAAGATTTGTTATTTCTGGATATTTGATTGTGCTTCTGTTTCTAGATGAAAAAACTCAAACACAATCAAATATCTACAAACAACAAAATTGGTGCCCAAAATTGGCTTCACCATTGATCATAGTGGTGGGAAATGTATGTTCTTGCTTGAGGGTTTGGTGATAGCCCATGAGGCTGCATGAATCAATATGGAAGGGTGGAGAGCATTCCTTCTTTTCTCTTGTTCATACTACATCCAGTTGTACCCATAAGGTATGCCTACATCTTATCTAAGACTTTTGTTTTGTAAATATGAACGTAATTTATTCCTATGTTTGCATATATATATTCACACATTGATTGAGCTCCCATGGTTTTGATTTTAATATGGTGCCATCTCTAATTTCACAACTACATGTCAAATTCTTTGTCATAAATAATACAACTATATATATTTTTAAAAATGTATATCACTGATTTCAACTAAAGAAAATTCTCAGGTTAATGCTATGAGATTTCCACATTCGATAATGCTTAAGATTTGTTATTTCTAGATATTTGATTATGTCTCTATTTCTAGATGAAAAAACTCATACCCAATCAAATATATGCAGAAACAACAAACTTAGGTGCTCAAACATTGGCTTCACCATCGATCATAGTGACCAGTGGGAAATGTATGTTCTTACTCAGGGGTTTGGTGACAACACATGAGGCTACATGACCCAATATGGCAGGGTGGAGAGCATGTCTTCTTTTCTTCTGTTCATACTACATCTAGTTGCACCCACAGGGTATGCATACATCTTATCTAAGACTTTTGTTTTGCAAATATGAATGTAATTTATTCATGTGTTTGCATATATATATTTGGACATTCATTGAGCTCCCATGCTTTTGATTGTAATATGGTTCCCACATTCTTTTTAGTCTAGTAACACATATATTAATTGTATAAGAGGATCTGCATTATCTGGCATTCCGTATTATAGAGAAATAGAGAAATTGTAACAGAACTATTAGTAAAACATACATATATATATTTATGCATATATACATATATATACACATATATATTACATATATATATGTGTGCGTATATATATATATATATATGTATGCATGTATATATGTATATATATATATACATGTATACATATATATATACACATGTATACATATATATATGTTTATATCTATACAAATCACATGTTCTGAAGCACAACAGTTTTAAAACCCTCCAATTTGCTATAAAATAGAGGCGAAGAAAATAATTTTTACAATAGTTTGCTATCAAACCAATACCACTGTCATGCCAAGCAAAAAAAAAGATCAAGACACAATTCTTAATTAAATGCACTAAAATATCTTTTACAGTTTCCCTATTTGTCTATAATATTTAGTGACAAATAATGTAGCTTGAATTTTGAATTGACAACCCAACTGTTACATAGATTGATTTTCTTCTATCAATATGTTTCATGATATACTCTTCTCATTTGTATTAAGCTCCATGTAACAAACTATTGATTCCCATAGTTTAGCTCTTGTATTCTTCATATCTTCTAGGCCAAGTAAATATTTTTGTACATTTAATGAAGAGTTGTATCCTTGTGTTATTTTTTTTGCTTGGAATGACACTTAAAGAGTTTCTTATTTTATTCTCCCTTTGACAAGAATTGTTTTTGAATTTCAAAATTCTAAAATTTTATGCTATTTTTAAGTCTTTTTATATTAAAATCTACATAAATACAAATAAAGATAACATACACAAAGTTCTGTTTAGACATACATGTGTATATATAGATTGTTGTTGCATTGTGAAACAAGCCACAGTGGTCTTGGTCTATATACGGATATATATTTCTACCTATATGTATATTTTTAAATATGAAGGGGATTTCAACACATACATACATACATACATATATATATATATATATGTGTGTGTGTGTGTGTGTGTGTGTGTGTGTATGTATCTCTCTATGTTTTAGGGAATACAATACCATTTCCCTTTTTTTCAATAATATTTACAATAAGTTGCCTTTCTTTCTTGGGGGTTTGGCTAGAGCTTGCGAGGCTTCATGATGCGAATATGGTAGGGAGGAGACAAACCATGCATTTAGAGCTTTTGCTTTCTACTGTCATATATTTCTTGCTGGTTATATACATGGACCCACAAATTCTACGATGCACTTGCTTGTGAAAAACATACTCTACTCTATCAATTGCATTTGACATTCTTTCTATAGCTCTCTTTTCAAGTTCCCAAATAGATTCCTTATTGACAATTCTTTACCAACATGGTATGTACTCAAAATCTTCCATTTTATCTCTTTATATTTAGAACAGATAGTGCTAACCTCTTTTATTTTATATCTACATTGTTTTGTTATAATGCCACACAAATACAATAGACATTCAACAAAATTAGCCTATTGTAAACTGTCTATTTGAAATTCTTCCATGGTCCAACAACTTGATCCAATGCAACTTGTCCTTGTTAAACACCATCGCTAGTGCATGTATATGTGTATATATATATATATTTGTATATCTATATATATATACACATGCATGTATATGTATACACACATACATATATATATACACGTATATGTATCTATGTGTGTTTCCAACCATTTATTTTCACATATAATTTACATTGTATATATATATATATATTGAAGACAAATAGACTAATTGCATAAGAGGTGCTAGAATAACACTTATTTGGTACTAAATATTATAGACAAAAAGAGAAATTGAAAATAAGGGTTGGTAGTGGTTGAGTTGGTTGCCTTGGTGTGCAGAAATAGCATGGTAAGTGTTTGCTTTCATGAGGGTTAATGCATCCTATTGTTGTTGTTGTATGATGGAACATATTGTTAGAAGGAAAACAACCTATGTAACAATTGTAATAGGTATTGGAATAACATTTAACAATCACATGTAAATGACAGATGGACGAAAACCTTTGGCCTTCTTTCAATTTCTTTGGTGTGTGTATGTTTTTGTATCATCTATCATTTACCTATGACTCTTGTCTGTTTTCTTGATTGATACAAGATGAACAATATATTTGAGACTTGGCTTCTCAATTCTAAATTCAAGCTACACTATTTGGCACTAAGCACTATAGACAAATAGGTAAATTTTAAAAGAGCTATTAGGAAAACACTTAAGAACCATAGTAAAATAACAAATGATCATAAATCAACTTTAAAATATCGAGCATAGAAGAGTAAAAGTATGATAATGAATAGTTTGTTATGGGAAACTGAAAAAAATAATATCATGAAGAATAGTTTGTTATCACAAACTTCAAACATATGAGAAAAAAAGAATATCATGAAACATATTGATACATGGAATATAACATGTTCCATCCAAACAAAATAACCACGACAAAAATTCCAAAATTTTAAAAATTGAAAACAATCCTTCTTACAAGAACAAAAGAATAATTTATTACATGGACCTTCAAATAGATGAGGCAAAAATAGTATCATGAAACATAATATGATACAAGACATGCAATTTATGTACCAGTTTGGTTGTCGATTCTAAATTCATAATTTTTTTGCGATTCTTATTAACCAATGAGGCACATTTAGTGACATACTTTGTTCAAGAGGTAAGCTCCACGTCGTGATAAAAAACCCAGGGCAAGTTTCCTCTATTTTTCTATAGTATTTAGTGCTAGGTAATCTAGCTCAAATTCACAATTAACTTTGTGGAGTTATAGCCATTTTGCACATATTATTGCTACCCATTGCTTTTACAAGTTCTATTTAATATGGGTTTACTACCAAAGAATGTAGCTCAAAATTTCAATTGAAAAACCAACTCTTACATACACTTATTCTCATGTATGAATATGTTTAATCTCATTTTTGATCATTTTTCATTTACCTATGATTCTTAAGCAATCTACGATAATGAACAATCAGCTATAGGGAACTAGGAAAAACAGTATCATGAAGAACAATTTGTTATGGGGAACTTGAAAAAGACGTAGAGGCACAATTTATACAATAATCTCCTATTAAACCAACATGAAAATGGCTCTTTCAACAATGAAACCTAATAAATATATGTTCTCACACATTTTTTAGTATACTTTCCATTATATATATATACATACACACATATATATAAACTGAAAAAAAGAATATCATAAGAACAGTTTGTTGTGGGGAAATTGAAACAGGTGAGGAAGAAAGAATATAATGAAACATATTTATATAAGACACTGTCATCCCACATAATTAGCAAGCTCCACCCCTTACATAAACAAACACAGGCAGTTTGTTTTAGGGAGCTTTAAGCAGATCAGGAAAAAATAAATATTATGAAACATATTGATACAAGATTCGAGCTATTTTCTTTGTTAATAAATATTCAAGACAAATAGAGAAATTGTATAAGGGGTGTTAGAATAACAATTATTTGCTACAAGTCATTTTACATGGGTATTTTACATAAGCTTGTCTTGCACCAATATGTTTCATGAATTTCTTTTTCCTTGATCTGTTTGACAAATATTGTTAAAATGAAGACATCAAAGAAATAGCAAAGGTTTTGCTTCAAAGCATACAATCTATAAAATAAATTTATAAACATACCTAATTTTGGTATGTACTAGAATGTATCTAGCCATGCAGAAAGAAAAGGGGTAAATGTATAACTTTGGTATGTATTGGAGGATATCTAGTGTTGCAGAAAGAAAAGCCTAGGTGAATGTATAAGTTAGTAAAATATAAATTTATAAAACAAACCTTGATTATGGTTACAACTATGGGCATCTTTTAGGCACCAATTGTTTGACAAATGGGCTTCATATCTCCTTTTCCATCTATGCTTGCATCGAGGATACCATCATATTGTTGCAAAGAAAATTTTTATTTCAATCTATAAAAATATGTATATGTGGTTAGATGTGTATGGAATGACAAAAAAGACAGTGGAAAAAACACTTACAACAACAATAAGGGGACGAGATAGTTCAAATTGCATAACACAACACTTGTTAAACCATCTAATCTGCCAACTAGTGGAATAATCTCCTATCAAACCAACCACGGAATCGAAGCTGACAATTTTTAGAATAGTCTGTATCAAACAACCACCACAATGGCTTTTTTGACAATGCAACTTAATCAATATATATTTTGGCACATTTCAGAGTATACTTTCCCACACTGCAACACCCATATAAAATGACTTATAGATTCTAGAGATATATATACATAAATATATATACATATATGTACGTGTATATGTATGTATATGTATGTATATGTATGTATATGTGCATATATGTATATGTATATGTATATGTATATGTATGTATATGTGTCTATATGTATATATATGTATATGTATGTATATGAATATGTATTGGCATATGTATATGTATGTAACACCATAATGGATGTTTTGACAATGAAACTTAATCAAAGTATACTTTCCCACACTGCAACATTCAATATTGCACTTACTTCATCTGCCCCCATTGTACAACAATGATAGAATGCATTAACCCTCATGCGAGCAAACACTTACCATTCAACTTTTGGTGTTTTGCTAATAGCTCTTTTACAATTTCTCTATTTATCTATAATATCTAGGACTAGATAATGTAGCTCAAACCTTGAATTAACAACCTAACTATTATGTACATTGATTGTATTATATCAATCTATTTAATGTGGGTTTCCAACCATCTATCACTTACCTATGATTCTTAAGTGTTCTCCTAATAGTTGTTTTAGAATTTCTCTATTTTTCTTATTGTGTGATATATGATAAGAGTCATTGAGATTTTCCATGGAACTTACCTACCTTTCTTTCTTGGGGGTTTGGCTAGAGCCTATGAGGTTTCATGATGCCAATATGGTAGGGAGGAGGATGAGCATGGATTTAGTGCTTTTGGCATCCAATGTCATATATTTTTTGCTGCTTATATTCATGGACACACAAATTCTCACATACATCTAGCATTCAAACCCATAATGTTGTGTTCTTGAAACTTTCCATTACTCACTTGTTATTTATGAGGTTTTTCACAAGTATTCTATTTCCATTTGGCAATGTGCCTCTATAGACAATGCCAAATATTATTTACTTTATAGTGCTACACAAATACAATAGACATTTAAGGAAATTAGTGTCTTGTAAATTCTCTATTTCAAATTCTTTCATGGCCCAACAACTTGATCCAATGTTGCTTGCCCTTGTTAAACACTAACAACAATACAAGTACAAAACTTTTGCATTTTTCAATAAATATACTCAGTGACCCAATTGTAAATATTATTAATTATCTTTAATTTCATATTGTCTATATTTATTTTGTAAGTGTTTCCCTAATAGCTCTTTTAGAATTTCCCTTTTTGCCTATAATATTTAGTACCAAATAATGTAGCTCTAATCTTCAACATTGACAAGACAATTGTTACACAACTTTCTTGTTTCAATATGTATCACACTATAAATTTTTCATGGTTTTGGATAACAATCTACTCATTATTGTAGTTTTCCTCTTTTATTTTCCATACTTTAAAGTTCTTAAGTGTTTTTCTAATAGATCTTTTACAATTTCTCTATTTGTCTGTAATATCCAATACCAGATAATGTAGCTTGAACCTTGAATTAACAACCCAACTATTAGGTACATTTCTTGTCTTGTATCAATCTGTTTAATGTGGGTTTCCAACCATCTATCACTTACCTATGATTCTTAAGTGTTCTCCTAATAGTTGTTTTAGAATTTTTCTATTTTTGTTATTGTGTGATATATGATAAGCTTCCTTGAGATTTTTCATGGACCTTACCTTCCTTTCTTGCTCGAGGGTTAGGCTAGAGCCCGTGAGGCTTCATGATGCCAATATGGTAGGGAGGAGAACGAGCATGGATTTAGTGCTTTTAGCGTCCATTGTCATATATTTGTTGTTTCTTATATAAATGGACACACAAATTCTCACAACCACTTGTCCACCAAAAACATACTCTATTTTATCCATTGTATTTGTCATTGTTTCCATAGCTCTCTTTTCAACTTCTTCAATAAATTACTTATACACAATTCTTTACCAAGATCCCATGTATTCAAAATGTTCTATTTAATCTCTTTCTATTTACAACGACTAATGCTAACCTCTTTTATTCTATATATATATTGTTTCCTTTATAATGTTGAGCAGATACAATAGACATTCAAGAAAATTAGTGTATTGTAAATTGTTTATTTCAAACTCTTTGATGGTCCAACAAATTGATCCAATGCTACTCACTTTTGTTGAACACCACCACTAGGAAATGTAAGTACAAAATTTTTCCATTATCAATAAATAGATTCGGTGAACCAATTGTAAATATTATTAATTATTTCTCACTTTCTTTGCAATGGAATGTAATTCCCTCAAGAACCTAGTTTTCCAGATAGACATATGAGCATAGTGAATGACATGCTATGTAATTCATAAACATGAAACTATTCTTTGCTGATGAACATGTTGCTTTTGTAGGTGCAAATATGCATAATTATGGTAATGGAATATGCAGTTCATTGGATAAATATTTGTGAAGCACATATTTCACTTAAAATCATGGGGATGAAGAAACAAAAGTAGCTATTTTGGCTTGCATAGAATGTAGGAAAATGTTAGAAAACCTATGGCATTTGTCATGACTTTAAAATTTAGGGCATTTTCCAAGAAATTATAAGTTATGTTGTTTTCCATAGATTTTATAACATTTATGACTACATACTTTGCATTCCAAGAGTGCTTTGGTGTGCATGTGTTGGATTTTCCACATGGTGATCATGTCAATTACATGTTGTGTATACGTCTATTTTAGTACAGGTGCTCCAAAAAAATATGTTCATCACTACCAAGTATATAATGTTTGCATATCAATAAATAGATTCAGTCAACCAATTGTAAATACCATTAATTATTTTTAGTTTCACATTGTCTTTATTGGTTTTGCATATATACTTACTTTTAATCCTTCCTTTTTGATTCCAATCGCTTGACTAGAATATCTTTTTTGAAGTCAAATATATGATTGTTTTCCCACAAAATGAGGCATATTCTAAAAATGAAAAATATGTGTGTCATTTCATCACATTCTTCTTTTCATGAGGTTTTTTTATTTTTTTTGGATCAAATATGGTGCAAGTTAGCCTTCCATTGGCCTATGATCATCTTTACTCTGCTAGTGCTATTTTCCCCTATATAATCCTTTTTCTTGCTCATCAAATGGTATAAAATTTGTTAATATAATATTTTCACTTTCTTGTGGAATAAATGCATTTACATTTTTTGTTTTTATTAGGAGAAAAATTCATTTTTTAATTCTATTTTGTCATCCATTTATTATTTTGTTTTATCTAAGTCCTTCTAATGTTGGTCATACACCAATTATAGAACATCTTCTTACTAGAATCAATCAATGATATTTTTTTATTTTCAATTTCCTTGTAGTGGAATAATTTTGAATCCTTTCTACTTGTGACCATTTTATTTGACTGCTAATAACCCATAAACAACAAATAATAATGCTTTTGTTTCCAAAATTATGGACTAAATACTAGTTAAATAAAAAGTATTGAATATTAAGGGTATGTTCAGGATCATGATGGGCAAAAAGTGGCAATATGATGGGTATGTGGCTGATGACTTTTTTTATACTCAAAATTGATGAAAGGAAAAGGGGTTTTAAAGGAGATTCTCAGCTTTCCACCAATATAAATTATGCTTTATTTTGAATTTAATAAGTAATTATTATTCATTTTCTATTCAAATTATGACTAGAGTCCAGATTGATAGGCTTATTGAAAAACATCTATAACTTTCAAACAGTATTACATTTTTTGAATCCAAAACATGCATCACATTCTATGCTTCACATACTATAGGATTAAAAATATAAAAATTGAATTTCATGAAGTTTTGACCAAGTTAAGGTGGTCAAACATACAAGTATTTTATATTTTTTAAAAGTTGTAGTAAGAAAATCATAATTAATTATTTACTTGGAAAAAATTTACAAAAAATATGCATCACATCAGGGCATGAGTCCTCTACTTATATGTAAGATATTATAAAAAAAATATTATCATTTTATTGTAGTTAGGGTGGTCAGACAAACACCTACTTATTTTTTCCTTGAAATTTAACTACTACTGCATTCAGATTTTAAATTTTCAGCAATTTTTTTTTTTTAAACAACCTAGTAGTTTAGAAACTACATTCAATTTGCTATATATTCTATTCTTACATATTTTTGAAATAATATAGATAACTTATTCAATTTTTTATGTCAAGTTGCTTAACTCTAATTTTTCTTATTTTTTCGCCACTTAAGGGCCTGGTTTTTCCATGATGATCTTGCACATACCCTTAAAGATCTTTATTTTTTGAAAAAATCATTAGTGATGACCATCATAACTAAAGACCTATTACTTCTACCATTTCCCTCTATTGAATCACCCCAGGCATAAAGTTCTTTTAAGTTTTCCTTTTTACCTACTTATGGACCTCAAAAATTCTATTGAGAAATGTGTTGAGTCCGTTGCTCTAAATCCTAATGAACCTACTCCCATGCCACTCTACCAGGGTCTTATCCTAAAAATCCACCACTTCCATCTAGCTTTGTGCCTGCCTAAACCCATTTCGATTGTCCGCATTGAAGAAATTGAGCCTCTTGCTATGACCAAATTATCTCCGGTTGAATCTAAAGGCCCTGTTAAGAAAAATCACCCGATCCCTGCTAACTCTGAGAAACCTAAACCCACTACTAAAAAGATTAAGGGGAATGAGGGAAATTCCAAAACTAGTGTGGCAACTAGCTTGTGTGTCCTTAAGTCTACCCCTACTAAAAATCCCAATAAGCCTACCTCAAAAAAGAAAGGAGAGGAGGAGAAGGAGCCCCAAGCAAAGGGAAAAATGTTGTGAGTAAGGACTCATTGAGTGATACGGTGGTTGTGGAAACTATGGTCATTGGTTGTGATGCTATCATTAGGTGCTCTATTAGGTTGGCTAAAAATAGGAAAAAAGTGCAGGTTAAATATTTAGAGACTGAAGAGGAGATGTCTGACAACACTGATAGTAGGGTTGAAGAGGTGTCAGAGGGTGAGGAGGGAGAGAAGGCCAGAGGTCCCTACTCCATTCTAGACAAGGGAAAAGCTCATAAGGAGGTTTCAACTTCTCACTCTATTGAACCTCTAGATATTGAGCAGAATGACCCTAACTACACTATGGGTGGTGGGGAGGAGCTCTGTGTGCTGAAAGAAAGAATGGACAAATTGGACAATTTTTTTTGTGGGTTGACCCACTTCACGGTCAAGTTGGTACACGGTATCACTAGTACCCTCTCGGTGGTCATGAAGGAAAAGATGAAGATGAAGAAGAATGAAGACCATCAGAAGTGGGTCAGAGATGATGTGGTTCATCTTCTGTCCAAGAGTTGGGAGGATGCAACCTAGTCAACTGCTAGTCTGTTGTTTGTTCGTGTGATGTTAGTCTGCGTTTTTGTTTTTTGTCTTAGTGTTTTGTTATATACTTTTTTGATCTTGGACTTTATTGGCCCTTGTGGCTCTTTGTGAAGGGTAGAACACCCTATAAATGCTACTTACTTTATCAAAAAATAATATTCAAATAAGAAATAATCACAATAAATAACATGAAAGTAATAAGGAAAAAGTTATTGATGATTAATTGGTTGAGATTCCAATTAATGGATACATTGAAAATAATGAACACAACCTACAATTTTGTTTTACATTTTCATAATCAATTTCCAACTTAAAAATATTGATGTGAAAATGCAAAGATGAATTTTCCATTTTATGCAAATGGTTCTTAATCTCCCATTTATGATAAATATAATTAGTCAAATTTATGATTGTATTCTTACCCTAACCTTTTGTACCATTGAAAAATGGACCCTTGTCATTTCCATGGTCTTTTAGGTCTTGTTTCATAATGTTGGAGCTATGTTGCTTTAATTTTATGATGTATCTTGGCATGAACATGCTTATTTTGATGCTAAAATTCAAAGAATGACGTCTTGTGAAGGTTTTGTGAAGTGTTGTAAGACATTTCTACATTCTTCTAGACTCTATTTAATGAAATTCACCTAAAAAACACCTTTTCACTCATCAACAAGTCCTATTTTAAAGTGTTGTAAAGTCTTGTAACAAGATTCACATTTGTCTAGGAATATTTTCCCTATTTACACCGTTCTCATGTTTTATTTTGTCTCTTTATGCCCTCATATGCTTATATTAAGTGTATTTTTGGGTCCTATCCTGAAAAAAAACATTAAACATAACATTATTCTTGACACTTGGCTTTGGGTCCCAGGTAGGACTCATTCGCCAAGGGTGGCAAATGAGTCCCCCTTGGCCCCAAATTCAATATATTTCAAATTTTCTTTTGGGATTTTTACTCAAATTCACTTCATGTCAGCTTGTGATGAGGTATGAACGAATACTAAGGCACAAGATTTGTGTAAATATGTGTTTTTAACCTCATTTTACATCTCTCCCACAATCTCCTAACACATTCAAGCAATCTCCTACAATCACCCATTCAATCAAGCAATCAAGCATTTTGCATCTTCAATTCAAGCAATTTCAAGCACTTTGGAGCATCCCTTGACATCACTTCAGATTTACATATTCAAGGATGTGGTAAGTTTGTAATAATTTCATGTTATTCATTTATCATTTCCTTTTCATTTCATTCATTTCTATTGGGTTTAATTACTAAAGTGGGGTTTGACCAAGGCAAACCCCTATTCACTAACCCCCCAACATTTTCCCCCTTTGTGCACATGTATTTGCAGCCTTTGTTTTGTAGATTTGATAGGTTTAAAGGTGTTGAAACGTGGAATTCAAGTCAACTAGGTTCTTCAAATCAACTCATCATCTCTTCAAGCATTTTGAGCATTTTCAACCCATTTTCTGCAGAGTTGACCTAGACAACCTAATATTTAGACATTACCAGATCTGGAGTAGTAGTGTTACCTTCTAATTTTCTAAAAATGTTGGGGAGGACTGATTCGCCACCCTTGGTGAATGAGTCCCACTTGAAATCTGAAAATCTGCATTTTGTTAGAAATCAGTTCCTGACACTCTTTCAACAATAGGAGGATTGATTTTCCACCCTTGGTGAATGAGTCCCATAGTGAACAATAAAAAAAAATCAACAACATTCAAGACACTACATAAAATCTCACACAACTTCCAAGTGCACTCAAATTTGACCTTGTGCCTTTTGTTCTACATATTTCTTTCTATTTCCTCATCTTTCATAGTTGTTTTCATATATCACAGTGTGTTTTCAAACATAACTTAAATTGCACTTTAACATTCATTTTAGATCATCTCAATCATTTATTTCCATTTAGTTTAGTTCATTTACAACATATCTCATTGCATGCATCCTAATTTGAATGTTACATAAGCATTTTAGGATCCAATCTCTCTCCTTTTGGGTGAAAAACCCTATAAGTGCAAGAGAAGCATTGGGGTCCTAAAATCTATGTTTCATTTTGGTGAACCCAACTTTTGAAATTTGATTGCATTCATATCTTGCATCCTAGTTTGTATTTTCATTTTAATTCAATTAGGACATTGATTTGTTATTAGGATCTTTCATTTTGCATTAGTGAAAAACTCCTTTAGTTTTCATTCTTGCATTCAATTTCATTGAAAAAACCAAAACTCTACATTCTATGCCTGCATTTTCATTCTGAAAAGCATTTAAATCATTCGTAAAATTCTGAAAAATACAAAAAAAATTCATCATGGGACTCATTCGCCACCTAGGGTGAATCAGTCCCTCTGCATATTTTACACATTAATTTGGCATTGTTTTTGGCATTTTCTTGAACTTTTATTTTCTATATTTGCACCTCTATTATAGTTAGCAGATCTATTATTTGCATTTTACATTCTTAGAATAGCTTACATTTCCATCCACCCTTCCTTTGTGGTACTTGCATGAGTGTTTGGTGCCCTATTGATAATACTTTAGTGAGAAGAAGTTCTAGACTCATGGAATCCCATGATAGAACTTTCATTGTGGACCTTGGGATCTCACGAGCTCCTACTCCTGGTATGGACAATGGTGCATTAGGCCCTAACAAAACCACTTCCATGCCTTCCCCTTTGCATCCTATGCATTTTGGCAATTAAAACAAGTCTCTCCCACAAGAAAAGGTTATTAACATTCATGAGGAATTTGCACATTTACATAAAGACTTGTCACTTGAAAAAATTTCCACCACTTCTATACCTTCTATTGAGAACCTTCATCGCTTAATTGAAAGTGATGATGGCTTGTAAGTGCTAAAAAAATAACTGAGATTTACAATAAACATGCCTCTTCAACTACCCAATCCACAAATATTCCTATAAGCCAAGGAGCATCTCATGTTCCTCCTCCTTCAACTATAGCTTCCATACCAACTTACACCAATCCGCAAGCCCATACAACTATGCATCAACCTAATTATGTGGCTACTTCTTTCCTGATTTCCACTAGCATTACTAAATCCTTTGTGGAATCACAACCTCCTTCCACCACCTTCACATCCCTTACTATTCCTTCCACTTCCCCTAACGTCACATACATCCCATCACCATTTTCCCTTCCACCTCAACCCCATTATCTTGATCCCTTCATGACATAACTCCTTAACACTGTTTCATCCATGCAACACCACTTGCCACCATTAGTCAAGCTAAAACTACTCCAACCACATATATTGTTCATAGCAGCCCCTTATCATTAGAAATCTTACATTCTTTGATGCCACAAGGGATAAAAATGCTGAGAATTGAGAAATATGGAGTAAAAGGAGATCCTATCAACCATGTCAATGATTTTACTACCTTAAGTTTTGATTTTGTCCTTGACAATAGACTTTTAGCAAAAATATTTCCAAGGACCTTGAAGGATATTTCCTTGGAATGGTTTTCCAACTTGCCTAATCATTCCATCTGTTCATTTAATGAATTGGCAGGAGCTTTCAGTAATCACTTTCAAGTGCACATGACACCTAAAAAGACAATGGTTGACCTTATGTGATGTAGACAAAATACTAATGAAAAAGTAACTGATTTCATTTCTCGTTACCGGTCCTTATATGCTCAAGTTGATGTCCAAATTCCAGATGCACATCTATAGAAGATGTTTATTGAGAATTTGCACACTACCCTCCAAGGTAAGCTTATGATGATGAAATTACCTTCATTCATGTATTTGTGTACTACCTTATGTGAGTATCAAAATTCAGTTTCAAGTCATGAGTCAAAATCCACTTTTAGTTGAATTGACAAAACTAAAAACAATAATCAACACCAAAACAACACACAAAACCTTTGCAAACCTAACCAAGGATTCTTACAATTTAGTTCACCTCCTTCACCCCAACCACAACCAACTTCACAAGTTCAGAATTCAATGGCTGCCTCTAAAACAATGATGCCTTATCATTATGGTGATCCAAACAAACATTTCACTCCTTTACCTAACACCCTCCATTAGAAAATGAACCAACTCATCCAAAAATGCATGCTTACCCTACCACCTATTCGACCACTTGATCCTAATTAACCCCTACCTCCTACCTTCAAGCCTAACACTTATTGCCATTTTCATCATCAAAATGACCACGAAATAAAATATTGCAAGCATCTTAAACATCTAGTTGAAGACCTCATTGATTCAGGTGAATTGACCATTATGGGTGTTAATGATCAAGGCAATAAGACTGTTGTACCCCTAACCAAAATCTCCAAATATTCACCAGTACCCTATGCCTAAGTACACTACCTCATTCGTCAAGGCTAGTGAACTATCGAAGCCTAATGTAAAGATTGTTGATGCAGACAATAAACAACCTGATACATCTCCTCCTATTCCCCAAGCTAGTCCTATGAATACACTTGTTGCTACAAAAAATATTATCCCTCACAAGGGAAAAACCACTTAATCTCTTGATATCACTTTTTCTGCTAAAGAAATACTACCAAAGCTTCATGATGGTCCTCTCTACATAGTCGGAAGAATCTATGATAAACCTACTAGTGGGATATTAGTAGATCCTGCTTGTGGTGAGAATGTGATAATAGAAGAATTTCTAGTATTACTTGATCTATATCAAGATAAAACATCATGGTTTTGCATGCCCTATGATTGGATCAATCGTGCTACCTTTACACATAGGACCTAAGACTTTGGAGGTAACATTTTCTATTATTCCACAATCTGACCAATTTTGTTTGTGGCTAGGCCTTGGCTTCCCTCAATGAAAGCAGTCCCATCAGTCATTCACAAGTGCTTAAAGTTTCCACATGGAAATGAGGTATTCACCATACACCATAGTGGCTTTAATCCTTTATCTTCTAAATGTAAATTTTCATTAGAACCCTTTTGGCCTGAACCCATGGAACCTATCACTCCTCGTAAGGACTTCTTTTACATTGCTTATCACAAGTTTAAAGCCAAAAAGATTGCTGAATTATCTCTTTGTAACACATCTCTGTCCACCTCTACTTATCCTATCCTTGATGAAACCATGATTACACCTGAATCTCATATTGAACAATCTCCTCCTAATACTTCCCAACCATCATCTAAATGACCAAGAGAATAAGAAATAACTCCTGCCTCACTTCGTCGTACCAAACAAGTATATAAAGTGAAAGAGAAAGTGGTTGATCCTTCCTCTTCGGTTTCTCTTGCTCTTCCCCTTTGGGAAGTAGAAGAACCTATGATGACTCAATATGATCTTACAACTCAACAACTCCAAAACATAATTAAATGGAACCATGCTGCTCGGGAACATTGGCATCTTCATCGTATCCTTGCTCATACATAAACCAATCATGACAATCAATCTTTACCCTTGAAAGAAGATATAGATGACCATCCTCCTTGTCCTAACTGACCACATGAAATTTCAACCCAACAATTGCAACAAAATAAACCCATCCAACCCACACTCTTGATACATCCATCCTTAGAAATCACCCTTCGTCCTCCCGTCGTTATTAATCTTGATGATGATGATGAAGATGCGACAATTGCTAAAATAGACGAGGAAATAAACAATTACTTGAACTATTTATTTTCATCTACAATGAACTTAAATGATAAATCCTATCTACCAAGTGAAGAACCTGGTACAACTCCTAGTTTAGCACTTGCGATTCCTCCTTTAAATAGTCAATCACCTTTGCATTCCACTGAACATGATTAGGAGGAAAATTTGACTTGATGGATGATTTTCATTTTCCTACTTAGTCTTTTTCTTCACATTGATTTTCCTTTTTCTTTTCATGTGTGTATCGTGTTCCTTCGTATCGTGTGTTTGATGTTTCCTTCTCTTTATACACTTCTTCTATGTGTATCTTTATTCTTCTTGTCACATATTTTACTTTTCTCTTTTTTTTTGTGTTTTCCTTTTGGGGATGAAGCAAAGCATAAAGACACCCTATGTCTTTTCCATGTTGACCCAAACGGTCCTTGTCCTTTTCATTTTGGTTGTGTTTTCTTTTTGAGGATGATGCAAATCATTGAGACCGCAATGTCTCCTTCTAGTTGACTCAAAAATCTTTTTCACTTTTCATTTTTTTCTTTTTCTCTTGTGTTTTCCTTTTGGGGATGATGCAAAGTATTGAGACCATAATGTCTCCTCCATGTTGAATCAAAATGGACTTTTTTTTTCCTTTTTTTTCGCTCTCTTTGTGTCATTCTTCCAGTTCTATGTGCTTTGGGGAACGATGATAGTTCTGAGCTATTTCATACAAAACATTACAACAACAAACATACTAAGCCCAAACCCATAGATCCCTTATGTGTTTGGTGTGATTTATTTTTTGTGGGACAAGTCATTTCTTTCCTTTCTTTTCTCCTCCATCTTGACATGACACACCTTAACTTTGAAACATATGACTTGGAATAGAGCTTTCCAAGTTGGGTCTCATGTCTTGTTTTCTTTTTGAATTTTATTTTCTTCTATACTTTCAAGTAATTGCTCATAGAACAGTGTGTAGCAATTCCTTTAAAGTGGGGGGCATGCATTACCATTATTTCATTTGAATTCTTAGCTAAGTCTTGTCATTAACGTGATGCGTTTGTCACTTTGTGGATGACATTGGGTGTGATTTCCTTCATAAGTGTGATCTATCTCTACATATTACATTCCTCTTGGTGGTTTGATGCGACGCACTGCATCCCCTAAGTGGAAAATATAATATTCTTTGATTGGTCCTCTTTTGGATACATTAGACACAATGTTCCCTAGGTGATTGACCTTGCATAAACTGAACAAGAGTCCTTTGAACATATTACACATAGCATTTTTACATATTTCATTCTTATTCAACCACTTTGCATAACACAACTTGCATGCCTATGGAGCTATCTTATTTGTTTGGCCACCTTGCATAACACAACTTGCATGCGTGTGGTGCCATCCTATTTTTCTTGTTTTATAAAACCTTAAACTGACATTTACATTTTCTTTGGCTTTGTGGCGCCTTGTTAAAGTTATCAAATGGGTATAGCTTAGGCATGGTTGAGTGGGAAGCCCAACTAGCGGCATGAATTTTCCCCATAGACACTTTTGCATGTTTGTGAGTGCATACCAACTAGCAGGGTATGTGCAGGATCATCATGGAAAAAACAAGCCCTTAAGTGGCAAAAATTTAGAAAAATCGTGTTAGGCAACTTGACGTAAAAATTTGAGTAAGTTATCTATATTATTTCAAAAATATGTAAGAATAGAATTTGTAGAAAATTAAATTTAGTTTCTAAACTACTAGGTTTATTTAAAATAAATAAAATCTATTTGGTGAAAATTTGAAATTTCAATGCAATAGTACTTAAATTTCAAGGAAAAGTAAGAAGTAGGTGTCTAACCACCCTAACCATAATAAAATGATAATATTTTTAATAAGATTTTATATATAAGTAGAGGACTCATGTACGGATGTGATCCATATTTTTTGTAATTTTTTCAAAGTAAATAATTAATTATGAATTTTTATTACAACTTTAAAAAAATATAAAAACTCGTATGTCTGACCACCTTAACTTGGTCAAAACTTCATGACATTTAATTTTTTTTCATCCTATATTATGTGAAGCATAGAATGTGGCACATGTTTTGGATTTAAAAAATGTGATACCATTTGAAAGTTATAGATGTTTTTGAATTAGCCTATCGATTAGGACTTTAGTTGTAATTCTAATAGAAAATAAATAATAATTATTGATTAAATTCAAATTAAAGAATAATTTATATTGGTGGAAATTTGAGAATCTCCTCTAAAAACCCTTTTCATTTCATCAATTTTGGGTGTAAAAAAAGTGGTCAGCCACATACCCTACAAATACCCATAATATTGCCACTTTTTGGCCCCTCATGATCCTGCACATACCCAGTATATGTATCTTACTTTTTAGGCTTTCTCACCCCATAGAAAACTAGTTCTATGGCCCTAGAGTGAGTACACATTCTCTCTTTTCAAACAATCATCCTAGATCTATTTTCACAACTAGTTGGATTGATGATTGAAGCTTCACTCAATTTATCTCAACACTTATGTGTTCTTTTGTCCTTATGTTGATTTTGTCATGGCATCTTCATCTTAGGGGCTTGATCATCCTTCTTGCTTGTTTTATTCCATCTTGCTAACATAAGTTCATTTGAACCCTCTTCTCTTTGATGTTTATGGCTACTTTAGTGTGAGGAAGAAAGTTTCTCTCACTAAAGTGGGCGCTAAATGTACCATCAAAAAATGGACCCTTGTCATTTTCATGGTCTTTTAGGTCTTGTTTCATAGTGTTGGAGCTATGTTTCTTTCATTTTATGATGTATCTTGGCTTGAACATGCTTATTTTAGTGCTAAAATTCAAAGAATGACATCTTGTAAAGGTGTTGTGAAGTGTTGTAAGAAATTTCTACACTCTTCTAGACTCTATTTATTGCAATTCACCTAAAAACCACCTTTTCACTCATCAACAAGTCCTATTTTAAAGTTTTGTAAAGTCTTGTAACAATATTTCACACTTTTCTAGGAATATTTTCCCTATTTACACCCTTCTCATGTTTTATTTTATCTCTTTATGTTGTCATATGCTTATATTAAGTGTATTTTTGGGTCCTATCTCGACAAACAACATTAAATATAACATTATTCCTGAAACTTGGTTTTGGGTCCTAGGTGAGACTCCTTCACCAAGGGTGGCGAATGGGTCCTCCTTGGCCCCAAATTCAAAATATTTGAAAATTTCTTTTGTGATTTTACTCAAATTCACTTCATGTTGTCCTGTGATGAGGTATGAGCAGATACTAAGGCACAAGAATTGTATAAATATGTGATTTTAACCTCATTTTACATCTCTCCCACAATCTCCTAACACATTCAAGCAATCCCCTACAATCACCCATTCAATCAAGCAATCAAGCATTTTTCATCTTCAATTCAAGCACTTTGGAGTAGCCATTAACATCACTTCATATTTACATATTCAAGGATGTGGTAAGTTTGTAATAATTTCATGTTATCCATTTATCATTTCCTTTTCAATTCATTCATTTCTATTGGGTTTAATTACTAAAGTGGGGTTTGACCAAGGAAAACCCCTATTCACTATCCCCCCAACATTTTTCCCCTTTGTGCATGTGTATTTGCAGCCTTTATTTTGTAGATTTGAAAGGTTTAAAGGTGTTGAAAAGTGGAATTCAAGTCAACTAAATTCTTCAAATCAACTCATCATCTCTTCAAGCATTTTGAGAATTTTTAGCCCATTTTCTATAGAGTTGACCCTGACAACCTAATATTTAGACATTACTAGATCTGGAGTAGCAATGTTACCTTCTAATTTTCTAGAAATCTTGTGGAGGACTTATTTGCCACCCTTGGTGAATGAGTCCCACTTAAAATCTAAATTTTTTCATTTTGTCATAAATCAACTCCTGACTATCAGAAATCAGTTCCTGACATTTTTTCAACAGTAGGACTGATTCGCCACCCTTGGCGAATGAGTCGCACTATGAAAAATCAAAAAAATTCAAGAGAATTAAAAACACTTTAGAAAGCTCACACAACTTCTAGGTGCACTCAGATTTGACCCTGTGCCTTATGTTCTACATATTTCTTTCTATTTCTTCATCTTTCATAGTTGTTTGCATATCACAGTGTGTTTTCAAACATAGCTTAAGTTGCACTTTAACATTCATTTTAGATCATCTTAATCAGTCATTTTCATTTATTTTAGTTCATTTACATCATATCTCATTGCATACATCCTAATTTGAATGTTACATAAGCATTTTAGGATCTAATCTCTCTCCTTTTGGGTGAAAAACCCTATAAGTGCAAGAGAAGCATTTAGGTCCTAAAATCTATGTTTCAACTTTATCTTAATCCTTACTCAAATCATAACCCTAACCCTAATCCTCATCCGAATCCTAATCCTAACCCTAACTCTATCCCTAATCCTAATGTTATCTCTAATCCTAATGCTAACCTTAATACTGATGCTAAACCCAACCCTAGCTCTAACCTAACCTTGACACTAATCCCAAGCCTAATCCTAATTCTATCTCTAACCCTAATGTTATTTGAATGTAACCATAGTTTAACCCTAACACTACTCAAAGATTTCCCCTAATTCAACCCTAACCCTAACTCAAAGGGTTTTCCCTAATTGAACCCTATTTTAACCTTTACCCTAACCCTAATTAAACTTGAACCTAAACCCTAATAAAAGTTTGAACCTAACCATGTTCGACCCCTAACCATAACTTATATTAAATTTTTATATTAAATATAATAAAATATTATTATTTGTCTAATAATATAATAAAATAATATTGTATAATTATATATTAATTCATGTTATGTGCTGCACCTTAACTACTACTAGCATATATAACTTAAATTTAATCTATATAAATTACACCGAGATATATCAAGGCGTTTAATTTTTCATCATTCAACTTTAATATAGATATATTAAATTGAAAAAATAAATGCCTCGATATATCTCGGTGTAATTTATATAGACTAAATTTAAGATATATATGCTAGTCAATATTAAACTCATATAATATGATGTTTTAGATGCTCAAAATATCATTAAATTCTTCTATTAATCAAGTAACTAAGTTTATTTGATTAATTCACTTTCTGCTAACTATTGTCATCTCTTTTAATCAAATAAATCAATATATTTAATTAAAATCCTAATGTTCTAATATCCTCTCATTTCATTTAAATAAAACCCAAACATTTAAATTAAATGTCATAAATCAACTAATTTAATCCAAGTTTATTAATCCTAAATTAATTAACTCTTAATACTATTCCCTCATTTCTCTAGCTTTTGACTCAACCTGGGTCAAACCTAAACCCTGGCTAACCCACCCACTTGCACATGAAGATTAATTTCTTTAATTAACTGAATACCTTATTTTCCCTCACAAGGCATATTCTCGAGGAATATTCCTTCATTTAGTCCACTTATTTGACTTTTTTTTCCCAAACCATCTCCCTCCAAAACATCTCAACCATATGCATTTAATGCCTCTTACACATGCATTTATCTCTCTTACACCTCTCAAATCCTCAACTACATGCATTGACCATGCACATTCTCCAAAATGTGCTCCACCTTCCTCCACCAGCCATGTGACAAGTGTCACAATATCATTGGCTCTTTTTTTATCACACATTCCTCCCATCTCTCCATCTTTCAAACCTTCAACCTATAAATATAAGGCACTTCTACTCCACAAATCATCCACAATCTTAGTAGTTGCACTATAGGAACTCATCACTTGCATTTTCATCCCATCTTAGCTTCTTGTTATTATCATTTTGCATCAAAGTCATCTTTGCATCTTCTCATCAAGATCAAGAGCTTATCATAAGGGATTGAGAAAGGGATACTTTCCACATCAAAGTAGCATGAATCCCCCTATGGGATGAGGGCTTGGTTGATTTAGATAAGATTTACATATTTAGTTGGCTATGTTGCATGCCTTCATGTTTTCTCTTCTATGTTTGATCAACAATTTCATAGGGAGTGGTTTATTTGAGTTTGCTAAAAATGGTTAATGTGATATGTTTTATCTATTGTTAGTGATTGAAGATTCTCCTCTCACATTTTGGCCCCCACCATGGGGCTCGAACCCACAACCACAATTGATTAAGTTTGTTGAAATTAACATATATCAATTACTTTTGTGTTGTGCATTCTTGAAAAATGGTTTAACATCGATTAAGTTTTTTTATTACATTTTCTTTTAGAAACTACATTTTAACTATTATTAGATGCACTATTAACTGATGCCTTTCACTATTATCTGTATTGACAATTCTTTAAAGTAACAGAATTTTTGCTTTTCTTTGATTATGCAGTTGTTGCTAAATTTTAATCATTTCAAAGAAAGTTGTATGAATTTCTTACATTGTTCTGGCCTTAGCTTTATATGGTTGTCTCTTTTGTGTGATATTTTTTTATGATTTCCTCAAATCTTGTTTCTTCAAGCTTGGTTCTCTAATGTTTAGCCTATATATATATTCTTGAAATGCTTTATTTGTAGGAACAAGATTTGCTATGGCAGTTTGTTAACATGCGCTATTAGGTATGACCCAATTCTATATAAAAAAAAAAGTTTGTGTCTATAGAAAGCACATTTATATCTATTGCTATCCATTTGTAAAATTTCAAGGAGTTAAGAAAGAAGTAGCAAGGCTATCATCAAATTTAGAGTGTAAATCAAGCAACAAATATCCTACAGTGATCTCCTTCGACCGCGACTGTCATTAAAAGTCTCTGTATTTAATATTTGCTTTCCTAGTATTGTTGTGAACAAGAAGATTAGGCAGCACCTACACCATATGTACATGTTGTTAAGTCTCTTCACTATGGTGGCCGATAAATGATTCATTTCCTTAGCATTAAATAAGTCTTGAATCTAGAAATGCCCTATTGCCTTTGTTTATGCATCGATCTGTGTATCAATTGATGGTTCAAGGGTCATGCTTGCTTTTTTTTCTAGAAATTAGTTCCATCACTTTCTCTTGATATTTTCTTGTAGTAAATATTTTTCCAGATTGTGCCTTCTTTTGGTCCTTCCCTCGCTCAAATAACTACAACGTGTTGTCTAGATTGAAGGTTAAAAATAAAATACAGGCACGTTATCCATTAGAGGTCCTCTCCTTTCCTAAAAAAGTTCCTTGATTATTAGGTAATAGCCATGATAAGCACAAATACCATAAAAATAAAAACTAAAATCATATAGGTATTTGTAACATGAGGTGAGATCATTGGGTAGAAGAATCATACTAGTTGGATGAGATGAGTCACAACCTTATTAAAGAATCAATATATTTTTTATTTTTGAACATTATGATACTAAAAATTTTCTTTGAATTCCATTTTGTGTACTTTGTGAATGAAAGGCAATGGAATTAAAGAGAGCTAGCGGGTTCAAGACAAAATGGAGAGTGCAGGTCTCAAAATTGCTTTTTAAGAGCAACATCTAAGCAATTTTTGGGTTGCAAAACAGATTTAAGTTTGAAAAGTGGGCATTAGACATTGAAATTGAAAAAAAATAAAATTTAATGCTTATTGTAATAGTATAGAACATCCACTTGCTGGTTTTATTTTCTGTTTTAGGCCAACTAGATCAATTTGGGTTTAAAATTAATCAGTGATTGATATTTTTCAAAGTTGGTTAAAATTGAACCTTAGAAACTCACTAGAATTTCAATTTGGTCTAAAATTGAACAAACAACTTCAACATTTGGTTTTGGTGCTATAAAAAGAACTTATTATTGCCTTTGAGGATTTCAAACAAACTTGTGCTTACTTTATTTTTGTAATATTCTTTACAAACTAATACCATTCAAATGTGTATGCACTTATCTCCCACTTCACGACAATCTTGAGAATCATTTTTTTTTTAGTGATATTAGGTTGTTAAAAAGATTGCCTCCACATTTCAAGTTTGAGTTTAAAAATTGAACAAATGATGTGAGCATGAAGAAAAGGCATTGTGTGTGTTCCCTCCCAAGTGCATTAGGTGGTTGAACTAAAAATGTACTCCTTCATTGTTGTTTACCTTGGGAGGGCCTTCCTTGGAGGGAAAAATTACTCACCCCAACAAAACAACTCAAACCGGTAATGAGCTAAACACCAAGCTAATCCCAACCAATATATAAATTCAAATGTTGAGGAAACTCATCATTACAAGAACTCTTGCGAAGAAGAAGGTGATACTCTTTGTATGGGTTGATCTTGCCTCTCATGTGGCCATCTGAATAGTTACCCTGATTACAAGCCAATCTGTGTAAAATCCAAAATCCGTACTATGTGTTGGTGTTAGGAGGTCGGACCTCTAAATCAATCCCACATACTTGTGGTTCTTAGTAGAGATGAAGATTTTCTCATGGGAGATTCATGAGAACTCAAAGCTTGACTGGCCCATAGAAGCAAGTGTTGTGGAGGGGAGCTAGTGTGGTCAAGCTTCTAATCATCTGCTCTGAATAAGCACAATTGGGGAAATCCAAGTGTGAATTCAACAAATATTTCCTTTTCTATCCTAGGGTTGTGCAATCTGTGAGTCAATTAAATATATTACTTGGACCCAAAATCTTGAAAACAAACATTCAACAAGTCATTAAAATTTAAAACCCTTTGGAAAGAGAAATACCCTTGAAGAGTCCAATTATTACTGCTTGTCCCTAGGGATTTTATCCTTAGAGACTTCTAAATATTTGGGTCCATGTCTCAATTTTCTCTCTCTAAATTCAACCTAGGAAAACTATTCCCTCGATTCTTTGATTTTCACATAATGGACCTTATGGAATGAAAAGGAAGTGAGACATAGACATTTGATTTGAAAACTAAGCAATAAGTGTTGATGTGGTAAAAGCAATTCATTAACCAAGATTAAATCAATTGAACCCACATGTGCTTGGTCTCTTTTGGTCATATGGTTTTCCATGAAAAAATTGCTCTTTTGGTTTGAACCAATCTTAGGGAAAATCATGTTCTTCACTATCTTGGTCTTGTAAAAAAGGTCCACGTTAGGCTCATTTAGGATCAAATCAAATGCGTCATCCATCCCAAACATTTATCATCTCCATCCCACAAATAACTTTAGATATTTGGAAACATCATTATCTAGACTTGGGTACATCCTCAAACCAAATCAAAATCATTTGTTTAGTTAGGTGTGTGTGGATGAATCCTTCCTCACACACTTAGTTAAATTAGCACCCCTTTGAATATGTTCATCCTAAGATCACATCTAACATCTTGGGATTCACAAGTTCATTATCCAATCAAAAAAATCAAAATCAAATCCTAAAGTCTAGCATTGATCCAAAGTTCATAAAATTTCAACACCCATATCATTCACACCTTTCATCCTTCATCTCATCATTGGTCCTAAATTCCTTAGAGGGGTGATCCCACAATACCGGTTTACAATTTTTGGCCAAACTGGACACTGAACTAATTTTTTCTATAAGTGATATAGGATTTCCACAATCCATTTAAATGTAAATATTTCTTTTGGCTTTGATTGTGTATCTATTTTTTCATTTAAGTGATTTTTTCTAACGAAATCTTCACTTTTGGACACCTATAGTGGATAAATCATGAGGAATTTGAAGATGATGCAAACTAGTGATTTGTGACATTTCGTATCTAGATTCTAAATATTTTTTTTTCAAAATTTTTGGAATCAGATTGCACTTCTTTTTCCATCTTCTTTGAAAACTAGTTTTTTTGAGTAAACACCATTTTTAAGGAGTGATGCTCACTGTATAAGACAACTTTTTTTCCATGAAGGATAAAATTCTAATATTTTTGAATTTAGATTTGCAACTACAATATCTAGTGCTTCCAATTGGTTTCGTAGTGTTTTATTGAATATGTTTTCCTTAATCAAGTTTTGAAGTCAAATGAATTACAATTTAGACATAGGAGGACTGTATAACAATTTTTTTTGTATGTATCAAAATTCAATTTTTTTTGTTTGTTGGATCAAGGACTTCAATATTTGGTGCACTCATATTTTTCAAATTTTTTTTGATAATCTTCTATTTTTCCACATATGCAAAACAAAGAGCTTGATTTGGTGAAAAATCTACATTCACAAGAAATAAAAAATAGATATAATAATTAAATTAAATTTAATTATAATTCTAATTTTTTGGAAGCTTATAATAAGGACTATATACTTTCAAAAAATAAATTTTTAATGAATTCATTTGATCCCCCAAAAGATAAATCAAAAGTGATTTTTTATCAGCATTTTGATAGGTGTAAAAGAGACTTTGTTATAGGTATGGTTTAAAACTAGCAGGGTTCTATCCAAGGGGGCTTGGTCCAAGGTGGTTTGATAAAATACTCTTTAATTGGAATCCTTTAAATGGAAATTTTCCAGGATTAAATCATTATATTTTCTAAAAATATGTGAATTTAGCAAAAAATAGTATCTCCCAAAAAGTGTAAACCACTATTATGGCAGCACCCAAAGGTTAGCAAGGTCAAAACACAAGAGGAACATGGAATATAAAATTGATTCATACATCGTGAGTAATCTAAATCAACCAAACTATCAAAGCATTACAATGTCGATTGATTATCAAAACTCACATTTACACAATCCATACATGGGATCCTTATCTCCTACAAACCTCAATGGTACAACAAATGTGAGTATGCCTAATCTAAATTTTGGAACACCTTTCCATATGGTAGATTTAAATCAAATTCCAAACCTACAAATCTATCAACCAAACAATCAATGCATGATTCTTCAACAAAACAACATTATCCCAACGAATCCATACATTCCAAATGTGAATATACCAAGTACAAGTTTACTAAACATGAACATTTCAAATCCACACTTGGTGAACTTTGGGATAGATATGTTTATGAATCACACAAATGTTGTTCAAAGTCGAAACAATATGTTAAAAAATCCATGTATTGATCCAAGTCAATGTAACACCATGGAAAATCTAAGTTACCTAAATCAAGGCAATATGATTCCCAACCGCAACATTGTTCAATTTCAACCTATAATGCCAAATATAAACATCATCCAAAATCATAACATTGTCCAAAATCAATTTTTCCATGATCCTATACAAACACCACAAGCATACATTCCAAGTCTGCTTGAATAAAAACTAAATCAATTATATCAAGGGTGTCAAGATCAAAATCAAGATCAAATTTTGCGAGATCAAATTGCTACACTTACCAAAATAGTTGATTAATTGCACCAAGAGACATATCCACCCCAAAATCAATACACTCTTCAATTGGTTAAACCATGTCATCAAAGCATTGATTTGTGTTCACAACCACATCAAGAACAATATCTCCAAGGTCAAGAGGTTGGATATCAAGATCAAAAACATAAAAAAAACCCAATCACCACATCTCCAAGATCAATCACAACAAGAATCGCCTCAACAAGCACAAATCTCACAAAATCACAAATATGAATACACTCCTTTTGGAGTACCAATCCAATCAGTGCTAAGAAAGATAGTTAATGCAAAACTCATCACTCTTCCAAAAGTAAGTTCTTTTAATTATGTCCTAGACTTCCCTTGGAATAGGGGTAGATCTTATTGTGAGTATCATAGAGAAAATATTCATAAAACATCAAATTGTATTCAACTCAAAACTCTCATCCAAGACCTTATTGATCAAAAAATAATAATTGTTGAGGACGATAATGAAGATTCAACCACTAGTGATAGCAATAACAATCTCTCCATGATAATTGTTGAAAACAATGATCAAGATCTATCCATCAATGAGAACCTTGAAGATTTTTCTACCTCATCAAATGATCAAATCAACATATATCAAGATACACTTTTCAATCATGATCAAAATCCACCAATAATACCCAACTATGATCCAATTCAAAAAATGTTAACATCATTTGATCCTATGGTTGAAAATAGTGACAATCTCTCCACCACAGTTTTTGAAAACAATGATCAAGATCTATCCATGAATGAGCACCTTGAAGATGTTTCCACCTCATCCAATGATCAAATCAACATACATCAAGAGTCACTTTTTAGTCATTATCAAAATCCCTCAAACAATGATCTATTTCAAGGAGTGTTAGAATTATTTGATCCTATTGACATAATCTATGATCCATCCACCAATAATCATGTTGAAAATGTCCCTACATCACCTAATGAGTTATAGGACATATCTTAAGAATTTACTCCAAAGCATGATCAACATCTTTTAACAAAGTCTAGAAATGGTCCTTTCCAAGACATATTGACATCCTTTGACCTCATGGTAATAGATATTGAAGAAATCCTCAACTCAAAACTTGATCCAAATTCACTCAAAGCTCAAGAGGATATTGAGCCACTTCCCATTCCTAATGAATATTTCCAAGAACCCTTTATAAGCAATCCATCCTTTGAAACTAACCCATGTCAAGAACTTGATCCAAAGCATGTCAAAAGTAATTCCAAAATTAATCAAGATCAAGAATTCGTATCTCCAAGATACTACAATGATCTAATGGAAACTCTCCTATTTATACAAGATGTCACAAATAATGATCATATCCATATAGCACATACTCCTTTGTCTACCCATGATATGCTTTCTTTGGATGGACATGTAGATGATCTTCATTCAAAACAAGAGTCTCATACTCTTGATATCATTACCAAGGAACAAGATTTTCCTACTCTTAACATTTACACACATGATCAAGATATAGAAAAATCTAGAGACATATTAGAAATGGGTCATGAAGAAGGCTTCTATAGAAGTTGTGAATAAGAAACATCCTATGAAGACATATCAAAAATGAATCATGAGGAATACTTTTACATGGACAGTGAATCATCAACACCTCTTGAAGAAGCATTAAAATTTGATATTTCACAATATCAAGACAAAGCTATGAATCAATAAGTTATCCCACTTATGGAGGATCCTATCACTTATAAACTTGGATCACTTATCTTTTTAGGGCAAGCTATCTTATCAATGAAGAAGCTATCAGCTTTGAAGATCCACAACAAAGCAGAGAAGGATTAGCACCTTGTTTCCAAGGAAAATCATATCCTATTGCAAATAAAATGTTTCAAGAGATGAATTATCAAGGCAGAGGATTAGGCCTACATGAATAGGGTATCCTAGAACCAATACATATTATTGAAAATCCTAAGCATCAAGGTCTTGGTTATTCAACAATTAAGGGACCTAAACATATTAGTGATACCTCTATAGTATTGGGGGCAATTTTATCTAGTGCAAGCATCAACATGGGGAGCATGAAGAGTCCTTATGATGAAACCAATTCCAATACTACAACTAGCCATGTCATGAATCTTCATCCACCCATTACCCTATCCACAAATTGGGACCAACATCAAAAGAAGGATGTGAATCAAAGCATGAAGAACATTATCAAAACAAAATAAGTTGTAAAGCATGAAGGAAAACTCAAATATAAATGGATACCAAAAAATACAAAGAAATATTATCCCTATCAAACTCCATCAGTCAAAGAAACTATGGGGAAAAATAAAAAAGGGAAAATTATCCATCAAAGATGTCCACAAAGGCCAAAGCATGCTTCTCAAGCAACACAAAATTATATTAAGCAGTCGGTCCTAATTCCACACACACTTATGTATCCACCCATCTTTTCTCATCTTCTCAAGTTTGGAGAATCAAAGGTTCCAAACTATCAACCAATCCATCTCCTATTCCTAAAAACACAACACCATCTATGCCTCCATGCATGATATCCAATTCTTATATTGACCATGTATTGGTAGCCGCCCTTCATCATACAGATTTAGAAGGCATTGCGATGTGCGCATAAAGATAGAGTTAACTCCGGTACCAACAAAGTATATCAAGAATCTCAAAAGTTGCATTCAAATGCACGTATCTTGTAAAAGAAGCTTCTTCAAGTAGGATATTGATGGCACATTATGAAAGAAGCATCTACATTGACACCACTAGGCGGTTCAACAGTGAGTTTAAAATATTTTAGAAAAATAAAATAAAAAAATCATGAAAAAATTAAATATAAAAATTGTCCTCCAGTGAAAACCACATGGGTGGCACTTTGGCCAAGTACCATGATGAAAACCCAGCAAACAGGTGTCATGTGTAGAATTGAGCATCTACGTGCACTAGTTCAGGTGAAAGCATCTTAGCCTATCCATAATAAATCCAACATTCCATCCATCTTATCCCATGCATAATAAATCCAAAATTCCATCCATCTTATCCATAATAAATCCATTCATCCATGAACCATTTATCTAGCCCATTTCCATCTATCTACATTATCTTGATCTTGATAAAGTTTGGTGTACACTTTACACTTGCTTATGGTAAACATCTTGAAATGAGTCATTTTCATTGATCTTATCCTACCTAGCATTATCTAATCCATGAAGCATTATCCAAATGAGCAGTCTTTATTTGAACACCTTATCTTATCACAAGATAATCCATATCCCTCCATCCATACATCTATCCAAGCATCCACCCATGGAATTACATACATTGCTAGACACTGGGGGTAGATATTTACATCTTGCTAAGTTAGGAATAAATCTTGATCTATATCTTCCAACTTATGTGGTGATCTAAACATTAGAAAGCATAAAATCAAATTGGTGAAAACATTTGTGAGCCAAAATCCAAATCACTAGCCCATGACATATTTTGACAAGACGATGTTCCTTATCAAGCTTTATCTTTCATCGAACATCAATCCAAGCAATAAATATTAGTTGCATCTAATTGGTACTTCAATGTCGTATCAAATCATTCAACACAATTTTGTTCCAAAATTAAGCTTCAAAATCCTTATCAATCAAATCCAATCAATCCATCATCATCTCAGTCATCATGTTTCTTAACACTGTCCTTGCATTGTTGTGTATCAACAAAAATGTTATCATCATCAAACCTTGATCAATCAAATCCAATCAATCCATCATCATCTAAGGATATCCTTCCCAGTCCTTGTGTTGCTTAACAATATCCTTACATTGTTGTGTATCGTCAACAATGTTATCATCATCGATCCATCAATCTGATCAATCAACCCTAGCTTGGTTTTCAACAAAATCCCAAAATAGATCACTGATATTGTCATGCATATCCATATCCAAATCATCAAAAATTTAGAAAATCAAAAAATCCAAAAACATTCATAAAATAAGAAAACCCAAAAACATTCAAAACATATCAAAATCCAAAAACACTCTTAAAAAAAGAAAACATCGAAAACATGCTATCTGAACTACGTCGTCTCTAAGCTTAAATGTAGGCAAGGCTAATCTTTGATTAGCCCCTGAGACACAAAAACAAAGAAAATCATAAATCTCGAAAAACACAAAAAATATTTAAATAACCCAAAAATCCAAAAAACAACCTCACAACATTTCAAAAACATCCAAATATTTGAAAAATTCCATCCATCCCATTTTGCTTCACCCACGATAATATCATCCATAATAAAAAAAATCCTCACACTCACCCTTTGGTACACAAATAAAAACAACCACAACAATTAGCAAAAGCAAATTTCAAACATAAAATCAAAATCAAAACAACAAAATTTTAAACACAAAATGAGACTCTTGACCTTTTTAGAAAACATGTCAATCAACCTTATATCAAGAACCTTTCAAACAACCTATCAACTTTCCACCATCCACTAACATGTCCTAGGATGCATCCTTCCTAAAATGGGCATTATCTATTGGAAAAACACTTTGGATACTTATGTTAAACAAAAAACACATTCCTTTGGCCAGAGGTATGAAGAACATTGGCTTGTTTGTTTGCTTGGTCATTTCTTTTGATTTATCTTATTGCACTCATTCTAATGACCTCTTGATGATTTCTAATCAAAATTCTTTAGAGAGAAAGGAATGGGGCATTGATCATTATTTTGTTTTTGTTGTGCTTGTTGGATGTTCTTGTAATATAATTTGGTGAATACTTGCTTTGGTAGGTGTGTATGGAAAAAAATTTACACAACTTGTTGACTATTTCATTAATAGGTTATGCCTTTCCATGTTATGGTCTGAGAAGTTTGAAACTTTTGAAATACATCCTAGTGAGGTTTTTGTATGTCAGGTGTGAATAAGAATAGGGTAAAATCAAGAGATTGGGTACACAAAGAGGGGGGATTTCGGGAAAAACAAAAAGTTTCATAGGAAACGCGTACACATTATGGATCGGGTACCTGAGCCTAAATCTGAATGCGTATGTGTTCAGATTCAGGTACGCAAACTAGAAATGCGTACACGTTTATAATGTATACACGTTTCTTGAAATTATTATTATTTTTTAATAAGCGACTGTATTTCATTTTTCCTCACCTGTTTAATCTGCGTCAAAGAAGAATAAAGGAGATCGCGTACACGTTTCAAAGTCCTTCATTGAAGAAAATTTTGACTGTCACCTCCTCCCCATCAACACAACTGACCTCATCGACCTCCAGGTTGGTTGAATTCTTCATTTTATTTTTCTTTATATCTTTTTTTTCATTTTTTCAATGTTTTATAGTTTTTAATTGCATTTAAAAAACCAAAAACATCAATGAAACAAAGAAATTTAAATTGTAAATTGAAAACCATAAAAACTAAACCTAAATTTGACACATTTAACTTAGAAATCAAAACCTTAGAAACCATAGGTTACAAAATTTACATAGGTCCCTAAAAACTAATTTACATAGGTTAATCCTTGGACCTAAACCCTAAAACATAAACCTAAAACCCTATTTACCCTAATTTATGTAAACCTAAAATGAGCTATTTACCCTAAAATGTAAACCTAAAACCCTAAATTAGGGCTCCTCAAGGAGGTTTAGATTACATTTTATATTTGACATAACCTTCTTTGTATGATTTTTACTCTCACTCATTGTTCTTAGTTTATTTAGGATGGAAGTGATGAAAAGTTCAATATTAGGGGCATGTGATATAATAGAAGAGGGAAAATAAGGATGTGTAGTAATATTTGATGACATAACATGTAGGGAGGGATCACAAATTATAGTCCATAGGTTAGGTACACTTTGGTATGTCATTGGTGATCCACACAACTACCAATGAAATTCATAATTGACTAATAAAGGAGGTACAAACAATCGATGCATAGATCTATATATTAACCAACAAACTGATTAATTATAATATGTTCACATTTAATATAAATTTGATAGCTAATTTTATGTCATAAAACTTCATGATTGTATAATTTAACTTGAGAAAGAGTACTAGTGAAGTAAAATAATGTTCCTCATGTGAAACTATGTGCCTGATTTAATAAGTTCATATATCATGATTCTAGTTGATATGAGCATGTAATCACTCTATATCAATGTTGTTAGCTTATATAGTATATGATGTATTCCCTTAGAAAAACATAGAAATGCAAGTCATACTTGTTAATCTAGACTATGTGCAATATGGATAGAGCTAGACACATAAATGTTATCAAATCAAATAAATATTAAAATGTGAAGCATGAATGATTTCTACCCATTTCTCTTATTTGGATGAGATCCTTTGTGAATTATGTAAGGATGCTTCATGATCATATTTAATCCTTAATTTATAGGATGTTATTCATAATATCTATAGGTTATGTGTAATCTAATTCCTATTTTAACTCTCATCTGTAGTGGCATTGTTCTAGATTAGGAAAACTAAATGTTGTACTTTCTCTAAACTAGTGTATCAAAGCTAACTTGTAGCATGAACATTTCAATTTGGAAAATTCAAATTACTTTTTTGAGAAACTTGATAGATGATTCATAAATTCAAGTCAATTTTATAAACAAATGTTTATTTTCTAAGATTATTTATTTATTGAATTGATCAATTGATTCCTCACTTAGTGGCAGTTAGGTTCTTTTTCGAAAACCCATGCACGTCTAGAATTTATATAAATATTCAAAGGAAGAGTCTATGCCATAGAAAAGCTTCAAAAAATATATGATTAGAAATTTTTGTTGGTCTAAATCACTTTGGATCTCCTCTTCCTTTTTAAATCATCCAAGAGTGCTTAGAGGTCCAAATAGGTTCAAAATCCATCATAACTCAACAACTTACTTATAATTGAAATCTAAAATTCCTAATTGTTGATATATTGAAGCTATTCCTAGAATGTCACATATTTTATTCAAAGCACTAAGTTTAGGTGGTAGGGTTTCTCATTTACTTGTAAAAATTTATTCATGTGTCTTCTATATGTTTTCATGTCATCAAATCTCTAAATCTAAACCCTAAACCCTAATTTAGCATTCATTTTGTTGTAGGACCTTAAAATGAAATTTGGTTGCCTTAGGAAACTCCACCAAATTTTATTCCCTTAAGCCATGGAACATTTTTTCCTAGTCCACCTTACTAGACATAGATCCCCTTAAGCCATCCTATCACCCTAAATCATAAATCGATGTCTTAAGGGGTCCTAATATGACATTTCTTAAGGGGATCAAAGAAGTTCTCAAAATTTGGGTGAATAGAGGCTCAAGCTCATCTTTGTTTATTTTGTACATTGCAATTAGGTCACTAGCATATATCTATGTGTCCCTTTGAATGTATTCTATTAATTTTTCATTCTTATCTTTAGTATTCTTTGAAAACAATGAATGAGATTATAAATTTTAATGTTAGTGTTAAACTTATAATTTCTTCTTAACTACTTTTTCTCACTATAGAGATCTTGTGTTTCTTATCATGAAATTTGAAAATTTAGATAAATCAATTTATATCCTTGGATTTAATTAAATTATGTCATAATTGATTAATTTACATCTATTCATTTTGTTGTAGGACCTTAAAATGAAATTTGGTTGCCTTAGGCAACTCCACCAAATTTTTTTCCCTTAAGCCATGGACCATTTTGTCCTAGGACCTTACTACACATAGATCCCCTTAAGCCATCCTATACCCTAAATCGTAAATCGATGTCTTAAGGGGGAATTTGTCATTTCTTAAGGGGATCAATTTGGTGAATAGAGCTTGGTCACTCATCTAAATTTTTAATATTTCTTACATTGCAATTAGGTCACTAGCATATATCTATATGTCCCTTTCAATGTCTTCTATTAATCTTTCATTCTTATCTTTAGTATTATTTGAAAATAATGAATGAGATTAAATAAATTTTAATAAAACCCCATAATTTCATTTCTACCCTTCATATTAACAACCCCACACTGGACTCAATTTAATGTGTGTACATGCTATGAATTTTTAATGTTATGGATTTTATAATGTTATAAATCATATGGTCTTGAAATGAAATATATTTTGAATTTTTGCATGTTCAATGTGATTTTTAAATAACTTTGAAATTGTGTGCATTATTTAATTATTTTGTTGATATATATTTTTTAATTGTTTAACATGTAGTTGCCATATCATTGCTCACATGGATCCAATGTTTAATTTAGAGGATTTTATGCCCAATCAAGAAATTCCTATAGATCTCGTACATCCCAATCCACCACATGAACAAAACCCTAGCACACCTCCACATTATCCACGGCCTAACCCCCCACCCCCTCCTATAGTTGATAAATATCAATTAAGAGAGAATATTTGAGAAAACCTCATTGTAATTCAAGGAAATATAGATCTCATAAAAAATGAGCCTAGAGTCCCTCCCCATCTCGCATGGTTTGCATCTGTGATGCAAACTATTGTCAATTATGTTTGATCTATTGATGCAAACCTAGTTAGGTTCCATCAATGGAGAGAAGAGAGGAGACAATTCTATGTGAATGGATTGTCATATAAATAAATCAATGACCTAAAAATTACCAAACAAGCGATGTGCCAATATTTTATTAACCCCCAAACAAACCAACCCATTCCACTCATGAAAAAATGAATTTCAATTTTATGGTGTCGGCACCCATAGATAGTTGTGCATTTTTGGGACAGATGGTGGATGGTGTTTGATAGTCCACCACATGGCAACAATGAGGTGCCCTTATACTTTTTGAGAAAGTTATGGGTTGAGTTTGAGTTGGGTAAAAAAACCCAACCATTTTGATATGAGGTCATTTCAGGGAGTTGGGTGTGGCATGCCCCAACATAGACTAGGAGCACGTGTCGATCCTTAGCGATGTGCTCCAATTTCTCATAATGTTCCTCTTCCTTCTCCTAGTGTTCCTGCTGCATTTCAACAGCAGACCATGTTATTGACATTAGGAGAATTGAGTTCACTTTCAAGACATCTCACTCAACAGAATACACACATGGCCACTGAAGTGGCCAATAGAGAGTATGGAGGCTCGGGCTATAGGGATACTCAGACATCCACTTAAGGTGATGCACATGCATCTGGGACGGGGTCATACCTGAATTTACTATATTCTAAGGATTGTCCTACACAGGTATGTTCATCTTTTGAACTTAAATTTAATTCAAGTTTGAAATGTGAAAAATTCATGTAAATAATAACATCAAATTATATATATAATATAATATTAATTCAATAAGTGTTTGGTGTAGACGCATGATCACGTGATGCCTGAAACTCAATATGATTATCGTGTGCATATGTCGAGTGCTATAGATCTGGGCTCACCTTTTGGAAAGGTACTTGAACCAATATATATTAAATAATTTGTGTGGATATATATATCTAATTTAATTTGAATTTTTACACATGTGTGAATTGATATATTATATCTAGATGCAGGGAGGTCATATGATACCTAGTACTAACCAACCACAAGTTACAGTGGTGAGCGCTCCTGAGACATCATCAGCTTAGGTGCGTGCTTTCAAAAGTTTGTTAAGTTTAAATTAAATAGACATCATAGATATAATTTAATTTTTTCATTTACATACACATGTGTCAATGATCTATATGAACTGTTGTATATCTATATGTAGGAATTTCATGAGATACCCATGGCAGGCCGCGCATTTGAGACATCATTGGCATTTATGCATGGGCAATCTCAGGTGCGTGATCATGAGCTCATATCATTCAAGGTTGTAAACTTTACTTTAAATCTCCTATACAATTTTTATGGACCTTTTAAATATATATATATTTGAGGTTTTCACATATTGTTTGCTTTATATGAATATGCAAGATATAGTAGATCAGGTATTTGCATCTTCTCAAGTGACACTTATGCTACCCGCTGAAGAAAATGTGCCAGTTATAGATTCACATGATCATATGGTAATTTATGCATACTAGAAATCATTTTTACTTTATTTACTAGATATTTAATTAAATTTATTTTTATCTAAAAGTTTATAATTTCAAGTTTAAATATGTTTAATTATATCAAAATTTCTAAATAAATTTTAATCTAATTTCAAGTTTCTTGTACTCTTTTACAACATGATGCAGGTACATCTAGTCAACATGGAACAAAGAGGAGACTTGATTTGACCGATCAGCTTGAAAGTTAGATGGTTTTATATTTTATGGACTATAGATCGAACTAGTTTTATTTAAATATATGTGTTGGACTTGACATATAAATTTTATGGACTATCTATCTCTAGTTTTACTTTGAACATGATATTATCATATTTGTGTTTATTTATATCAGTTGACTTTAATATGATGATTATATATGTAGTCAATAATGATATCTTGTTATGTTCATTTTCATGATTATATGCACTCATACATTGGAGTATTTATATTTTATCTAATTTTCAAGTATTACATGCACTATATAAATTCTTATCTAGAATCAAATTTAATATATATATATATATATATAATTTATCACATGGTTAGGTGAAAAAATAAAACATTCCTTAAATAGTTTAGATCATATTCATAATAAATTAAGGGCAGGTAATTTTAATTATTTTCTAATTAGATAGCAAATATTTGAATCAATAAACAAAAAAATTATTTCCTTGTATGCATAAAACGTATAATCTATACAATTGAATAATTATATAAAATGTGGTAAATACAAGACATGAAATGTATAATCTATAAAATTGGAACAAGATATTCAAAAAGTGACATCGAACAAACATATATAATGTATATCAAGATGTTTATTACAACTATATAATATGATGAAACATATATGTGAATGTAGATACAATTAAAACTTATCAATTTTTAGGTGAAGACGAGAAATTGATATTTACATAGTCTCTTGATAAAATAATTTTTCAGTTCAGCAATCACTTCATAGACCTACTTGATGAGAACCTGAAAAAATAATTAATGTAAGTAACTACAATTTTTATGAGTCATTTAAGAAAAAAATTCATGCGAAAAAAGAACAGTATATAGAAAATTCCATACAAATTCAAAAGATGTTTGCCATAGGATGTATTAAGGGGACCTAAGAGGATATATAGCTTAAGGGGGGTCTTAGAGAATGCCTTAAGGGGAGTTAAGAGGATGGTTTAAGAGGATGCATCTCATGAACCCTAGGATATGGCTTAACAGGTCTTAAGAGGATAGCTTAAGGGGAATTATGAGAGTCCTTTAAGAGGATGGCTTAAGGGGATGTAAGAGGGTGGATTAAGGGGAGTTGATAGAATGGATTAAAGGTATGTAAGAAAGTGGATTAAGGGGATGCATGTCATGAACCTTATGATATGGATTAACAGGCCCTAAGAGGATGGCTTAAGGGGAATTATGAGAGTGACTTAAGGAATGCAAGATTATGGATTACGGGGATGTAAGAGGATATGCCTTAAGGGTCCTTTAAGAGGATGGATTAAGGGGATGCAAGAGGGTGGATTAAGGGGAGTTGATAGAATGACTTGAAGGGATGCAAGAGGGTGGATTAAGGGGATTTGAGATAATGAATTTATACTATCAATTAAATGTATCTAGAACTATATATAGTTACCTATCTCTAGATTTGAATTCCATTGTAATATATGTGCATCTCCTCTCTTTTTTGTAAAGCATCTAATTTTGGCAGACCTGAAACACAAAATGATATAAAAATTTAATTAGGAAATGATTAAATACATATATATATAACAATTAACTATCTAAACAACTAGATATACTTACCATTATTTATTTACTCTGTTGTACCATCTGCATCCTCTTTTTTTTTTAATGCATCTATGATTTTCTCATGATCATCCATTGAAAGTGTCCATAAAACTTTATTAGTAGGCCTCCCTTGATATCTAACTAGTTTTACATTGGTTACCAAAATCAAATGTGAATAATGTATAATCTTCTTGTGTCTTTCATAATCTTCAAATGTAGGCAAGCCATTCTTTCTCATCAAATATTTGAAGCTAGATGCCAACAACAACCACTGAACCAGTTGGATACTCAAAGTTGTCATCATCCACTCTAGGATGTGCCAACTTATGTTTTCTCTCAACACATCTAGCCAACCAGTAATTTGTCTCCTCTTCATTCCCCTTAGGTGCAACAACAACATATGCATGTCCTACAAAAATAAATACAAAATTCAATAAAGAGTGACTTATATTTAATTCAGATATAAACATGCATACATACAAAAATAAACTCGATATATAATGTACCTTCTTGTACAAGATATAAAACATGATCATAATCATCTAATGCAAACACTTGATTATCTTCAATTATCATTCCATGTTGAACATCTGTCGATGTAGGCATTAAGGCTCTTTGTTGCCATTGTTCGAACCATTCTATATTTTCACATGCTTCCCAATCACTTGCAATACAAAATTGAAAAAATCATGCCAACTCTCTTGTCCGTATTGTCCATGTGTTTGCATTCAAACTCTTAAACGAATGCCATTTTGCAAATCCATTAATTGTTTCACAATCTTGTTGAGAAAAAATATCATTTTCTTCAACTAACCAAAAGAAGCGTCAAATTATTGAGCTCTCACTTGTTCTTGTAGGGGTATGTGCAGGATCATCATGCAAAAAACAGGCCCTTAAGTGGCAAAAAATTCAGAAAAATTAGTGTTAGGCAACTTGATGTAAATATTTGAATAAGTTATCTATATTATTTCAAAAATATGTAAGAATAGAATTTGTAGAAAATTGAATGTAGTTTCTAAAATACTAGGTTTATTTAAAAATAAATAAAATCTATTTGGTGAAAATTTGAAATTTCAATGCAGTAATACTTAAATTTCAGGGAAAAATAAGAAGTAGGTTAAATCTGACCACCCTAACCATAATAAAATGATAATATTTTTTGTAATATTTTATATATAAGTAGAGGACTCATGTCCGGGTGTGATGCATATTTTTTTGTAATTTTTTTCCAAGTAAATAATTAATTATGAATTTTTATTACAACTTTTAGAAAATATAAAACTCATATGTCCGACCATCTTAACTTGGTCAAAACTTCATGAAATTTAATTTTCTTTTTTAATCCTATAGTATGTGAAGCATAGAATGTGACACATGTTTTGGATTCAAAAAATGTGATACCATTTGAAAGTTATAGATGTTTTTCAATCAGCCTATCGATCAGGACTTTAGTCATAATTCTAATAGAAAATGAATAATAATTATTTATTAAATTCAAATTAAATCATAACTTATATTTTTGGAAAGTTGAGAATCTCCTCTAAAAACCCTTTTTCGTTTCATTAATTTTGGGTGAAAAAAAAGTCATCAGCCACATACCCTCATAATATTGCCACTTTTTGGCGCACCATGATCCTGCACATACCCGTAGATAATTTGGTATTGCACCAATATACAATTGCACGTGCATCACTAAATGTTGCAACATCCTCAAATTTTAGTTGCTCTCTACCAAGAGCTCTTTTCACACATGCACCTGCTCCATCGTGTTCTCCCTTACCATGACCAGCTTAAAAAAAACTCCGTATGTGTTGGATATTATTTTCCTTATGAACTATACATAACCAATAAAACATTCTAGCATTTTTGAATTGACCTATGCAATTATCTAACCATATGAGATGTTCTAGCATTTGAATTCCTCTCTTTTAAATTTTTATAAAATATATCAAAACAATATTGTACAAACTCAGATGAATGTAATCGATTCACTTACATAAAAATGGTACTCTCTCAAAAAATTTCTGTTATCTTCTGTACTATTTTCTACATGTCTATAAACAATGTGAACAAATATAGCTACTTTCATTGAATTATAATACTGTGATTGGATTTCTTCTTATGGAGTAAGAGTATAATTTTCAGCAAAATCAACAACTGGCAATATAGTTCCAATTGGAAATGTGTTTTTACATAAACGAAATTGATTATCAAGTCAATGAGAATTATGAGAGTGTTGAACATATTTAGGTACAAAATTATCTTTAAATTCATTAATAAAAGCATGCACACTAACTTTTTCCACAATTACCTCAACACGTTTTCCAGTTTTTCCATCTTTTAAAGAATACTCAAAATTTTGAAATTTTTTTACATCCACTAATTGTTGTCCAAATTCATCTAAACTACTTTCATGCATACATTCTCCTAATAATGAAAAGTTACCACATCTATCACATTCTCCAGAAATGCATGCTTTAAAAAAAATGAGTTTCCATTTAAAGAGGGATCATAAAACAAACCTGCTATAAAATTTTTGATTCTTTCAGGTGGCATATTAATGCCACAAATGTTCTGCATAATTTGGTTAGCATGCAAAGTGCATCGTATATATCAAAATATATCATAATGATAATGAAATTGTACATGAGTCTTACAAAAACAAGAGATTCATTGCTTATTGATTCTAACATACCAAGGTTTACACTTTTCGAATGATCTTTGACTTATGTTAATAATCAATGGTAAGATTGAAGCATCTAATTTTTTTTATATAATTCAACTTGAGTGATATATAAGAGATGCTTTGGATGAGGTTCACAAATTTTGGAACCCACCCTTAATTTTAAGACATCTCTAATGTTAGGTGATACTCTTGTATTATCATGCCAAAATTTATCGATTAAAGATTTAATTTCATTAGTTAATTTCATGTCTGATCTTGGGAGTCTACCACTAAACCTCCAACATTGATTAATAGGATCCTTTTCAATACTTTCTCTTCTTTTAGCAACTCTTATCAAAGTTCTAGGATTTACTTTTATACATTTACTAATATTACTTAACATTCTTTTATTTGAAGTTGTTTTTATCAATTAGAGCAGTTTTTATTGCACGACGAGCCGCATTCTTATCTTTCGATTAAATTTTCTTACCAATAACATCAATAGCATTAGAAACACTAGATATGACTTGTTCTACTGAATCATCTTTCTTTTTTGATTTTACAAAAACACCTAATTTTTTTATCACTTTTCTCATTTTCAACATTCTCATCAATTGCACCATGAGTTGACATTGGAATCCTAATTTCTTTCTATACATTTTTTTTTTTATATATTTTATTTCCATAATTTCTAATTTTTCTCGAAGAAAATTTACCATGAAGGTTATCTAACACATCTGTTTCAATTATAAAAAAAACATTTTCACCTTCATCCATAGAAGAAGTTCCATTTTCATTCACACAAGGGGTTTCATTTTCATTTTCAAATGTAAAAATGGATTTCATTCTTATTTTCATCAATATGAGGGATTTCATTCTCATTTTCATCAATATGAGGGATTTCATTATCATTTTCATCAATATTAGGGATTTCATTCTCATTTGCATTCTCATACGATATAATTTCATCTTTTTTTTGTTTCTGCATTGTTTCAACTCTAATATTATTGATCTCATCAATGGTTATCTAGCTTCATCTAAACAAACAATATCAATATTATCAAAACTTGGGTTTGAACACATACCTGGATAGATTGTTTGAATAGGTGCATTTTCCATATCATTGGGAGGTGGATTTGAAGACATACCCAAAGTTGTTTGCATATCATTCAAAGTTAAAGTTGAAGGCATAGTTGGGTTTGTCTCCGTAATTGCATTTTCTTCCATATTCACCATCTCCACATTTGCATCATCTACATTCATTTCATCATTCATGGCTTCCTTTTGAACATTCTTGGAACTAGATGCTTCCAAATCTTTCATTTGATGAATCCTTTCTCTCCTTTCCCTTTGTCTTTTTGCCTCCTTATCTTTATTTGCTTGAATTTCTTCGAGTGTCATTAACTTTCTACATCTTTTTTTTTGTCTTTTCTTATCACCCATGGTTACCAAACCATTTTTGCTGACAAAAAAAATAATTCAAAAAACCTATTTTCAAATTGCCACCTCCTTCAAATATTCAAATTAAACTATGTACTATGAAGATCATTTTTTCTATAAACTTTGAAGTACAAAAACATCATGAGTACATCCAAAAATTCTCTTTTCCAAAATCTTCTTCTAAAAAGTTCTTGTACTTGATTCCAGTTTAGAAAATTCAACCTAAACTTTGTCTCTTCCAACAATTTGAATAGAATATGCCCTACACAAGACAAATTTGCAATAAAAATGTAGAAAATGACACTTTCAGAATGTACTGCACAAAAAGAATGTTGCAGGAAAATTGTGTTTTACCAGTATTTTTTTAAATTAGGGAAAAATGGCTATATTAGAAATGGGTATGCATTATGTTCTGGAATGCATATGTGTTTCATAACGCGTATGCGTTACCTCTACCTAACAGGTAAATAGATAACGCATATGCGTTATTAAACGCGTACGCGTTTTTGTAACACACACACATTATTTAAAAGTTGAATTCCCACACCACATCCATCCATGGTTTTAGGCTTGGGAAAGGCTTGGTAATTTGAGCCTTAGCCTTTGACCTGCAACTAAAAAACTAAGGCAGATTGAAAAAGAATGTCTAACGTTGACAACATGGCTGATGGACTTTTTTTCTAAATCAATCTATAAAATTAAAACACATTAGAGAACACAATGTCTAATTTTCAAATATATAATTTTTATTAATATTGGAATATTTTTGCTATTTTTCAATTAATTTCTAAACAAACTAGTCCTTAAACTTGAAATATTAGACTTTTTTTATTTTTTAATATATATTTTTTGGTTAAGTTGTTTGTAAAAAAATTTATATGGGATCAAAATTCAGACAATTCTCTACACAATGAAAAAAAAAGAGTAAAAAAATGTTTAGTTTAGGTCCAATTATGCTGTCTGTACACGTTGATTTTTAAAAACAACAATTAAGGCCAATATAAATTTAATAAAAAAAATATATTCAACCAAAAATTACAAAAAAAATTCTAGACCAAACTTCATATTGTTAGCTCTGTTTTCCCAAAAGGAATTAGAAAAATAATTTTATTTGGGTCAAAAAGTGTTGTCCATACACGTGCTTGGTATTTTAAAAAAATAGGGACTTTTAAAAAGTGGTTTTTATAGATCCTTATCAAAATTTAATTTCTATAATCTGGGTATTTGAATAATTTACATATTTGGAAACTAGATTAAAAATTATAACTTTCATATTACTGAATTTTTTTAAGATTCATTGTGTAAGTGCCTCAAATTTTCAGTCCAAGTGTGACAAATTCTAAAAAACAGCAAAAAAACTTCCACTTTTTGAGTTTTTTGTGTACCCAACTTTTTGCATCAACCCAATACTCCTATCTGTTTGTTGAGTCAAAGTCCATCTCACTAGGTACAATGTCATCTTAGTTTTCTATATCTTGATGCATCATATCTATTTGTTTGATCAAAAATAAGGAAATTTATGTTCTTTACATCCCCAATCCTGGGATAAGCAATACATCATCATCATTCATCATCATATCTAATAAAGTATTGATGACTCATAGACTTGTTGGAATTCTCCACATCTTCTTGGAATCAAGGGTTGATCCCTCTCATTCTTCTATCTTCCTTCATGCTAACATCTTATCATGACATGCATCCATCCCACATTCATAAAATTTCAGCATACTCATCTTGCATAATCATACATATCATCACAATAGGAAACATCATCCATCTCACATGCATTGCATTATCATTTAAGTTATTTAGGACAATATAGATTTGTTATTCTAAGCATCTTAATCTATCTCATTTGCATCATCATCATAACAATTCATACATCCATAGAGCATATTTGTTTCGAGATTGACCCTACAAATTGGAATTTTTCCCCGATCTCTCGAGGGGGTAGTGTACTAGCAGACTTCTTTCCACTAGGGCAACTATGGGGCATCCAAAAAAAATAAAGAAATTTTTGAATTTTGATCTTGACAGTGTTATTCTTTGAACCAACACAACTGGTACATTACTTCAAAAAGGGGAAAAATGTAGACACTCAAAATATCATCAAACTCTTCTATTAATAAAGTAACTAAGTTTATTTGATTAATTCACTTTCTTCTAACTATTGTCATCTCTTTTAATTAAATAAATCAATATATTTAATTAAAATCCTAATGTTCTAACATCTTCTCATTTCATTTAAATAAAACCCAAACATTTAAATTAAATGTCATAAATCAACTAATTTCATCCAAGTTTATTAATCCTAAATTAATTAACTCCTAATACTAATCCCTCATTTCTTTAGCTTTTGACTCAACTTGGGTCAAACCTAAACCCATGACTAACCCACCCACTTGCACATGAAAATCAATTTCTTTAATTAACTAAATACCTTTTTTTCCCTCACAAGGATTATTCCTTCATTTACTCCATTTATTTGACTTTTTTTCCCAAACCATTTCCCTCCAAAACATCTCAACCATATGCATTTAATGCCTCTTACACATGCATTTATCCCACATTCCTCCCATCTCTCCATCTTTCAAACCTTAAACCTATAAATATAAGGAACTTATACTCCACAAATCATCCACCATCTTAGTAGTTGCACTATAGGCACTCATCACTTGAATTTTCATCCCATCTTAGCTTGTTATTATAATTTTGCATCAAAGTAATCTTTGAATATTCTCATCAAGATGAAGAGCTTATCATAAGGGATTGGGGCTACTTTCCACATCAAAGTAGCATTGGAATCCCCCTATGGGATGAGGGTTTGGTTGATTTAGATAAGATTTATATATTTAGTTGGTTATGTTCCATGCCTTCATGTTTTCTCTTCTATGTTTGATCAACAATTTCATAGGGAGTGGTTTATTTTAGTTTGCTAATAATGGCTAATGTGATATGTTTTATCTATTGTTAGTGATTGAAGATTCTCCTCTCATAGTTGTGTGTTTGTTTTATATCATTTTACAAATGTAAACTTTCATATTTTTGGATCCTACAATTGTATTAGAGTGGATAAGAGAAAAATGGAAAAATGAAGAAATTTGTACTAGAAATTGTTGAAGATTACTACAAATAAATTTTTTATTTAAAAATATTTTCTGGTATATGAAATAGTGAAAGGTATATCAAATTAAAATGTCAAATTGAATATTTTTGGACATTATGATTTAAATGTTGAAGGAAAATTAATTATTAGTAGAATTTAAATTTCATTGAAAATGGTGGACGAAATTAAAACTTGAAGAGGAAAAAATCACATTTAAAGGTAAAAGACATCATTTGTTCCAAAATTACAATATAAGAAAAAGAGATTTTTATGAATTTTGGTAAAGATAATTATGTCGAGAGGCATCTATAGTGAAAGAAAACAACTTGTGTCAATAAAAAATCTTCAAGAAAAAATTGACATTTATTTTTCAGTCTTTGAATCTAAAGGAATTAAAATTCATTAAATTTTATGAGAGACATGCATCACATTGATAGGGTAGTGGAGAGTGGCGTTGGCATGCAAACCGTTTCATGCAAGCCATTTCTTTTCAAATGAAGAATACACATCCATAATTAATATTTTGCAATTGTGTAACTTTGTTCTATTTTTCACTCTTTGCATAATTTGTGAAGCAAATTTGATCGACTTAGGGCGTCAATAGAGCAGAAGGCATAGTCAGACAATATCATTCCGTGAAGGTATCTAGAGGTATGTATCAAATTTTGCTCAATTTCTTCAAATCTTTGTGTGTTGTTTTTTCTTGTCACACTTTTTGAGATTTCTTTTATAGTAATGATGTTATTAAAAGTAGGTTTTCTAAGCAACAAAAATAGTAATGGTAACATAGAAGATATCCTGTCAAAATATCATCTATATGTTCATTATTTGTTGTTCGGTTATTTCGTTGCTCTATTGTTTAGAATGTCAGGTACTGTTTACAAATCCCCACTTTTTTTATTCTTTCTATCTTAGAATTCAACTGTTGTGGTTAGTGTGAATGAGAAAGCCTGTGAAACCCTACGTGAACAAATATTTTAAATGGATTTTGAATGAATAAAACCCTAAATTCAATAAGTATTTTTTTTTACGGGGATCATTTTAGACATGGATGAAATGGATTATGGATTCGAGTAATCTGATGAGGATCCATATGAAGAATATTTCACCATTGAAAAGTAGTATTACAACTCTAAAGGTACCAAATAAATTGATTCTATTTTATTTTTTGGTTTTTTGGTTTTTAAAAAACTTGGTAATGAATTTTATTTATTTTTTAGTAAAAATTAGGCATTTATAGAAACAATCACAATCCCTAGAACTTAGGGTGACGGTTATTATAATGCGTCAAGCATTATATTATTTTTTGCAATGTCAATTTCTTTGTAATCGATATTAAATTTTACGTATTTTGGATACATTTTAGTGAATTTCCATCATGTTGATGATTAATGAAGGGAGTCACAAAATCTGCATAAATGTGACAACTAGGAAGTCTAAGTTACCAAGTGAAGGTATCAGTGTCAAAAATTAAAGCTATGTGAAGGATCATTTTGCTATGTGAATTTTTTTTATAGAAATGCCAATTGTCTATGCTTGAGGAAACATTATGTCGAGTTAGAACTTAATTTCTCATTAGTTATCCTATAATCAAAATATAATTTAACAGTAAAAAAAAAAAAAAAAGATTATTTTGATGTGAATTAGTTATCTTGAATCAAAATATGTTGATATTATGATATTTTGAAGTAAATTAGATTAATACTATTATTCCAGATTATATGTGAACTAAATCAAAATCAGATTTAGTTTTTTACTATTTTTTATAAGAAACTCTATGCATATAAATTAGATTATATAAAAAAATATTCATATATTAATATATTCACATATAATCTGATTTACATAGAATCTGATTGAGATTAATATTTTGATTCCAGATTATATGTGAACTAAATCAAAATCAGATTTAGTTATTTACTATTTTTTATTAAGAAATTTTAATAATAAGGTATTTTATTTTTTTACTGTTAAATCATATTTTCAAACAGAATAACTATTTATATTTAGTTTTGACTAAGGTATTTAGTTATTCCAAAATAACTAATTAGTTTTTATTTAAATTCTACTAACTAGATTTAGTTTTTAAGAAGGTATTTTAGTTTTTATTGTGATTCCAGAATAACTAAATCATATGTGGACAAAATCAAAATTAGATTTAGTTTTTTACTCTTTTTAAGAAGAAATTTCATACAACTTTCATGGTTAGTATTGATCATAACTAATCTATTTTGTTATTTTGAATTATTTAGTTTTTGCAATTGAATTTAATTTTACAATATAAAATAGTTTGCATGTAAAAATGAAAAAAATACAATATAAAGTTTACTGTTATATTTAAATTTCATTATTTTATTGTTGAATTATTTTAAAATGAATATGTACTTTTATTTAATTCATTTATTTCACTGAGAGGTCATCTACAGTCACATCAAAATCTTAGTTAATATTTTTGGCTTTTTTTTTTTAAATTGACGTGTACGTGATAGGTGAATGCATGAAAATAAAGGGTGGAAAATGAAATGCTCAAGATGGTATCACATTAACATGAAAATGAAACTTACTATTATTTTCAAAATAGGGTTGTATGCCAGGTCAGGTTGTAATGCATCCCATTGAAGTCTCGTCAGTCTTGCATGTTGCAGCATTTTTGATCAGTCTTGCATGTTCAACATTTTTGTAACTAAAAATCTTCCACTTTGGGTATAATAAGAGTGACCATGATAAGGAAAAAGAAATGTGAATATAGTTTATATGATGTTGTGTGCATTGGCATTATATCTTGCTTCTTTGAAAATCGCACATTGATTTTATATCTTGTTGCTCTGAAAATAATGCTTTCAGATGATATCTTGTTGTGTTTTTATCGTGCTATCGCTACTAGCAAGGTTGATGCAAAGGGATTGGGAGAGAGAAGGATGTAGATTGTAGAATTAGGCATGTAAATATTTTGAAGCCTCCAAGGTTTTTCATGTCTAATCAGTCCTACAACTCACTGATAAAGCTTCATCTTTTATGTTTTAGGTTTTAATGAGTAACCCTGATAAACAAATAAAAATTTCTTTAGATCTTTTTCAACAGTTTGCTTCGTGATTTGTGATAGGAATCAATGGAGAAAGAGCTTGAAGAGAAGAAAGAGGAGCTTCAAAATAGAGTTATATAATTTTACAAGCCACTTGATGCAAAGATTAAGGTCAGTTATATTATTTCTCATTTGAATAAATTTCATTGCAATTTCAAGCCAATATCATGTCTTTTGATCCATATGTATAGTTGATTTCTTTCAAGCTCCATTTTTTCTTTGTAGAACTTGTTTAGTCTTTCAACCAATTGTTGTAAATGCTCATCCCTTTCAATAATGTTACTCTCGAGTATAGTTAGAAGATTCATTTGTGCAAGAGCTTCAAGAATAAGCATTGTATTTTCTTGTTCAACAACACAAAATTTGCCTTATAATTGATCAATTTGTGTTTTGATTGCTTTATAGTCTTGTAGAGTTCTCTGGTGTTCATCTTGCAATAGCAACTTTGCAGTTTCAGAACTCATTAAAGAAAATTAATTTATAATTTTAGGAAACTATTCAATTAATAATAATATGGAAAAAATTTCAATTCCGAAAATTGTGAAAATTACATCTGAGTTTTTTTATGGGCTTCTGAAACCCAGTGAATTTGTAATTCATGATTGCTTTAATCACGTGATATTTCTACATTAGAATCTTCCTTCATTCATACCTGTGACCTCTATTTTCTGTGCGATGGAAGGATAAAAAAGGTAACATTTTTTTTGGATTTTGTGGCTCACGACTTTTGGTGTCATCTTTTCTCTCCTAGACTTTCGTTTATGTTTCTTGGATAATTTCTGGTGTTGTTTTTTCTTCTAGAGTAGTCGAGCATGCATGTAGCTGTAAGTTCCTCATTATTTTCCTGTGTGTATGTGTCTGTGGTTATTTCATTCCCGTCTGGTACCCATGTGCACTCTTTTCTATGGTCTTTGAAGATTTGTTTTGGCACGATACTTCTTTTTTTGTGCATCTTCATTATTTGGATCATGTAGCTAATGATGCTTCTATTCATACATCTTCATTCCACATCTAATGATGCTCTAGTTGGATTTGGACCAATGACCAACTCAAGTAGCTTTAAAACATGCAATTGATACTTTTTTGTTTCCTCAAGCTTGGAATTTAAGCTCTCTACCTCTTTCAATTGTAGATGTTCTTTGTCTTGCATGATCATTGTCTCTTGTAGTTGACCAACATTTTGTGTATGGTCATGTAGTTCCATTTTTTGTGAGTTGTTTTCTGACTCTAATTACATTTTCCCATTAATGGATCCTCTAATCTAACATTGAAATTAGAATTCTCTACAACAGCTCCATGGGATCCATCTTTAAAAGTCTAATTTTTCTCTCCATACTCAGTGGCAATATGTTCAATCTATGCCTACAACTTTTGCACCCCATAAAATCGACTTTGTTTTTCCACACATGTTTCCATGTTTGTTTCTTGCAGTTTAATCCTAGCATATTCAAGCGACTCCAACGGCTCATCCTTAAGTTTGTGAGTGTCCATTTTGAGGAAATTCATTTGATGTAGATGCTAGAATATTTACTTGAGAATTATTACACTATAAATAGTTGGTGAGAGCTTAAATATTTTGTTTTTTCAACAATTAAATATCCCTTTTCTCAACGAGATATTTGTTTTGAGCTTGTAAATTTGTTTAAAAAAATATTGGTATGTTGTCTTTAGTGATATACTTATTTTATTTGGCCATCATTTAAATGGAAAAATGAATATACTTGAAACATGATAGAAAAATAATGTTTTCTCAAATTTAATGACACATGTTCTTTTTGCATCTTTGAAGAATTATGAAGAAAAATATATTTTCTAATGTGTATATTCATCTAGCAAATTAAATTTCAAAGCTTTACTTCTTTTTCCAAATTATTTTTCTTATCTCTCAATCATAAGTATTGTAAAATAATAAGAAATGAGTTGCATACCAGATAAAACAAACTAATCATCATATCAAAACTCTCTAACGTAACCATTATGAAGTGAATAAAGGATTTATAATTTAACATCTTCAACAACACATTCAAAATTCCTATAATTCTGTCAAGTTAATCTAGTAGTTGTTGCTATACAAAGTACTCTCTAGCTATAAAATTATCCATTTTATATAGTTATTATAACTATTGTTTTCCTTTGGGTATGTGCAGGATCATCATGGAAAAAATAGGCCTTTAAGTGGCAAAACATTCAGAAAAATTAGAGTTAGGCAACTTGACGTAAAAATTTGAATAATTTATCTACATTATTTCAAAAATATGTAAGAATAGAATTTGTAGCAAATTGAGTTTAGTTTCTAAACTACTAGGTTTGTTTAAAAAAAATAAAATCTATTTGGTGAAAATTTGAAATTTTAATGCAGTAGTACTTAAGTTTCAGGGAAAAAATAAGAATCGAGTGCCTATTTCCTCGATTAGATTGTGTGAGCTTTTTTGGGTTGTGGAAATCTAACGACATTGAAAAAATAAGAAGTAGGTGTCCTGGTTCCCACCACCCTCTAACCACAATAAAATGATTTTTACTATAATATTTTAACATAAGTAGCGGACCCCATGTCCGATGCTGTGATGTATATTTTTGTAATTTTTTCCAAGTGGGGCCACTAATTATGAATTTTTTATTACAACTTTAAAAATATAAAACGCTGCGGCATCTCTGACCACACATTAACTTGGTCAAACTTCTATGAAATTCAATTTTTATTTTTTTAATCCTATAGTATGAAGCATAGAATGTGATACATGTTTTGATTCAAAAAATGTGATACCGTTTGAAAGCCATAGATTTTTTTCAATCAACCTATCAATCAGGACTTTAGTCGTAATTTGAATAGAAAATGAATAATAATTACTTATTAAATTCAAAGTAAAGCATAATTTATATTGGTGAAAATTTGAGAATCTCTTTAAAAACCCTTTCATTTCATCGATTTTGGGTTAAAAAAAAGTCGTCAGCCACATACCCATCATATTGCCACTTTTTGGTCCATCATGATCCTGCACATACCCTATTAGTTCTTGGTTTCTATTAATTTGCACATCATCACAGGCTTTGGACTACTGCATACTAATTTTGATCTATATCTATTCTTCCCTGGCTATTTTTTAACAACCTTTCTATTGTAATTATAGTTCATGTTTTCAGTTCTAGGCAGCTATTCCACAACATTTTATACTAATTTCTTATGTAATCAGCTTTCATTCAACCTTAAGAAACATCATCTCTCACTGTAAATACACCTATCGAATATATAAGACACCACTTATTCAATCTTTAAACATTGTTTCAACATGCATACATCTTCTTTAAAAGAGCCTAGTAAGCTAAAGATCGTTGCAAATTTAGCTCCTTCATTGTCAACTCAGTTTCCAGATCAACAATATATAAATTCCTCTTTTAGTATTTAAGTAATTTTTGTATGCATATATAAATTACTCTTTTAGTATTTAAGTAATTGTTGTATCTAATATAGATTTAGCAATATAGGTTTATAAAATTTGTTTGTGATTTTTTTCTTTCTTTTAAAAAAAGTGGGAATTAGTATCTTAAAGCATACATATATAAGTTTACTTTTAAAGGTTAGAAATATTTTAATTATGAGTTTTAATTTAAGATGGTATGATATTTTTATATAAAAATAATAATAATAATAATAATAATAAAGTGATAACTGATTTTATATATATAGGGTAAGAGCATAAATGGGTTTCATTAAATAATTGTTTTTTTTTTGGGGGATTAAGTTATTATTATTAAATTTATATATTAAATTATTTTGTTTATTGCTTAAAGTAGAAAATTGTGAGTTGTGTTTTTTTGTCTAAGGTGAGAATCTTGGGCATTACACTTTGAAGGGGTTAGGCTTTGCAACTCAGGTTCTAAGACTATAAATTGCTATATCTTTTTCTTTTGATTTTCTTTTTTTATTAATTTATTAAAAATATTATTTTTTTATTAACATGCCTAATATTTACTTTTAAAATAATATAATAATTGAAATATTATTAGTATACTTTTTTTAGAAATAATATAAATAGAAATGTTTTTTTGTGTGTATATTACTATAATATAAATATTCATCATGTGTGTGTGAATTAAACTAATTAATTCTATTCTTATATCTAAGACCATAAATTGCTATATCTTTTTCTTTTGATTTGTTATTTCTTTGGATAGGTTAATGTATCAAAATTAACATGCCTAATTAATTGTATGCTTATATCTAAGACTATAAATTGCTATATCTTTTTCTTTTGATTTGTTATTTCTTTGGATAGGTTAATGTATCAAAATTAACATGCCTGATTAATTTTATGCTTATATCTAAGACTACAAATTGTTATATATTTATTTTTTCATTTGATATTTCTTTGGATCTAGGTTAATGTATCAAAATTAACATGCCTAATATTTACTTTTAATTCATCCATTTTTTTACACAATGGATTTTGATAGGATGATTAAGAGATTTCATGCAAATGAAAGTCGAATTCATGAGGATTCACAATCTCTAGTAATACAAAGAAAAGCTTCCAGAAGAATGCCAGAGAAATATTTTGGAAGATTATTTATTTCATAATACTATTCCTATATTTCGATATTTTGGATGGGAGATATTGATCCAATTCCATAAAGGAAAAAAAATTGTATTCTATCTCCATTGGTGACAAGAGGGCAACTGATTGTTCTAAAATATCTTGTAAGGCAATATAAAGAAGCTCACATCATTTTCCCTTGCAAAATCCATTATTATATTTTTCCCCTTAGGACAACATAGAATAGAAGAACTCATTAGTATATTCAGTCCACCATGCAAAGATCTGCTATGTCATCTAACACCTTTCCAAGCTTCTGCTGATGAACATACTCTCATGTTCATATTGAATCTTGTGGTCCATTTTCCACATCTCGCACTTGAATGGATTATAAGACATGATAATACAAAAATTCTTGGAGAATGGTATGATAATTATATAGGAATTCTTCCATCTATGATAAAACATCATTATTCATACACTACCTATTCAACTTTAAAAATACCTATAGACAACCTGGAATCCATCTTATAGTTGATTTTGGTAGATGGTAGATTCTTTATGGGGATAATGTTTAGAAGAATATCATGACTTTGTGAATCATTAGTTTGTATATAATTAGGTTTGTGTGTAATAAAGCATGGATTGACACTGTCCACCAATTTGGTGTGATATTCCTTGATGCAATATTTTTAAATAAATTAATGTTTTAAGCCTTACATGGCATATGATTTAGACTACAAATATAATAATAATATCATTTTCTTATCTAGAAGGCATTGCCACCAAATGGATGTAAAATATAAAGTTTTAAGTATTAAGCGAACCAATTTTTTTCTTGTATATTTGTTCACAATTTCTTTAATTGTTGGTTATTATTATATTTATCCAATTTGAAAGGAAATGCCGCTAAATTCATTTAATCACAGTTGTGTGAATTTATTAAACTTTTTATCTATCACCTTAAACTCTCATCTTTCCCTTAGAGGGATAAGATCCAATATGCTATTGCCATTTTAATTTGCTTTTTTCTAAGTGATTTAATCATTTTTATCAAATACTTAAGTAAAAACATGCATTCTTGATGGCTTCTTCTTTTATTTTGTATAACTTATTGAAATTATTTTTGAAAACAAAATTAAACTCTTAGATACAAATTATTCAAAAATTGCAACTATGGATCAATCAAGATTGAATTTTGAATTAGAAGAGGAGAGGAGGAAATATCAAAGAGCATGTCGAAGAGAATATCAAAGAGAATACAAAAGAGGATGACGAGAAAATTTGATAGATGATCAAAGGGAAGAGGAAAGAAGAAGGACCAATGAAGCTCAAAGACAAAGACATGCTAGACATAGAGCAGAAATAATAGTGCATGAATTAGAATTTCAAAATAGAGAGGAAGCTAATATGATAACAAATAGTCATCAAAGAACATCTAAAGAAGTCTCACATTTTGAAAGAGAAGAAATACAATAGGTTTCAATCCTCATTCAAGTGGGATGCACAATCAACCATCTATTCAAAATATTGAGTTGAATCTTGAAGATGAAAGTTCAAGGTCAATAGAACAAGTACCTGAGACACATCAACATAGAAATCAGATTGACATAAACTTGGGTACAGAAGGTGATGCACATAATAGGCCAAATGTAAATGGAATGAATGAAGCTAATTTTAAAAGACTTCAAATGCAATTTTGAGTTCAGTTAGATAGCTTCAAAATACCAAAAATGTGTTATATCTATCAAGAAAGTTATTTAGGAATTAAAGTATGTTGTAGTTGAGAAGGTCCTATATTTACTAGATGTCGGAAAGAGAGAGGAAATAATATATTTTCAGCTTCAAATAATATGGATCATGGGCCACAACTAGAGGAGCTTGAAAAATTGAATCAAGTAGAGGAAATGTTGATTGCACGTGTCAGTCCAATACGACAAGTTACACATGAAATAGGTGGTTAATACAAATATAAAGGACATAGGATAATTTTTCTACAAAATATAGAACATGTTTAAAAAAAAAATCTACTTACAATAGATCATTTTCCAATCATTATTGTTTGAAGAAGGGATCAATGTGGCACAAATTATAACTTTACGGTGAATAGGGATTGTGTGTACAAAGCACTTAAATAAAAATTTGAGCATGAAAAATTTTACTCTAATGTTAGAATTGATGAAATTGCTCTCAATGATCTGCCAAGAAATTTAGATGAAAATATTTTCACCAGATTGAAGACAGTGCATATGGAATTTGATTTTGATACAAATGAAATCATATTTGTGTGTCCACTCATGGGGAAAGATGAAGGTAACATAATTGATCACACAAAATCAATGGCCTCCAAACCACCTAATTCCTAGAGAGAAATGGAATTAATCCATGCATGAGTTAATAACCTTGACACAAATCCAACAACATTGATTGATTGGCCAAGAATTTGTGCATCTCCTATCAATGAATATGTCACATCAGGATTACTCGACATGACATTTCCAACATTGTTTCCTAATGGTAGATGTGATTGGTTAGAACCACGAATGAGGTGAGTGCATCTGCATGAATTTGTGAAACATATTTGCAATACAGAGATCATCATTTTGGTGAACAACCCAAATTCAAATATTTTATGATGAATATGATAATGAGACACCATGCACAAAATTCATTTGTAGTCTTTGCAAAAAGAAGCTTTCAAGACATACCAATCACCGTCAATGAGCTACGTCAACATATGGAAAACATGCCATAGTCTCATTTGGCTAGTAGGTTAATGCAGTTTGGAACAACATTGAGGGGTACAAAGTCATATTGGGCTAAATTTTGTGCATAATTTATAGACATGCTTCATCAAATAGGCTCTCCTACAATATTTTTAACATTAAGTGCAACAAATATGTATTGGTCTGATTTACATGCATTAATGTCAGGAACAACACCAACTACTCCATGAGAAGCTCAATTTTGGTGAAAACAAAATGTTATCGACTATCCTCATATAGTCGCACATTACATGCACCTTAGAAATTCAATATTCAAAAAATAAATTCTAGAAAAAGGAATGAATGTTACAGATTTTTGGTCAAGATATGAGTGGAAACACATGGGTTCACCACATGTGCATGGATTCATATGGATTAATGCAACACCCAATATGGACAACATTGATTGGTCAACTGAGGATCAATGAAAAAGTGTTGAAAGATATTTTCATTCCATTTTTCATGCATGGAATCCTAGAGAAGATCCTCATCAACAGAATATATAGGCATGTTTATAAGCATTTTGAAATATATCTAATATTATATGATATAAACTATTTTATAGATTATGATGCACCTAATATATTCATTTGTATTTTCAATTGTAGGCATTCCAAAATTTTCCTCAACATCCATGTCTAAAAAATATGAGACAACTTGCAAAGATGGATATTTCCCATGACTATGAAGAGATCCTCAATTGTGTAGAACAACATATATTGTGTAGGGAGGGTGCATGCCTATGAAAAAAAAGAGGAAGGATGGTTTGCATGTAATTATTTTGTGAAATAATTTTTTTATATCAACATTAAATATTATATACAATAAAATGTACCAAAGATGCGGTTTGTTGATATTAATTTTAGGTATAAAGCTCCTTGGCCTTTGAATTTGGGGGGATCCAAATTATATGAAGACATTCAAATAGGAGAAAAAAAATTGAACCAACAAGAAATGATGATAGAGGGAATTCACACAATCGCCCCATATTGCAATTATGGAGAGAAAATATAGATTGGCAACCTGTTCTTTTCAAGAATGCATTCATAAAGTACATTGTAAAGTATGCAACAAAAGTAGAGAAAAGGTTAGAAACGTATCACCAGATGTTGTGCCTTTCAAATTTGGAAAACCCTGATGATTTAGCTACACGAGCATATAGAAGGCTTTTGACCAAGAAATTTATAGAAAGGGAAATTAGGGCTCAAGAAACATGCCACATGTTGTTAGAACTTCCACTGGTGGAGGCTAGCATTTGAAATGTTTGTTAATCTAAATGTCTCATGTGAGGTGTTCAAACCTGTAACTATAAATAATGAAGACAAAAATGAAGACCAAACAAAATCTTTCATTGATGGATACAAAAAAAGGCCTCCTTGTATGGAAGGTGTCACATTAATTGCTACAGATAGATCATGTATATATAATCCTAGAATAAGAAGAGACAACAAATGGGAGCCAAGGGAAAGAGTAGTAATTGCTAGAGTTTTTCCTAGGTTTCTATCTCTTCCTCCAAGTGAGTTAGATAAATGGATTGAATTTTGTTTATCAGAGTTATTACTCTACAAACCATTCTATGACATAGAAAGGGATATTGGTCATGATGATGAATCCATAATAACCAAGTGGGAGTCATTTAATTACAATCCTTGTCATGTCGAGTGAACAACAACTACAGAAAATGTTGAGGGTACTAGTGATTCAAAAATTGAAGAGAATGAAACTATTCAAGGGAACACCACTGAGCATGAATGGGAAATTATATCTAGGCTACATCATGGTCAAAATATACAATTTACAGAAATAGATATGTTGGGGAGAAGAGACATTGATAGACATACAAATTGGTTTGTTGATTATCAAGGTGAAGAGTACACAACTACAACAATCAATTTCATAAATAACATGAAGGAGCATCAATGTCTTATATATGATGATATACCCCAATGCGTCAACTACACATCCCTTAATGATAAACGAAAAAAAGAAGTTGGCATAATTATGACACACTACTAGAGGAATCAAAATGGAGTGTCATTGTTCATGATAATTCAAGGAACAACAGGAGCGGGAAAGTCATACCTAATTGGTGTCATTATTCAAGCTCTTGAAAATGCTGCAATGTCGTCTCGTTCTCCCCTTCTATTGCTTGCACCAATGGGAGTTGTATCATTTAATATAGGAGCCTATATAGTTCATTCAAAATTGAGAATCCCAATACGAGATTTTACACAGCTAGAACGAACAAGACTTACCATTTTTGAAGAAGAAATGACACATATCAGGTACATTTTGATTGATGAAATGAGCTTCATTGGTCAGAACATGTTGGAAAACATAGATTCTAGACTTCGACAAGCATTCCCACAAAGTGCAAACATAAGCTTTGTAGGTGTAAAATTCAATTTTGACTAATGAAGTCAACTATTTTATATTCTACTAATACATGTTCATCTACTAAATTTTAATAAAAATATTATGCATTTTTTGAAAATAAATATTGTTGTTTATCTTTTAGGTATATCTATGATTTTGGTAGGATATTTGGCCCAGTTGCCTCCAGTCAATGATAGACCAGCATATGATAGTAATAGACAAGCAAAGTTACTATGGGAGGAATTTAAAACTATAGTTACCTTAGATAAAATATTCAGACAAGATGGAGAAAATATCCAACAACAAAGGTTTCCTCAACTTTTGACAAATCTAAGAGATGCAAACCCACAAATAGATGACTGGAAGCTGCTAATGATGAGAACCCCTACTAATATTGATGCCACAAACAATGTTGAATTTAAAAATAGTGTCCATTTGTTCTCCATGAATGACAATGTTCATAGTCATAATAAAAGTATGTTATATTCATTGAAGAATCCTATTGCCTGTAATGTTGTAACAAAAGCAGGAAGTGTTAATACAACATAAGATTGTTCAAGTGATTAACTCGATCTAGAGTTATTGATCAGTAAGAATTCAAGGGTCATGTTGACTTTGAATCTTTGGATACAAGCAGGTCTTGTAAATGGAGCTCTAGGATATATTCGAAAGATTGTCTACAAACTAGGAAGTGCTCCACCTGAACCACTGACATATGTGATCGTTGAGTTTGATAATTATTCAGGAATACCATTTGAAGATCAGCATCCAAATACAATTCCAATAATAGCAATACAGAAGGGCAGAACACTTCAATTACCATTGAGATTGGCATGGGCATTAACTATACATAAATCTTAGGGATTGACTCTTTCAAAGGCAACAATTGATATAGGACCAAGAGAAAGAACAAGATTGACATCTGTAGCAGTATCTCATGTAAAATATCTAGAGGGTCTCAGAATAATCCCACCATTCACATATGACCGTTATGAGAAAATGAAAAAGGGTAGACAACTTGCCAAGCGCAAGGCTAAAGAAGACAAACTCAAATTTTTAGAAGATAATTGATGTAATAAAAATTTTGCAAAAATTTTCTTCAATGGATTTCATATATGTGTTCTTTTTTCCCACTATAATAATTGCTTTGATTATATATACTATTATACATGCTTTCACAGTGTATTCAATAAATTTGCTTCAATGGCTTTAATATATGTGTTCTTTTTGGGCAGCACTTAAAATATTCCATTGTATTCTTTTATAATCTCTATTGATAAAAAATAAATGATTAAAATTTCTTATATAAATTTAAGAATGTCAAGCTATTTATTGAATTCGATTTCCAATATAACTTACATTTGAAATGTTTTTAATCTCTTTTCAACATGCATGTTTGCTAAATAAAGATCATGTAACTTTACATCATTTTTATATGGTTAATGTAAAATAAATTTCCTAGATATGTGTTCTAAGGGTCATTTTTTGTGTTTCATTTTATACTTTAATATTTATTTCCAAAAAGTTTATAATAATTTACTTAATAAACTAACCTTCAAGAAATTGTGTCTATATATATCAATTCCATTAAATCTAAAGTGAGTTACTTGATAGCGTGCATTTTCTTTATGTTTACTATCCTCTATGCATTTTTCAAATTAGTTTAGAAATTATATTTATTTTCCTATTTAATAGTAATGTAAGAGCTAATAATAATTTTCATGTACAACAACAAAATGTCAGATCAAATTCGTATAGCATGGGTGTACAATTGGTTGTCAAAGTATCACCCATATCTTCCACCCAATGTCCTCCTTTGTATAGAGGAACTAAGTGTTCGATATTGGGTGAGATAGGATGGTGAAGACAATAAATAACAATGGACCACAGACTTCTCAAATAAAATTTCTCAATTATGTTGTATATTTTAACTCCCTATATGAATCAAAGATCAAAATGAGATTAGATGTCAAATTTCATCATCTATAGATTGAGATTATAGATTTTTGTGATTGGTCGGTTGCTCTTTACCATGACATTCAAGATCTTTACCTCGCCAAATGCATATGGAAGATCACAATTAGACCAACGATAAATATCAAAAGACACTCTATCTGATGAACTGGGTATGATGTTCATGAGATTTCTTAAGGGACCATCCAAAATTAGTAATCACATGGGGCCACCTGAGGAATGGATTCTCGCAACTCTTAAGTTCAGGTACTCCATTAGATTCATGGTGCATCAGGTAATGCCATCATTTAGGTTGTTACATGAAAACTATGGTATACCTACCTTGTCTATTGTGAAGTCCAACTTGACAATTAAAGTTCAAACTAATCTTGATGATACTAAAGATGGAGAGTTATTACCAGTAAATCTGTGGTTAATTAGATGAAATGATTGTACAGAAATTATGTGACAAATGTTCCCAAACTATATAAGCATTGCATCTATGAGTATATTCAATTTTGATAATATTTTTAAAAATGTGTGTTAGATTTATTACTCATGCATAAATGTTTAGTTAAGTGGAAATATTTTAAATCTTTATTTGACAAATGTTTGCAAAATCAATCTTTAAACATGGTATTTATGCCTGAATTCAATCAAATATAATTTTAATTCTCTCTTATGAAATTATATTTTTTGGTGGTATTTCAAATGATTTTGGTGACATCCCAACATACTAAGCCATTTAATAGGTTATTCAAATGGTTAAATTTTATATTCAAAAATCTATTTGAATGAAATCAAATAATCAACCAATTGCATGAAATCTTGTAAAAGTTTAGATAAAATTATTTATCAACTTGAACACATGATATATGGAAATAATATACTAAATAATGCATAAAAACAATCTAAGTAATGCATAACAAACATCTGATCAAAGTAAATCTA